>JAVJGI010000065.1:48788594-48834611 GCA_035590275.1 Ibycter americanus
ACAACCACATCCTTGGGCCCACCCCCCACCCCCGTGCCCCCCCCCCCCCCAAAGCCAGACTAAGAGCTTGAAAGAAAATAATGAGAAGAGGTATATGAGTTAGTTTAATCCAAATATTACTTGTGGAAAGAAGCGTAGGGAAGCGTGACAGGCAGCACTTGGATCTGATTTGTCACTAAGGCAGGCGCAAAAGGCTTGGTTGTCTTTTGCCTTTGGTATTTCTTATGCTGCCTTCTCATCTCTGAAGCCTAGCTTGTCCGCAGAAAGTTTGATTTTTGACTGAGGTGCAGCTGTTAGGACCGAATATAATCGGTGAGCACGGTGGAAGAGAAAGAAACTGGGAAATGAGATGCGCTGCAGCCGGCAAATGGATTTGGAGAACCTGATTGCTGTATAACAAAAGAAGCCTCTGGGATATATTTTACTTACTGGTGGGAAGGAGAGAGCTGTGGTCTTGGGACATGTTTCTAAGGCCTGCAATGCATAATCACCACCTTTGGATTGTGTCCAAGTGCTGCTCAGAATCCCGATGGCTCTTAGGCGGCATTAAATCAAGATGGATGTCACTTTACATCTCATTGCGAATGCGCTACCTGGAGCATGGGTTTGCACGTAGCATTCCGTTTCAAGCAGAGACTTCTGCCTCCAGGGAGGTTTGGTCTAGCGAGGAGGAAAGGAGGAAAACTTTTTCTCATGCCCTAATCGGCTCGTCACTTGGTGTATAACCAACTATGACTCACCAAAACCTCTTCCTCCTGTTGTGTTCAGGGGATCTAAGTCAATGCTCCTTCGCATGCCTCTGTGTTGAGGACATAAGCCAGGAAAGCAGATGAGTTGTGCCCTCAGGCTGGAGTGTTTCCCCACTGCTGTAACAGCTTTGGTAACCCATCGTTACCTGTTGGCTCCTATTTCACGTCACCAGCTCCTGTAATCGCTCCGTCTCCACTGACTATAGGGTGATGCTCTCTGTGCGTTCCCGCTGAAGACTTGCTTCTTTATTTCTTAATGTCTTAGAAAGTCACAAACTACTGGGTGAAATCCTTCCAACTAACTTTACAGGGACGATGTAAGCACCCGGGGAGGGAATATTTCGTAATTTCTATGTTGGAAGCTAACTTCATAGTTGACCTAATATTAATTCTTGTGTTTATATAAACTAGAAGTGTTATCAGTAAAGAAACAAGCATGAATGACTGGTAATTGTTTCTTTAACAGCAAATTAACATATATAGAATGTATTGTTAGTATGTTATTAAATATGCAGATAAACAATACATTTTTTCAAAAAGAATTTGTGAAAGGAAAGACAGCACATTATTATGAGAAAGTCTTCATCATCTACTCCCCTGTGCAGAGAGGTGTCTTAACCTGAACCAAATCAGCTTTAAACAGAAGTGGGAACCTTATCATACCTACTCAGGAAGTAAATGTGAGGCAAGAGCTAGGTGGAAGTGCATTTGCACTGCAGGAGTTTCAGTGGTCAGGTGCCCAGACAGGTGCTAAATTCCAGGAATGCATTGTGTATCGGTGATCTTTGCATTGAGTAAGCATGAAGGAAAGGTTGTCACCCATTCCTGGTGTTGCGTTTGTATTGAATCACAGAACGATTTCGTTTAGAAGATCGCGTGGTCCAGACCTTGCTGAAAGCGGAGGTACATCCTTAGGTGGGCTCCGCTCTCAGTGAAATGCTCTGGATCAGCATGAAGCCACTTTTACAGAGCCAAGCGTCTTGTCTAAGCCAATATTGGGAAATTTCTTCATTTGGAAAAGGAAACTAACATTATTATTGCTGGGAATTTAAAGAAAACTACGGGTATTGCACATATTTTTGGGTCTGGATTCTGACTCATTTTACTTTTGGCATCAAGTGAAAAGAAGTAAACTACTGTGCTCTGCCGTTACAGACTGTCTCTGCTTGTGCCTACGTTTGTGGCATGTGAAAGCAGTGTCTTATTTGAATTAGATGGCTATTCAACAGGGTGCAAGCCTTGTGGGGTTGAGTTAGTGGATGCTGGTCATTGAAACGTGGGTCTAAGAAAAATAGCTGCCGTCCCAGCACAGGCACGCTCTGTGCCTGACAGACAAAGTCAAGACGGTTTTTATAAGCTGGTGGAGCCGCTGCAAAGCAGCGCCCTTCCTTCCCATTCCTGCTTGCGGCAGGAGTAACTGGAGGCTGGAAGGAGAAGCCTGGCCCCAGTGCCAGCCTCGGCCACCCCCATCTGGCACGTCAGGCAGCAAGCTGGGGCTTGGGGGGCACGGCTCTGGCACTCTCACCCCACTGGACTCTTGCACAGCTCTTTCCTTGGCCAGGCTTTGCACCAGCCCAGGCACAATCTTCCTCTTGGTGAGGATCCAGCCCCGTTTCTGCAGGTGTGATTCATTGTCTCGTGTCTGCCCAGCCGTGCTCACAACGCTGAGTACTCACAAGCAAAGACAAGGTGAAATTAAAGAGAGAGTGAAGGAAGCAGACAGCCAGGAAAACAAAACCACGCTTTTCTCTAGGAGCGCTTGGTAGAAACCCTAGAAGGTGTTAAATTGATTTAATCCTTGCCTTGTTTTATTTGGCCACCGCTTGCAAAATGCTGGTGTTGATTTTGGCATAAGAAATGAATTGTGCTATTTTAGCCAGTGTTTCTAATGTAGTCTTGAACAGGGGTGTTTCTACAGATGATTAAAAAAAAAGCTGCTTTAGAAAGACAAAAGCTCTCCCGTACAGTAGAATAGAAGCTTTTTCTAAAGCCCCTTACCCCCCCTCCTTCATCTTGAAAACACATTTGTAACCATTAGTTGGGTGTCATGTTTTGTGATGGGGTTACTTTCGCCCTTCGCATCCCATCCCGGCAGGGTGAGGGCTGCCGGAGGAGGGCCGGTGCCTCTCCAGCCCTGCCCATCATGAATCATGTCAGTCCGAAGGGGAACCCAAGCTGCTCCCCAGCTCAGCACCGGCTCCAGGCTTTGCAACTTCCTTTCCGCTGAACATTTTCTGGGGAGAGGTTTTGAGGCTAAGGAAGCATCCGTCCATTAATGGCACCATTACATTAGAAAGTAATTAGAAGTACTTAGAACTAGAGGTCTTCTGTCGTATTTTACTTAAAAAGCCATTTCTCTTGTCAGTGTTCAAATGCCATAGGGTAATAAGGAACAGTCCGAAATCTGCTGTAAAAGCAGGAGCCCAAACAAACCAAGCAGCTGTAGCAGGTTAGATACTTTCTATTAATATGTCCTGTCAATACAAGTTCAATGTAAGTTATGAAATGGCAGACTTTATTAATTCCCTTCTAAAAGTGTAAATTCTGTGTATACTAAGCTTCCTATTTAAGGATGCTTAATGAAAAATGATTAAAATTTGAAATAAACACAAATATTTTCCTCAGAAAACAATTTCCTGTTGGTATCGCTAGCTTTGATAGTGAAATATTCAGTCTCACAGAACCCTGTAAATAAAAGCTGGAAAACGTTTAGTTAGATGTTAGAGGAACGAACAAGATCAGAAAGGCAACAAGTTGTGGTCGTTGTCTGTAGTGGCCGTTCAAGAGTTCACAGAGATTTTTCTTTTTTGACCCTCATTTCCTTTCTACAAGCCTGACTCTGCACATGGTTACGTGTCCCTGTGTGATGCCACATGTGCTAGAAACTATTTGTTTGAATAAGGCTAGATGGCAGTAACATCTGCATTTGTATTAGACCTCCTTTTTGCTGCTGTTTTGCATCCAGAATATTAAAGTAAAAATAAGATTTCCTATGAAAATATGGTTGGCTATACAGGGGTATTGTGTGGTACGTTTCCAGAGCACTGGGATCCTACCTGTTTCTAACCAGGAAGGTAAATGTTTATATTTTCCTTACTGCTTGCTTACATATTTAATTACAATTATTATGCAAACTAACTGAACAGGAAAACAATTTAATGAGATTATTTGAATTGCCTGCCTGGCCACCTCCACCTTAAATACTACAAAATGCTAAAAAGTTCTGGTTAACAAAAGCTCTCTTGTAGTTAAAGATTCTGTTGCTAAACTATTTGGTGTTAACTAGTTTTTCTTGGTCTTTGCGTGAAATACAGGCTTCATTTTGAGCAGTTAGGATGGACTTTGTTGTGCTGTTTCTGTACTTCCCCAAATTTGCCTGCGCAACTTTTCAATGATCATCACTCACATACACACCAATAATCCAATTCCATGTTCACGTTAAAACCAAATGAAGCCCTCCCTGTTTCTGTTCCTTCAGAGGCACGTGGGTCAGCAAAGA
The DNA here is from genome assembly GCA_035590275.1 of Ibycter americanus. Classification (NCBI taxonomy): domain Eukaryota; kingdom Metazoa; phylum Chordata; class Aves; order Falconiformes; family Falconidae; genus Ibycter; species Ibycter americanus. The sequence continues at coordinate 48,792,843 of JAVJGI010000065.1, forward strand.
AGAGCAGCACAGCCAGCAGAGACCCTTGGAAAATGGCAAGAATAGAGGTTATTTTTTAGCTCCAGCTTGCATGAGGATCTTGAAGAACACAGAGTCAGTGTTGAACTTGTCAGTAAGTTATGAAGCATATTTTAGTGGGTTGAGTAGCTGCTAAATCTATGCTGAGATCCCGTGATTAGGAAGGTGTACAGGGTTTTAAACATTGATGACACGTCAGTTTGTATAATCTTTATTCTCAGAGTTTTCTATACCATTCCTTTACAGCCTGTCTGTAGTGTCCTGGTACTGGGCGTGCCAGCTATTTGCAAATGCAAAGTTGAAATTGCACAGAAAGGAGCAGAGATTTTTTTCTATACAAAAGGTTTTTAGTACCACCGTTGGGTGTGTACTGCATAGTGTTTTTTTTTTTTCTAAACACAGGTAATTTAGTATAAGGTGTGTGTTTACAGACAATTCTCCGTATGAATTCAAATGGCTTTTCCTGTGCCTTGCGTTTGTCAATATTGGCTGTCACCACTGCCATGTAGTCAATTTATCTACTTACTAGGTTCCTCTGATATTTCTCTGAACTTGATCAGTGCAAATTACTTTCTGATCCACAGCAATATTTTACTTCTCACCTCTCACTGCCTTTCCTAACAACCTCTTCCGAGCGGCTTTGAGAAAAGTTTGCCAAAAGCCTTAAGCTGAGTTTCTGTCTTGCTTCAAGATCTTAATATTACATAGAAATAGCAATTATAAACAGCCTCTGTAAAGCAACATTTTTGGCTAATGCTCCATGATTTTTTTTTTTATTCCTTTTTGATGTGAGAATACCTTTTACTGATGCCCGTATCGCTCTTGGCCAACTATACCGCGCATGGTTGTGTTTTGGTGTGTTTTGCCTTTTTGCTTCCCCTCTCCCCAAAAAAGAAGCATCTTATCTGTTGGTCTGAAGTCAGATTACACTTGGGAAGGGAGAAATTGGAGTGTGTGTGTGTTTTAACTAGTGTTCTGACCAGTCTTACAGCTAACCACTCAGAGCAGCCCGCGTCTCAGACAGCGTTGGGCGCGCAGTAGGGCTGTGCGATGTCTGCGTGCATCACCAAACGAAGCCAATTTGCTTTCCGATGTAAACCTGCTGCTCATGTAAAACTGCAAGGGTTTGCAAAATTATGTTTCTAAAGCAAGGAACGCTTCAACAAACTCCTGAATGAAAAAGAACTTTCTCTTTATTCAGATTAATCTATATGAATTATTCGGATGAGGAAAGACATAACAGGGTTTGTGATGAAACCAAACTTCAGAATTCCTCATGGCACCCACATACTAAAGATTTTTAGGTAAATTGCTATGGCTTTTTGTACCATATATGATTTCCATGTTGTTTGACTTGTTTTCACTTGACATCATATTAGCCAACAGGTTAAATATTGTGGTTTCAAAGTGTTAATTTAGCACATTTGCAAATTAGAGTTTTAACATATTTGGAATTTTGATGACACTAAAGCCAAATTGTAATGTTTAAAGCAGATGATTTTAGGTGCAGTTCAGCAATTAAATTAATTTCTAGCTTTCTGATGCTGAGAAGGACACTCAATGTTGATAATAGCTTATTTTCTGGGATGCAGATTGGGGAGCTGACTACAAACTTTCAAACGAACACGTGTGCTTGATTTGTCTATTTGTATTCAAGTTTACCTTTTTTAGTTGTCAGTAACACTACCCCACCTGCCCTATACAGCTTGTAGTGCTTAAATCTATTTGGAAAATCATGTGAATAGGGATTTGCATCATTACAATTTCCTTTCCATTTAGGAAGCATCTGCTATATCTTTAAAAATAACAGGTTTGAAGAGGCCACAGGCTGTGAAACAGACCAAACCATTATTAAAATGAAACAAAAACTTAAAAAAAAGCTAGCTGGACCTAATTCAACAGCAGTTTCAGCATTTCCCCCCCCCCTCCCCATTTTTACCTTGAAAAGGTTAAAAGCATTTGGGTCCTTGTGGAAAATGTAATTGCATTTCAGCCTTGTTTATGTGTGAATCTAAAGAATACTGATAATCTGCCACATGAAAAAGTTCTGTTCTTCTGCTAACAGGCAATCCTTCTTGTTCCTAACAGGTCTTTCTATTAAGTAAACAGTTAAGGCCTAATTGGAGCTTTTATCTGTACCATGTCACACTAACTGATCAACCATTGCTAGCAGTCATATAAATGTCATTTTAAGTAGTTCAATTGTACAGATCCAAGTACTACAAGGAACCGGGAAAAACCTCAGCTGCAATTTTTCTTAATAACAAATAAAAAGCAAAGTTCTATGAAGATGTGTTTGAGCAGGTTAAGTTAACAATATTATCCCGCTAACCTTCATGCATATCATTTCCACGGGCAGCTGGACTTTTTGTCAGGGGAATCGACTTATCCCAGGATGTTTCTCTCTCTAATTAGGTTTTCCGTTCTTTTGATGGTGGGCAGTGCCGTCACGGCACGCTTCCTAGTTTGCTGTTTATCTCATAGGAAAGCTCTAACACAAAATATTTCTGCCAGACTTGGTCTGTTAACCTGCCTACATGATTGCCAGGAGCCCTACACAACAAAAACTACTGACTTGCACGATTTTCCTGGAGCGGGATACACGCTCTGCTCCCCAGCTTCTCCCATCCTCTCCGTTTCTCTGCCCAAGCACCAGCTTTGCAGGAAAAGAAAACAAAACCGCTTTTAGAATTGTTTTAGACAAGCAGGATATTTGGTTTGTTTATGTGTTTGTTTGCTTCACTTCCTAGTCATTGCCTTGAAAGTCTGGCTTTGGCTTCTCCCGAGTCCCATTGCACATATCCCAAATGACAAGAAAAAATATAACTTCGCTTTCCAAAAGCACTCAGCATGGGTTTGTTCTTGCTTTCAGTGGGAGCAGGGTTTAGCCAGGCCACAGCGAATCCCATCCCAATCTATGTTAGAAAACAAGGTCCAGAGAACACTTGCATTGCTTTTGAAAAATTACCGGCTGGCTTTCCAGGCACAGTTCCCTGATTATTTTTACTTCTCTCTCCACATCCTCTGATCCAGAAATAGAAGCTTCCTTTTTTTTCCTGATAGTATTGCCATTTTGTGTTGGTTGGCAGGCATCACACGGCTGCTACCAGTAGGATTATTATTAAACTCATTAGAAAATCGTGGAAGTGTTTCAGGTGTTTCCAATGTGATTTTGAGTCCTGCAGTTTTGAATGCTGGACAGAAGGATCTGACTTTGAAACAACGATAGCAACTCCCTCTATCAACATCGAGCCTTTTAAAACCGTCGTCTCATCTGGCACTGTCAAATTAATGGAGCTCTAGAAAATAGGTCATTGAGCTCATTCCTTGTCTCAAGGCAGAACTGAATGTGTCTGAGTCATTTGTAAGAAAGAAAGATGAATGCTTTCTTCCTAAGGTCCACCGAGCCCAACGTCCCCATCGTCAGCAGCAGCTCTTAGGGTGTAGCGTGCACTAGGGCAAGGACACAGCCACCCCCAGCCCTCAGTACTCTTCCACCACCTCACAGTCCAGAGGTTTTGTGATCTGGAGCTGGTGTCCTCAAGTCTGAAAGCTGACTCGTCTTCCTCCCCTCACCCCAGCCTCAGAGCCTGGACTGCCCATGTTTTTGCGGGGTGTTGATGTGACATCTGTCCTGCCCTGCCTGCCTGAGCCTGCAGAGCCCCTCACCAGCGGGTGGGATTCGACGTGGTGACATCTATTGGCTTCAAGGTGCATAACGCAGCTGCCAGCCAGATCATCTTGCAAGTTGAAAGGGAGAGTGTTTTCACCTGAGTTACCAAGCAAAGAACATCCATTTCTGCCCTCGATGCAGAAAGCCTCTTAAAAATGCACTTGGAGAGCAGGTACTAACCACAGGTGTCTCACCTGCCATTACAGGGACATCATAAACCAGACCAGCTTTGCCATGGGTTGGGCTTGAAGGCAAACTTGTGGTAAACCAAGCAAACAGGACCCAGTGGTGATCCCTGTAGGTCACTGCTCATTCTATTTGCTGGGCTACAAGAGAGAACAGTTTTAGTTCACTGGCTCCTGATTTTTCTAGGTTTACTCTACCTCTGGCTCACATATTTATTGCAAATCTTCTGGAGAATTTCGTGTCGATCTCCTCTTTCCACCTGGGTTGGAGTATCATCCCATCTCGCCACAGCTGGCATTCAGATGAAGTGTTTCAGTTCAGATGCCGCTGACAGGTGGCTATCCCCACCAGGGCTCCTAGGATTTATCCTGGAGAAAGGGTCTCTGAAGGTCCCAAAGCAAGTGATGCACCTCTTTCCCTTTGACAGAGGCGAACAAGCTGTCTGGAAAAAGGTTGACCTTAGGCTAGCCGGACTTAGCAGATAACCTGGTAGTCCAGGTTTGGTGAGCTCTGGGCCAGAGGAGCAGGCAGGACCGTAGGAGCACTCGGTGCAGATCTTGCATCCACAGATCTGGTCCTATTTACCAAATGTTGGGCTGATGGAACATGTGTGCAATGGGGTTGTAGCTTCAGTGTTTTGTTTGGCCTGGTGATGGTCATTCAGCTGTGTTTCCTTGGCAGCAATGCTGACCTGTGACTCGGTTTCCTTCAGGCACACATACAAACCTGGACTTCGCTGCTGTGGCCAAAGCTCTGTTCAGCGCCAGCACTGCCTCCTGCGGTGGGGGTACCCCTCTGTATGGCCTTCCCAATGAAGAAGAAATCAGTGGGACGTGGTGGAGGGACCGCTGAGCTCTTGAGGAACCCACAGGAATAGCTGGAGTGGTTCATCCCTCCCATCAGCAAAGGAACCAGGATGCTTGGCTGGACTGGGGCCAGCTGTGTTTCGGGCAGTCTGATGGAATAACAAAAGTGCTGCCTGCGATGCGGGAATAGACGCGTGCAAAGGGATGTATACGCACATGTGAAAATCCTCATTACTCATCCTTTCTTTTCCAAGGCTAGTTTGATAAGGAGATTTCTTTTTATCCTCCAGAGTTTTGTGAAGGTCTGGGAGGTGTCCCCTTTCAGGGCGGCTGTTCTAGGCGGCCGAGCAGCCCCACTCCATTGTTCGAAGCAGCACGATGAAACTTTTGTGCCTCTTGGTTGAGCTCATGCCCTCCGGCCCCGGGCAAATCATTCTTCCTGCAATTAGTATTCATGGTTAGCTAAGCAGAACTTCTACAACACATCTTCCCTGCTTTGAAGGTTATGTTACATGGTTTCAAAGTGGCCAGAGGAAAGATTCCTATATGAAGAAGATATCTGGCAATATCCATTGTCATCGTCTTGTGTATTTAATGCTTGCATTTCGGGTAGGATTTCCTTGTTATTTATTCAGTGCTTTCTAATTTAATACACAATAACGCAGGACAGCCAGTAAGAACATGGTGGTTTTAAAATTTTCCATTGAATTTTGTTGCAGGATTCCAATCTTTTTCTTGGATTTGGGAGAAGAGGTGGCTATTTTTATTTCTTCAGAAAATTTGCATGCGTTGTTCTCAAAGTTTTTGCATTTTTGCAGATATAGCAAACATTTTTTCTTACACTGTATGTACAGAGATCACGGTGTATTTAATCTTCACTGCAAAGATCAAAAGTGATGTAACTTTTCACTAGTAAAACTCCTATTGCTTTGAAAAAAAGGTGATACCACTTTTCCTCTGTTATAAGCGAGTGTAACTGAGGCGGGAATGGTTTAAAGGACTTTTCTAGCAGCAGAGCTAGAAATGGGCCCAGGACTCCTGCGCTGAAGGTCAGTGCCACAGCCCTTCAGTGCAGGCTGGTCACTGATGGGTTTGGCGGCATTTTCAGGAGAACCACGGTTCTGGAAGGGATCTCCTAGCTGGCTGCCTGTTGCTCCAAGATCTTTCTTTCTTCATATTTACAAGGGGAAATGCTGTGGGTGCTCTTCCTCAAGACGAGGACATATGAGCCACTGTCAGGACACAGACAATGTCTTGGAAAATAGCCAGAGAGGTGGAGCCCTTTGTCAGTTTTGGGGGTAATCTGAAATAAATCACTCTCGTACTGTATCTCATTGCAGAATTTTCATGGCCCCAATGGACATTTTCATTGCTTTTGAAAGGCAGCTATAAGCAAAAAGATTATAATGAAGTCTTTAGTAAATGAGTGGTGGTAGCCCATATGCTGTGAGATACAGTGATGGCTGCAAGTAACACAACATCCAGTTTTGTTTGGGAATGTTTTTGGCTTATCCTGTGCCATTGAGAAAGAAAAGGAAAAAGATTTTAAATATAACTTAGATAAGAATGATTATTCTGTTCATGCATACATCGGAGTAGATACAATAAAGCTACAGAAACTTGCTAACACAACTACTGTGTCTGTAGTAAAAGACTTTGTTCTGTGTTTATTCTAGGTCACATTCAAATGATCGTTGCTGTCGTGTGGTTTTCATTTAAAACGACATGTGCAAAGTTAGTTGTGGACAGGATTTCCTACAAGAGACGTTGGGAAAACTTGGGGTGAACAAAAAATATTCTGATCGATGATGACATGGCCAACAAGTTGCATATATGTCTCCTTTGCTAAAAAATACCTCCAGGTCCAAGCTTCTGCTTGTGTAAAATGGTGTAAGAATGCAGAGTCTGTCAGCCGGGGGACATGAGCACTTGGGCAAGGATTTGCTTAAATGCAAATGAAGCTACTGGACGAAGCCAGCTCCGGGACCGCCAGAGTCTGGCTCTGCTGGGTCTGGCTTGAGGAACAGTGATTGCTGAACTTGAGTTTTACATCCAATACTAAAAGGCATTGATTTTTCATTTCACATATATTTGTTTTCCCTTATTAGTCCACGTTTTATGGGAAGCATTTATTCATCAGACTCTTTTCGACTGCAACATTTATGCCAGACTTAGGCTGACATCCAGCTCCGGCGTGTAGCAGAGCACAGACGCTCTGCTTTGGACCTTCGGCTCTGCACTTTCTTGGTAATTTTTTCTCTACATAATTATTGAATTTTTTCCTATACATCAAGTAGCTTGTGAATTGCCTGGTGAACACTGTTTGATGCGATGTACATCCGTGCTGCTATATGTGAATATCAGGCAAATGGGAACAAATGCTTCATGCCTGGACAGGAACCGAGAGCGGCAGGCAGAAGCACGTATGTGTGCAGCCCTCGGTTCTCCCTGCAGCAGCGTCTGATGTTCCAGGAGACTCTCTGTCAAATAATGTTGTACTGTGATACCACGAGCCAAACAGCTTCTCTCTCCTTGCTGGTTTGCAACGTGTTATTCCCTGATTGCTTTTACCCCCTATTCTAGAAATAACTGCTTTTCAAGAACATCGCCTTTATTACAGTGTCTGTTCCAGAAATAACTGCTTTTCCAGAACATCACTTTTATTACAGGATCTGATACTGGACTTCTTATTCAAGTAATGCTTGAAATCGATACGTATGGATTTGTCCTAAAAAATGCTGGGTGATTTGGTTGTTCTTTGGGCTGAAGAGCAATGACCATTGCTGGCAATGCAGCCTCTTGGCTGCGGTCACTGGGTTTGGGAGAGGGTTTCTAACTGTAACACATTTTTGGTTGCCATGCTTGAAATGACCTGTGAAATGAATTATTTTAATGGATCAGATTATTGGGGTATTTAATTTTGGCCGGGGCCTGCCAGTGTGTAAACGGCCCTTGAGGAAAGTTTGTTCTCTTAACAGATAAACTTTAAAAAAGGGATTATTCTATTAGCTTGTGTGGTAAAGGCAAAGGTATAGTTCACCTGGCAGGTTTTAAATGGATAGTTATGAGTTCACTGTGACCAAAATATCAGTGAAAGTGTATCACAGGTGATCACTTTTTCTAATGTAAATCATTTAACATCAGTAATTTTCCTCTGTTGCCAATGCCATTAGTTATTTCAGAGATTTAAAAAAAAAAAATGTTTTACTTACTTTTTTTTCATTTTACTGGGTACCCATAGCTTAACTTAATGATTTGTATAAGTGATAGTAATTGCTGAAACTACAGTTGAGTATTATTAGCTATAAAATGAACATGGTTATATGTCCAACACAACTAGCAAGGAACAGAAATGCAGTTGTATCCAAGAGAAAATAATTACAGCAATAATCAGTGTAATTCATGATAATGGCTGAATTGAATTTCACACCATAGCTCCAAGCACTTACATTTAATGAATGTAGTTTGTGCTTGTTTACTAAAAAGGTTTTTAGCAGAAAATCGATAATGTAACTTCAGTGTTTCTAATTACAAACGCAATTTTTTTAAAAAGTAGTGGTTCAATAAGGATTTTGCAGGGAAAATTAAGGTATGTAAGTGCAGCAAATGCTGTTACTTTAATTAGGCTACCTGTGCATTAGTGGTATAGTTCCTTAATATTTATTTATTACTATATATTGATTAAAAGTGGTTCGTATTCCATTTTTAAGACTAGCTAATGTAATGAACATTGAAACTTTTCAGTAAGTGCTGTCTGTGACTAAGCATATCACTTTATAATGGGACTGTCCTCACAAAGACGTGTTTTTACCTTAAAAGCGTTATCATAGGAACAACGAAATATAGGCTGGTCTACAAAGGTGCTTTCTACATGATGGATACAAAGGAGTTGCTGGTTCTTTACGTGGAATAGCAAAATAAATAAAGTGATTGGCACTCGGTGGTATAACTGTAATTGCTTAATTGGCCCAGGTATATTCTTGGCCTCATTTGTGATGAGGAGAAGTGTTAATTTTTAAAATGACGAGGAAGCTGAGGAATGTAATGCCAAATGAAGTTTTTGGTTCCTTAGCCTCGTGGTCTCCACTGTGATCTCCTAGAGCTTTGGAGTAAGCAGGTTGGCTATGATACGCAGAGGTTATTAAGATATACAACTCTAACAAGAATAACCGTAAATAATGCCAGAGACTGATTTGTAGGAATAAACCTCACAGTCCTACTTTTACTGAATTCAACAGCAAATCTCCAAATTTATGAACTGGTGGAGCACGGTGGCTGGTACACATCTGAGGCTGGGGAGTATAAAAGAGGTAGGAATGACGGTAGAGCACTTAGAAAACAGAAGAGAGATGAAGCTGACCGAGGTGGGTTTTCTGGAGCTCAGCTACACGGAAACAGAAGTTGCTTTTACCTATGGGCTCCTTTTTGCTCTTGGAGGCATAGCCCCAAGCACTATGTGGATGGGGAGGGCGGAAGACCCATGAATCCCTTCTGAACTTTCTTGTGCAAGTAACTGAACCACCTTTATAGCCTGCAGAGACAGTCTATCGTGTGTTAAAATTTGCAGTCAGTGGAGATGTTTTGTCTTAAAATCACAGAAACAGAATGGTTTGGGTTGGAAGGGACCTTTAAAGGTCATCTGGTCCAAGCCCCCTGCAGTGAGCAGGGACATCTTCACACTGACAAGAAGAAAGTCACCAAGCCACAGATCTTCCAAAACCAAGCTGGTATTCCAGCAAGAGGGATGCCACTGCCCAACCAACAGCAATAATATGGTAACTGGACGCAAACTGTGGTGGCAAATTAAGTGCAATTCACTGGGAAAATATTAAGAAATGCAGAAGGGTTTAAAAAAATAAATCCGGATCACTCAGGGTTTGTGCTCTGATTATTTTCTGCGGCTACCTGCCCTCATTGCTAGAACCAGCGTTGCATTTTCTGCTGGGTTCAGTAAGGCATTTTACTCTACAAAAACAACTAGCTCCTTTCCAACCAATGATTACTTGTAATTATGCTTTCCCCTGCTATTATTCTAATAGACTGTCATGCTGCACAGAGGAGGCGTTTGGAGGCTGCTTTTATGGATGGACTGTTGGAACACTTAATATAGCTCTATTTTTGAATTATCAGGTTCTATCCTTTTGAAGTCTGTGTTAGTGGAACTCCTATTTATGAAATGTGCTGTGCTTAAAGGTTTGCTATTGATGAAGAGGTCCAACAGAGGCCTTTATCGTAAGTACTGTAGCATTCTCCCCGAGAAATAAATAGCCTTGCTAAAAGGTATGTTGTGTACCAAGGTTGCAAATTATCAGCCAAGCACCTTATAACTGTATACTTCAAAAATACCTTTCTGCTTTCTGTTTGTTCTCCTCTTCCACAACATGAGCGGTGGTTTTAAAAACACGTAAGGAAAAAAACCCACCCCAATCTGTTAGCTCTTTAATTGGACAGCATGTTCTCAGCGTACCTCTTTAATATACATATATATATCTTTGCAGAAGGCACTGTTTACATGCATGTCATTCCCTGAGTAAAGTACTGCGAGTTTTGAGGGAGTTTTCAGCTCCCTCTGGTTCAAATCTCTGATTTATTGCAGAATTCCATCACTGTGGCAGCAAACCCAATGCCTCTAAAGCTGTAAGTGGAGGATTACCACCCAATTATTTAGGAAATAGTAATGAGAACTATGTCATACATACAGAAAAGATGAAGAAGAAAAAAAATTAGATGTTTACAGTCAAAGACCAGGTAGGAGGAATCTTTGTAGCCTCATTTTTCTTTCGTGTTGAAATTACTGGGAGCTCGCTCATGCAAGGCGCTGCCTGCTCTTCCTCCCTTTTGAAATCGGCTCCCAAACCCTCTCTTTAATCCTGGTATTTGCCACAGCTCTGTACCTTGAGCTCTTTGGACCTAAAGCCAAAGTGTGCCGATGGTATAATATACTTTGATTTCTCTAACTACTGCTGAGTTGTACCCTGGTTTAAGACCAGAATAAATCAGAAGAATGCTGCCTCAATAGAATTTATTTCAAAAATTAAAAGGAAATACTAATTTTTCGTTATTTACTTTTCTCTTATCACAGCACGCTGACCTCTGTGGAGGCCGTTACATCCAGCCATACCTTTCCTCTCCTTGGTAGCTTATTCTTAGGCTGCCTTTGCAGACCTGGAGTGCTGTGCCGGGACCGGAGGTCCCTGCTGGCTCCGGGACGCGGGGCTGGCGAGGCAGCTGGCGTGGTGGGACGGGCGCCGCAGGGCAGGCTGGCCCTGAGAGGGCGAGCTGGGGGGGACCGGAGCGACACCGGCGACAGGGGTGAGCGCGTGAAGATGCAAACGGAGTGGATGCTGTCTCGTGGAGGGGTTTTCATTTCACACAACAAATAAGGCAAGTCTTGCTCTAAAGTGTTTATCCGGAGTTTTTTGTTTGGAACTGTAATGTAGCAAAACCTTGACTTTGTACTCCCTAATTCATCTTTACTTACGTATTTTACTATTACCGATAGCTTTCCCCTTAAGCCTGTCTATTTGCTAGTAGATTTGACAGATGACAGCTACTCTTTGGGATGTTAGATGGCGTTTGTACGGCTATGATGCCAGGAGCGTTCTGAGCGCTGGTGTTGCATATTTATTGATCTCCATATTCCCAATAATCTGATGCACGTCACATTTGACAACATTATGTGGGGAGGTCAGCTGTATGAGGCTAATGAAACTGTTTCAAAGATGGATGTTGTTTTCCACAACATTAACCTTGCAAATAGCTGTCAGTAGCGCATTTCACTATGGGGCTTGGCGTTTGAGAACCTCCCTTTTTTTATTGTTGATGTTAACATTAAACAAAACCTGAAGCCATTAAATCTCAGTATTTATATACGACAGAAAACATGGACGACATGGCATCACTCCAAATGAAAATCTTATTAACAGCATACGGTGCTTGTGGCAAAGTCCAAAAACAATCTGAAAATTGGTTTGGCTGTCTGAAATATTTGACAGATTAGCTAAGGATGATGTAAAAGGACCGAGCAAGGAACAGCTGAATTCTAAGGATTAAAGTGGCAAATAGAAAACCCTGATGTAATCAAAAAGTGCATTGCACTTTCATATTTTACTGCAATATTACTGCTCTCACCAGGAACTTATTACATCCAGGGCAATATAAAATTTAGATTACCCTTTTACTTTAAAATTATTTCACTAGCACGTGTAATGTGAGGAAGCACTCGATTTCTAAAGAGGTCTCTTGAAGTTCTTTTTCCTTAAAAAATACTGTTACGGTGATTTAAATATTTAATTGTAGGTTTTCTACTATCGTGCTGAGGCACTTCAAAATGGGAGTCCTAAGGGCGATAAAAATAATCCTTTGAGGCCCCTTTTCCACATTACAGTGTTTTAGAACAGTTGTAGTAACTCTTTTTTGATGTCATACTGCATCTTTTGTAATGTAAATTTTGCACATACTTCCAGAGCACAATTCCAGATACGGTTTTGATAGGCAAGCGATTTAGAAAATGCTTATGTCGGCCATCTGAGCTGTGAAGTACCACACATTTTTACAGCGTCTTCTGGGACTTCAGTGCTTTTTAAGTGAGAAGGAAAAAAACCCCAACCCTCGTCCTGGTCTGGAAACCCACGATTACATTGTAATATTTTAAAGTGCGGTCAGTAAACATTAATACAAAGCCCATTGCAAAGGGTGAGACTGACCGGTGCACAGAGGTCACTAGGAGTAAAGGTCAGATGACCACGATAAGGACAGCAGAACGTGGCCTCACAAGGTCTTTAAGGAGATGTAAGCTGGAGCTGTTGCAACATCTCTGTGGAGCAATAGGTACTAAGGCTGCTCTGCAGCATGCCTGGCTCACCAGCTGTTGGTGCAGTCCTCAGACATTAGGCAAGGGTTTTGTTATTTAAACTTGCTTTAATAAAGCCATGAACGTTCATCCAGGCTCTGCCTGTAGGTGAGACTTGCCCCTGCGAAAGGCGGTGGCGGGCGTTCAGATGACGAGCTGATCAAGCCACCAGAAGGGCATCTCCCAGCTGAGCTTCACGAGCTTCAGATCGCAACCTCAAATGAACACCCCAAATTAAAGCGTAAAAAAGGACAGCTGAGAAGGAAAAGACCTTTTAACAATGCTGTCTATGATAAGTTTACAACAGGCTGTGATTAATTTAATTTATTGTAAAGTGCCCAAAAGTTAAATGTTGTCTCTGACCTAGTCACCTGGGCTATCTGAGCGCTCGGAGGGCAGAGCAGAAGCTTTGGGGGGCAGCACGGGGGTCAGGGTGGCAGGAGCTGCTGCCTGGAAGCATCTTGTGACTATAGACCTTGGACGGCTAAGGCAGATGCTGAATTTTGAGACCAAAAAGCCAATGAGGTGGCATTCACCCCAGTAAACTACAAGAATATTTGTTTCTATAGAAACTTCCCGATAACATGTTCTTCAGGCTTTTTTTGAGATTTTTCTTTAGACATAGTCAGAAAGGAAGAGCAATGTACTTTTTATTTCATATTTGTTTTATAGCACATGTTCTAATATGTAATTTTTTTCTTAAAAGTTTGTTAAGAATGCAAATATTCACAAGCCATAAAAAGAAGGTCTCTTCCCTCAATTTCTGGCAGCCTCTTTGGTGTCTGCATTATTTATTTAGTGACTTAGTATGGGATCATGGAGAGTTTCTCCAGAAGTAGAATCTAATGCCAAGTGAACATTGTAAGGGGAGTTAAAACAGATGATTTACATTTATAACATCACTTAGTAACGCTTAACATTGTTAATTGAGAAAACATCCTCTGGTAGTAATTCTCAGGTTGCACGGTATCATTATCACATGAGGCTGTGCAAAAATGCAATACACTTCTATAACATGATTTCTGATATTGCTAAACTCACATGCTCTAAAATATTAAGTGCCCACCAAAAATGAATCAATGGAAAAAAACCCCTTTTTACTCTAAAAACTAATGAACTATGTTTTCTTTTTATTTGTCTTTTGGGTTTACAGCCTCCAGACCTAATTTTCAAGCTCTTTGAATCCGGGAGAGCTAGTTTATTTTCTAAAGAAAATAGAGAGAAGTCAGCAGAGCCTCTCACAAATACAAAGGCTCCAGGAGCTCAGGCTTTAAGATTTCGAGTGGTTACAACACAAACAGCTCGAGCACTGTCAGCAATGCTTTAGGATTTTTTAAAAGTATATAATCTCTTTAAAGATGATAACATAATGGATGGGTCTCCTTGGCGTAGAACTATACATTTCTGTACTTGGAGACTGATGCTACCACAACGATGAATCTGCTGACTGTCTGATGGTCCCAGTCTATCCTGGGACTTTGATCTAGGACCACATTTTTTTGCTTGGCTTTGCCATTATGACCTTGGATATTTTTTTACCCTCTTATTTTCCCTGAAGTAGAAATTCCACAGCTAGCAGCTGGAGCCTGGATGTCCTCCTGGGCGAGCACAGTTTGGGCAGGGTGGCTGTGTTGCCAATGGCACATAAAGGTAGGGCATGGCCAGAATTACTGCTCAGATGCCTGGTGTGAAGGACCAGGTAGCCGTTTTCAGATGGGTCATTTGGCCTTGGCTGCCATCTGGAGCAAGGCGAAGAGTTGTATCCCTGCGTCTATAATAAGGTGCTGCAATGCTCTGCCACTACATCCTTAAAGACTGAGAAATACCTGACCTTAATATCACTAATGCCTTCAAAATAATGCTTAAGTGGGACTTCAGGGGTGGGATAAGTCTAGTTCTAGACCTCTGGACAGAAGCAAATTTAATCCTTAGGGAACCTCATCTGTGCCTCAGAACTGCAAAGTGCTGTGCACTCTACCCTGATTGTTCAGTAACCTGCAGAAACGAGCCCATAGAAAGCACTAAAGAACTTCAGAGCCCTGCGTTTGATTGTGTGGAGTTAAGAGGGAGAGGAAAAATGTGAATAGCAGTCACAGGACCTAGGCCACAGACCTGAATTAATGGGGATTTCTAAGCAGAAGCTCCTACCTGCTGGGAGAAGTAGAAGTGCTGCTAGGGTGAGGGTTGCAGGATTTGTGCCAGAGTCCTTGAGACCCAGAAAAACTAATTGTTCATAAAAGCAGGATTCATTAGTTGCTTGTCTAAAAAATGATGTGTGAACTGCTAGTTACAGTCAAGTGTAAGAGCACATCTGTCTGAATCCTGCACTTTGCAATTTCTACTTGGCATCGTCTCGAGGATGTCCATCCAATGTCCACTCATGGATGCTCAGACCTGCTGGGTGCTTTGCTCCCGGGCTCTGGCTCAAGGATCAGGACGTGGCAGTCAGGTGAGAGCACAGGCTGATTCCATCTCTGATGGAAGAGGATCTTCTTAGTTTACGTGTGTGTCGGGGATGCTTTTCATCTGAGAAGGGGATTTAAGGGGGCCATATGTGTATGTGCTTGTATGACATCAACATAAATTCCCACTGAATTTTAAAGTAAAACCAACATTTTTTTGAAAGTTTCAAAATGTGAGTTAAAATATTACTTTGTGAGCTTTGAGTAGATTATATATTTTTAGCCTAGTTATCTGAAGAGTTGAAGCTTGTTCTCCAAGGTTATTGTGGGACAGGGGGTTCAGGAGATGCAGATATGCTGGGGAGCATGTTGGAAAAGCTTGCACTAATGAAAGTTTGGGGATGTAAGGACACAAGTCATTAATCTTCACGGCCTCAGTTTTTCTTATTCTACTATTAAGGAAAAGCATGTTATCATTTTCATAGTATTTTATATCTCAGTAATAATGGCTGAATTTAACACGCTACGCTGCCATATGGCAGTGTGTTACAACTACCACGTGGCTGTAATATTCCATTAATTTAATATATATATATATTTAAATCTTTGAAGGCTAACTAGGACTGCTTGAAACATTATTCTTTTGCAAATTAAAGTATCTCCTGTTTGTTTCACAGTGAAATGACTTACAATCTCATTCCCTTCAGAATTATGTGTTTTGGGAAGAAAATGCCTACTGTGAAATTAAGGTGCTGGTTTTGGCCAACTGATTCAAAGTACGAAGAGCCCATGGATGGGAAATAATCTGCCTAGATCTACCAGGTACATCCTCCCGTAGTCCCTAAGACTTACAGATCAGCTGAAATCCTGTGAATCAGGACTGGGTATTACTTCAGAAATGTTTGCTAGTGATGGGTGAGGGCAGAAACTTTTAAGCAGTCAGAAAACATCTATAAGATGGGAGGAGAAGACTTGCTCTTCACATGTGTGAGCACAAGCCTGTGAAACAAGAGCTTCTGCCAGCTCCTGGGTCAACGGAGAGTGAAGGTGAAGCCCCAACACAGCCTTCCATGGGGTCTTCACCAGAGCCAGAGGTGTGGGGCGCAGACGGAGTGTGGCAGAAGCACTGGTGGAAGTGGACTGATGGTGAGGATGCTGCAACACTGATGCAAAGGTAAGGGAGAAAAGCAATGCTCTGAGATTACAGAGTGCAACAGAAAAAGCCCTGTGGTGGCCGTCAGGGTGTCTGCACCACCTGTGTCGTGCTCAGAGGCTGGAATCAAGGGCAATGCATCAGCCAGGCGTAAAAGCAGGGGAGGAGGAAGAGGAGAAGAGGGAGACAGGAGACTGTGGGAGATCCTTACACATGTCCTCTTTCTAGGCAGCTCAGTTTTAGAAACCAAGCCTGTGTAGCAGGGGCAATATAATGCAAAGAACTACAGCACTGGCTTTCTATTGGTGTTTTTTTGCTCTGAACATGTGCAGTGGGTGCTCCTGGGTACCTGGCCCCCACTCTGACGAGCACACTAACGAGAGGTGCAGACAGTGCCCGTCCTGCTGCAGCCCGCGCTGGCAAGGATGGGTCCTGGGTGCGCAGAGCTGAGCCAGGATGGAGCTGTGCCTGGTGATGGCTCTGGTGCCCCAGGGATGGGCTCATGCTGAAACCCAGCGGAGGCAGACCTGGCCTTCCCAACCGCCTGCCTCCCGCCGTGGAAATGCAAAACATTTTGTGCATTATTTGGTTTGGTTTTTCGATATCGCAGCCTGTTTATAGTTAGCAATTGCATCAGACTGGCTCTTAAAAGCAGGTTAAAGGCCTTGATGAAATACAGAACACCTCAAAAAGACAACCTAAATTTTTGCCATTTTAAACTTTGCATGGCTGGCATGCTAGAACAGCCACCCAGGTTAATGAGCTGTGAGTTTAAACAGCAATTGAAGAAGTCGGTTGTAAATATAAAGCAGTTTGCTTTTTGCCTTCCTGTTGCTTTCCTGGGCTTCTGAAGGCCTTCCACTGATGGAGAGCTTTTAATTTCACATTTTGGCCCCCACCACAGGTGATAAACAAAGGTTTCCCATTGCTATGACTCGGGTCAGTGCTGTAGCCTTAGCGTCAATCCCACTGCCTGTAATTACACACAAAAGGTTACCGGGATCCGCAGCTAATTTGCAGCCTCTGTTTAGCAGAATTTAATAGCAGGTATTACTGGTGCAGCAGTAATTAAGGACCTTTGTCAATAAGACGGAATAGATGGCCACACTTTGTTGTAATCAGTGGACTCTTGAGAACCTAGAGGAGTGAAAAGCAGTGAGAGGAGCAATCCATTTTGCGAATAACATGGCTGTCCTTTCACCCCCCCACTCCCTCCCCCCTCCTGAAACCAGCAATGGAATAATAATTCCCCCAGGCAATGAAAGTACAGGAATAAAAGTACTTACCCTCCAGCCTGTGATTTTTTTTTTTTTTTTTTTTTTTTTTTTACTTTTTATTTACTCTACTGTGCTTTTTATTTGCTTCGGGCTGCATTTGATGAAGTATTGTTTAAACAGTGCCGAGCAAAATGGATATAGGGAGATGGAAAATAGAAAGAGGAATTTTAACCAGGTGGATATATGCATTTGCCTTTAAGGTGGACGGCATTTGGTTTATCAATTATTTCCTTTGGATTTTTTAAAAAGAGAAAGAAATGACAAAAACAAGTGGCTTGGTGAAGAGGTGGAGAGAGTCATTTAGAGCTGTCTCTGCACAGAGCCGTTCAGCTGTAAATGGGTCGCAAACAGCAAGCGAGAAGTGAACTTGGTGCAGCATTGTAACCCCCTCTTCCCCCCCGCCCCATCACTAATGTACCAATGAATGGCCCGGCACAGGGCTGAGAGCCCGGCCACACGCACACACACGCACACACCCCCCGGCGGAGGGCAGGGGCGGGGGGCGCGGGGAGGCTGGTATGACACAATTCAAAGAGTGCTTTAAGGTGTACACTCCTTTCAGTAATTGGTGAAGAAGCTGCATTTCACTCACTGATTTCCTGCCTTTTTACAGGTTTTAACAAGCATGATGCTTTTAATAGCGGTTTGAGTACTGGCTCTTTATGAAGGCTCTCTTTTTTAAAGCAGCTTTAACTATACCCTTTCTGTCAGTAATGTCTGAAAAACTTCTACCTTTAATCATTCCTGGATCAGGCAGCAAACAAGCAGCTCCTTTTCCTTTTTCAATTACATGCTGGATATTCAGCACACATATAAAAAAGCAAAAAAAAAAAAAAGCAAGCAGTGTCTTCTTGAGCCTATCATGTATTAAATGCAGCTCCTTGCTGCTGCATTAAAATAACACCAAGGATCTGGCTTCAGCCAACAAAAGCCAGAAATATAAAGTTAAAGCTGCAGTCCTCTTTTTTTATCTGCTCCATTGTGACAAGGCATTGTAGCACTCTTAAAACAGTGGAACTTTTTCCATACCTTGGTGGGGGGGTGATGATGCTTAGCTAAGAGATACTGACCTTTCTGATTCTGGGACCCATGGCAAATTTTTTATGGCATCTTGTGGATGGGCTGTGCTTGGTGCTGTTCCTGTGAGGTGTTGCATTTATTTTTTTGCACTGCTAATTCAAGAAGGGAGTGAGGTAACAGTGAACTGGTGCTCTGGCTAAGTTTGTTTTGAGGATCTTGATGGAGGTCCACATCTTGATGGGGTTACTTGTATAGGAAGATGAGGTGAGTGGTCCTTAGTGGACACTTGCCCAGAATAAAAAAAAGAGATCACTTCAAGGGAGGCCCAAACTTAAAATACAAAGGAGGTTGAAGGTCAGGGCTGGTATGAATCAGGAGAACCATGAGGAAAACACCAGGAATGTTAGTCTTCCCAGACCAACAGTCATCCTAGATGCTTGTCATCCTTCAAACAGTCTCTGGGACTTAGGCAGATTAAATCTGCACATGGAGAGCATAGTTGACTTAATGGAGACTTCTGGTCTTCTCTCCTCCTTGCTTGCAGAAAACGATATTTGGAATATATGTATATATATATATATTCCAGCACCAGTGGAAAGCCTGGTCTGAAAGGAAGGGGTCAGACTGGACTGATCTAACAGTGCTGGAGAAATTAATTCCACAGCCAGATCCCTACTACCCATGTGTTTTACCCTGGCGATGGTGAATGGTGTGAGCTCACAGGGTATGCTTGCTTTGGTGGTCCACGGGCAGAACTTCCCTGTCCTGTTTATTACTCTGAAGTCTCAGTCCGAGTCTTTGAATTGCTTGTGGACTGGGAGCTGGTTTGCGTTGGTGTCATCTCCAGCTCTGGACACAGTTCACTGCAGCGTTTCAGTCTGAAACTACAGGGAAAGAAGAGGAAGAGAGAAAAGCACTTTTCAATAAGCACTGTGCATGATGCGTCTGACACCACTGGTCATCCTGGTGGACCAAAAAGACCTCTTCCCACCTCCTGAGATTTCATACATTTTGAGGAAAATGAAGCTAATACCCTCAAATGAGGCAGTAGCACAGGTGGACTGGTGAATCCTTTTAATGTAAAATGCAGAAAAAGAGTCATGGCTGTAGGACGGAACAAGAAAACCCCACCCCTTGTTGAAGGGCCATGAGGTTATCATTTCACGTGTAACTACATAAGGGATGAAGACTGCTTTGGGCTAGTGACGGTTTTGTACATTTTAGTGTTTTTGTACTATTCTCCCATTAAGCCAGCCCTCAGTGGTATTCGTTGGCAGAACCCAACTGAACCCAGCTGAAGATCCAGTTTGTTGTTTTGGATTCAGATGATGGGCCTGAGAAAGTAACCGACTTTCTTATATTGGTGTTAATAGATCTGCTTGCATAGGTGAGCAGCTGCCAGAGTATCAGTTTGTAATCTGGCCAAGGGAAACTAAATGCTACTTACGCAGAAAGTCTGTGATAGCGCTAGGAATTGTATTCAGTATTTTTGAGTCAATATTATGATACCATAGGTTGCATTTATTATTTCTCCTAACAGAAGACCAACAAGCCATGGAAAATGCAGGGGAAATTCTGGGATGTGTTAAAGAAGGGAAAAGAGGATGGATACAGCCCTTTGATGGAAGCAGTTTACAGCAGTGTGTTACAGCCTTTTATAGAAAAAGGGGTGTGCTTGACTGAATGCAAGTAGAATCTGAATAGAAACTCCTTGAAAGTACGGTTTTTAGTAACAACTCTGATGACACCAAGGTGGAGAATCATGTACAGTTTCCCCTCTGATAGATGGTAGTTTAGTCTGCAATTGATAAAAATGAAGAGATAATGTCGATGGAGAAGAATGTTGTTACAGGATAATGGTGTCCTGCTGCTACCCAAATGTCCAAGGCTAATCCAGGACATTTATTTTCTAAGCAGGAGTCATTGATCTGGAAGGATGTTTGCCATTGCTTTGCAGGACAGCCCTGCAGGTAATACAGACAGATATAAGATCTTGTGATGGTGAGTTAGAGCCAATCAGCTGACTTCTTTGTTGGCGGGGGTCTAAAGTAATCTGGGATGATGACTGTGATGAAGCTGAAAAAACAAGGCTTGTTCCTGGTCTTGAGACGTTGCCACTCAGAGCTAATGAAATCCAGCTTTCTCGTGCAGGTACAGAGGGTAGAATTCAGGCAGATGCACCCCAACCTGATCAGAAGGGTGAAGCAAACCTGATCTGTTCATGACTGTTCTTCTTCTGAAGCTTTGTCAGTAAGAGCCAGAAGGCAAAAGATAAATATGAAAGTCTGAGGTTCAAAGGTTAGTTATTTTCCTTAAGGGAAAATGTACCTCCTGCAAGAACAGTTGAAGGTTAGTGTTCAGTAGGTCACACTCTTTAACCTTTCTTCAGCGCTATTTGGTCATTTGATACCCATCCACTTCCCTATAAATGCAAAGCACGTTACATACAGTTTCCACAGATACAAACTTGTATGCTAGAAATGTGACAGAGGAAAGAACAGGGTGTATTTAATGAACTTCCTTGAGACAGGTTCATTTCAAGGTAAATTTGTTGATGGTCTGTGAACAAAGTCTGATCTCATCCCGCTTTCGTTTCACTCCTCTTCCCACTGGACACCCACCTAGTAGTGGTTGATGTGAAAGGCGAGGGGCTGGGGCTGACTACAGCCCTCCCTGTGGCTGAACAGCTCACCCACTGCTCCCGCCAGCTGTGTCCCCTGCCCCAACCCACTGCTGAAGTCTGGGGCAGCACCCACTGAATCCATAAAACTCCCATTCCTGGGTGTTGGACTAACTTTTCTGTTCTTTGCATTCCAAGGCGCTGATGTCCTGTATGAACCCTGCACTGGGTGGTGCCCCAGGTTGTCCATCTTGCAGCTTCATTAGGCTGGCGTGGTGAACCTGCATGTGGACCTACACCGCTTTTAACGTGAAGATAACATCAAGTGTGAAGACACAGCCAGGGGTCTGCAGGTGGCTTCTCCGTGGGAGAGGGACAGTGTGAGGAGCTGAGGCATGTCCTGCTCTAAACTCCGCTCAGGCCCATGGGTTCCAGTGTCAGTCCCCATGGTCCCGTGGGAATTTCATGGGTGCTCATAGTTTCTGAGCGAGTTTAGCCTCTGAGCGGTTGTGCTCATGCACGTGCTAGCAATGCATCACTCTGATGAAAATAGCCTCAAAACCTGTAAGACAGCTGAGCATATGTTTTAGGGAAAAAACTAACCGGGACCACCTAATTTGAATGTCCTCAACTGCTGCTAGTGTCGGTGGGAATGGAACATTGCCTTTGCAGGATTTGTCCTCCAAAAAATAGAAATAGATGTGAGCTTAAGAGAGGGATATGTTGCCCCCCGAGACCTGCGCCAGCCCTGAGACCTGTACGACCCCCGGCGCAGGCAGGGTCCGAACTAAGGGGCTCAGTTTTGAGCACAGTTGATTATGGAGAGGGTTGAATTTTGGCTGGCACATCTTGTAGGTTTGCCCATATTTACCAAAGGGAAAGGAAATATTGATTTGACCAATAATTCTGTGCTAACACTGTGCTCTAACTGGTTTCAGCTTTCAGAGTACTTTGGTAAACTTCGGTGTGTTCTCCAGATGGAAATGATACTGTAGCTAATTTATGAGGATGGTTTGTGTCTAACCATGGGGATATGGCCAGTCTCACTCCCTTCTGCAGTGTGCTGGGATCAGAGCTGAGCAGCTGGAGTCAGATCTATGCCTCAACCCACTGGTCTTGTCCATGCAAGGATTTTTTTTTTCTTTTCTTTTTGCAATCCTGCATTTTTAAAATAAATAAAAAACTTGATCTCTGCCGCTGGGAAACTGTATCCCATTTTTTTTCCTAACAGAAAAATGGGAATAGGTTTCCTTTAACTAGTGGAAGGGTCTAGACTCTAAAAAGGTTTTTATTATTGTGCGCCCGGGGTCCTTAGTTTTAGACATTTATCTTCTGGCGAACCAGTAGGGAACTAGAAAGGCAGTATTTTGCAACTCCTAGACCCCCAGCTCTAAATAATGACTCAAAGCTGAAATTGAAGCAGGTGCATCATCTTCTTCATTGTGTCACTTTTAGCACAGACATTATACTTTATGGGCTTCCACTATCAAAATAGTTTGTGCAACGGACCCTAAAAATGGTGATGCATCAATCAATCAGTCAAGCTTTATTGCTTCAACTTTCTTTACAGCAGGCTTATAAGCCATATTATAATACACGATAAGAAACACAACAGAATACAAATGCGTTGTAATGTAGTAACCATTTCTGTGCATTTACTTCGAGGTCTGTAGCTGCACTCTTAGGAATATCCCAGAGCATCCGTCACACCGAACCAAATGCATCCCTGGTGTAACCTCATCGATTCTGCCCTGCCAGACCAGCTTGGAGGGACGGATGCAGGCAGCTGCGGTGCCTCGCGCGGGCTCCTGGGGTAAGCTGCCTTCTGGCTGTGCTGGTGAATAGGACGGGACACGGCGTTTAAAGAGGACTGAAAGCCAGCGTGGGGTGTCTGGGCAGGCAACCAAGCAGGGGTCTGGTTTTCCTGTGAGACTGTACCACTGTGGGGTCTTCATCCATCGGTGGCGTATTTTTATGTTCTGGATTTGGGATGTGTGACTGATACTCCCTGCTCCTGACCCCTGGGGTTTCAGCCGACATGAGGAGGTCCGCACCTAATAGCAGCTCTTACTGGGAATTGCTGGGGTTCCCTTTGCTCTTTCCAGTTGTTTGTCTTCTTTGGTGTGGAGACATCACAGGCTTTCTGTAAACATTTTGTGTGGGCGTTTATTTTGTCATCAGCAAGGACAATTTTGTGTGGGACAGATACATCTATAGTAACCCTGAAATAAATGCAAATATAGATATGGCCTGCTTTATGGAAATATGACCAAAATCGAGGAATAGTAAACTGTTAGTGCAAGTGAACAAGTGGCCATCGACAGATTATTGCTTGGTTATTGCATGACAACTTTGCAGCCTGGGCTTCAGGCTTTAATGTAAATATTTTGGTTTGAGATGGCTGTGGTTATGCCAGATGATGGGATCCATGTTAGTGCTCACATCAGACACACACACACAAATAAATCTTACCTTGAAGCTATACGCTGACATCCGCATAACTTTCTCTTATCACCCAGTTCTTACGCAATTCAGAAAAGTAACTTAGAAAAGGTGATTTAGGAAAAAAACAACGATTAGGGTGAATACGAAAAAAAGAATTTGGCTCTTTCATACAAAAATCTATAGGTTGTATTACAAAATATGTGCAATACAGGATTTGATACTCTGGATTCCTTTAAAGAGGATCAAAATTTTAGGTAACGTTGTAATAGAAGTTGTTTGTAAATATGTAACCAGCATCTATTCCGCAAAACAGGATATTTTGTGATACTTGTCCCTTCCCCAAATACTCATGTTGTTCATATCGGCTCACAGAGTTTATTATAGTATTTGTAGTGGAAATCTCTAATTTGATATTTCTCTAGTGAGTTTAATGAGCCTGAAAAGTGACATTTAGAGCTAGTTTTCTCTTTGTGCTTTGAAAAATGAAATACAAGTAGTTATCTGTTAAATGAGATAATTACATTGCTACTTTGCTAAAGGCACATATTAGTGATTTTTAGCTTGTTTCACTTAATTAAAGCTTCACAAAATGTAGAGTGCCAAACCGTTAATAGACCTGTTGGAACAGTTACTGAGACTGTGAAATAAAACCAGTTGTTCTAAACAAGTCACAAAAAGAGATTGATGAAATGGCTGGCAGCTCAGACATAAATTTAAGCCTTGGCTGCATTAGAGCAAATGTAATAATAGCAGCAAGTAACCAATATTTTTAATTTTACTGATCTTTCTGCAATAATTATAAGGAACTTCTAATGTCTGTAATTAGAACGTTAGAGATAGGGTGACTTAGACCAGTGCTGCACTGTGAAAAATTGGATACTTACCATAATTGAAAATTAATCACTTTTCATTACCAGGAAGGGATGCAGTTATTATTTTGAATGGGCTGAGATACATCATATTAATTATGGGCAAACAAATTCACATATTTGAAGTCGAGGCCAGTTTGTATTTCTGCTGACATAATATATTGGGTAATGAAAGTTGGGATATATTTGTTTGACTGGTAATTGCAGCCCAGAATGTTGCTTGGTGAAAAGTTCTGAGGATCACCGAACTGTATCAGTCATCCCTCCAGCGAACAAGCTTTGGGCATCGTTGGTTCAAACGCCTGAACAGGCAGAATCACCTGTAAAGCCAGATGTAATCCACAACAAATTTCTGCAGCTCTCCCAGGAGCCTCTGAGCAGATTTGAGCAGCGAGGTAAGGAATCACCGATGAGGTTTGTTACATGGGCAGAAAACGGTGGAGGCGCTTTGCTGGAAGTGTGACCTGTCAGCTGTTGCTGCTCGGCTTGGTGGCTGTGCAGAAGAGGTACCTTTCCCTGCTCACGTAACGGGAGCCTACAGAAAGCCAGCTCCTCGCCCCACGTAAACAGGGAGATCTCGGGAGTTCAGGAAAGTTTGGTCTCCCAGACAGATCCACTGGAGAGAAGGCGAGAGCAGCTTGCAGAAGAGAGCAGTTGTAGGCGTGGTACTCTGATGAAATTTTTTATTTTGTGGGCACTGCAGAAAACACAGTCCAAGCAGGGAAATCCCTTGTAACTGAGAACGGTACTAGAAATAACATTTCTGGGCTGGCAGCAGTTTCGCATGAAAATGTATTTTGAAAAGGTAAGTTTTCCAGGTGAAAAAGTGGATGAAAAGAAGTTTTTTTTCTGTTTTGATGAAACAGGCCTCATTTTTGTTTTTAACCAGCTCTGCTCTTTTGCTGCGCATACTCGCTGACACCAGATTTATGACTTTAGCCACCATGTGTGGCACCCTCAGCACCCTGTAGTGCCTTTGCATTTCAAAGGTGGCATTTTATGCTCAAAAGATGATGTGAAAATGTCACCATCTTGCTCAACAATTCTCCTTGTGCATCTGTCACCAATTCCAGCTGCCAAACGCGAGGGCAGCCGGCGCACAAAGTCAGCTCCAAACATTATTTTGTAAGTCGGCAATAGTCTCTTGCCCAATTATGAATTTCCCAGAAAACACCTAATTTTAGGAGCAATAAATGAGCGTAACTGTGAGAGAGATGCATCCCTTCTCCTTGGCTCTAATAGCTTTGCTCTGGCTGCAGCAGAAAAGGTAAAATAAAAGCACTGGCTGTCCCTGCGTTTCCATATGCACGGCGGTACTGGCTGGGCTATATACCTTCCTCTCCTGTCGTTAGGCTGACCAAGGATGTGGCTGCTCATGACTGGGTGATTGATGTCAAATGTAGTAGCAACATTAAATTTGTCTGAAATGGACAAAGAAAAGCATTATTCACTGTAAAAATCTTGTCTAAAGTTCCCATCTAGCCAGTGCTGTTCCTGAATTACATTTGTATGAATTTTAAAATGTTTTCTTAAATTTCTTGGCCCGTGATTGTTCCCAAGGTCACAAAATCAGAAGGCGGGTATCTGAGGCTTGTTAAAGCTGGTAGTGAAAAATGTGCCTGTAATATATCTTCATATTTGCAAATGTATTTTATTGCTGTCCATATCCTGTGAGAAAAATCCAATGTTCTTATAAGACAAGCACTGCTTGTTATATAGACACTTATTAATGTTTATTAGAAACTCATCTCACTAACATCCATGGCTTTATTGGAAGTTCCTTAAGTAGCAAATCCAATTTCCTTTCTTATGCTTGTGCTTACTTAATTAACATCAAAAATTGAATGAGGCAAAACAAAGTTTGATATTCATTTTAATAAGTTATATAAAGTTAGCATAATCTCATTGAGGACATTCTTCATTGCTCCAACTGCATACGCAAAGTGCCTTTGCAGCTGTTTATAGTTTTACATCATATAGGTTGGATAACCTAGCAACTAATGAGACAACCAGTAGAAGAAAGGAATTAATTTTCCGATAAACCCTTTACAGTCCGCGTTCTGGGGATACAGGACTTTGTGCTGTGTGCTGGGGTGAGCTTGGCAGGGAGCTGGAGGTGCTTTGACATAGAAAAGGGCTAGGACCCAGTCCCGGGAGGAGATGTTTTGCAGGAAAACCGTCAGAAAACCGTCAAGGAACCACATGGTGTAATGCTTATAAGGACAGAGAGCGGGGAACTACAGCACGTTTCTGATGATGACACTTTTTGTGCGTACGTCATCCTGCCTTGTGGTGAGTTCAGCCTGACACGTGCACCAGCTTACAGCTGCACCCACTCCGGCAACTCACTCTTATCAAAATATTTACCTGGTCATGTGATGTCTGTTGACCTTAGAACAAGCATTATCATATTGGAAAGTAATGATAAAAAAATACCGTACTACAGTAAAGCTATTATAAGCTGTAGTGTTTGTGCCATTACTGGGGAATATGGTATTGATTTTTTAATAAATTATGCCATAACCTACATTTTTGCCTTAGGTTAGCATTTAACACCATAAGCAGAAGAAAGGTACAATATTATACTGATATCAGAACAAGATTTACCCAACCACAGACTTCAGCACCTGCTTTAGAATCGAGAGCGGTGTGGCCTTGGTCACCTTTGCTTGTGACGGTCTCCTCTGCCCGGCTCCGGGCGGGGGACAAGGGCACAGGGGAGCAGCGGTGTAACCCCGGGTAGGTTTGGTTGCTCTGCTGCCCGGTTTCTTTTCTGGATGGTGGAGAGTTCAAAAGGAAACTGTGACTGTTCCTTAGTCATAAGATAACCTTCCTCCAGTAGTGCTGAATATCAGCAAGAAACATCTCGGAAGTAGTTTTATGGAAGCAAAAGGAAACAGCAATCCAGCCCGATAACTGTTGTGAGTAGATGTTTTTAAAGTGAAATGTTTTCTCTGTGAGAGTATTTAGATGAGGGTTTTCTTTATAACTTTTTTTTTTTTTCCAAATTTGTTCTTACTTTTGGAAGGACAAATCTCTGCGATCAACTTCATGCTATCTTTTTCCAAGGAAGGGGGGTAAAATAAGAGAGAGAAAGGAAGTTCTGCACCATGCTTCTAGTGGCTACATAGAAATACCCGTGTAAACCTGGAGCTGTATCATACCTGTTCTTCTGGTAAACGGGGATTAAATCCAGGAGTCTTTGCTACAAGGGCTTTCAGTGTGAACTAAAAAGCAGTTCTGTGCATATCAATATTCAGCTCAGAGAGAGAAGGTGGGGAGGGACAGACATCTCTGCCTTGGATGGACACTTGCTACTACCATGTTGTAACCTTTATTCCCGAGACAAATATTTCAAGAGCTGGTTTTGCCTCCCATTTTCCACCCAGTTAGCATCAAACAGCTGCTCTTTTCCTCATCATTCATAGGAGTCCTAGAGCTATGTGATGTTGTCTAGGAGGCTCTGAAAATATTGCTCCTTCACACAGATATGTCATTGTGCAGGACAAAGGTGCCGTAAATAGACACAGGTATGGAATTATTAATTCAAAATGATGGAATAAATGTTTTGATGCAAGTACTTGTGCATATGCTTTCCCCGTTTACGTATGATGGAAAATTCAGGAGTGTAAATACCATCCCTCTGAATTTTCTTACCTCTGCAGATACCCTGATTTGCAGAAAAAAGTTTGTAACTGCAGATCCCTGAGCCTCACCTCCATTGCCTGAGGAGGCCAGGACACCTACGGCCACAAAACTAAGTGTCCTAGAAGCTAAAATGCCTAAGAAGTTGAAGAGGAGGTTAGTGAGGGATGCATCCAAACCTATCACATAGGCTCACATCATGAGGATGTGCAACAGGGCAAGCTACTGAGAAAGCAGCCGAACAAAAAAAGGGAATGAGTGATTCAGGAGAAGGTTACATTTCCAGAAGAGCTAATGGGTAGAACGGAGATGGACTCACCACCATCACAAGTGAAAGCATATTTCCTGTTACAAAGATATCTTATTAATACTACACTGACAAGGGAATTAACTCTCCAGGATAACCGTTTCGGCTGTAAGATCAAAATCTGCAATCACGAGCACGTTTGTCTTTGTAAAACCTGCATTTGTGCGGTTCATCATGTGTGTATCATCTCTACGTGCATGCTTAGAGACTACCGTGGAAATTTTGCTCCCTCGATGCAGCAATAAACTGAGACAATTTTTAGATACTTACCAAAATATCCTCTAAGTAAAAAATTTAAAAGTCCCCATTAGTATTAAACATTTCCTGTTCATGCTGTCAGTGCTGCCATAGCAAGAGAAATGTACCTCAGCTTGGCTCAAGCTTAAATTCCCTCTTTTCTTGCACTCCTTAAATAGCAGATTGTCAGCTTAAGAGACTTGTTGCTGCCGATGACTATGATTCATGATCCATCTAAGAGAACTGGGAACTTAATGGCTGTTTTTCATATCCTGATAACCGCATTGTACTCTAATCCCCTGGCTTCGAGTTTTAAATTCATTTAGATGTATTGTAGTGGCTGTTTCAGCTTTTGAGCCCTATGGGCCCTGGTTTTCTGTTCCTCCCAGTGCTAAACTTGGCTTCAGAGGAGCTGCTCCTGACTTGCACTTGTGGAAGAGTGGATCAGGAGGCTGTTGGCTTTAATGAAGTCAAGCAGCTGCAACCGAGCTCGGGATTCTTTAGCTTAAGGTGCATGAGCACTTGTGGAGCTGTGTTACTTGAAAATACCTGGCTGGAATATACGGGACATAGCAATCTAAAATTAAAAATCATGTTTTCAAATTCATATTAATTAAAAAGGGACATGTGAAGCCAAACAAAAAAAATCAATGAACTAACTGGTCCTTCCTGAGTTAAGTAACATAATTTGTTCAATTTGTTTTATGTCTCTAAGTGAAGAACCTTTTACTCACTTTGATTCATGGATGGAGGTTAGAAAATGGTACAGTAGGAAGGAAATTAACATTTAACCTGCCCGCCTGCATATCCTAGCTGATGTCTCAATGTGACTGCAGCTGTGAGTAAATTCTCCCAATAAACTATGCAGAGTGTCTAGAATATTCATATGGCTACCTGTGCCTTGAGGAAAGCTCAGACTGTTTTGCAGCTATTAGAGACCAAATTAGGAAAAATGATCTAATCAGGATGTATTGCAACTTGACATATGTCTATTTTTTTCAGTTAAAATTGAAGGGGACACATTGTTAGCCAACATACGTCGTTGTAGCTTTGCATACTTAAACCCTGATAGTGCCTGTGAATATTGCTAATTTGACAGCCTGGAGACCTCAGACTCTTTTTTCTGGATGCCGTTATCCAGGAAGAGGCAATGATATAGCAAAACAGTGGCATTACTCCATAGGATCACACAAATAAAACTTGGACTCTCCTTCTTAATTCCAGTCTAGGAACAGACCTTTGTATAATCAGACTTGAGGCTTTCTACATGTTCCTCCTTTCCCCCCCAGAAACATGTTCTAACATGACTGACTACACCTTAGAGAGCCAATATGAAAAAATATACTCAATATGATCACCCGATGTTTAGTTTAGGTAAGAATCATGATTTTTCTTCAACAAGTGGCACATGGGAGATTGGTATCGGAAAAAGAACTGCATCAGTCGCTGAGAGAGCGGCTGATAATTTAAAAGTGCAGAATACATTTTGATTTCATCAGGAAGCTTGAGGATCCTTCGTGACGTTTCTCAATCTTGTTAGCACTTCATTACGTCCTGTCAAACGCGTCTGCACTGCAGCCACGGTAAAGGTCAGCCCCAGGCATCTGAAGAACAACAGACACATTTTAATTTTTGTTTTTTTAAGAAGAACAAAGAAGGATTGTGAGACAAGCATTTTACAATGCAAAAACAGAAAGCTGAAGAACAATCACAAATCCAGCTTTTTTCTGGCTTAGCTGCAGTTTGCCATCCCACTACAGAAACTTACGGCTTTGGATTTTTAACTGTCAAGTTGGAGATCGAGTTTTATTTATTTATTTTTCATCGTCATTGCCATGGAAGCGATTGCGATACCGCATACACTAGATTCTGGCATCTGTGAAAGAATCAGGCAAGAAAAGGAGGGAGATGACTGGTTATAAAAGAAGAAAGCTGGTGTTTACACTTAATTATGTGCACCCTGAGTAACCAGCTGTGATGGGGAAAAAGGCCGAAAAGGCCTGTAACAGTTTAATGGGTGTTATGGGAAAATACTCTGTATTTTTTTCAAAGTTTGCCAGAGTGAGACTGTTTAATAAGCAGGATGATTATGGGCTTTTTATATTTATGTTTCTGTCCCCTTCCAGGTAATAGTAGCCTAATCAGAGAGTAATAAAGACAGGTTCACAAAATCTTATTTCCTTGTAAATTCAAAGCCTGAATTGCCTGAGAAGTTGGGGAGTATACAGGAACCTCTTGATGCTGTGGAGCGTTTCTTAGAATGGATGCAAGATGAGACACGTACCTGTTGCACCTACAAGCAGAGATGCTGCCACCCATGCGCAGTGGCTCGTATTTACCTGACTGGCTGTATAATCCTGTGACCTTCACTGTCCTCCTTGGCTCTGTACTGCTGTGTTTGGTGCCATATTAACGACATGCTTTTGGAGAGTAGGTTCAAGAGCTTGCTCCTAGCCCCTGCAAAGGAGATTTGCATTACTCCAACAACAGATGACAGCCTTAAAATTAGGACAACTGTCCCATTCAGGGACTCCCTGCATGTCTCTGGTGGAAAAGGTTGTGGTCATCGCCCAAGTCATTATCTTTGGAAGTAGATTTGTCCTCCAAGCTGCTGGCTGAGCTCTTTTCCTCACCAACTGTTGGTCAATGTGAGTTGGGTGAGCTGGAAGCGTTTAAGTTAAGACCTTTGCCAGCACAGTTCCATAGATTGAAATGGGTTCAGGAGCAATCATGTGCATGGGGCAGCTGGCACATCTGCAGGGTGGTGGCCGTGGCAAACAGGGGCACAAACCAGGGACAGTTTTTGACTTGCTACCTGGAGCCTAGGGGGATGCAATCGGTGGTGTGAGGTATGTGGATATCTTAACTCAGTGATGATGGCTGTAGGAAATAAAGAATACAGAAGAGGCTTAAGAGCCCCATTCCTCCATTTTTCGAGTGGAGAGAAGAGATTTTTTATCTTTCGGTGTATTTTTAGGGTAGCGCTTGATATACTGGCTGCAGAGTCTTAGCTGTGTTTATGGACCCAATCCCTACTGAAATACTTTGAGGAGGTGGAATGCAGAAAAGAAAAACATGATAGTGTCAAGATGCAAGACAGTGGTGGCACCTTATACTGTACAAACACATTTCTGTTTCAAATGGGTTTTGGTTTTGTTCCTTTGTAACTATTATTAGAACTAATTTCAGGACAGTAGCTTCCTATGCCTTTTTCAGAGAGATGTGGAGTAAGGTACCTGTCTCCATACATTGCAGAAAAGGAAAAAATAACTACAGAATGGAGAATAATGGTGTTAGAACCAAAAGGAAAAACGTTGTGTATGTGCCGTTAGATCCAGCTTTTTTTGTTTGCACTTAATTTGATTATCAGTATTTTCAGCCATCTAACGCATTAATACTTCTCTGCAGGGAGGGGTAGGGTTCATAGCCTTTTCAAAGCAGCACTAATGAATGCCTTTAACTTAATAAAATGATCATTTGCCAACTACTTACCATAATGGGAACTAGATGCTTTCAGTCCAGAGATTAAAAGGAGTTTTCTTTGTAAATGCACTGTAGTTACTATTACTTCATAAGTCATATGCAGATATATGGTATGTTCATTGGTTATTGTTTTTGAAACCTCGGGATCTCACAAAATAGGTTGGAAGGAGTTGTTAGAGTCTATATTGTTTCAATAATATATGGATTATCACTCTCTAAATACGCAATGACATAAAAGGCAATAATGCCTTTTATGGATCCCATGTGGCCTATTACACTAATGATCCATGAATAATGGGGTCATGGGATGAGTTTTGAACAGTGCCTTTCTTTGTTGGTTGTTTTTCTCATTTATTTACCCAGGAAAATTCAGTTTTAAGTATCTGCTTTTCAGCAAGGTCCTACCATTTACTGAGTTTTCATGTGGGTTAATGGATGCCAAAGAGGTCAAGTGACTTCCCAAAGGTTATACAATGAGTCACTGAATTTGCTGAGAATAAAATACAAGAACCTCCTAGTTTTCTGTCTTTTGCTTTGACTGACACTAAAGCAGAGAGTTTTCAGATCAGTGTGACCTCTACTGAATCCCTGTGCTGCTGCTTTGAGGAGGAGGCATCAAAGCTTGGTGCTCACTGGAGAAATCTGAAGCTCCTGAAACGACATTTCCCATATTTCTCACTGAAACAACCAGAAAGAGCAGAAACACTGCAATGTAAACAGGCTACTTTGATCCTTGTGACACAGATTCTCTCTTAAAAGAACCTACACAACACAGTGAAATAAACACACGGAAGCCCACAAACACAGTTAATGTAATGCTAATCCAACACAAGAGCGTTTGTTTAGAACTAATTACATTTTCTATCGTGCTGCAATGGTGTCCCTTTCACTTCAGCTGGAAAGCCTCCACATTATTCCTCTTGATGAATGAAAATGGTTTACCTCCTTCCAAAATGAACCTTGGCACTGCTCCTCCAAGCCCTGCAGACACGGAGGCTCAGTTGCAGAGGGCAACGGAGCTCTGCTGCGGAAAGGAGGTGCATCCTGGAGAGCATCGCCCCTGTTCTGGATGCATTGGTGGAGATGACAAGCACAATGCACACTACCATCACCCTTGCTCTGGCCTTCTGCCTTCTTCTCAGGTCTCTGCTGGGAAGAGAAGGGCTTCTGTGTAGAGCCAAGCTTGGGCGCTGAGCAGTTGCATACCCCTGGGTCCTAACTCTACATGGGCTGTGCCCGCGTTGGCTCGCCTGCAAAAGTGAGGTACCTCTTGCTATTTGCCTGTCTCTCCTGTGTGTATACAGAGCTCTGCAGCTCCAAAGGGTTAATTATCATTATTATTATTACTACCTAATGAATATTATTTTATGCTTTTAATATAGTATAAAACAATTACAGAATGTAAGGTAGTGCGGAAATACAGACAGATCTGCCTGGAATAATAATTTGATTTTGAAACTTTGTTTCTAAAAGACTTCAGGGTAAAATTGTAGTACAACATATGAGCTTTTAATGAAATGACTCCCATTACTTCTAGTATAAATGGACAAACCCTACATAACACACAGAAAATTTTCATTTAATTAGCAAATAATTTGTATTAGGATATAGTTGTCAAATTTTAATTCATCAAGCAATATTCAGCAACGAAGTGAAAATGTCTCTAGCATGTATGCTTCCATGTTAATACACTTCTGAGGTTGAAATTCTACCAGTTATTCACCTGGAAATACATTGGGTAAATGCTGTTGCTTATAGGTGTAGAAATAATGCAGAGTAGGGATGAGAAATCAGACAACACATCTGTGATCCGCCTGTGTTTCGATGTTGCTGATGATCTGGTGTTGTATGGGGGGTGGCTAGAACGTGTTCAGGGAAGGGGGATGAAGCCATAGAGCGTGTTTCAGTTGTTTCAAATTAGAAGGAAGTTGCAACTAATTAATTAACGTTGCTCATGATTCCTTAAGCTGCGCCTATGCTGGGTGAATAGCTTGGTTCCTGCGTTGTTTTGCTTTGCCTCTGAGCGAGCCGATAGTGTTGCTCGCATGGTAATAGCTGAGTGCCTGCAACCATCTTCCTTAAAAATAGATTTAAGACCCACAGCGTTGAGGCGAAGTCACACAATGGCTTGCTGGCAGCCCGTTGCACACGCTGATCAAGGCACTGGCTTTAAAACAGTTTGGCTTATAATTATATCTTTACAGCTAACTGGGCTATCCAAATGATTTTATTCTCTCCCCCTTCCCAAGTCTACTGACCTGTGGCTAATGAGATTTGTGTTTCGATTAGTTGTAGAACATAAATTAACTAATCAATGAGAATGGATTCACATCCTTTCTTGTAAAAGAGCTCTGCTGCAGTGATCTGTATTTAATATTCAAATCAATTTCAAATTCTCAGGATGATTCTGCTAATATGGCAGGCTGGGACTCGCAGCATCTGTATCCTTGCCACAGACTGTAAATACGGGATGTTTATGGAATCGCCCACTGACCTCCAAAGCCTTCTCTGGTCTCATTGATTTACTATTTCACTTAATAGTGATGATGGGAAGCTTAGAGGCTAGCAATGAAGCTGGGAAAGCCATGCAAGAGACCATTTTCCCTTTACTTCGAGGAGTGTTAAGACTGAGAAGAAGTAACAGGACTTTGAAAAACGCTGTTTGTTTTTGATATGAAAATTTCGGGTCAATTTTATGTTCCAACTCAAATTTCCCCTGTTCTAGAGATGAGGGTAAAACATGGCCATTACCAAACAGCAGTTTTCTAAGGGTGAGGTTCTTTCATTTGCTTTCAAGGTAGAGAGAACTTTATCTTTTGCCTTGCTGTAATTGTCTCATCTGTACAATTAACCAGCATCTTGGCATAAAATGTGAAAATTTGTACAGTGTTCAAAGCATCTGTGGCCTTTATGGTACAAGTTCTGTTAGTACTGAAGCCACAGAAAATTAAATGTTCCCCAAAGAACTTCCAGATGTGTTTTATTCTAATAGGGTCATTATACAGTAAATTAAAAAGCAGGGTAAATGGAACTGTAAAATTTAAATTACTCTAAAACCACATCTCTTTGCTTTGAACATTCATTTGTGGGGTTGCATTTGCAATAAATGTGAATTAGGCAGCTGCAATAACTGTTAATCATATATTTATAAAATAGTAATGAGGAAATGAATAGCAGAGTAAGACAGCTGCACATTTCTCTAATAGTATGTCAACTGTGAACATAATAAGATGTAGAAAATTGTTTGGTGCTATGCTGATAATGCAGCCGAATGTAAGAGATCACTTCAACTTCTTAACTTTACAGGAAATTATATATAAAATCCATAAAAAGCCATAATAATACATTAGGTCTCTGAATTGTAGTCAATGTTTTTCTTTGCTTTGATTTGTCTGAAATGGGCCATACTTTTCCCAAAGTAATCTGCCAAAGATCACTAAGGCTTTTGTTTCAGGCTGCACTTTATTCACCATCTTGCAATTTTATTTAAAAGATAGTGCTTCTAAAAGCCCAAAGTGATCTAACTTCCCTGCTCCAGGAGAGCTACGGGAGCTCCCGCCTCCCTCTCCTCGTAGAGTTTTGCCAGGTTTCGAGCATCCCACCTCTGAGCCCCAGTGGTGTTATGGCTGCTGAAACTAGTGATTCAATTCAGAACCCCACGCAAGGCATAGCAAAAAGTGAAATTTAAGTTTTATGTATGTATATACATAAAATGCATATTTTATATTTATACACACATACATATATTTTTTTTTTTTTTAAAAGTAAATGGTTGTTGATACGGCCTGAGGGCACCTGGCTGCCTTTTGCAGCTGTGGTAAAATCATGAAGAGGTCAAGATAATTGCAAAAAACATCACAAACAACCTAAACCCAAGAAATAAATTGAAATATTTGAACAGCTCTTTAGATTTGCTGCTTGTGCTCACAGACTTTGCAGCCTGCCCTTGTGCCAGGTGCTGCTCGCTTGCACTTGCAGTTTTTAACCAGCCTTAATTGAATTTCGCAACTGAATTGGGGTGAAGAGGAGAATTAGAAAGCTAACAGGAAAAAAATTAGGAAAGTGCTAGGCTGCAAACAGCTTATCGGCCAAGCAGGGAATAGGTGCTAAATGTGTAATAGGGAGGCTGCCATAGGAAATGTCACTTATCAAAGTGGCAGCACTCTGCAAGGAAAAGCAAGGGAAAGAAATGAGGGACGCCATCCCGGCGCACGCTGACACCGCTGTGAAAAGTCCTTGTGATTTAATAAGCTGTACCCTGGGCGGGTGCTTTTGAAAGTTGGGTTAAACACCATCAGTTTCAACCCCCAGCTGCCAGGCTGCCAGCGGGGTGCTGGGCAGATCTCAGCAGGGAGCACGGGGGTGCGGTGGGCGCAGGGAACGTGACCCCCAAGAAAGCGCAGCGGGGTGGCAAACACCCCGGCTTTGCCATCAAATAAACCCATGTCTGATAATGACTCCCTTTTCACTATGGAATACATTTGCTTGTGCGATTTTACTGTAAATGTTTCTTGCTGTACCACATTGTGATGTATTTTTAATTTTTATATGCATTTGCATTTGGAATGACACAACTATCTCTCTCTCTCTCTCTTTTTTTTTTTTAAGTACAGAGAGAAAGGAAGACCGAAGATCTTATAATCATCAGTTTCACAGACTAGAAGTCTTTCAGTACACAGAATCCAAGCTAGACTTGAAAGGTCAGTCAATGAAGGAGAAATTAATCCTCCCTGGGCAGAAAGGAGGGCTTTTCAATTAGTCCTGTGTGTTTAAGAGTGAGGTGAGGGTCTGGGTGGACCGGTGAAGGTCAGGAGCTCTGCAGCACCATCAGCTCTGTTAGCCTGTTGTAAAACCTTTACGGTCACTCGGTGGACCTAACCTTTAGCCTTCATCAAGCTGTTGCCTTTAATGGACATGGTTTTTTTCCTTTTTCTCTCTCTCTTTTTTTTTTTTTTGGTTAGGAGATGGCACAAATCTTTTCGGCCATCTTAAAAACTATAAAGCTATTGCAGTGTCCAGATAGGAACAAAAAGTGTCCTTGGTGTAACCCTATCAAAGGAAATGTTGTTCATACAACATTGCCGTGTTATCCTGAGCTGTCACGGGCAAAGAGAGGCAGAAAGATGGATACAGACAGACAGACGGACACAGACAGAGACATAATATGGAGATACACTCAGGTTGAATTTGTTCTGTAAATTTCTGGCCGCCGCCTTGCCAAAACAAATAAAAAAATTGTTCTCCTTATTAAATATAAATTAAAGGATAAGCAATGGAAAATGGCTTGTTTTCAAATCTTTTTTTTTTTCCTTCTTCTTTGAAACAGACGGTTCAGTTCTCCAGGAGAAGCAAAGTTCAAGCTCTCATTTCCCATTGTACATTTCTGTGTTAGTGCCTCACAAAATAGCAGTTCATTTCTGGAAATCCTATTACTGTCCACACTCAAGCAGCAACTTTAACAGATACATCTGTTACCTGGCAGCTTCTTCCTACACAACTCCCACCTCTGAGAGTTAAAGCTTATAGTTTTAAAAGGAAAATTGAAATAGCCCAATTTTGAACAATGCACATTTTGGAGGGGGAGAAAAAGAGCACATGCCACTGTCAGCTATGAGAGCCACATCTCATCTTACATTCTGATCTGGACAGATACAGAAAGCAGAGTGGTGCATTATCATTATCTTAGAGATGTTTATTTGGTGTGTGGACACTCAACCAAAGAACTAATGCAATCAGAAAGTTAAAATATATGGGCTGGAAACACAAATTCATTAGACGTACACAAAACCTATGCTGCAGTGGATCTGTTGTTTAAATTAGATTTTGACAATTATATGGATAGTCTGGTTGAGATGATATATGATTTGCTCACTTTATCTATGCCATGATTTAATTATTGCAAAGGACGTGTAGAGTTAGGACCCTGTCATTCTCTTATGGACCTAAGCTGAAGTGGAGCTGGGTCCATCTTGCATACTTTGTGTTAGCTGTTTGAAGGATTTTTGTGTGTGTGTGTATATATATATATATATAATTTTTTTTTTTTTTCATGAAATGAGTCTGTGTTTGCACCCGCTGGAATTGATGCAAATCTTTCCACTGACCTCAGCAGGGCTGGGCCTCACTCTTTCCCTGTGCAG
The DNA here is from genome assembly GCA_035590275.1 of Ibycter americanus. Classification (NCBI taxonomy): domain Eukaryota; kingdom Metazoa; phylum Chordata; class Aves; order Falconiformes; family Falconidae; genus Ibycter; species Ibycter americanus. The sequence continues at coordinate 48,830,976 of JAVJGI010000065.1, forward strand.
TGCTTTCCAGCCCTGCAAGATGCTCCTCAAGTGGAGACCGTGTGTTTTGCCGTTTAGGATCCAAAGCAGACAGTGAAGAGCCAGGTCCCCTCCAGGCTGCTCCCAGCAAAGCCCAGGTGCCTTGTACCCGTGCACGAGCACAGCCATCTTCCACCTTCCCCATCCCGGGCCAGGAGAAGAAAAGCATCGGATCTCCATCCCCTCCGCTCAGAAAGACAGCTTGAGATGCTGTGGTGGCGGTGAGTTCTGCTGGACCATTTCAGATTTCTGGAAACATCTTTTCCCTCCCCATCATCCTCAGCGGTTTGCAAGAGACACTGTCAGTGACAGGCTGCCGATGGCTGGTGTGTGGCGATGGAAGTGTGGCCACCCCACGTGGGGGATCTCCAGGTGCTCGTGTGCCTTCTGGGTGAAATCACAAACACTGCGGGTACCAGGTGCCTCAGCTCCTCCGGCTGCCGCGGTGGCACCACCCTGCTCTATCTCGCTCTTGCCTGACGTTCATTAGCAGTATTTATTCATCCTGTAAACATAGGTGTGCGCATAAAAAAATGCAGGCACGATCGTTTAGGCAGACAGACGATGACGACATCTCTTCTCTGTCTGAATGTTGAATACGTGTTAAAAAACCCCAACTATTAAAATGGAAACGCGATTTGATAACTTCTTACAAACGCTGTAAATGCCACTTCTTACAAATGAACACTAGCAATCAATTTAATTTCTCAAATAAAATGATTAAATTGCTGTTATTGTGGAATCATTATTTTATTGCTAAAACCTTTTAAAATGTTAATTATTGTGCCCCTTGAAAAGCTTTCATCTTGCCTGACTTTGCTCTTATACAAAAAATGTCTCCTGGTTGTGACTTGCGAATTGAATGAAAATTCAGGCTTTACCTTCTCTTTCTCTCTCTCTCAATCTCTCTCTCTCTTTTTAACACCTGCAACTATTCTCCTTGGCTGTAATATTTATATGAATTTAACTTTAATTTTTCTCTGCTTTCATCTTCTGAATTAGTCAGTATAAAGCATAGATCACTCCTTCTCTGCTGCTTTCCTGTTTATTTGCTTTAACAATAGATTCATTAACTAGATTTTGGTGCTCAAGCCATGCGGACACATCCATTTCAAAGGAGGCTTTAATGGCATTTCATATTTTTCTACATTAAGGAAGATTAAAGTATATTACAATACCCTTTACTGCTCTATTTTCTTCATTTTAGAAGTGGTCAGTTTTTAAATTTTTTTTCCCCTTTCTTTCATCTGCAGTGTTCAATAAATTGTCCAGGCCTTTCAGATGATAGTTCCAGCAAATTGAGTTCCATATTACAACTCTGAACCATTGTTTAGCCCATCATCAGTCAGATAAAGCACTCCTATTCACACAGGACATCAAAAGAACAAATATATGTTCAAAGTGGCTAAAAAGATTACTGTGACTTGGATATATCATTTCGTTAATTGTTAGTGATTATTCTACTAGTTTAGAGGTGGTAAATTTGCTGACTCTGAGCTCGTGCTTGTGATGTAATCAGACAGTAATATATAGATATTCGCGGCTGGAAATTACACCATTCAAAAAGGGTCAGGTCTATCATCCTCTAATAGCCGAAGGTGGACTAATAGCAACATTTTAATAAGAAGATGCAGACTGATGTCTTCATTTCAGATGTATGGTACGTCACAGAGTGCTGCGGAGAATTTCAGCCGTGCCGGTGCTCGGGTGAGTCAGACGATGGTCACGGTGGGTGCCGAGCCAAATTCTGTCTTGGTGCGACTTGAAATTGGTTGGGTTGTACCTGGGAGGAATCTGCCCCAGTCTGAATTGAGACTGTTTGCTAGGTGAGAGTGGCTGAAGTTAATGCATTCAAGCCCTGATCCTGCAAAGATTGATTCACACGTTTTTAATGCTTTACACTCTGAGCAATCCCTTGGAAATCGCTGGCAATATTTTAGGTATTTTAGTGACTCCCAGCACCACAGTATCACAGTACCACACAGACCTAATATGTTTGTCCTCACAGCTCCAGATACAACGGGGAGGCGTTTTCAAAGAAGGAGACAGACACAAAACCTGAGAGCCTCCAGAGTACCGAGGTGTCCAACTCCCAGCGGCTGGAGAGAAACGACGGAGCATCAGCCGCCCAGTTAGGGCCGCAGAGAAGGTGACAGAGAAGGGAAAAGAAATGAGCCCATCTGAATTGCCAGCTCCCAGAGACTCGTGCTTCCTCCACACTCATTGACACGTGAGTCTCTCAATAAAAACATGCACGTTTCAGGATATAAAGTGAACACACGTACGTCTTTGCAGGCTCCTGCTCTTCAAAGGTAATTTCAGAAATCTTGCAAATGCACAAAGTTTAATATGAAATTTTGAATAGATGCTGCCTACAATTGCATGCTACATTTCTTTTCTCATGTATTACCCTGCATCGGGTAAAATGGAGAGGCGATGCTGAGGACGCCTGATCATATGTGAGGCTACTGGCTGGAAGACAGATTTTACAACAGAACAATCGCAGGGTGTAGGTTTTAGGCAATAAGCCGGTAGCCTCGTTCTCTCAAAAGAAAAAAGAAAATAATGGAAAACTGTAACATTCATTTGGAGGCCTCAAAGGCATAAAAAACCCAATTCCAACTGTTATAGGTCCCTGCAGGAGTCTACAAAGGAACTAAGCTTTTTAAGTAAGAAAACTAGATTTTGGCCCAGAGGGCCCTGTCATTGCTGCTTAATAGATGAAACTCTTTTGATACAAATATGCTGTTTACTTCTCAGCTTCAGCTTTCATAAAATATAACCTTTTTATGATTTACGACCCCAGAAAAAGTGCAGGATGGATTTTTAGCTCTGAATTGGTTGAATGTCAACAAGAAAAATATAGATAACATATAGAAATAGCAGGGTGTTAATGCCACACAAAATGATGAAATTATTTTTGTTTAGAAAAGTTAAGTTTGTTCTTAAAGTTCTTTGTGAGTGGAACTGAGGAAAGGGTTTGCCAGCAAAGCCACGGAAAGCTTTGCATAATGCTTCCTTTTTACTTTAATACAGCATTGGTCTGCCTAGGAATTGTACAGCTGATGGCACAGAGTCCTGCTGGGACTTCAGGAAAGGACAGAAGGTGCAAGATGGCTGGTAGCCCTTCTGGTATGGGCCAAAGCTTACCGAAGTTTTGCCCTAGTAAGCACTTCGGATTCCGTTCTTTAATGTCAAATTCAAGTTTAAAGACTTGGTCCAAAACTAAAGTCTTATAAAGACTCTTATTACTTGCAGTGATTATTTCAAGAGCATTCTCATTTCATTCAGAGATTCATTCAGAGAATTGATCAGAAGTGACATAATCTATCTTCCTTCTTTATTTGCCTGTGCTGGTTTAACCCCGGCCGGCAACCAAGCACCACGCAGCCACCAGCTCACTCCCCTCACCCAGAGGGATGGGGAGGAGGATCGGAAAAGAATGTAAAAGTCAAGGGCTGAGATAAGAACAATTTAATAGGTAAAGCAAAAGCAGTGCGCGCAAGCAAAGCAAAGGAAGAAATTCGTTCACCACTCCCCGTGGGCAGGCAGGTGTTCGGCCATCCCCAGGAAAGCAGGGCTCCATCACGCGTAACGGTTACTCGGGAAGACAAACGC
>JAVJGI010000065.1:48834711-48873098 GCA_035590275.1 Ibycter americanus
CACATCACAGCCAAAACACAGCACAGCACCAACTACTAAGGAGAAAATTAACTCCATCCCAGCTGAAACCAGGACATTGCCCAAGTTACTATTCTTTTCCTCTTGACAACCATATTGATGCCTATGGACAAGTTGTAATATATAGACATGCTTTAATATATTGCTTAGTGATTAAAAAGGAACACAAATAAAATGTTGGCAATGTGGAATGAAAACAGAAGTATCAGATCATTGAAGACCTAGACAAAAATGTTAAGATGAGGGAATAACTGTTGTCAAGAGGATTGCACGCATTTTCTTTTTCACGGTTTTCCACTTTGTGTTATCTTTTTTGCAGCTTCTTTGCTTAGCATTAGTGAAGTGCTTGTTTTTCAGGTGGCTTTTCTCATGTTGTTTGTGAACCTGCTGAACAAAAAAAAAGCTGATTTTTCTGGATGCTTGGGGAAATAGCCTGATCCCAGACAAATTGCTCGGGAAGTCTCTGAAATGACTTCGCCTGCCACAGAGGCAAGGTTGTAAAAATTGAAAAGGTTTTCACTTTTGACTCTTCCAACTATTGCAGAAAGAGACATTTGCTAGTGTATGGTCTCTGAAAACTGTCACGGAGCAAATTAAAATAACAAAAATATCCATCTGTGAAACCCCCACACATCCAGCTTTTCTGCCCTGCGCTGTCACAGGGTATTAATCAGCCAGGATAGGTATGGCGTGCTCAGCAACGGGGGCTGCCGGGCGGCCAACGCTCAGCAGCTGCAGGGGTTTTACAGAAAATATACACCAGCATTGGGCCTGGAATCCACTAATCTGGATGCTCCCCCTCGTGTATTACAGAAAAGAGAAAAGGAAACTGAAATGAATAGAAAGGCGTGGGAGAAACTTATGGAAAGGCATGGGAGAAGCAAGGCTGCTGGAGTGTTATCTGTCTTGCCCAGTTACTTACACATCTCTGGCGGTTTTTCATGGGGTGTGAGGATAGGAAAGCAACCTGGAGCTGTGATTCCTGAGCCCTTCACCCAGGAATGGCCTGAGGGACTAGGCAGGTGTCTAGCCAGGCCAAGGCTATTCAGGACAAAGTTTTCTGCCTGAGACTTGTAGGTGTCCATGGGTCATCTGGGATCCTGTCCCGGAGCAGGGAGCCAGGCAAGAGCCCTGTGAGTAACTCTTAGCTGCGAGGGCTTGCCTTTCTTGTGGGTGGTTGAGGTAAGCAGGATGAGCCGACTGCTCTCCTAAAAGATTCAGTCTCTTGGATATCGCTCACCTATGCACAGACAGGCCAGGCAGCTGCTAGTCTTTTACAAAACAGTCAAAAATAATGCCCTTGACCTAGCTTTCAGGCTGGAAGAACTAAAAAGAAGCAACTTATACTGTCATTGAACGTGCTTTGACAGGCTTTTGAATAGCAGTACCCAGGCAATCTCCAGAAGCTGGACAGTGCAGCCCAATGTATAGTGTATTTTTTTAGGAAGTTCCTCAAGGCATCTTCCAACAAAGTAAAGTAAAATTGGCATAGCTCACCCATAACTTTCAATTTAAAAAAACTATTAGTATTATCCTTACAGCAGAGAATAGCTACAGAACAATTTTTTTTTTTTTTTTTTTGGCATAGCTGCAGAAGTGCTTCCTGGTTTAAAGCTTTGGTGAAGCCATTCCAGAAATCTGAAAACTTAATTTTGCAGATAGCCTCAGCACAACACAGGAGAGAGGTCCTGATCAAGGTCCTTGTTTCTATACAGCTCATCTGTGGTCAGCGTCTAACCCAGTCCTCACCTTTAGCTGGTGATGGCTGTTGTGGATCAGGTCCCTGGTTCCACAGGCCAGAGGCACCAAGCAGGGTGGTGGTGAAAGATCTCCAGATGTTGGCTGCTCCTGCTCGCTTACCACAGGGAGCACTCCTCATGCATCACACTGTCAGCTTCGTGGGCACAATCTAAAGCCTTTAGGCTGTGTCTGTGTTTTGTAGCATATATTTTGAACTGTGAAAAAAGCAAAGAAAAATGCATCCTTAAAATACACCCTTGAAACACACAAATAAATGAAGAGATGCCGTTAATTGCATACTGGGAAACTTGAAACCTTAGGGCTTTTTTTCTTCCTCATTGACTTCTACAAAGTCTGTTATTGAGGAAGGTTTTAAGCACGTGGTTGAAGTTTAGTTCATAGTTTAAATGCTTGCCTCTGTTCATTTTTCCATTAGTCAATCAGTCAATATCTGCAGAGCTTTGAAAAATGCCATGAAGCAGGAGGCGGAACTAATACAGACAAGGATGGCCATCACCCAGATGTTCAGATACTCAGGAAGCAGACAAGGCAAGTATTTGCTTGAGGGCATCTCCAAAAACGCCCAAACGAAGGAATGCTGCAGAATTAAACTTGCTTTGAAACTTGCTGGGCAAACTTGCTGGAAGCAGAGTTCAGAGATTCTCCAGTTTTGTCAGGCTCATGCTTGCTCAGCTGGCCAGCTCAAGAAAATAACGTCAGAAATGGTCTAGACTAAGCAACAGCCAGCCTGGGTCACTCTGGGGCATTATATAGACTTTACTGACTCTTTGAATTCCCACTGCTTAGGTCAACAGTCTGACCACTACCACCATTAAAACACAGGCTTCAGGAAGCTTTTCACCTGTATAATTTTCAATAATATGAGTCACTGCAGAACTGGATCCTTTGTTCTTTTATTCTGCCAATCTTTAGACCTTAACCTTACCTCATCCCCCAGGTTGGAAGACTCCATGACCCCCAGTGTGTCTGGCTGTGGGAGAAGACCTCTGATCAGCACCTGCCTTTGAAGGCACCCTGAAACCCTCAACGTTTGCCTGTTCAATGAAGGAGCTGGGAAGAGGAGACTTTAGACCACTGTCTGGGGACAAGTTTGCTATATTGTTTCTGCGGCTCTTGAGGTGAAGCATAGATCTGCAGTTGGGTCTTGGAGATGAGAAGTGCAGAAAGCTTCGGTTAAAACTAACTTAGAAACATTAACTTCCATTAGCAACACTCTTCTTGAACTTCTCACTGCAGTTGTTTCTCCTAGATTGAGCTCTTCTTTGATAGATATATTAGTGATAATAAATAATTACATGTATTCTACCTCTCTGAAGAGATATTGGTGACAATTAGTATATTTCTGTATGTTTAAATGTAACAGTCCATGTGGTCTGCTCTCAAGCCTTTGCTAAATGTACAGATAAATTCATGGGACATTATAGTCAGGAGCAATATGTATGAAATCAGATTACATTGAAGCTGGGAATGATCTACTCCGTGAACTCTATAAGCAATATATTTTCATACATATCAGCCTTAGAGCTGTGAAAACAAGGAGGATTTCAGCAGCAGGGTTGTTTATAACTGCATGGGTGAGAGAAGGAAAGCAAACTTTATTTGCTCCTTTCAGGGGTGGTTCTGCCCCTGGTCCCAGCCGTCCTGAGCCATCTCCCTTCGGTGCCTTTCTCCCAAGCAGGCTGAGGGTGTTTTTGAGATTGTTTGGGGACAATTTCTGAGGAACAGTGTTTCAAGAACATGTGGTTTACTTGAAGTTAGTATACATATGAAAATACAGTAGCTGGCCGTTGCAAGACTTTATTGATGGATGTGCTGTAATCAAAATCAGGATCGGATGTCATTCTCAGTATACACTCAGTTCATCCACAAGTTACTGGCAGAGAGCAGGATTTAACTGGTATGCATAGTCCTGTAGCCTGTAGGGAATCAGAGGGTGTAAGAGTGTTTCCCTTTGATCCTAGTATCAGGTACAAATCTGACCTTGTATGTTTGGCAGGTGGAACAACTGACCCTCTCTGGGGTTTGCATGTAAAAGTTGCAGGAAAAGGTCATGTCACCTTTCATGTTATTAGGAACTCGTCCATAGTCATTTCAATCAACCTTTCCCAACGTGCCTGCAGAATAAGCATCTGTTGCGATGGTTGCTAATATTTATGCCCAAAATGTATTTCACCTTTCCTTCAGTCCTTTTCATTCTCTGTTATTTTTTGGTTTATAGCAGTTTTTCCCCAGTTATTTCAAGGCTGCTTTCGGTAAGGAAAAATCTCTGCTTAATAAGAACGCAGCTGAAACCTTACGTCGAAATGCTGAATGCCAAATGGCAAAACTGGTGGTGTGATTCATTGGTACTGGGAGTATTCATTTTACTTGGGGAACTCATTTAGCTGAAGGCACTGTTCTTATGTCCTGCTCAATGGCCTTTGGATAAAGTGAATTTACTTTACCTGTCTACCTTGAAGACTAGAAATTGGGTAGTGTTCCATTTTCAGGTAGAAAAGCGAAGAACTGTTCAGATATTCTCTTGAAGCTGTCCTGGAAAGTGGTTCATAATGACAGAATCATAAAGGTCATGTGCTATTTTCTTTCCATAAATCTGGCAGTGGAAACATTACAGGTTTTCCTGGTCTTTATCCTCTCTTTTGCTGCCATGAGGGTGTCAGATTGGTTTTGGCTCCTGTGAAATCCTAAATGATGGAAATAAAATGCAGAGCACAGATGAGAGCTGCTGCACCTCCTTGTTGTTAGAGACTGGGACTGGGAATAGCAACTGGTAAGCAAAAGTAGGCTCATTGCAACATGAATGCCTGTGGAAGATCCTCACAGTCCCTTGGAAAGGGGTGCTTTCCTGCATTTCACACACTGCTAGGAATGTGAAGGATGACAAACCCTCTTACAGCATCAAATACCACAAAGAAAATAAGACGGACATAAAATTAGGTCTTGAATTTTTGGTGCTAGCCTCTACTGAAACAAACTGGAAGTTACTGGAGCGTGTGATCTGCTTAATCCCTGTAACCTGGGAAATTCTGTAACCAGTGTCACGGAGGCACTAGAAAAAACAAGAAAAGTGGATCTGAAATACAGTCATGAAAGAGAAGACATTCAGTAACGGGGCTACTGCTTCATCTCATGTCTGTAGATCACACGCTGCTTTGCAGCCATTTGATATGGGTCGCTTTGGACTGCAGTATGTGTGAAAGGAGCACTGTGTGTTGAACACGCATACAAAAACTGAAATCCCGACTTCAGGCACAGAGCAGGTTTCATCTAAGTCTACCTGAACTGGGCTCCGCTACTGGAAGAAGCTGCGAACTGACATAGCTACATGGCTTCTCGATGGACTTGAGGTGAGAAGAGGAGCCCATCCCTGCTTTTTCTTGGACTGCCTATTTTCTTTGAAAAATGAAAGGAAAATAAACTAATGGCTTTGTAAATCATTGCTTTTAATATCTGTCAAAAGTCCATATAAAATAAATTGAGCTCCTTGTTCTGGAATAATGTGTCTTTTTTTCCTTAGCTTAGAGCTATATTTTTTTAATAAGAAGAGCTGGTGCGTACAAGGGAGTGAGCATGGAACAAGGGTGGGGTTTACATTTCAAGTGTGATAACGATTCCTCAGTAAGTCCCAGTTTAGATACTTTAATACTGCACTCGAAGTGTCTTTGGGCTGCTGGGGCGAGGGTGTCCGTAGAGCGGGAGGAGAGAGCCCTGGAGAATGAGCTGTTCTGCAAGAGCTGCTTGGGATTATTTCTCCAGACAGACAATTTCTAAATTTGGTTTTCCCTGAGTGTTGAGACTACATTCGTGGCTGGTTGTGTATATGTGAGTGAGTGTGAGTAAACGGCTGTTGGCAGGCGGACAAGTGCCGTTGTTTATCCCAGACACAAACCTGGCCAGAAGCTAGGGTTTCTTCGCATATGGCCATGATCGTGACGTCTGCCAGATTTATAAACTTATTGGTCAGAGATGGAACTGGATCATTAATTAAAGGTAGTAACTGTGATTGATCCTATAAAATACAGCATATGTTTGCATTTTTATTATGACTGTACAACTTTTTTTAAAGTTGTGGCCTGGTTACAAGTCAATTTGGCTCAGTGTCTCGTTTATTCAATTCCTTCTCCGATCCAAGCCAGCATCCATGCTATTCATGTGGACTTGGCTAGTGACAAAGAACTAAATTAATCTGGAATCTTAATTGATATTTATGGAACTGTGTTGTCTGATGTGATACATTCTCATAAATAAGCATGAATGGAGACCAACGTTACATTTTGGAGGTGTTCTCTCTTTTGTCTCTTGTTTTTGCTTTTTCTGTTTTTCTATGGTCTAAATGTCATGTGTTCATGGTTTTGATACACCTAAATTCTCTGATTCTCTGACTCTTTGCTCATACAGTTATTTATTCCTGAGGGTGGATAAGTCTGTGAAAGATAACATTTCTGACCTGGCAGGATGGTGTCTATAATTCACATAGTTCTCTGTAAAGGGGTATTTACTGATATAGGGGCAGTATCTAAATTCTTGGGGAAAAAAAATGATGTGTTACAGTCATCCCAAGGGAATCACACTTATTTAATACCAACAGTGAATTTGGTCATTTTTTTTCATGGCTGTTTTCAAGCCAAAGCAAACATCCCAAAATATTTACTCATGGACCAAGTCCAGGTGAACTGCACAATCTATCTGAGGGTTTTGCTTGGTTTTGTGTTAATGTTCTCGGGGATCAGTTACATCACCAGGCCACAGGGTAGGCTCTGGTGATATTGTAGATGCTGTTAAACTTTGTGTCACCGTCAGTGTGAACTACAGATGTGCAACACAGCCAAAGATGTGTCTGGTTTTTTTTTTTTAAACATTTCCCCACATTTGTAAAATTAAACAATCCTTTAACATGAAATCATCGTTAAAGTTTTCTTAATGAAATTGGTATATATTACCTGTTTTTCATTATTACAAGTTCATTACCAATACTGAACTAATATAAAGTGTAAGACTCTTCTGTTGATGTATTTGATGGCCTGAGGAACACTATACAAGGTCAGCCTTAGCTAAACCCTCTGCACAATTACCACGTCTCGTGTCACTAATTGGCATTTTAGCAAAGAGGGCATGGAGAGCTTTTACTCCACTCCAAAGCTGGAAGCATCATTTTAGCAGAAATGGCACCACATTGGTATCCTTTCAAATGCCGGCATATCCTGCTTATCACGACTAACCAAGTCAAAACCAAGTTTCTGCACAACAATAACAGTTTAAGCCTTGCCAGTTTCTCTGTGGCTCTCACTCCAACAGTGCAATAGGACATTAATAAATGAGATTAAAGCAGTCAATGGGTTACAGATTTCTCCGACTCCTTTGCAGTAATATCCTGGAAATCTTCAATTTATTTAAGGCAATTCCACAGCTCGCTTATAGAGTAACTGGCAATGCTGCTGTAGCAAAATTGACAAATAACTTACCCTGAGAATTTCCAGTTCTCTTCCGCTGTTGTTATTTCCTGTTAGACTGAGACCTACAACCACTTGCACATGTGAATAAAAAGCATCTTGCATATATTTACTTTCTCTTGCAAGCATTTGCAGTTTGAGTTTTCTAGAGTAACTGCAGCTCGGACAAGATTTTTGTTCTCTTTGCAAGCAAGTGTTTAATAGTGGACCTGAATCTGGGCCTTACAGTAGAAACAATATATATATAAAGGAAATGCTGAGAAGAGTAATAAAGAGCAATCTTCCTGTGAGTAAATAAAAATTACAAAAGGAAACAATAATCAATACATTTTACAGTTCAAGAGTTCAGCACATGCTGTTTCAGTACAGTGCAATGGATAGGCGGCATCCGTGGATTATGAATTCCTGCATTTGTGTGGAAACAGAAGTAAATAACTGAAACAAGAGTCATGTTGCAAGAATGTAAAACCAAGCTGGACTTAATGGTGTGCTATGTTTAAAAGAGTGATGTGGTCCAAGGAGTATTCACTTTATCTTTTCCTTCAAGCTTGGCTGCCTGCAACCTGCCAGGACCAGCTAATTCAAAAGAAACCATTTTTCTCTATTTCAATCACCAATAAAGTACAATATGCATTGCACTTTGTTGCCCTGAATCCCAGAGCCTGACATTACCAAACAGCAATGTGTTATGGATGTAAATAAACGCCACTTCTCATTCGAGTTGGGAGAACCATTACTTGGACCAGATACAGGGGAAGGGCAGGGCAATGTGGTGATGCCACATACTTTTGCAATAATTTTTTGGAGGGAACAGACGGCTGAAAGCTTCCTGCCATCTTGTAAAACCTTTTAGCTTTATGAGTCAGACGCAGAAACACCATCAGAAGCCTGGTCTTGGATCACCTGTTCAGAATCAGATTTTGTGCAAGCTTCATCACCTCTCCTCCTTTCCTAACTTGCTTCTCCCCCTTTCCCTGCTTCTCATGCTGCTGCAGCTGAATTTATCAGTCAGGGACTGATCTCCAGCTTTGGTGCCTCTCATCTCTCCATCAGTATAAGAGAAAGGGTTTAACAGGGCCATCAGTGATTCCTCTAAGCGAGAGGGATCTTCCAGAGGGTTTGAAGTGGTGTATTTGGCTTCCAGTCTTGCCTGCCATGAACGTTCCTGGGCAGGCAACATGCAAAGGGTCTACTCATCCCCAGGAGGAAAGCAAGGCTGGATGGACCTGATGTCACCTGGGAAGCAAGGGGTGAAGGTGGTGGGTGGCCCTGATGCTTCACCAGGATGAAGAGCAAACGTTCAATGGCATTTTGGTCTGGAAAGGCTGGTCAGTAGGCTTTCGTATCACTAAAATCTCATTAGCACAGGGTTGCAGGTACCTTGCAAGAGAAAAGGTAAAATCCTGGTTTGGTTAAAACGTTCCTGTTGTCAGGAATGGATCCATTTTGCTCTAGATGATGGTCTTGTTCCAACTGAAGAGTCTCATGCATAATGAGGATTTTGATTTGGTGATACATGTCCCATTTTACAGGTTAGTATGTGTTTCATCCAATAAAGGCTGTATCTTCTCACACATTAAGGGTCTAGGCTTGTACATTATGTCTGTGATAATGCAATCCAGGACGTTATATATGAAAAAAATTCTGACATAGATGTACTTTCTAAAACCTATATTAAAAAAGCTATAATTTAGAAAAATAGTTCTTGCAATGTCACATTAAGAATGAACAATTTTGAATAAAAAACCACAAAAAGGATAAATTTTGAGTGCTTGGCATTGTCAGACAAATACCATTCCTATAATCTTCATCAAAATCAATCTTATACAGATAGTAACAGTTGTGCCCTTGTTCTAATATAGTAGAGCCATTTTGTTAATTTCCCTGTATTTTGCGAGGTGCATGGAAAATACATTTTATGAGCAGGTGCTCTCTTACTTTATATAGGAAGTATTAAATTTGATACCACTTTCCTTTAATAAGACTAGATAATGGCACAAAATCTGAATCTATTATCACAAGGAAGAAAATAACAAGGACAGAAAACGAAACAAATGTAATTTTTTCTTATTATAACACTCACATTTCAAACTTGTGGAGTGTCTGTGCTTTACTTTGTAATAACTACTGTGACTGCATAATACTAGGATAGATATTGTTTAAAGAAAAAAAATCACTGATAGCCTATTCAGGGCTGTGTCTTTGTGTTCTTATGGTAGCCCATCTCTTTAAGTAGGTTGAGTTGAACAACTACCCAGCAGGTGAAAAAAATGTTCTGCTACTAGCATATTGCAATCTTTCATTAAATGGTTACCAAATAATCCTATATAGTCGTGAGAAAGGAATGCATTTCTACCTGCTGGCAGATATCTTTACAAAGTGCAAGGTAACAGTATCGTGTGGATATAGCATGATGCTTGCAATGAAACTATGTGCATTTTCACTGGTTCCCCTTCTCCCCCAGCAGCTGCAATATGCTATGAAAATCAGCCAGCAGAACTAACACAAATGACAGTAAACATGCAGGCAATGATTTTTTTTTTTTCCCAGTGCATACAATATTAGCCATTAGCCTGCAAGCAATGATGTTGCATTCATATTTAGGGTAATTTTCACACTAATATGGTATATGCAAGCCAGATCTCTCACCAGAATGAAAGTGGTTTAATGGCTGAGTTTAGGCAAAGAAAAGAACCCTGATATTTATCAGCAGATTTTGCTTTCAGGAGTGACATAAATTTATGTTCTACTTTTTTTTTAAATGGGAAAATAATAAAGCTCCTTCATCTGCAGAAGTGAATGAAACTTATGTGAAATTAAAAATAAATAAATGTGGAGGATGTTTTGTGCATGAAATTTACTGCTGCATACCAACAGTTTCTTCCCCATATGTGCGAGAGATGCTATTTGGTAAGGTCTTTCATTTTAAATTCCTAAGAATAAATCAATAAACACGTTAACACAAGTGATAAAAAGCATAGTGTGCTGCTGCAATGCATAAGATTTGTGCCAAAGAGTCTACAGGGTTCCCTACCCAGTCCTCCTGTGCTCTTACTTCATTTCTCAACGGAGTCCCAGTGCAAGGAACAAGGTTGCCTGAGGCAATCCCAGATTCTGGCTTCTGTACCCAGACAAACCCTCTGCAGCAACTGGTCCCTGCTGAAGGCTGGACTCTGAGCCCTGGTGCTTTAACCCCTCCTCCTTACTGCTGCTGGCTGGGCTGGACCTCTGGGATCAGTCCCACCTGTATGTGGGTACAGCCCTTGGCTGCAGCAAGCATGTTCTCTTCCACTCCCGACTTTCACATTCACGAAGTCTCCAGTGTCCACTATCTGCGGGATTGCAAAGGGAAGCTGGATTCCCTGAAACTGTAGTAATCTGGATCCATTTAGCCATCTATCCAAACATTCAAAACTGGTGTCCTTCCATAACCCGAAAAGAACCAAATCAATTAAGAAATATAGGCAACCAAGGAAACAAAAGAAAAAAATCAACGCCTATGCTGAGAACTTCAACATGAAGTTTTACCCATTATGAAATTTAGGCTGACTGAGTTGTTACCTCTCAAAAAAACAGCACTCATAATGGAAATCCTGACAGAGACTTAATTACGGCTGTGTGAATGGCACAGCTATAATTAACTCTGCCTTCAGACGCCTTCCATTAATATTTTAAGGATTTTTCAATTAAAATAATTGTATTAGTTTATGAAAAATACTCTCCCCCTCAAGTTGTTTCATAGAGAAAATATTCCGAACACATTTCTGTTTTTCTCTCTGTTGCTTTCTAATTCCGATCTGCACTACAGGTTTCCTCCCTCCCTTCATTTTCTTCCATTGCTAGATACCCACAGTTTCTCCCCACCCTCAAACACGAAGATTTTCCCCTTTGATTTTGTGTCAAATCAAGTTTTGGAAGCTCTGTGGGGCAAACCCCATATTTATGTTCTCTGTGTCATTCTGTCCCCTGCGGAGAAGCTCCGTCTGGTGTCCAATGCCTGGGGCTGTGCATGTGCCAGCTCTGCCCTGGGATCTGCAGGCAGCCTGGGCATTTCTGAGCAGAGAGAATATCTTGGTTTTGCTCATCTTTAAAGGTTGGAGAACATCGCTCCATGAGGGATCCTTCCTTCTCAGTTCACTTGGTGGAGGACTCGTCCCTGGGTTGGTGGCGCAGCAGCGAGGTGGTGTTCCCCGGCTTTGCCTGCGATGCCCTCAAGCCCTGGAGACAAACCCCCTCCTGTTCAGTTCTCCTTGGCAAGGTCTACAGCTCATGTGCCCTGTTAGAGAAATAGACCTAATAATAACAACCATGCAAAGATGTTGCTTGTGTTTTAAATATTAGTTGTTACTTCTTACCTACCAACCTATGAAGACCATTGTTTTTAGCTTGACATTGGCCATTTTTACTAATTCATGTATGACTGGAACTCAGAATATGCCTTTAATATTTCACTTGTAAACAAGACCATATTGATCATCTTTGGTGTAGATGAAACAAGGAGAAGATTATCTATGAGAAGTGATATTTTGTTTTGGAAGAAAAGGTTCGTGCAGCCAGAGTCTTCAGAAAACTCTGTATTCGACTTTTCAGTATATCACTAAAATGGTGCTAAAACAACATTACACTGCTGACATGTAGGTGGGCAAGTGAAATGGTCACAGGCACATAATAAATTGCACCAGTACATAATAAATCTATTTCTCATATACCTACAACCTGTACAACTTCTCATACAGATAATACTTCAGGATATGATAATTTATTGAGGGACTACACTCCTGATACATAAAACTATTTGTACACAAGAAAAAAGCCCAACGTGAATAATTTAACCAACCACTACAAACTGATATAAAGCAGAGGCTGCCATCCAAAACAAATGAGACCCCGTACAGACGCTTCTATTGACTTATACTTGAATTCATTTCATCTTTATTTTATTTCAACTCTACCTTAGAATATTTTTTTTTTTTTGGTAATCCTCTGTCCAGAATATGACATGGGTAACTTTTGAGCAGGCTCATCATTTGAATAATCAGCCATTTAGTGACATGTCTAGTCCTGTTTAATGACTGAATCTGTAAAAGTATGACCTCAAGCACTGGTTAACTTTAAAATAGCTGTGCCCACTGCATGACATAGCCAACAGGAAGCCATTAGAGCTCCAGCAATTACCATTTACATCCATCGACGAAGTCCCTATTTTATTTTAATCTGCTTAAGTACATTTTCTGCACGAGGTTAAAATATAAATCCCTTCTCCTGAACAAGACTGGTTTTCTGGCTGACTTGAGAGCACAATTTACAACTGATTTAATTTGTTCTTCACAAACATTCCTAATGACATTACCCTGGTGCATATACTGACTGCCTCCTCTTATTCCATTAACTCCCAAATCGGGTTTAAAGACCATATTGATGCTAGATGTTATTATGGGTGATTATCAAAACAACAGACAATGGGGCAAAGTGTTTACTAACTGGTTTATATATAATTTCTGTAATAACTACAACAGATGGTAATGCTACAAACAATAAATCAAGCTTTTCACTGCTGAAATAAATTGGCAGCCTGCAGTACAGAAATGCTGTATGTAACTATATACAGATGCTTCAGTCATCAACTGTATTGTTCATCTTATTAGAAAATGGGTCTGTTACTGCTATTACAGGAAATCTTTCCATTTGCAATTACAAATGTATATTTTCAATTAAAATTGTTTTTAACTGCCAAACTGGTTTAAGTATACTTTAACCTTTAATTACAAATAGAGTTATCACGTACTGCCAAACTGGTTTGAGGCATTTGTTTGTGTCTGTGGAAGTTCCTCCTCAAATTGGGTTTCCACTCCATAAATATATTTCTGCCCTTCAAGAATCCTCTGGCCAAAAGGCATTTGAAGTAACTTTAGGAAGTTAATTCAATAGTAGCTGTGTAAAAAGGTGCTTTATTCGACAGTGCTTAAAACAGTATCAAACCTGCAATTAATTCCATTCACTTTTGTTTGCAGTAATTTATCAAAACATTTGTCTCCCTGCGCTGCCTTCTTCCCAGCTCCTTTGTGGGGAGCTGATTCCATGTCACCATCTCCTGGAGCCTGACAGCTCCTGAGCGGTGGGGAGATACCCCGCAGCTGCTCTGCCAGTGACTTTGGGACAGAAGTTTTGGTCCTCAGGTTGGGACCAAATGATGGCAAGCTTCAGGGGTCTGCAGTAGACTGGTATGAACCACAGGAATGTTGGCCCACTCAGAAATGAGAATTCTAACCCAAATGAGAATTTTATTACAATTCCAAGAATGGGTAGGGTTTTTAGTGTCTTCCCCTGTTTTACGCCTCCTTTGCATAAAGGTAGGGCCAGGAAAGGAAGACGTAAATAGTGAACACATAACGTTTCACAAGCAAACTTGCAACTGTGAACTGATTGGCACTTATACCCTCCATGCGCCTAACACTGATTTTTAATTTGGCTGTAACACCATCCACTGCTGAGAGGATGATTTAAATTCCTCTAAGTACCTATCTACATATTTAGGAATTTATTTCTCTTTGCACACATACTCGGAGCCCTCATGCTCTACAAAATCCTTTAAGAAGTTGGGACTCGAGAGTTATAGAAACATGGTGCATCTCAAAGAAACTTGAGGTCTCATGTCACAGAGAGATGAAGAAGGTGAAAACACACCCAGATGCACGTATGTATTGAGCATTGCGTAAGAAATACAACACACAATGAGACAGAATAAAATATCTGTCAGAATATTCAAAATGAATTACAATGAGTTGTTTATGAATAATCTGTGAACTAAACCATGTTTCTTTTCCCCCCCAAATAATGACATAATAATTTCAAGGAGTGAATTAATCCATGGAAGTCACGATTGCTTTATGAGCAATTTAATAACAAGAAGATAATTGACATTTGAATTAACTTTTCAGGACTAGTGAGAATAATATATTAGCTCTTTTACATAAGTTCTGGCCTACCTGTAATCTCACTAATGTTAGCTGTACTTTGGTGTGGCTGTTGGCCTCGATAGATGTCTGCATGAAAGAAGTAAAAATGTCACTTTATTGGTTGATCTGTTCGTAAGCATGAAGGAAGAATTTTATTCCTAATTCTGATAGTGAGATGGAAGTGAAATGTACTGCTCCAGATCTGATTTGGTTGCTGGCAGATAGCGAATCAATGAAATGAAAAAGCCTGTAAAGAAATGTCTTTGAGAACTTCAGCTTTTAATGTTGTTTTAGCAGGAGCCCAAACACACGTCCCACCAGCGGTGTCACTCTTGGACAGCCAAGGCTGGAGGTGATGCCTGCTCGGTCTGTCCTGGCTTGGGTTGGGACAGGGTTAATTTTCTTCTCAGTAGCTGGTGCAGTGTTGTGGTTTGGATTTAGGATGAGAATAATGTTGATAACACACTGATGGTTTTAGCTGTTGCTGGGTAATGTTTACACTAAGCCAAGGAGTTTTCAGCTTCCCAGACCCTGCCAGCACAAGGGCTGGAGGGGCACAAGAAGCTGGGAGGGGGCACAGCCAGGGCAGCTGGCCCAAGCTGGCCAAAGGGGTAGTCCATGCCATGGGACATCATGCTCGGTATGTAAACTGGCGGGGGGAGTTGTCCAGGGCCAACTGATCGTTGCTGGGGGACTGGTTGGTCATCGCTCAGCAGGTGGTGAGCAACTGTATTGTGCATCACTTGTTTTTCCCTTTTGGATTTGATTCCTCTCTCCCTCTCTCTCCTTCTCATTACAATTGTCATTATTATTATTAGCATTATTAGCATTAGCATTATTACTATCTTTTATTTTGATTATTAAATTGTTCTTACCTCAACCCACGAGTTTTATCTTTTTCCCCAGTCTCCTCACCATCCCTCTGAGGCGGCGCGGTCAGCGAGGGGCTGTGTGGTACTTAGTTGCCACTGGGGTTAAACCACGACACTGTTGCTGACGGTGATGGTGGGAAAACATTGGATGTGGTGGCTGGTCCTCTGCATGTGGAGTAGGTGTTTGCTCTGGTCCAGACTTGAAGCTCACACAAGTCTCAGGTGGTCACCAAGAGCCAGCTTTGAGCCTGGCAGTGCATTTTATGGGGCACCAGCTGTGCATCCTCCACTCCCACAGAGGACTAAGAGGCAGTGGGGGCCACCACTGTCTGCACTGGTTGGTGGCCCAGGGCAGCGTGAATCTGGGATGTGTCCTGCTGCTGCCCCTGCCACAAGCTCAGGGGACACAGCTGTTTGTCCTGGCTTCATTTTTTGCCTCTTTACTAAGTTGCCTATTGCCTGGACGGTCACCTGGTTGCCAGAGGCTGCTGCTGCACGAAGAGGGTTTTTGTGTGACAGCAGTCTGCAGGGTGACTCCCACCGGAGAGCATCGAACATACGGTACAAACCCCTTCTTCTTCTATCTGTTATATGTATGTGTGCACTTGCACAAATGCAACTGATGCAAATTATGTGTACTGTATATAATAAAGATAAAAAAATGCATTCCCGGCATTATAGAGATCTTTAATTAGAATCCTGCAAAGGTGCAATCTGATTATTTGCTAATTGCCTTTCCATATTTTTTCAGGGCCTCACAAAGCATCGGGGATACTAAAGAGCAAACAGTGCTTTAAGGCCACAGTACAATGTGACAACAGTGATAGATATGCTAATTTCTTCATTCACTCCACTTCACTTCTTTTATTCTTTCCAATTAAAGCAAATGCTACTGAAACTGTAATTAAGCTAGTGCCGTAGCCCTGATTGCCTGCTGTTTTAATGAAACCCTATTGATTTTTCTTTTATTTCTAATGGCCACACATTGCGTTCAATGGTCAAACACATGGATGTTACAATGTGCCGCCAAACTTAATTTTTGTTCTCTAAAAGGGTGGCCTTATCAGAAAGAATATCAAAAGAGCTATTTGTGTGAGGTCTCTATAGTTTTTCCTCTATCTGCCTGAAGAGACGCACTTTGAGCAAACATATTACCATTAAAAAGAAATGAGTTACATTTTGTAGAGAATAAAAATTACTATTAGTCTCTTGCAGTTGCCATAAGTTGTACACACATTTGGCATATTCATGATTCCCAGCATATTTTTAAGTTTTATTATTTTTTATTTAAAAAAAAAATCTATATGGAACAGAATGTGGGGAACATTATATTATCTCCACAAGATATTATAAATCGCAGCAGCAATTTAAGATATAACAGGCTATCAGCACTCTTTGGTTTGTTGACAATTTTATGGAAGAATTCATTTTCATTGGTAAATTTCACTGAATTATTTTCGGGTTTACCTGGAAGTAGTGAAAAAGATAAGGAAAAGAAAAACTCTCTTAAAATCCCCCGAACCACAAAGCATACCTACAAATTTATTATTCACCAGTTGGATTTTTCAGCTGGGGAATTGGGTGTTTAACTGGGTGTAGCTTTTCTGTGGCTTCATATTTGTACTTGGGAGCCAGTGTGTACAAATCAGTGCACTGGAAGAAGGCTCTAAGTCTCACCGCAAACAATTTTATCCAGCCTCCTATAACACACCGCAGCAAAACTCACTGCATGCACTAGGCACATCTACAGGAAGATTGAAGATTTTAATTCACCAAACATGAATATATATGACCCCGTTCCAGTTTTGCTTGAGGAAAATAAATGGTAATAAGGAAACATGGTTTCCTACCATTCCTTATCTAAAAATGTTTCTCTTGCGACTGTCGTGGAAGATAAACTGTAATCATATTCAGGATACACAAATTCAGCAGTCAGCTTAGCGAATGCACAAAACGCGCATGAGCTAAGGCTCTGGTCCGTCCTGTGTGTGCTGAAAGGCAAGGGGTGTTTTTTTCCCTACATTTGTTCAACTTTAATCAAACGTTCACATTTTTTCCTGGACCAAGGCCACAACTCGCTGGTTGTACCGGCGAAGCTGCACTCTTTCCTTACAATCCCTTAATCAGCATCTTTAAATCACAAACCGTGTGTTGGGGTATTGGCAACCTGTGGCGGAAGCATCTTCTCATGATAAGTAATAAGTTGGGATATAACTAGTTTCTCATACAGAATGTGACTGCATGTGGTTTGAGCCAGTTAAACGAGTCCTTAGAGCATAGCTCTATGTTGCTCTTGTTCTCAATGAATTCCATGACACATTACGGAAAAAATATTTATCCAGTGTCCTAGGTCCTCATTCTGCAGTCTGATCCCCGTGAGCACATCCTTAGGCTTGCCAAGAGCCACAGTGAAAGCCTGCGTGGTGTTTCCTTTGTGGACCAGCTTGTGGGATCACAGTCAGGGGCAAAAGTTACATCAGCCCTAAAGCTGCTAAACCCGACCCCAGGAGCTGGCCGGGCTGGGCTCGCGCGGGGCTGTGCGCCTCCTCCGCTCCTCCCGGCCGTGAGCGGCGGGTCGGGAGGGGCTGTCTTGGGGTGGCGGGGACTGCTTGTCTCTTATGAAGAAATATTTATCCAGTGTCCTAGATATTACGTATATATATATACTATAGCTAGATATTACCAGTGCTTGTGGGCTCAGGTCAGCCTAGTGAGCCAGAATCTGCCCTTATAATGTTCCTGATCATTTCACTGGGAACGTGACTATAAAATCCTGTAGTAATACACGTAATTGACACTGTAAATGCTGTATTAGCCTGATTTGTTTAAGAAAAAAGATGCAGAAAGAATATGAACAGTGGAGAGTAACCTATACGGGATTTAGTATCAAGAAATGGATTTGGGCACAGCTCCGGCAGCCATTCTCCTTGCTGGCTCACTGCCCAGCCCACCTCCATTCCTCGTAGTTTACAACAACAGCAGATCTCATTTCCAAGGTGCATATCAATACGAGATTCCCATGAAGCTGACCTAACCACTCAGTCATCATAGCCCCACACGTAAAGGTCTCCACGACGCACACCAAAACCAGCAGCAGGGGTTGGAGCAGTGTGAGAAAAGGCTTCAGTCCCACAGGTGGGGTCAGCCAGACCAAACTCAGCGTAAACGCAGTGTAAACGTGAAGTTCCCAGTTCGCCCAGTTGTGATCACACCATTTGCACCCAGGGCAGCCACAGAGTCAAAAAAGGTTGTCCTTGCTGGTCTATCTTCGCTTGCCAGTTGTTTAGCTCTGCACACTGCAAGACATATCTTTCCTCAGCACTAAGTTCACTTCCAATCATCAGAAAAAATATGCAGATTAAAAAGCGATTGTAGATTTTTATTGATAGAGTTACATTCCAAATTTTAGCCAAGGCTCACAGAGAGCTCGGCTCTTTGCCCTGGCCACGGTGCTAGCACAATTTCAGGTAAGTAAACAGAAGATGTGAAACAGGAAAGCATTACCATTTTTTCCCACACTAACCACAAAGTCTTGCCTGCCTTATTTCCCAGCCTTCCCCAGCTACAGTTCTGAATCACCTTCTCTTTGTGACCACCGAATTCTAAATACACTTTTATTTTACCTGTAGGCACTAAATTTTTCAAAAGCCTCACATTACTATTAGCCCGCCAGCCAACCAGGAATATCAGCCCTTTTTAATTAGATTTTCTAACTGTGATGTTCATTCAACAAGGGATAAATTCTCTTTAGTGGAAGTTGCGGAGCACACTTGGATTTGTTAGCTCTGAAGGAGCGAAAATAATAAATAAAATCTGTCAGGGAAAAGGTAACAGTAGGAATAGTAGAAAGTAAGATACCATCATGTCACTACTCAGCCCTGTCAACTGTTACGCTAATCAGGACAGAATTAAAAACACATTTTCTCCCAAGATATTTCACAGCCAAACCGGTTAAATACAGATTTTAACAAAATTGAAAGCATATTATATGGAGATTTATGGTTTCCAGCTCTGTGAGTCAGTGCTGAAAGTGTGATGAAATAACAAAATTGCAGCCTAATAATCTATAGAATAATATTGTCAACTAATGGATTATAATAAAATAAAAGCTATTATTAGGGTAAAACATTATAACAAAAAAAATCCAACTTTTATTTGTAGCACCTCCCCCTTAATGGTTTCAAGCATTTTGAAAGGTAATTTAAACAAGTACATTGTGTCCTTATTGAAACTGTTTCATCTCGCTAGCTGCTGAAAATGGCTTTAACCATCCCTCTGAACAAAAGCTTGCTAATAAGACAACAAAAAGCCTACAAAAGCACTGGCTCAGCATCACTGCAGAAAGGCAACTAAAGGCAGCCTGCAAATGGTCTGTTTCTTTTTTCTTGCATGTAATTAGATGAATTAAAAGGACAAAGTAGTTAATGTTACTGCTGTCCAAGGCCCCCGGTTCTTTTCATACCGTCCGCTCTAGACAAGAGCCCGTGGCTCTCGCTCCAGCAATGTGGTGAAGAATGTTGGCAATAAGTAAAATTAACAAGCTTAATCTGTGAAGAATCTGGTCTGAGTCATAGATGAAATGTATCTCTAGCAACGAAAGGCTAGTAATTCCTGGTCTCCTTTTATATGCCTAATAAAACTTACAATAAATTAACTGCATTTTAGTTTGCAGCGCTGGCTCTATTAATCAGGGCTGAGACGTGTAGTCAAGTTACAATAGAAAGAACTCAACTGGGTGCATTTCAGTTATGCAATTAGGGACCATTGGCCCAGCTCTAATTAGGCCAGGGATGTTGATATTTCAAGTACTGTTTTATCATTAGGTTTCATTTCCTTGGAACATCCTCAACGGCCAAGTAGTAAGAAGGGTGGAGGATATTATAAGCATGGGTCATCAGAAAGTCATTAGTGGGAGTTAGAAAGGGAAGGGCTGACATTAATACCTCGCCCTGTGCGATGTTGAGCTGTCTCTGGGAGACTTTGAGCCCCTCCGTCGTGCAGAGGAATCGGGGGCACCTGAGAGTGGCAGGATGGACCTCCCTGAGGGGTGGTATTGTTGTTTGTTAGCTGCTAGATGGGCATGCCCTGACAGCAGGGACTGCAAAGAGGGGTGACCCTAACACAGAGGTGTTGCTTTCTTACCCCCTGCGAGCTGCTGGGGTCAAAACCGAAATGAAACACCCATTTCTGAGCAGCAGCGGCGGGAAGATACTGGATCCTGAGAGAGGCTCGTTGGGGTAATTCTGCTGATGTTGCTTGGCCATCCCCACTCTGCTTCCTCCGGGCACAAGACTTGCTCTCAGTCATTGGCTCCACCACGTAGGCTGAGGATGACCTGCTGGAGGTGGCTCACCTTCCGTCAGCACCCACAGGCCATCAGCATGAAGTTTCCTCTGCTTAGCACAGAGGTGGTTGTGGTCCCTGCATGGACAAATCTGAACAGTGAAGGTCAAATAAAGCAGGAGTAAAAAAAAAAAACCCAAACAGAAGAGCCATCAGTCCTCAGCTGTGCTTTTCTTGCCAAACGTTAGCTTAAATCTGTAACTCCAAACAATACTTTGCCTGTTTGTAAAATATGACTTTGTTTCATTATGAAAAAAGAAATTACATAATTAAATTCATTATATCCAATTACTATATGATTCATCTGGCGGCTTAATGAAGCTTCACATTATACTAACAAGATAAAGCAAAAGAATAACATTTTATGAGACTGCAGGCATTCTGTGTACAGCAGACTAGCTAGTTTATGAGCTATATACAGTGCATTTCCTAATAGTACATATTGTATTAGCTCGAGTAGGGAAGTTATTGCTTGGTCCTGTGATATCTCACCCACCTCATTCTGAAAAGCTACTGAAACAAAAAGTTCAAATTTATTTTCTTTTCTGTCTGGTCCTAGGCCTCTCCTCTGGATGTTGCCAAATTTTATCCAAGAGGACCATACGATGCGAGGAGCAAGCTTAATAGGATCATAACAAAAAGATCTAGGCAGCTCTACAGCTGTCAGAAGGGAACAGGTTTTGGATGTAAAAGAGGTGGTTTGGTTTTGAACCAGTGACCCAGAGGTGAATTACCTCAGTGTCTCCGTTGATAGGTATATAAATATTTTAAATACGATTTTGCAGAAGTGTAAAACTGCCTTTTCTTTCAAAGTACATTATCAGCCTAAAGAAGTCTATCAACTCTGTCCTCCCAATAATTTATGATCTAATAAAAGGCTTCTGTCTTTGGACAAACTGACAAAACCCCATAGTTTTATCTTTTGGGAATGAGATCTGTCAATACAGCGAAGCCTTTTCTTTCAAACTTGTGTGTAAGACTATTTGGAATGTCCACAGTTTTGAAACCAGTCACTAACACAGGAAAGGGACAAATTAAAGACATTCAGCCTCCGTTTTCTTCCATGTATGAGTGCCCTTCAGCTTTTCTCATTACCATTTAGTATTTCTGGACAACTGTTGATATTCAATGGGAATGTAAATGGGCTTGAAAATCATAAATTGTGAAAAATAGGCTTTGGAGATATCAGAGAAGTTTGAGGAAAATGACATTTGCCTACATGGGAGAACAACCGGATTGCCTTCACTTTGTTATTGAAGGGTAAGGCTGACATCTCTTAAACTGGAGACTTTGGCTAGTTCCTAGATGAAGTTTCTGATTTCCATCTTCTCAACTGAGCAAACCTTGGAAAGTCAGGAAAAAAGGGAGCAACAAGTTCCAGCATAATTAAGAGCCCCAGCTTTATTACTACTGGCAATTTACTTTGATCTTGCTAGTTACTTTTGGAAAGGGACATGTCGAAAGCCATCAATGAGAGATTTAAAAATCTCTCCTCTAAATCAAAATTTATCAGCCCATGGCATAAAGACTGAAATATTTCCTGTGGCTACGCCTTCATCATCTCCTAATTTCTTTAATTAATGTAAGAAAACCCATATCTGCCTCTGGGCAAGTTTCAGTTTTGGTCATTTGTCTTACCTTCTGTAAGTAGGAATTGCTTAGAAGTATAGGCACACAGGGTGGAAAGGTCTGCAAGTGCAAAAGGAAGGATAGAAATAAAGCACGGTGATGGACAGCTGACAGAGCGTCCTCAGCTGTATGTTCTCTGCTCCAGCCAAAAGGTTTCAGAATTACCCACACAGACTGTAGAGAAAACTCCAAATCCCCTCTCTTCCAGAAGTGCTTATGGTGAGTAAACCTCTCCTTGCTACTCTTGTATCTGAACTGGGAGCAAAGGATGCTTCTGCCAAATTCAGAGACAAGCTCCTAAAGAGACCCTGTTGCTCCAGCAAACACCAAAAGGATGGTGCTCACCCGAGGTGTGGCCTTCCTACCACATTTTACCTCTCTCCCCAGTCAGGTCCAACTGGTGGGGCTCACGGTGGATTTAACATGTCAAAAAACATCTTTCGCCCCTAAGATCAAGCGATACAGCAAGACCTGTGTCCGTACTGGTTAAACCAGTTACAATCGAGGGTCTCCATCCCTGCTGCAAGTTAATTGGGACTGGTAGATCATGGACCGAGTCTATCTCACAGCTCACATGCCCCTCAAGAGTGCAATGCATACCACAGTTTTCCTTTGCTCCATGGGCAATGTGCCGTTGTGCCTGCAAAGAACCAAAAAGGTCTTGCGCCCTCCACCCTCAGCTTCCCTAAGCAGTCTCATGTGTCTTCTGCCCCCAGGACCAAAGCCTTTTCCCTCAAGCAATTCTGGATGAGACTGACCCTCCATTCGTCCTGCATGTGAAGCAGTCCTGCTTGTGTGTGTGTGTGTGAGTTATGCCGTTTTGAGCTGTTTCAGCTTTTCCCCATGCTGGGTGATGGAGTTGAGCTCACCTCCAAGGGGTCTGTGCAGCACATCACGCAGGGGACAGCTGGTGGGGACAGTGTAGGACGGTGTCCCACAGCCACCCTGTGCTGCCTGCCAGGATCATTCCTCTGCCCTCCTCGAGCATGGCTGTCACTGGGGGAAGGCTGGTTTGCTGACGCCACAGCTCTCCCCTGAGATGCCAGAGCAATCAAGCAGTGGGCTCAAGCATATGGGTGGTGCTCTATCGCCATAACCCTTTTCCCGGTCACATCAGAGTAGTTTGCTGGGTAATGGGTTATTACGACATTCCTGCAAATCTGCTCTGCCATCCCCTCAAAGCCCCTGGAAGCAGGGAGGTTGTTGCTCCCTTTGTCCTATTTTTGCCCCCGCAAAGGAGCCTTGGTTGGTTAAAATACACGTGTGCGATGCCTATCAGTGCTAGATCTGGCGACACACACAGCTGATGGGCAGAACACGGTCTGGCATATCTACAGCCATTATAAACATCTTATGCATCTCCATTCAAAATAAGATAACAATATAAATTGTACAGCTCTTTAACCAGTTGCCAGGAGTGACAATCACAAATAGCTGCTGGGATATCTTGAGAGACTTGCCTCCGCCTCTTTACAAGGAGCAATCAAAGGTGCTTCTTATTTCTGGGGCAGAAAAGTGAATCAAGGGAGCTATCAGATAACCGAGGTTCTTCCTCGCCTCCCATAGCAGCTGCTGCTTACAACCGTGTCGTCATGTAATTGTAAAATGAGTATGGTAAACATGATGCATAATTAAGTAACAAAGTGCAGAGAACCTTCAGAAAATGTACTAAAGGCATAAATAGGGAGCGGGATGAGATTTCTGCCAGCAGTGAATATCTTTATTAAAAGGTTGTAGTTTCTGGAAATTATTTAACCAAATTATCAATGTGAATGAAATTAGGCTTTGGGGGAACTTCTAATTCATGCAATGTATCAGGTGTTACTTAACAGTTGTTTATACGGTGTGGAAAAAGCAGCACCATTGTATTGTTTATCACTAGGAAAAACCCTGATTTTGGGGGACTGATCTTTGGTGGTCATGATGAAAAATATGAATAATTTAATGCAAAGCTACTTAAAAATACGTCTCCTGCATCTACGTGTATTTTCTGGGTGTTTTTTTTTTTTAAAGAATGTGTTGCGGAGAAAGGGTCTGAAATCACCAGTAAATATTATGGTGGTTTTAGTGGGTACATCCTTAGCTACAAATGCCCATTAAATCAAGTATTTGGAAGCACCAGTAATAATACTATCGTGTAGGAGTAGCTTGAAATCAGCTTAGGTGGTAAAGAAACTAGACCCAGATACACAGCTCGACATGGTAAAGATTAAAAGTACATAAGGATTATTATAAGATGTACCTAAGGATCCTTCTGCAGAAGCTGCCAACTCCTCCCAGTACGATTTTCCAAAATATTTTGATTTCTGCTGGAGAACCCTCAGTATGTGCTTCTGGATTTGATCAAATCACCCAAGCCTTGATGGCACTGTGCAGGTTAGCGCCTGTGGCCAAGTCTGTGAAGGACAAATCCAAATTTCCAGGTACAGGCTTGCACTTGAGGTTACAGTTCTGGCACAGGACAACACTGATTGGGCACCGAGGTACCCTCTTTTCCCATCCTTCTTGGATGCTGGTTGTGAGATAGCTGCTAAGAGAGAGACACGCTGCAGCAAGTCACTCTCCTTTGCTGATCTGAGACTTCATTTTTCTGGCTTCCCTTCATAAAAACATCCGCAGCCAAAGTGTGCCTGCTGAAAAAGGCAGAGAGATTTATTCTTGGCTTTGTTAGCTACTTCATTATGTGGAAGAGCTGTGGAAAGGCTTACAGCCTCGAGAAGAAAGATGAAGCTGGGAGATAAAAAGAGCGAGCAAGAAAAGGGATGTATACAAAATAACAAAAATGTGTATCGCACTTCAACTGAACGTCTGCATTTTTCACCGAACGATCCATTAAACATGGGACTTATCTGTGATAAGAATAGTAACCGTTTGACACTGGTATAACTCCAGTGACCAATAATTACCCTTGCAGCAATTATTTGGAGAGGTTACTAATCAAAGATGATGTAAATAAAGACTGTGATACTAATTTTCCAAAAACAGGCAGGATCAGTATGTTCCAAAGTACATGCTTGCCTGACCCTTGCTTTGTGTCTTCTGGGATCATCTTGACATTTATCCCAATTCTCAGGAAAAGGGAGATTTCCACAAAAATATCATAAAAGGGTCATCATGTAGAAACAACTTAGCAGAGAACAAAAATCCACTCTCTCCATTGTAGGATGCTCAGTTGATTCAGATTCACAAAAGATGACTCATATCAGCTTCAGCCGCTGTCTTTCTGTCATGAAAATACATTTCTATGATCTGTGCAGCACAGCAATTTTTTTGTTGAGAATAATCAGAGTTTGTCACAGTGATGGGTTTATCTATGAATCTCAATCAGCCTCAACCTCAAATCTCTTCAGAGTTTGCCAGGGTTTACGGGTCCGTCCTTTGGGCTTCTCATAGCAATTTGGAAATGGTTGCCAAGATGACATGTAATCAGGGTATTTGTCTTTTAAAGGCAGAGTTAATAGGTGCTCAGCAAGGATCCTGTGCACACATTTTACCGGTCAATGGTTCAGCTTGTTCCCTAAACCTGGCCTGCCTGAATATCAAAGGTGGCAGCAAACAGCAAAGGTTTGCCCGCGCCTTTCACCAAGTGCAGTGCCTGAAACTAAAACGTGTGCAACGCAGGGACTCAGATCCCCCGCAACAGCAGGCGGCCCAAAGAGCTATATCAGAGACTCTTATAAAACAGCTTTCTGTCTTAAGCAACCAAACTGTTCCTAAGCAGTTCTCCATCTTTATTAGAGGGTCAAGCCTTTGAAAGCGCTGCCTTCTATTCTGTCCTTCATGTGATAATGTAAACCAGGCTTCGCTGTGCAAATAGCAAGCGCCTTAAAGAAAAGCAACAAAAAGAGTTTCATTTCTTCATATATCGCTGCTCTTCAATATGATACATAAGCTGTGGTGAGACTAAAACACAGTTACGGGGGAAGAAAATTACTGCAACATTGGAAGATGTCCCGGAGGGGATTCTCACACCAAAGCGGATTTATTCCTCCTATAGTGACTGCTGCCACAGCACCATTTTTACAGCTCTGTGCTAGTGTCCCAGTTGAACTTCTCATATTCTGCAATTATATGAAGCAATTGAGGAAAAAGTAGACGTGCTGTCTTTATTTGAGGAAGCAAGAGGAATGTCAGGGAAAGAAAGCATGGCTCACATGGCAAAGCAGGGGCGGCGGGTTGGGGGGATCTGCTTGGGGAGTGACAAGGACAGCAACAGCGGTTTCTCATGGCTTCGCCCTTCGCCCCCTGGAAGGTTTCTGATCAGGAAACCACTGATTTTGATAATCATCTAATGGTATGTTGTGAAACTCAACCAGAAAAAGACAAAAAGAACTATTATTCTTCAAGAAAGTTCCTTGTTTAAGGTGGAAAAATGCAAGTTACTTCAAAGGGTAAAGCTGCATGGCTTAAAATTTAAATACATTAGCAAATACCTGCTAAAACCCTCAAATCTCATTAGGAAAGCAGCTACAAAGCCTGTCTACAAGTGCTGTTCTCCGTGGCAGTGGATACCACTAATGAAGGTCCAGATGCTGCAGTCAGTGAGGCCCATGCCCAACTGCAATGACTCCTGCTGGGAAGGACCTCCCAGAGACCCCCGCGGCAAGCAGGCAAGAGCTGGTCAGGAGTCTCCACCTGGAAGGCAGGCTGGTATCTTTGACTTCAGCAGCAGCTCTTGTTTAGCTGTTGTCTTACATGCAAACCCTGAGTCTTTCTTCAGGATATACACCAAAACCCAGGGCTGCTCTGCAGTGCACTTGGCCACCACGTAATGGGGGCCTTGGGGCGGCGATGGGAAGGGGGAGCATGGTGGAAAGCAGGTCTGTGTCAAGCAGCACAGCTCAGCTCTTCCTGCTGGAGGAGTTAGCTACGTCGGAGCAGGTATTTTGGTGCTTCATTGAGGATACTCAAATTTTCAGAAAGTTGTTGATGCTGAGCTCCCAAGGAAATCAGCACACAGCCCTTTGTGCCACATGAGGACTTACCTCTTGGGGACCTCATTGACGTCTACTCTGTATCTTGGAAAATCAGATTTGTGTCCCATATGATATTACGTGTGAAAATTCACCTTTGAAATCAGCAAATATAGTATTATTTGGCTGCTAGAATTCAACAGTTCAAAAGGTGAATTTTTTTCCACAGTTCTTGAAACTTCTCATGCATTTTCACTCACTATCTTTCATCATTTTGAAATTGAAATGATTGTGCTTTGAGCAAGCATTCACCTCAGCATAAGGGAACAATCTTTATGGTTTTCAGTGTCCTGAAATATGGGGATGAATAGTTCAGGCGGTAATAAATTTTACTGCCAGATAACACCATATACATAGAGAACACATATTTGCTGGTGCAAAAATTTTAAAGTAAGGATCAATTAATTTTCATAGAAAGAATATTTTCCATATAAAAGGACCTTCCATCTACCTTACATTTAATTGTATTTTACTAGACCTAATTTATATTTGGAAAGTAAAATTAAATTTTCCTTTTATATGAAATAAAGCAAATTTATTTTGAAAACATAACACATTAAAATATTCTTTCTGTGAATGTAATTATGCAGCACAAAATAAGAAAGCCAGCATCCTTCAGTCTACAAAATTACGCAGGTATTTATATAACTGCCAAATAAAATTCTGTTGAGGGAAGGAGTAAATAAAACAAGAGCTGTCTAGTATGTGAATGACATCTGTCATGTTTGCCTTACAAAAAAGGTCAATGTGAGGCTAATTGTAAGTAACGTCCCAAAATGTATTCTAACAGTAATTTTTATACTGGCTGGATACACAGGATTATGTGTTGAGGCAGTTCAAAGGCAGAACTTTTGGTACTGCTGGCTCCGTGTTAGAGGTGCAAAGCCCATCGGGGCATCTTTTTCTGGGTATCCATCAAGATAGTCCCAAGAGAGAAGTCCTCATGTGACTTATGGCTGCCATTACACCACCCTGTCGACCTAATGTCTTAAACATGATGGACTCTTATCTGGAAGATAATTATCACGATCATCGGAAATATGCTTTAACTTTAGAAAATATATATCACTTTAATTTGACAGCTGCAAAAGAAAAAAGTGTAATGAAGGTCAGTAGCAAAAATCGTAAAAGCTTGATCTGAATTTTAAACCCAAGGATTTTAAAAAATCAGTGTTCAATGTGGAACCAAAATATGAAAGCAAACACTTTCTTCTCACTGCATGGATGTTAAAGACTCAGATGCTTACTGAGAAAGTTAAAGTCACATGCAGTCAGGTTTCCAACTCTCATCACTTACTGTGGATTTCAGCTCAAGCTTTAAAATACAATGAAGATGTGATTTAAAGGGAGAAACCATGTGGAGCGGTGGAAGTCTGTGTTTGAGTCCAGCCTGCTGACACCACCAGGAATTTCGCACTTGCTACCACTGAGGTCAAGCACTAATTTTAAGGTTCTCTGTTCCCTCTGTCTATGATTTTAGCTGTCAGCTAATGGCTTTTCGAGTTTTATGAATTCTTTACTTTTATGCACAGCCATGGATTTTTGCCAATGAGACTAGCAGTGGCAGGGACAGAAACACAGTTGGTAAAGAAACTGGTTTGTAATTAGATATTTTTATGTTCCTTAAACCAGCTTGTGTCTTCAAAGGATAAAAAAGAACAGGACACTGGGAAGTCACTTGCAGGTGGGAATGCAGGACAACAGTCGCTTGGTGAAGGATTTCTAGAGATAGTTTTGTTCTGGATGGAAAATGTCACTTTGTTAACTGCAGCTGTTCTTAAGCTCAGACACATGGCAAGAAGATGCTCCTGTCATGGAAGAAGGGCTGCATCAGCCCACTGAAGAGACCAAGCGTCACAGAGAGATGCTGTGTTATCAGCTGCACTCACTTGTGTCATAAACATTCACGTAAACAGTGGAGGTCTTCTGTAAAGATTTATGGTCTTATACATATAAACCTGAGGACTGACATTGCTTAATCTACAAAAATTAAAGCAAAATAAAATGAACATTCTCACAAAGCATGAGAGCACCTCATGCATCATAGGCCAATAGAGCTCCTCAGCCTTAGGAAGGAGACAAGCCAGGGATAACGCTTCAGCAGCTGGAGCCCCTGGTCCCCAAAGAAGCTCCATGTCCCATGGCTGGTGTCCCAAAGGCTGTGTGAGCCTGAAGCTCCCAGGATGTAAAAACTATCAATAAAGGGAATACTTGTGCTTTGCTTTTCTCTACACTTAAGCACTGCAAATAGGAGGGTCACACCAGGAAAAGACATCTCACCCATCATCAATGCAGATATAACCCACCCACACCCCCTTCCCAAACGTGACAATTTTAAATCAGGTTGAGAAGGCAACCCCTGCTTCTATCAGCCTTACAGAGCGCCAGGCAAAATTTGCCTGGGATCCCTTTTTGGATGCGTAATTGCTGTTTGCCAACTCCTGGCTCACGCTATCTGCAAACTGCGGATTTCCTCTCTCTTTTGTTAGTCACCGGTTCAAATGGCAAGGTTGATCAGAGCAGTAAACAGACGAGGTATTATTTACTTGTTCCTGTGCCAACAGCACATAATTCAGGCTGGACAGACTGCAGCAATTATGATGCATTTTTCATTCACTCGAATCAATCGCTTGTTTCACTTGTGTGTGAACAAGAAGTAGCAAACCAAAAAAAATTAAAAAAATGAAATCCAAATACTTGCTTGTTGGGCAAACCACACAGAGGGATAGCTTGTTTTTTAAGACCAACATTTACATGAAATTATCTTCTTATATAATTAACAGCCCCTGGTTAATAACCATTCTGCAAATAACTGTGTACCTATTGAAATGAACAGATGAATCATTATCATTTAGCACTTATAGGATAACAACAGGATGTAAAAACTATCAAAAAAGGGAATACTTAAATGTCTGCCAGAAAGCGGCACCTCCAGAATAATATGAATGTGAAAAATGGAAAGATAGAAATAGAAAAAGTTTTAAACATGCAAAACACGAGTCACTGCAGTCTGGTTCATGCTTGAAATGAGTTGATGGTGTTAGGTGCTGTATGCACACCCAGTAACAAACCACTCACGTCTACAAAGGGAGGACAAATTAAAAAGATAAGAAAGCCAAAAGCAGAAGAGAAAGGATATATTTACGCCTGGCTATAGGCCTCCAAAAGTCTGTATGCACGACTGACACTGTTGCATACCGTCTTCTGTTCAAAGCCACCAGTGATTGCTCCCAAGACCCAAGGAGATCTAAGAGGTTTTCTAACCTGAGCGTGTGTAGCTTGCCCAGCTTCATACAAGAAAACTGTGAATGAAATCCATTTCTCCTGCACCCCATGTTGCTGTCACTGTAAGATTCCCCCCACCTTTTCCGGGAGGCAAGAAATGAGCCAAAAAAAAAATGATATAGCTAATTTCAGAAATAACTCTAATTTAGACTTAAAGCCTCTGAAGCCGTAATGGGACTGCATTATGAATATGATTGTCTGAAGTTAACGCTCTCTTCTTATTCATTTGTCTAACAATTTATTTGTAAAAAGTAAGCAAACTGAAATGAGCAGGCAATCAGCTGCCCTGACACAGTATTTTACCCAAGGGTATTCTCCAGGAACAGAGGCAGACTATTTCAGCCATACAATGTAATATTTATACCTCCATCATGAGAAGAACTCATGACCTTACTCCTAGATGTAATGAAAAGGTATATATTAAAAAAATAACCCTCTCTTTATAATGAAAGACGTTGCAATACTCCAAACTCTAATACAAGTGGACAGAGATATTTTGAAGTATTGCAGGACGCATTCCATTGGGGAAATTATCATCAGCCGGTGTGTACGTACAAAGGAGCGCCTGTACAAAGCAGCATTTGGGAGAGTTTGCTTACCTCTGGGGAGCTGTGAATTCAACTTTTACATGCACCTGGACTGAGATGTATCCGCCTGACCTTTTTTGACATGAATCTTGGCTTTTTATCTAAAGTTAATTTGCGGGTGGACAAAAGTAGTGGTTGCTGAGGAGCAGCTCTTCTCCTTTCTCAAACCCAACCAGGCTGCAGAACAAATACCTCGTGGCTTCGGTGCCCTCTCACACGTGGCAACTAATCAGGAGTAACTAGACAAATGGAGCAGTTTGTGGGCAGTCCAGAAGATGAAGAAAAATCAGATATGGCCTTTTCTCTTTGAAAGAGTTTTTTGGGGGCTGCCTTTCTCACTGCTACAGTGGCGGGATGGGCTGAGAGCCTTGCCAGGGTGCTACGAACAGCAGGGGCTTTTTTAATTTCCAGGGCAAGAAGAAATCACCTCAGGCTTTTTATTCATTGGAAGAGATATTATGCAGGTGATGCCCTTCAAAAATACCCTGCAGAACATACTCTCACGCCTACACTAGTAATATAACTTGCTCCTCTTGCAAAAGGCAACGTTTTGCTCTCGTTTACTCCGGTGCTAATTCAGTAGGGTTTCTCCTAACTGATGTGGTAATAGCTAGCAACAGCATTTGGCTCAGTATGCATGCATCTGTAAAGGGTCCGAGAGTGGGGGGTAAGCACCGAACACGAGCCAGAGGCGTGTGAAAGTCTCTGCTGGAATGAAAGAACAGCCCTTTCGAAATAATAACACAGGCTGTAGGCACAAAACAGGAGAGGATTGTGGTAATATGCCGAGACAGAGCTGTGCTCACTCCTCCATCCCTGTGCGCAGCCTAGAGCCTGGTCCAGGCTCATGAACACCTCTTTTAGGATAATTCTGGGGCAGAAGTAAAAGGCACACAATAAGATGAAAGACAGTCTGCACCGGTGTTTCTCCTTGCTGGAGTCATGACCACTGAAAAGAGAATATTGTTCGCGTAACAAAGGTGGATATTGTGAACCCAAGCAGATGATGATGAGCATTGGCAACAGAATTCCTGTATCAGCGAGCAAGAAGGCTAAATTATACCAGGGAAAAATTAGGATTAAAATAAGTATATGATTAATTTCCTATTTTACCTAGCATAAATAAACCTTTACCTCTGTAACTGTTGTTGTAATAGCTGGGCTGGTATGCTTGTATCTGCTAAAGAGCTAACATATTTAGCTTTATTGTTTTGTCAAAATATTAAGAATATCAATATATCTCCATAATTCAGTGTTATACAAAGAAGCATTTTTGTGCCATATATAGCAAAGATTGTATTATACTTTTGAGATCATAGGTAATGATGACAAAGTGATCTGTGTTCAATTTCAGCATTAATGTCTGGTTTGAACAAAGCCTGAAATATGGTCTGGGAGCTAAGAGGCTTTAATATTAAGATCTTTAACTGTAATTTATGTGACAGAAGATAGGGTTTAGCATAATAAAATGTAATGGGCTCCTCGAATGAAGAGGACTAAGAGACAATTGAAAACAAGGTAAAAATGGTAAATTATAAATAACAGTAAATTTACCTTTATGTTGTTACTTCATTTATTTTTGATTTGTTAGACAGGCTCTGTAATTTTTCATTTTGCTACATTTGGAACCAGGCATTTCTGCACCTCAGGAATAAAGGGTCGAAGGCACAGCAATGCTGTTGGGCCACTCTTATGGAAGCTGTATTAGAGCTCCAAACAGAAACCCTCTTTCTGTCCAGAGATGGTAATTTGCCTGTAAAAATTCAGCCTGAGTTGAATTTCAACACAAATACATGTGGGGAACAAATGTGTTTGCAGGTTTTACCTCCAAAATCAATTTGGCTTTTTTTTGAAGTGGCTTAAGTGTAAAAAAGAACAGCTGTAACATTTTTCAATATTTGTTGGAAATCAGTGCGCTAAAAGGTAAACAACTTTGACAATGAGCTGGCCTTTTTGCTAGGTGTGTTTTGCAAAGCGTTTGTAGGTGATGATGACTGACTGAAGCCTTTCCCCATTACAACCGAGATTCTGCAGGTAGCATGGCACACCAAAACGAAAAGTGGGCCCGAAGAATCTCTCTGAGAGTTTATTGAAATGGATGGAAACCTCTCCACTTCTTTAAAGACCTCTGGACCAGGCCCTGTGAGCCCTGCGATGGCACATCTGGAAGAAATCAAATATATCAGGGAAAAAGTTTGATCTATTTCGCTTCTTTCATGGTTTTACAGCTCTGGGACTTCTACCAGCTCAGCATCCTTTATTTTTTTTTTTATTCCCTGGGTGGGGAATGACTAAAAGGGCAGGTTGCTCTTGCAGTCTGCTTTGCAGATGAGCAGCTTCAGTCTCCGTGTGTCTTCTTTTTTACAACAGCTCATTAAAGGTTGATTTTTTGAAGGCTTTAGGAATGAAAATAATTTTTCCCCTCCAGATTTCTGTCTCATTCTGCCCTTCTTGATGCTCAGCTATTGTTTTAGATCCACAGATGTGGGGTTGCTCTACCAAAGCGCTGTGTAGAGCCTTGCTGCATCCCTTTGCAAGGCCCCTCTACTTCACACCCCCCCTCCCCCGACTTTTTATTTTGTATTACTGATATATATGAAAACTGTTTACACTTCTTATGGTCAAAGACAGAGGCTTCTTTTAGTGGCAAAGAACTGGGATTTCCCTTTTCCTCGTTTCTTAGAATTTTGCCTCATCTGGTCCTGGTCTGGTCCAAACTTGGTGATAGAAAGAAATGAGACTGCATGTGTGCAGTACTTGTAAAAAACCCAGTGTTT
Organism: Ibycter americanus; assembly: GCA_035590275.1. Classification (NCBI taxonomy): domain Eukaryota; kingdom Metazoa; phylum Chordata; class Aves; order Falconiformes; family Falconidae; genus Ibycter; species Ibycter americanus. Next base: position 48,868,363 of record JAVJGI010000065.1, read on the forward strand.
ATTAAAGGTAGATGTTTTTTCAACGGTTACATTCCATAAAAACTGCCAAGGGAAAATACAAATCTTACAAGGAATGGAGTTTTCTTTCTTTATAACAGCAGAACGTTGCAGCAGAAGAACCAGCAGAATAACATAACATAAAATAAGAAGGAAAAGCAGATCCTTGTGTTAAAGAATTAAAGAAGGCAACGACAAAACAGCAGTGATAGTCCAGGGTAAAGAACCTATTCCTCCAGGTCTTGAACATGTACAGAACAGAAGCGATGGCTCCTACACCACATCTGTCTCCAGGGACTGGCTTTGGTCATTCTTATGTGCATGAAGAAGGCAAAGCTCAGTAATTCTTGAGGGTAGTTCTTCTATGTAATTTGTACCTTCTATGTTACAAATTATTATATAAGCCTGGTATAGGCCAATGACCTAATAATATCCTTTTGTGTATAACTGGCCTGATCTATAGAGCATTGAAATCGTTGAAAAGCCTCCTATTGTCTTCTATAGAAACTGGAGTGGAATGCCACCGAAGCAGAAATCAGGTCTGAAATTAGAAAAGGTTAAAGTCTACAGCAGTTCGAAGAAGTAAGTCTGATGAAATATGAATTAAAATAAATACAAGGTTTTACTAATAATTAATAAAACATGCTGTGAATACCTTATAAATGACTGATACATAATAAATGAATCATACAAATGTATTCATTAGCTAAAATTATCATACATAATAATTACATTTTCTGAAAAATTTATGATAAGGGGAAACTCCTGTCCTCAGATATAATTGTGCAGCTTTCGTTGACTTCAATGCAAATGCAAAGCTGCATGTGTACTCAAGGCTAGAAAGTGGCCCCTGGGTGTATGTGTATTATTACATTAATAATGCTGGTGCCCCGGTTTCGACTGGGCAGCTGAAACAAGGACAGCTGGGAAGGGAGATCCATGCTCTAAGAAGTACATAAATTCATCCTGCTGTATTTTCTTATTTAAAAACCATGCTGTGTGTTAAATGAAATTCTGTAGCCCAAGGAATCTTTGCTGCAACCCTGCATTCTGCATAAGTGAAAACTCTTACTATAGGAAACATGATTTATGGGGAAAAGTTTTCTCCATTTCAGCTCAGTTTTCTTAGACTTCAGCTGTTTACGTATATAGGCATGTATAGCATCCATGATCACACTGTTGAGGCAAGTGTTGCATTAAATTTGCTTCTGAAGTGAGTGAGAACTGTGTTTAGAAATGCACTGACTTCTCCTGGCTGGGGAGCCCCAAAGGCTGATCACAGGGATGATCAGCTCTTCAGCAGCGTGTTCTGGCCACGTCTCCCACATGGTTCAGAAGGGCAATGAACAGCAGAAGATCTTGTTTGGTATTTTATCATATGAAAGATTGCTTCTGTGTTTGGGATATTGTGTAAAATCGAGGTCTTGGCCAGGAAAGTTGTGCATAGGTACTGCTTTCGCTAGAAAGGATGTCTGCCCATTTCAGGTCAAATAAAAGTTTTATAATTGGAACCAAATTCTCAGATATTTAGGTCCAGCAACTGCCATCGTGGTTTTCTGCCAGTCAGTGATGGTCCCTACCTTTCTGTAATGTCAGTATCTGTGATCAAGGTACCTGTCTCTTGAGTGCTGACTTTTCCCCAGCTCCTTTTGAGAGATTATTCTCCTCGGCGTGCCTACAAAGGGGATGAGTTCCCTCCCTGGGAGAAGCTGCAATATCAGATAGGTGTGCACCATTCAAAAGTTAAGCAGAAATAGGCAGAGCTGGAAAGGAGATCAAAGGTTATCAACAGCAGCAAGCTTTAATGAAGATTGTAGAGGAGAAAAGTACGGGCTGATTTCAGGACACGGCCATTGTATTCAGTTCCAGTTACCAAACAGGGGAATTTGAGGATCAGATATGCAAGTGCAGGTGGTGGAGGACTGTAGCAACAAAGCCAAAGAGTTTGAAAGAAATCCAAGTGGTTTTTTTTTAAAGCAAAATGCTTATAATTTATTCACTTGGGAAATGATATTCCTTTCCTGTCTTATCAGCCGATCGCAGTTCTGCTCCTGTGGAACCCGAACCCTGGGTAGAACACACAAGGTAATGCAGAAGGAGGAATTTTGCTTTGCTTACCCAAAATGAGAGAAGTGCATTCCCCGTGCTATAGCGAAATTATCCTGCAGGCCTGGGACCATGGAACCTGAGTGACATGAGCAAAGATCCATGAACCATTTCTCTGCAAGACTTGTAGAGCACATGCTACATATTTCTTTGGATTGTTTCAGCATATTGCCTAGACAATTACCGCTTCAGATTAATAAGTATGTTTTAAATGCAATAACACGTGTCTTTAAAATAAACACGCTTTCTTTATTAATTGCAGAAATTTGCCATGACACACAGCTAAGTGGCTGTGGTGTAACAGGTTTTAGGATTTGATTACAGCACCATCTACTGGGTATTGAACTTCTCTTTTCCCCAAACCCTTCCTGGTATCTCTTTCTATTGCAGTAAAAGTAGAAGATCACTTTCAGAAGATGATTCCAGCAAAAAAAAGTTGTCATTTCATTAGGACCTAAACTCTTGAAATCAGTGCAAAGATCGGTTAACCTCAGTGGGATTTGGCTCTTTCTGGTGATGCTCAGCTGGAGTCATATTTAAACTACCAGCTTGGACTCAGTGATGAAACAGTTCTGAAGAATGAGACAGCATGTTTACTGCAGTACATTTCATATAATTACAACAAGGGATCATCCATTTAACTAATAAGGGCATTATAGCGCTGAATGGGTGTGCCTAGACAGGTAGGAGTGAGCAAACAAATGTGATGTCCTCAGGCAAAACAACTGAATGGCAGCAGAAAGCGTTGAATTAATTTAAAGAAAGAAAGGGATTACTTAAGGGATTAATCAGTTAGACTTAACTCATACCATGTAATAGGAATCCCTTGTATTACTTGCAAAAAAATGGATTTCCTCCTGGAGAGGGGGTATGTTTAAAAGCTGATTAGCGAAAGCAATGTTTAGAATATTTTCATTCCCTGATGATTGTTCATTTTGCACATAATCCAGGCTCCCACTGACTTCTACACAGCTGTACGTGTTCTGGACATAACCCTGCTAACATCTGAGTAGTGCTGTATGCCATCTGTTAGTACCATGATCCTTAAGTGACCAACTGCTGAAGCAAGGTGCTGTTCAACACAATCCATTAACACAAAATCTTTTGTAGTAGGTAGTGCTTTTATTTCATGCCCACAAACGGAATTTTTGTACCCTTTATCTGAGAAATTGTGGGGAGAGACTGGAATTTAGCTGTTACTAACAGAGCTGGCAAAAGTAGGAGCTGACCCAGGGAGTCCCCTCCTGATGGACCCCTGGTCCTTGGGCTGAAATTTGTGTTTTGGACCACCCAGATGGCAGGTCTGACAGCCCCAGCCCTGTGGCACTCCCCAAAAAACACCTCTAAGCCCTTCTCCTCTCCATTGCCATTTGTTATCACATAAAGAGACTGGCCATAGTATTGTGCTATGCCGTGATGGATGGATGAGTACAGAAATGTCCCCTCCTGATCAACCTTGTTCTCCATCACTTCTAGTCATATATCAGCTCTAAACTGGACAAGGACCTATATGAACAAAACCCAGAAGATGGTCTGAGTCCAAAAGGACAGGCTTACTTGCCCTTTTTATATACTAACACTTGAAGAATTCTTCCCTAAGATATTCTGTGTTGTTGGAAGACAAATTCACACTTTTCAATGGAAAAAAAAAAAAAAATTAAACCAGAAATCTAATAACACTTTGCAATCACACTAATGTGGGGAAGTGAGGTGGTGAAAAATAGTATCCAGGTAAGAAGATGAAACCCTGTGCACAATGAAGTAGATGGCAAAATGTCACGTGTGGTTGTTAGGAATGAGCTCTCACTGCTACGTCTTCATACATGTGATTATTTTTGCTCGTTTCAGAACAGCCAGGAATAGCTCTCCCAGTTGTCTGAGCTGAAGGACAACTGATAAAGGTGGCCTAAGCAGCCACACTCAGCATTGTCACCTCTTCCTCAGCCTCCTTAGGACTGATACTGGGTCAAAGCTGGAACTGCTTCGAGGCAGCCTTATTTCACACTGAATCCAATCATACAAGCCTTGCAATGGGATCATGGAGTGACTCTGTCATTGTTATTGATAGTCCTGGCTGTGTGCACTCTTGGCAAAGGGGCTTCCTTTGACTGAATGTGACTCCAGATCTCCCTCAGTTTCCACCAGAACATTTCTCCTGATGTCTAAATCCCAATTTTGGCAATTAAACTAGTTTATTATTTCGCTAAACATGTCAAGTTTCTCTTCTTCCTTTTTTGTGAAAGGCTGCCACACGTTTGAAGGCTGTGATATGTTTCTGCTTGATCCATTGAATTTCTGTGTTTTCAGTGCTGGTGAAGACCCCATGTGAAAGGTCACATTGTTTGCACAAGGTAACCCAACAGATGCTGCAGGCTGGTGCTAGTGTGAATGAAGACTGAGTCCAGCCTCAAACCAAGATTTTTTGTGGTTGTGCTCATGAAAGAGAAGCTGTAAGGTCAAGCTTCGAGTTTTGGAAATGCTTGCATCCAAATCCTTGATATCTTCCAGCAGAAAACATTTTATATTTGTACAAGTATAAATATAGCAGTTGGACTAAGCTATTTACTGTTGAGGTTTTATTGTCTGGATAATATTAATTTTCTCTTTGTTTTATTAGAAAGGGTTGGCCTGGT
>JAVJGI010000065.1:48873198-48905698 GCA_035590275.1 Ibycter americanus
TCTTTTTTTTATTAGAAAGGCGTCGGCCCCCCCCCCCCCCATGTTCAGTAGACGTCTGTATTGGATGGGGCAGTGGTACAGTAGAACTTCGATCTGGGGTACTAGATTGTGGAAATTTGTTTCTTATAGTTAATATCAGTGTATTTTGTTACCAGTTGCCTGGTATCAGCTGAAGACTGAATGCTGTATTGCAGGATCCTTTTGAAGTCAATCTGTTCCAAAAGGCTTTTGGAACATTTTGAAAGTATATTGTTAATTCCTTTTTGATCATAGTAAAGCAGAGATTTTGCTGGCCAGAAAGGTATGCTTAGACGTTCTTTGCTTCTCGGTAGTCTACTGTGACAGACTTCTAGGTATTCCTGCCACCCTGCCCTTGAGGAGAAGGAGGTGACAACCATGTGGTTGAAGTGAGTTGATCTCCACTGCCATGGCATGGAGGGGACGTATGGGAAGTGGGGGGTGTGTTTGTGCTGGGCTTTCCCAGGGTGCAGGGGAGGGTTGCAAAGACAAAGGCAGGATACATCTGGCTAATGGCAAGGAGAGACAGAAACAACTGGAGTAGCGCAAATGGGAATACTGAGGAAGATCACAGTAATCAGGCCGTGGTAATTAAGTGATGACAATAGGAGGTTTTGTCTGTCTGTCTGTCATCTACCTACCTATAAACACTGTGTATAACTGTAATGCATTTCCTACTATTTGTCTTGCCATTTTTTTAAGCATGCAATATTTACAGCTACTTTTATATAATTCTTCTAGTTTTGGAATTCTTCTAATTTTATAATTCTTACTGCTCTCTGAGGCATACAGGGAGCTGAAGGAAAATCTAGGCGAGCCGAAGCTTTCCTGAAAGGCCTTTTAGCTTGATGGAGAGCACAGGGATGATGGTGATTGTGTTGATGAGGATGGTAGCTGTGGTGACAAATGGCAATTCACTTACATTTGGTAGCCTCTCGAGACAGGGGCTTCACACTTGTTATTTTCAGGATTATTTTGTCCCAGATTCCACATTGCAATAGATCCTTTCTGAAAGGTATTATAACACATTTTTCTTAGCAGAGACTGAAACCAGTGGAAGAAATGGGGCTACCTGATGAAATAGCCTGTTTAGTTCACTGGTGGTAGAATGTTTAAACCCTGCACCTCCAAAGCAGAACATCAAAATTGGCTAGAAGCAAGTGGCCTTGCCTGTGCCTTCAGAGAGGCATGTAATGGAGCGATGTTTGATCTGAGGAAATCCGAAGAAAAATATTCAGGACCATAGGAAGATGAAATGCCTCCTTCCATATGTATGAGTTTTACTAAGCTAGTAATCCACAGTTTAAAGAACTTTTTTTAAATTTAATAAAGAGGTTATTTTAAACTTAGATCTGCAAAACACTCATACCTCCAGCACATTGCCTCAGTGAAATATCTCTCTACATGAAAATATAGACAGTTAGTTTTTTCTTCCAAAGTGAAACACTGCAAGGTCTTTCATTACTGGTTTATTATGCTTTCTGTATCTTTGCTCATTTTTCACCAGTATTGCATTAAGTATTGATATTGATTTCTTGTAAATGGTACTGAAATGGATGGCTCACAGTTTTTGTTATTGTTCTGTAGCACTTGTATGTAATTTATTATAGCTGCAATGGAACCTGCCCCTTGCTGCCAGGGTTTAAATTAAATGTGCCATGTTTTGGCCCCTAGTAGTCACACACATTTCTCACTCTAGATCTAAAAGTGTTATGTATAAAGTTACTTTTATAATTACTTCCTTGATATTATTTAAAAAGTTTATTTCAATAATTTTGGTAATTAATATGCAATATATTGGTTGAATTAACAGTATTTTGCTTTCCCATTACAGAGACAAATTGCTGTCCTGTAAAAGTAACACGGAGTAGCTGGTAGTCGTGACTGGCTTTTCTCTTTCTGAGAGAAAAAGGGCAAGTCAGACCCTGACATTTTCAGTGAGTGGTGGATCTAAGGCTCTACGCACTCATGGTCTCCCAAAAAGGTCCTAATGGAATTAAAAAATTGTATTGACACTAAGAAGGGGCAGCTTGACTGGAAGGACATTTCTCTGGACCATGCTTTAATGCAGCGGACATACTTTTGGCACAAAACCTGACTCAGAACCATTGATTAACTGGATTTTCTGAGAATAAAGCTATAGCAGTGACACAAATGAAGTAAAGCAAAGAAAATCCCTACACCAAGTATCTCTGTACATGTGGTTCCTTCATGTAGAGTTTGTAGAAAAGATAATATTGATTACAAGAACACTAGTGGTTTAAAAGGAAAAACCCTGATTGATAGGACAGTATCAACAGCATTGGTACTGCAAGAGACTTATTATATACCTCCCAGTTTTATTTGCTTTTTGATAGAAATAAACTTTACTATTCTGTTAGGGAGTGAGCATTTTTTCACTATGCCCACGAACAATCTTCTGCCCCAAGATTTTGAAAGGATTGGGATGAAGGAAGGAGAGACATTTGGTGCTTCATTCAAGGGTCTCTGCATTTTCTTCTCTTGCTGGTTTTCTGTAGGTGCATCTCTGCTCTGGACTCGTGGATGCTCTCAGGCCATTAGTGTTGCACTCATGAAATTGTATTGGTGTAAAGCGCATTACTTCTAAGTTGTTTTAGAAGTCATTTATAATGAAACTTGGAGCTTTTCACACAAGATAAACTGAAACCCTTTACAAAAAGTCTTAGTTCCAGTTCACTGAATAAATCCAATTGCCATTTCGCAAGCTCTTCTTGGGCTTTTCCTCCCCTTGATTTTGGGCAATGTCCCTTACTCTTCCCCTGACAGCTTTAAATAGGTCTGTCCCACCCAATTCCCTCTGCTCATCCCACAGCGCACCTGGACTCATCCCCCAGGCCTTTGTAAATGAGGACTTTGAAGCAAGCCAGGAATATTTTCACAACAAGCAAGCTCACAGTCACATTTCAAAAATTCAACATTTATGCAACAAGCGGCTGAAGTCACTGTTTTCAAGGCTGGCATGAACACAAAGCTTGGCATAGCCATAATTCTTGGGTAACACAAGGTTTCAGCAAGGGAGGGACTTGCTGCTCCACCACCATATGTGTGTTGGGAAGGGCTCTCTACTCGTGAAATGGCATTGCATTTACCCAAAAGATCTTTAAAGCATGTTAAGTAGCTCTGTAGTTTACTGTCTCAGCCAGGTTATGGCCAGATCCTCCACCCCTATGCTGGCAAATCTTTCAACAAGATGTATAGGACAAGTTCTCAGCTACATGCATGGAAGGGGTTTCTTGGTGTCTTTGGTCTAAGACTTGGCTGAGCAGTAATGAACGGGGAGCTGTAGTCTGGGAGCCTGGCTGGGTAGAGCTGCCTCCTGCTGCCAGGGAAGTTGGTGAAAGGGAGAAGGAAATTGGGGCAGAGAAAGCAGCAACCTCCCTGGATGCTGGAGTGTCATCTCATCCCTGGGAGCTTGCTCCAGGCGTGTCTTGAAAGTTGCAAAGCTCAGCAGAGTTCCAGATTTCTCTTTCAGAGGGAGTGGGTGGGCATGGGTGACAATACTGTGCAGGTGTTGCTGCAGGGCCAGAGGTGGGCTGAGCTCCAAAGGAGATAGGAAACAGCCCCGTTTGCTGTCAAGGGTAGGTCATCACTGATATGGTGATCACTCAATGCCTTGACCTTGAGCATTTTCCTAGAGCTATTTATGACCTTAAAATGACATTAAAGTCATTCCCAGGATTAGTCAGCAGAGCAGCTCCTTGGGTTTGACGCACAAGCCTGGCCTGATGCAGGGCTGAACTCCTAGGCTGGGGAGGACATTTAACTTCTACAAGGCACCAGCGCACCCTAGAACTGGGGACATGACAAAGTGAATACTGCTAGTTAAAAATAGAATATAGAATTTTATATAGTTGTGGAGTCCCTCACCAGTGTATAGGTGAAAGAACTTGTTTTCCTCCAGGAAATCCTTACATATACACGCAACGTATGCCTTGGTTGCATCATGCATTTCTGGCAGCTGTAACAGTGTGTACTGTGCCTTTTACCATGAACTACTGTCCTCTTGTGGTTAATGTGGAACCACGAAAAAAACCCCCTGAGTTATAAAAGTCTGACATGTTTTAATTTAAGATTCCCACGTTTAAACTCAATATTTATTATCTTTTTTGTTTATACTAATTTCATTACATGAAAATCCAGGAACTGGACTGTTCTGGTCATTCATTCACTGACTCCTGTGCTCTTTGCCTGGCTCCTCACATGTTGATGATTGCACTGATAAAAAGTACTGCTTAGCTGGGATGTCACCCATCAGTTACCTGGCACCGAAGGGTTGAGCCATAGGTAAGGGACATGTTCCCCAGCTGTTGTTTCAATGGAAAACACACCCTTCAGGTTTAGAGCAAAGCGTTACTTTGTTGTTTGCCACTATTGCAATGTACGATACACATGGAGCAAAGTTGCCTTCTTTTGGTTTTGTGCTATTAAAACTGCTGTGGACAAAGAATGACTAGAAATGGAGGATGAAATATTTACTTCTGACTGACATTTTCGGCAGAGGAAGACTGGAAGGAGGAAGCAGTGGATGGCCAAGTCTGATCTAACTCTCTGACAGCCCCTGCGCACTGAGCACTGTGGGTGCAACGGTGAAGGGCGGCTCAGTGTGCAGAAATGAGGTTGCCCTGGGCATGGGTGTTTGAACACCTCGATGGGGTGGACATGGAGGGTGTGCGGCATCCCAGCAGCTTAGTGCTGTACAAACAGAATGGGAGTCTTGACTTTCCTTGGATGTTTTAAGGAATGATCACATTATTTTCCCACATCTGCAGGCTCTACATTTTCTTGGCCTTTCATTGCATTAAACCATGTATATATAAAGAGACAGAACCCAATTAATGAAGGAGCAAACCTTCAATAGGCATAGTGCCTGGTTTCTTTAGCCTTATAGCTGAATGATTGCACTGACATGGAAAACTTCCCCATCAGCGAGCTGGTCCTGCACTTTCTTTGACTCTTGGCAGTTTGTTATTCACATTTCTACAACCATAAAGGTTAAGGGACACAGCAAGGTAAGGACCATAACCTACATTAATGGCTAAGAAATTTGTCTTGTAGCAAATTTCTGTTTCTGAGTAGCCCTCTGGGGCATTTGCAGTGCTGTGAGGTAACCGGTGCTGTGGGTGGTGCAGAGGAGGCAGCTGAGCTCCGAAGAGCATCGTTCAGGAGGGGACAATGCGGGGAAGTGGTGACACAGAGCAACGGGGAGAAACCGTGCAAGGCAAACTCTGGATCAAATATCAGGAAACATCTTCTCTTGGTTCTTTCAATGACCCATGAAACTCTACCATGCATATTCTGCCACCTCAGCTAACTGATGGCTGAAGACCAGACTGAGAGGAATGAAATTGCTTCATCTCTCAAGGAAAATCAGGAGTTGAAGTCATACAGCTGTGGATGAGAGAGTTCAACCCAGATGATTGCATTGCTTTGTATAGATATACTGTTAAGAAATCAGGTACTACAACATTTGCAAATCCTACATATTTTTCCAGTCTTACTATAAAATGGTGTGCAACAGGACCCTTCTCTGGAGAGCACTGCTGTCACTCACAGCACCATAAAACCAAGTTGTCTCCTGTGTTGTGACCTCTGTGCTGGCAGCGGAACCGCTTACATCTCTCAAGATTTGCTCTCCAAAGCAGTTGGATAGCACAATTCACTTTCTGAATGTTTTCTTAAGTGGCCATTACATTAAAAAGTGTATTGAACAAATTCAGAGACATTCAGAATAATCATCGTCATGATGAAACAGGATGAATCTCAGAAATATACACTTTTAGATGGGTATTATGTCATATAAAGCCTTAATTTTTCCTTGATTCTCCTTCTCCACAAGTATAGGCGACTTCTAAAATCTATCATGTACATTTTGTTTTCCCCTTCAACGCTCTGAAAACATCAAGGAGAGTTAATTACTCAACAAAGTGCAGGCACTGCAAGGCAAGGTTTGGTTTGGTTTTAGGCTGTCTAAGCCCACACCGATGAAATCATGGTCCCCAGGTCTGAGAGCTGGAAGGTACTGGTGTGGTATGGACAATATCTGGCCTCCTGATCTTTTTTTTTCCTCCTTGTCTCTTTCTTGTTTTACCCTAAATGCAAGCCTGTTTTAAACAGCACCATTCTGTGTGTAACAATATCAAATAATGTGCCAACAGTTCTTTGCTTGGTAATCACACTAATTGTTTTAGATGGGCCTTATATCTTGGTTGTCAAATCACAGTTGGTATCATAGGACAAATACAACCCCCCCTCAGTCTCCAGTCTGTGATTAATTTCAGCCACTATATTTGCACTGAGCTTTTTGCTGCAGTTACTGGCTTTGTATGGAGCCTTGCATTGCAGAGAGAAAATGGATTTATTGAGAAGATAAAGAAGAAAAAGTCGTCTCCTCCTTGAATATTTTTTTCCCCAAAAGGCAAATTAGCAGCACAGATGGCTTAGTTTCCCCATCGGAAGGAATTGCTTATGTTATTTTTGCTTTATGTTAGTTTATTCAAGTCCCCTGAGAGCAACAGGTCCAGAATCCGGAGCTCATATTGCAACGGTGATGATGTGCTTTGCAGTAGCGTGGTGGAAAATCTGAACATCAGAGGTGTTAATCTGATCTACCAGTATTGGTGTCCCACACCTCAGCCCCCGTGCAGGAAATTAAAGAATGAGATCTGCAAGGGAACTATTTCATAATGCTTTAAACAAATGAACTTCTTAACATTTTATGATCTCTGGAAGATTGTTTTGTTGGTAGCAATACCATCTGCGGTGCGAAGTGTTCACTGAAAAAATCAGCGGCGTGGCAGTCGTGTCAGCTACAGCTCAGAAAAACTGCACTGAGGACACTTACCTGAGCTTTTCATTACTGGGCAAATTACTCAATCATTGTCATTGTCAGTTTTCATTTGGGCTGAGTTTTATGGGAAGAACTGGCCCAAACTTAGGACTGCAGCTGGCTTTACGTGGAAAAATAAGCCACTTCACCCAGCCTCTCTCCCAGATGCCACCAGAAGCATTTCACTGATGTGGGCAGATCACAAATCAAGTAACCTCCAACATTTTCTCCCCTGCTTGGTTCAGAGGGGTTTGTGATGACTCGTGACCATTAAAGCTTTTTGCTGGTTTATGCTATTTAGAATCTCGTCCCCCTCCATATAAAATACCATTTCCAGGAAATTTCAATTCACTTTACTGCCCCTTTGCCGTCCTCTGAACTGCAGAGGGGTAGAGGGAGCCATCCAGCCCTGAATCAGCAGGCTGCAGCTCTTTTCAGGAGCACCAGATCATGTCTGAAGAGAAATAAATGCAGTCTGTGCTCAGCGAGAGGCTCTGGCAAAGCTTCAGACTAACGCCTCCTGTTAATTTCAGAGTCCCCTCAAGAGAAAAAAGGCATATAAAAAGGAAGCAGAAATTCCTCAAGGATAACGGTAATGTACCCTATCCACAAATTACCAGCAGACCTTTACAGTAGCTTATCGCCTATAAAAAGCTTCAGAGTAGTCATTACAGTCGTTGAGCTGATGGTAGTTTTATGACTTTTACTCACCATAAGGCAAGGCAGCGGTAGCCTGATGCAAAACCGCTTCGGAGGGGCCGGCAGGTAGCTCAGCCGCGGTGGGCATCCCTGGGGCCTCCTGCACCCGCTGTGTCACCCACCAGCTGCCGAGCTGGAGAAGGATGGGGAGATGGAGCTATAAACCCCTCACCGTCCATGTGTGGAGAGCTGCAAGGGGCTCAGGGGCTGCCTGCATGAGCTGTTCCCCGCTGGAGCAGGAGCAGGCTGAAAGCTGCCATCAGCCCAGCTTCACATCGACAGCGGGATGAGCCCTGCCAGGGTTTGCACCCCAAAGGTCTAGGGAGGTTTGTCCTTCCTTCCCACATCCCTGCTTCTCCAGAGGCTTATTCTGTCCCTCTCCCTCAGGCAGATGTTCTAAAGGTGAGTCCCTGTTTGATTGCCTATGTGCCTTGGGGCTGGTACCTACAGTGGGTGTGAGAGATGCTCCTGCCGGGCTTCTGCCCACGTGCTGCCGGAGCTGCTCCGCTGCCTCTGTGCGGGCATCACGCCCCTCCATCAGCAGCCTCCTCCTCTCCCTCGCTTCCTGCAGGCGTGTGTCCGCAAAATTCCCAAATTGAGCCCTGGTCTCTCCTAAACATAATGATATTTGAAACGATTGCAAATGATTTCATTTGAATAGTGAAAAAAGACACCAGGCTGTGCTTCGCAGTCTTGTGTGTGTGGTCAAACTGGGCCCCAAGGTCTGTGCAGCTGAACGCACAAGGAGAACCCGGAGGTGGGTTACTGGGGTATAACTGGTTTTAAAAGAGGTGATTGCTCTAACAACAACAGCACATAGGGACACGTTGATGTACATGACCAGCTGTTTTTTTGAAACGCAGCCTGTGGCAGACACGATGCTTTTTCAGGTGTCTCATCTCTAGTGGTTTTCTCGTGGGGCAGCTACTCATGGGTCGGTAGGAACACCAGGCTGTTCACCCCGCCAAGGCTCACAGCTGGTTAGGTGTCAGCAGTCCTGTACAGCTGTGTGCGCTGTCACATCAAGAATCAGCATGGAAGAACCATCTTCCTGTAGCTAATAATTAATGTGTAGTGATATGAAATGTTGCTTATGTGGAGAGGAACAGAGTGCACCTTACCTACTGCAATGCCTCTTTGCGCGGATGAGCAATGTGAAGGATGCAGAGGCTGCAATGCCACCACTGCTGTTCAGTCCCGCAGATCCAGCCCTCAGCGCTGGGACAACATGTCCTTCTGGAGGTGAGTGGCTTTGCAGGAGGCTATGCACTAGCTTGAAATGACACACTGGCTAAAGTCCAGAAAATAAATTGTTATATTAATTATTAGGCTGTCTGGGCCACAGTGTTCCTGCACATTGGGTAGGAGAAAGAAAAGCCCCGAAGAGTGAGTATTTACTGAAAAAACAAGAACAAACATGACCAAAGCTCAATAAGGAGGAGATGGAGCTAGTCAGCAGGTCTGCTGGTCATCTCTCCCCAGGACAGCAACGCAGAGTTGCAGACCTTTAAGGAAGTGTGCCAGGTACAGGGGAGGACTGGAGAAAGCACAGGGGCTGCCTATATGGAAGATGATGGGTATGAAAGCTGGTCTCCTGGGAATGTGGGGGAAAGCTGGTACCTCACCATGGTGGGGAGGATACTGAAGACCAGCTGTGAAGGCCTTGGAAAGCAAAGTCAAGCCATTTCTTCTATATGTGATGGAGAAGAAGGAATCTGTTTAGACCATGGCACAATTTTGTGCTTAGATATGAGATGAAGAGGTGAGAGTCAAGTTAATTAGAAATAGATCTCTGGGTGTCCCTGGTTAGTTAACCACCAGTTTTGGATAGGATCCATTCATCTTTTATTTGTACCACTTCAGATCTTTGGATGAGAAAAAAGAGGCTTCTGGGAATGAGCTGATAATGTCTCCGTTTTTCTTCACTCTTCTTTTGGAGGGGAGACATGAACTGATTAGAAAGATGGAACATTTCAGATAAAACTATAGCAGACATGTGAGATATAGTTAACCATCTGAGCATATTGGCTATTGCTGCTTATTTGTTATGCAACCGATGACAAATAAAACTAAAAAGTGCAATTGAACACAAGCTCTATGCCAGAATAAGGATGAAGTTGCTGTGCATGTTCTGCAGAGGAATTACTGCTACTATCCTGGCTGTTAGACTCCATTTTGTTTCAATTCTGTACTGTAATGCAAAAAAGCTTGGTTCTGTAATGACCTAAGTGAAGAATTTTTAAACTTGAATGTATTCTTATAATCTGCCATCCAACACTTACCTTTCTTTTTTATAACCAGAGTATTATAGCGGTGTCTTTGCAGTTTTATTTCACTCTTTGTGTTCCTTTTTGGTTTTATTTGCTAGCAGGGAGATATCATTGGTGTGAGAATATTACAAAACCAAATCATATGGAAAAATATAGTTCTACCAGGACAGATTAACAAACAACCCATGACCCCACATAGGTTTATCAGAGTTATTTCTTCTTCCAGTGCGAAAAAAGCTTTTACAAAGACAGAAGGAAAACCAAGTATTTTAAGTAGAAAACAAATCTTCAAAATATAGTACACACATAAAATCCTGAGCAAATGTTTACTGACTACACCACCTGTAACAATTAAGATACTGCAGTGGAGCAGCACTTGATTTAAGAGAGCGAGCCCGGCAGGATGTGTGCTGAGCACAATACCTGTGTCCTCCAAAGCACAGAATTGCTGTATCCTCTGTCCTCTGTGTTGCTCTTCTTGAACTAATTTTGTGCTTAGAAATAATTGATGCTCTCCACTGGAGGGAATGGGATGGAAAAAGGTGGAGATTTAGTGGCTGTGTTTGCTACACTGATTTTCACTTATTTTTACTCTAGTGTGTATTGGATATGGGTCAGACCTTTCACTGCCCAGCAATGTAGGGAAATGCGCATTTCATCAAGACAGACATGCAAGTGGCAGTGTTTCATCCATTTCCTGGCCAGATGCATGAGATCAGTATTTATAAAACAGTTAATCCAATAAATAGGTATATAAAAAAAGTAATAATTCAAAGTTATTTTTAGGTTCATAAGTACAAAGGAAGAAAACCTACAGCTTCCCCTGAGCTCCCTTCACATTTTTTTTCTTTTTCTTGTTACCACCTAGGCCAACACAGAGGTGCCACGTGAAGGTCTGTGGAGGAGAGGACTGGGAGAAGTCCCCTTTTGGCATTTGCCCTAGGGAAATGCAGCACACAGCCTTTTGCAGGAGCAGCTCCTTAAAGTCCTTGCCACATGTCAGAAGGCAGCTGACAATAAAAATAGACCTTACTCATCAATGATCCATAGCAAAAAGGAAACGAAAGCGTTGTGTTTATCCTACAAACTTCAGCTAAACAATGCAAGAAGAGCAGAACGAGCCCTTCCCAGGATATGGTGTTCATAATTTCATGTGTGCCTCTTGGAAACTGCCCACGGCTCACCCTTCTTCCCCTTCCTCAACACAACCTTGAGAAATCAGGATGCTATAGGTGGTGTCAGTCCAGCCTGTGATAGAACATCCCATAATAAAAGCCAATTTCATAACTGAAGAGCGTCTTTTGAGGATTCCTTGCCTATGGTAAGGTTCTGCTCCATATGGGACAAGGAGGTGATATTAGCCTGCCTGTCTAAGACATGCTTGGTGGCTATGTGATTAAGCTGCTTGTGTCCCAGTGTCAAGCCACAGATGTATCAGAGATTTACCCAAAAAAAAAAAAAAAAAAAATAAAAATCTTGCAGCTGTTTCTAGCAACTGTGTTACAGTCCAGGCAAGGATGGGAAAAGGACTACATGTGATAAAATTATTCTGATTTAATAAATGGCTTTCAAACTTCTGAACAGCTTCTCAAAGACTGATTTTGCTGTCAAGACACTGAACAATATTTAATAAATATATCACCATACTCATGGAAATCCTACAGTCAAACAAACCATAACAGATATGTGTATATATATACACATACATGAAATCAGAAGTAATTAGAAAAAAAATAGCTTACTTTATCCTATTGGTGGAAAGCAATCTTCTTGAAGAAACATCTTAGGACAGTTGGTTTTGTCCATGTGAGCTCCATCACATCACTGGTATGTGCTTGCCAAAGGCTATCACAGGTATTTTGCAGACAATAACTTTCTATGCCATGCATAGTAATCTGCACAAGATCAGATTAGTTTGAAGCCCTTTGGAAATTAGGTCTTCCCTCAGTCTAGCACGTGCTTGAGATAATCAGCTGTAAGACCCCAAAGACATTGGGAAGACTAATTAAATAAAACTCAGCAAAACATTATATGTTTTAGCAATATACTTTATATTCTATATAGCTATAACTGATATGTATAGAAGGAAAACACGGCATGACCTGTATGATGAAAACACTATTTCCATCAAGTAATAGATATTACTTGATGACATTTATGTTACATTGTCAGCAGACTTCTTATTGAGAAATTGGGGTAAGACATGTAAAGCATTTGTGAATCTGTTATATTTCACTCAGAGAATTCCCAGGAATAATTCCTGGCCAATGAAATGTTTGCAAGTAGTATGTACCTGGCACCTTGAAATTCAAGAGGTACTGGTTAGTCTTGATTTGACACATCAGTTACATCACATTACTGATTTGGTCTCCTCTAACCAGGTTGTCAAAGTAAACTCTTGCCTTTATGCAGGAACTAACTACTTTCTCCATGGGAGGTAAGTAGCGGTAGAAAATCATGAAGCCAGGTGAGTGAAACCAGAGCTGCAGTAAACTCTGGTTTTATTCAGGTGACTATTCGCGTTCTTTTAGGTTGTTACTCTATTCTGTTCCATCATATTCCTCACAGTGGATTAGATTTTCTAGCTGATGACAGTATTTTTTTAGAAAACGAATGTGTTCAATGCATCCTTTCTGGAAGGCTTGCTTGGTCTAAATATCGATTGGATTTTACTACCAGCCAAGGTCAGAAACTGAAGAGGTTCTTGCTGCAGCAAGCTGTATATTAATCTCAATATCAACTAAAGTACCTAAACTGTTATTGGAATTTGATGATCAATTACATCTTTGAAAAGTACTTAGTATGACATTTGTTGGGCTTCCATATTTCGTGTTATACAGTCACACCTGATAGTTCAATAACTGGAAAAATACCAGCAAAGGATCTCCTCAGTTCTTTGTGCAGACAATATCTGCTTTATAATTCCCATTTCTTACTTTTGTCCACATTAATAGGCATTGCACACCATTAAAAGGTTTTCTTGCTGCCTCCCTTACATGACATCATTAGAGAATATACTGCCGTTACACATATTTAGGCAGACAAACACACAAAACCTTCTTTCAGAAGAATATTTCTTAATTTCTCACCCTGCAACCTTTACATTTGGAAATGCCACCATTAAATTCAACTGTACTGACTCAGTCTGTTCCCCTGCCATTAATGCTCTGCTATGGTCTGTAGGAAGATGGAGCTACACAGCATCACTTGGAGGGGGTATTTGCACAACATGGCCACAGTGGGGAAGGGTGACTCTCTCTAGTCACAGATTTTTCCTGTTCTGGATTAAACCAGAGTTGTAGAAGTAAAATCATCAAAGCCTACACTTGTGACACCATCCTCTAAGAACATTTAAATATTTACCAGTCCATTTCCTTCCTCACCTGCTTCCCAAGACAGATTTTCATTGAATTAAACCAACTTGCAGAAAATCTTTCCAATAATCAAATCAACATATGATACTCAAGAGCCATCATAGCACAAGACGGAGGCCATCACAAGGATTCATACACATTTAGGCAACAGTTCATGTCAGACCTAAAAACGACACCAAAATGAAAGAACAGCTCTAAACACAATTTCCCCCCCATTCACTCTTTATTAAAAGGCGAGGCAGGGCAAAAGACTTACAGAAGTCAGTAGTTCCTAGATATCTTTAAGGTTCATGGCTCTATTTAGCAGTCTTAGCCACAAACCTGCTCCTCACTCCCTGTGGTTTTTGTATGTTTTGTTTTGCTTACCTGCACCAGTCTGGTATTTCTTCGTTTCACTTCCTAAGAAATGCAGTCACTTGTCAGCAGTGGGAGTAATGCAGAAGCTTTGCTTATTTTAAGCATCATCTGTGATGACATCATTAAAAAAAAAATCAGCATCATTACGACTACAAGGACCTTCCAATTTTAAAGTACATAAAACATTATAAGTGAACTTCTGTCTTCTGACATATGCGTTGCACCCTCTGAATGAGCTGGAAAGAAAGCAGAAAGGAGAGATTTATCAGGCATCAAGTTCAGCCATCCAAATATTGCAAACCTCGTTTTTGTTGCTGGCTGCACGTAGTTTTGAAATGGTTTGTAAATTTAATTGTGCATGTATGGGCTGTGCACAGGCCATGCACAATCAACGGCACTGCCAACATTAGCAGCTCTATTTCTTAGACAAGTAGGTCTAATGTGCTTTATTGGAAGCAAAATACACCCTGAGGCATTTTAAACATAGTAGCAGTCAGGTAGGGTGAGACTCACTGCAGTGAATATATTTCAGTAGGTCAAAAATGAAAGTGCTTTTGGGATGTCAGGCACACCAGTTAAACTTTGGAGAAAAGTTATGTGGCTGAGTTCCCTGTTACTGCTTCTGTGCCTCAGGAGATGGAAATGGAGAATCCCTTCCCCTCCCTGCTCCACACTCCCCCAGTGTTATGTAAAAATGATAATTAATGGGGCTGTTTTGTTTTTCGGGCTGATGAGAACCAGCATTCATTTGGGGATATTTGCTCTTGATGGGCAGGTACTCATGTCAGGTGTCATTATAGATGATGGTCCTGAACATGTCTCCTGCCAGTGTCCTCTTCTATACTTTGTGGGTACTGTAATTTACCTGGCTGTGAGCGGGTGTCGCACTAAACTGTGTTATATAG
The DNA here is from genome assembly GCA_035590275.1 of Ibycter americanus. Lineage (NCBI taxonomy): Eukaryota > Metazoa > Chordata > Aves > Falconiformes > Falconidae > Ibycter > Ibycter americanus. The sequence continues at coordinate 48,887,669 of JAVJGI010000065.1, forward strand.
CACTATGGCCTACACCTGACATTTAGAGGATCTTCAGTCTTATAATTATATCACCTTAATTCACAGGTATTTATGGAGGCTTCCTCAAAAATGGACAACGGTTTGAAGAGGAAGAGATTTTAGACTTTCCCAATTCATTCTTGGCTCTATCCGTAGTGTGGAGATGCTAACGGTGTCTTTCTGCTGGCAAAATATTTAGGGGTTATGAGTGGCAAAGTCTAGTTAAAAACCAAGTCTGATATTACTCTGCAATCTTTATGGTTGATGCAACGCAAATCTTTGCTCATCTACTTTGATACTCCTTTTAAAGCTCATTATTGCTACCATCAATGCACAAAGCAACGAGGCCACAGTCTCAGCAGAGAACGGCTGGGACAGTAGCCAGCATGACTTATGGGGTAGTAAACCACATGCCAATGGAAAATGAAAATATTCATTACCCAGAATTGCTACAAGTGAGATTTTACAGTTAGAAACTATCCAAATAAAATGAAGAGCAACAGCAGTGATCTTACACCAATGTATGGCTATTGCACCAATGTGATATAGACCCTGTACAAAGACCGATCAGAGAGAGAGCAGTGAAAGGAGAAAGGAAACAACTTAATCATCCATATGGTGAAGCTCAGCACGCGTGAGTTGAAGACATGATGCAAAGCACCTGCAATAGTCAAGGGTGAGATGTGGTGGCCTGGATGGCCTCACTAGTTCCCTGACTACAGTCTGTACGCCCTTCAGGTCTCCTGTTGTCCCCACCAAGGCACTAGCCAAAGGCTAACGCTGCTTTTCTGGGTATTCCAGATGACTGCTCCACTTAGCAATCCACTAAATTTAAGCAGTGTGTTCATAAATTAGTGCTTGTTTAGCTTGGGATATTTCTTTTTTTTTTTTCTTTTTTTTCATATTGACCACTTTTCTGTAACCTCCTATTCCAAAGATTTATGTCAGAGAGGCAATTTTCTTCCCAACAAGAGAGTTATCTTTTTAGTCACAAAAGCAGGTCCCCAGAATCATAGCTTATTGCAGCAGCACAGAAGAATAAGTCAAGAGTTATCACCAAGTATAGCCAATTCAAAAAAAATCATTTTTTTCATTTTGAATTATTTTTCAGCTCCAAATCCAGTTTCTGAGTTACGGTTATGAGACTCTCAGCTCTAGGCTCAGTTCTAACTAAAATTTTCAAGAAATCATAGAACTATTGTGTTGAAAAGCCCTCTCAGAAATTAAAGGAAAACATACAGCTGTTGAGCCGATGCCTTGGAAATGCACCGTGTAGCCCTCATAAAACCAGTCTCACATGAAATGTTAGCTCAGGCTCACATGGGTACTCAAATCACTCTTCGTTTGTGGCTGACCTCTATCTTTTAAGCTTAATCCACACTTGCAAAAGCCCAAAGGAGTTATATTTGGAGTCTGGATGTTCGCGTACTTTTCTACCCTACCTCAACTAAAACAACTTTCAAAAATGAGTAACTGCAGCTCTTTTTCAGTAAATAGAGATGATTGTGCAATAGAGAAGAATGACTTTATTTCATGAGTCTTTCAAGATTGGTGCTCAAGCTGCCAGGTGGGTTTGTCCATCCCTCTGGCTCACTGATGTTGAAAGGCTTCTGGTTTGGCTTTGGGTGGGGTGATGTTGGGTCACAGCTAGTTGACACTTTGAAAAGCCAGGTATGGATTTTGCTAAATGTTTTCGTAACCAGGTGAGCAGATTTATCTAACTGTTGTAACATTTCATAGTTTGTAACTAGAATAGTTGTTAGGTAAATTCAAGCCAAAATCATAACTCTTACCAGCCCCAGCCCCTAATGGAGTTAGAAAAGCAAACCTGAATCCATCTTTTTCCTTTGCTAGAGAGGAAAGGGCACAGCTCCCAGTCACCAGTTGAAGGCAGGGAGATCCCAAAGGGATCCTGCTGGGCACCGTGCCCCTGAGCAAGCGGCGAGGATGGCGAGTGCTGCCAAGACGTCGAGGAAGACCAGGTAACTCTACCCATGCTGTGGTGTGATGCGCAGCAGCAAGATCGTGAGTCCCAGCTTGTAGCTCTGCGGCAATGAGACACTGGAAAGCAATGACTTCTGGAAAAGAGAAAGTATTCAAGCAGGATTTAGGATATTAACTGAAAGAGCTAATGGGAAAAACTGCATGGGTGCCACCTATGTGAACAAGACACTAGAAGTATTAAAAGCATCAATTTACAAGAAAAGCCACCTGTAGAGCGAGAGATGTCATCAGACACCAAGTCAATTAATCAAGTCCAAAAATTAAACTCGGATAATTCTTCTGTGGATTGCCTATAGTGCCTTGTTCATTGTTGTGAGCAGACGGCAAGATCTTCATTCTGTATTTGAAATCTGTGGAGAAAATTCTTGGGGATTTCAACAGAAAACATCTTTTCATGTGCCTAAGGCAGCACCATGGTGTCGAGGGGCATTCAAGGTGAAGTTCATTCATATCTAGACAGCCAGCATAAGATCTCTGCACCATTTAAATCCAAATGAAGTTCTATTTTAAGCACTTTGGCATGACTTGAGTGATGCAAAGACCTTGCCTTGGGCTTTCTGCCCAGGAGTGAATTTCACCCTCAGTGAATTATTATTATTATTATTATTATTAGACTCTACTTTTGAAAACATAAAGCAAGCAACCCATGCAGATAGCAGTAAAGCAATGAGAAATGGAAAACCCTAACAGTCTGAAGAATTACACAGGAATTGCTCCATAAACCCTCCTTCCATACAGCAGAAGGATACACTGGATGACCCATGGGTCCTCCCTGTTGCTACCACCAGCAGCTTCCTGAAAGAACTCTTCTTTCATAAAACTCTGGTGTATCAGGCATCAGGTATTGACTAGGCATGTGTTTGCCTCTACTTTTCTTTATCTAATGCAATGTATTTATTATATCTTCCCAGTCTTTTAGGAGTATTTCCTGAGGCAGAATGGCAGTATTCCTGCCAATGAGAAGATGGCATTGTAGCATTTTCCATACCTCGCTCATAAAATCAACCATTTTTTTCCTGCTTTGATGTATAAATGTGCATTGCTAAGGTCGTTTTTCCTCCTCTGAATTATCTTTCTCCTGACTCAAAAATTGTCTGTTAACTTCCTTGTCAACCTCTCTTGAACCACAACTGATTCTTTCAAAGTGCACATTTATTTTTACTTTTGGTACTGATAAAATGTTTTCAAAAACATTCTGCTCCTCAATTTTGAGATTCTAGTGATTTTTTTTCTGCCTTAAAAGATGTCCTCATGTATTCTTGGTATGTCGTCAGTATGAATCCCAGTTAAAAAGTATACAAATCAGATGCTGACTTTAAGCATGGGAGCAATCTTCATGAAGTTAGTGGCATCCTCATGAGTTAATGTCATGGATTGCCTGTAACTGTCCCTCAGCTTTGGTGTCTGTCTGTACTCAAGACTGGGACTGAGTCTCCCTCTCTTCCCCCCTCCTTTCCCTCTTCCTTCCATTTCTGTTAATAATCTGAAAGTTCTGTTGTGGAGAAAAAGACAGCTGATGTTCACAGCTGATCAAAACCTGGGTTACTTCTGTATATAAGATAAAATCTTGTTTATTTGATAGATGTGGATTCTCATATGAGTCTGTATTCATTTTTTTGTGGACAACCTTTCTGAATAGCAAAAAGCTGCTGCAACCAGCCATGCCTTCATGGGCATAGGTTAAATTGTATGCAAGAATAAACCAGGAGCTTCTGAACAAAATTCAGATTTTGAGTAATTGTGTGCATTGCTCCATCAAAACAGCGGGTGGTTGCTCTTCAGCGGAGGTGGGAGAGAACAGGAAAATTCAGACCTGTTTTGAATTTCTCAGACACTGGGCAAAGGTTTGATGTGTCCTTTTTCAGATCTCGCTGTAGACACTCAGATCAGAATCTTCCTTAAGCTTAGAAATGTTCCAGTGTAGACCTTGTCCTTTCGTTTTGCTTATGCCATATAGGCGGTCATACGTAGGGTGTCCAACAGCTTTTGTATTGACTTCTTACACAAAGGTACATCAAAGAAATTTCATTACGTCGCTAACAGGATCAATGTTGAAGACACTTAACCAAACTCTACTATCAGAGCAGAGCAGCCTTTGCGTCAATTTGTGTCACATGCATATATCAAAGGGTAGATTTTAGCCTGTAATTAACTGCATTTGTTTGCAGGTAGTTGTATGCTTTATTTCAGGGTCTTGAACCATAGCGTGCAGTAGCGCTTGCTGCACACAGTGCTTTCCTTCCGCCTCTTACCCTCGCCTCACTTTTAGTTCTCACTCCGTAAAAAAATAAAATAAATGCAATGCAGTGTACATCAATGGGCCTAAAAATTCAAAGGCATTTCTAGCAATGGAAAAAAAATATCAAACAACTTCAGGTGACGCTTACGGTTCCTAAAAATGCAAGTATCAACTGGTAAGTTTTTTGAAAATTGAATATAAAATCATAGAGAAATGCTTTATTTGATTCTCTGTTTATGGGAAATTCATTTTATTTGACTTTTTTATTTGTAATATCAACTATATTGCAGAGCGGAGTTTCTAGGTGCTCCCTTATGGTACCATTCTTCTAAATTATTAATGCCGTACTGTTGATATATTGTCAGCCTTGTACATACATTCTATGAAAATGAGTTTTACAGTAGGCTGGGATTATGGGTCCCTTCCAACTTGAGATATTCTATGATTCTATGATTTATAACAAAGCTTGACATATGCAGCTAATTCACCTAGACAGTCTTGTCAGTTTTAGGTTCATAAATAATTGATACTGGGGGCTTGGAGTTCAGCTACTGTTAGTGCTCCAGCTGTTAAATTTCAGCAGCATAATGGATGAATATTTGTTTATAATTTCTGTACATGGACCCGATGTCAGATCCCCAGTCTCATTTACATAGGTAGATTGAGATGTTGGAAGTGTAATGAGCATATGAAGATGATGAATTGTTTTCCTCAGTGCTGGTGCGTTTCTGTAAATGTTTGATTAGTTTTGAATGGATTACTGTTAGATTATCTGGTTCAGGGGTTAAAGTGAGCAGCTCTTTGCTCCCAAAGCTTTCGTGATCCCTTGCTGACAGATTTTAAAATTCATACAGTGGTATTAGTGCTGTAAAAGCTAGGGGTATTCTTTGCAACAGATGTTTAGTAATTAAACATACGGTTTCCCTGTTTGGAAGTTGCTCGGGAAATCTAAATCAGAATGATTTGTTTACCATAGTTTGAGGGAATTACAATTTCTAAAAAATAATATACTTTTGCCCCTAAAGTGCTGGAGTTTTCCCCCCAGTGACACTAATTAAAAATGAGCAAAACGCACACACACCCTCACAATAATTCAGATGTTTAAAGCCTTGGTAGACAGGTGCAGAGCTACTAAAAGCAGAGGTTCTTCTCATTTTCTTCTTTTCTAAATTAATGAGTGATATTCAGAAAAACGTTTTGAATTGGACGTCCCAAGCAGAGGTGCTGAAGTAAACCAGATTTTCAACCATACCTTTCTTCTGAGGCTCGGTAGGGAGAAGCTGCGGGTTGTGGACACGTGTGCTACACACAGTTCCTGATGATGTAAAGAGGGTGAGCGAGGAGGGGAAGTGCAGTAAGGAAATGACGCTGGAGAAGCACGGAATAAATAAAAATGAGATGTCCTCTCATATGTTAAGACTTGGCATGTGCCACACCACTAAGGGGATGGTACATTGAACCAGAAAACTGAGGAGCAGACTGTGTCTGGCTTGCTGCAGGTTTATATAAAGATGGGAGGAAGAGGAGCAGGTTGTCCCACCTCTCACGTGCTTCTCCCAGCCGCGCTGATGCAGGGGATGATGTGGAAACAGAGCTACGGGGAGGAAAAGCCTCTCTGCCGCCGTCTCTGACCCTTCTCACTCAAACACATCTCTTTATATTCCCTTTGTTACGCCTGTTCCCCCAGCACCACCCTCCGAGCAAGTGGCCCTCTGACAAGAGGCTCTCACCGAGCAGCTACTTAATGAAAAGATTTAGTGGCCGCAGCTCGGCGGAGCTGAGTTCCCTTGCTTGCCACCGCGCTGCATTTTGTCAGCCCCGTGTACAGTTCCCCTGGCTTGTCTGGCAATCATGTTAGTGATTATATGGGTAATGAAACACGTGCTCTTTTTGTCTTTGGCTCTGATTAATCTGCTTTCTATTTAGCCGTGATTTATGGTGCTCAACTGTTGAGGTGAGCGCTGGCCCATCAGTTCCATAGCCTATTACGGGCGCTGCGACGGCGAAATGCCTGCGAGGCTTGAACTGTTTCTTGACAGCCAGGCTTCCCGCTACATTCCCTCCAATCTGTTTTGCTTCCTGGTGTGACCTTTCATACAGTAAAATACATTAGTTGAATAGCACAGTCTCATTAAAAGAGTGAATTAACCGAAGAGTCTTTTTAACTAAATGACAGCCAAAGGACTGAGTGCTAATAGCCACGGGCAGTTAGAAACTTAACTCATGAATCAGGCTGTTAATACTGCTCGGTGCCTGAAGCACTAAGGGCACCACACTCTCTGCTTGCTCTCATAAGAAGAAAAGCTCATTACTTTCCTCCTGATGGGAGAGAAAGAGTGAGCGAGCAATAATAAAGCTTGAATTTTTCAATACTGTTAAAAATGGGGCTGACAGATTGCCGACAATAGGAGCAACGGGCTAGACACTGCAAAGAGAGCCACTGAATTAGCAATACCATATATCATACAATCTAATTAAATCAACCCGAAGAATGAAATTAGTTTTCTGTGAGTGAAATGGCCTTTGAAAGAGCGCTATTAAATGAACTGTAGAGCATTAATTAAATAATTCACAGTGAGGGATTTTGCATTTATACAAAAATTGTGCACTTAATTGTCCATGCTGTATTACAGATTTGGCCTTATGTTAACAATGTGTCTAAAGCACACTTATTGGAGCATATCAGGAACAGCTTAACATAAATGCAGCTTATAAAGTTTTAAGGGTTGCCAAAGAAGCCAAAGAAAAGAAGGGCACGATAGTAAAAAATACACGCAGAGTTAACAACTTTTCCACATTAATCTTGAGCATGTGTGACAACTTGTTACGTTTTTCTCCCCAGTGGAATGATGTTAGGGCTTCTCATTTTTGTTTAAGCAAAAATTGCAACTTCTCACGCTTTAGCAAAAAGAAGTATCTTTAAAGTGCTGAAAAATAACATGCATGAAAATAGCTGGGAAAAATAGTACATTTTTCTTTGGAAGAAAAAAAGACAAACTCTTTGCTTTCCAAGTTTTTAGTAAGACAAACTGTAAAAAAATAAACCAGAGGCAGGCAATCATTTTAAATTTTTATTTTATATCTTCATTATGCTAAAACTTCAATAAAGGAATATGCCATTTTGAAATGAAAAGCTTTGATTTGGAAGCCATAAGACTGAAACATTTTTAAAAAAACTGTCATTTGGCGAGAGACATTGAAACTAGTTATAAAACTTGATGTTGTTTTTGTCGCTCCAAATCTTGATGTTTTCATAAATATATTATGGCTTGACACTAACATTATACTCAGTGTTATGCAACTTCTTATTAAAGAGAAGCTTTGGCTGTCAAATATACTTGACAACATGTATCTGCATTAAACACAGTATTATGAACATCAATAGCTTGTCTGTCACTTTCCCTGCCCCTTTTTATTTTCATGTAAATTTGTGATATTACTTTAAAATGTGGAAAAAACCCTTCCATTTGGATACTTGCATAAGAATGTAAGAACATGGAGACCATTGGGATTTTAAGATAGTGGGCCTAATTGTACTTTTTCATCCTTACACATATCAGAAAGAGAACTGAAGGCAGTCAGTGCTATATATTGAAATTTTATAAAAATGCAGATAGCTAGAATATACTTCTTCCCAATGCTTGTAAAACCAGGCTTGAACTTCTCAATAGTTCATGTATTTGACTTGATTTATTATTATTGTATTTGTTTTTTTTTATTTTTTATTTTGATTTCTGAAAAAAGTAAGTGAAATCCAGTACTCTAATGCTCCCAGTGGTGGCCACTTCAAAAGCACATGGGTAAATGAAGATACACTTCAGTTATAATAAGATCCAATCAAATTAACTTTCCAAATTAAAACAAAAGAAACTTGGAGAGTTATCTTCATATTGTCTGTTTTCTTGTCAGCCTCAGATTGTATGAGTGGTTTCCTCAATGGGATAAACATTGTGTCTCAGTAGTCATTTATTAATAGTGTAGCTTTGAAGATGGTAAGAAAATTGTGATAGTCAGTGAAGCCGTGGTAGGCAACATCTGTGTCTGGCTGGCTAATTTTAAACAGACGATGGAGGCGATTGAATTAAATGGCTTGTAATATTTTAAGGCATGTTCCCATATTCGGTTCTACTTTGAGACCAAATCCCTGTGAAGGATGAGGTGGGCACCCACAAGATGTAACCAGAACCTGGGAGTTAGATACAGGGCACCTAAGTACTCACCATCTGACACAGAGATGGCGGAGGAAATTTCCGAACAGAAAGTGTGAAGAAATGGTGATTAGCATCTCAAGGTTGTATACTGTAATGTATAGAAAGAGTTGTTATGACATCCCTTATTGTCAGCAATGGGAGAGCAACGGGATGGCTGCACAGCAACTGCAACTAGTACAGCAGCCATGAAACACCAGGTGAGATTTACCGTTCTGATTTACAGCTCGCTAACCTTCAGTATTGTACGCTTTTGTACAAGGCAAGAGCCTATGCTGATGGAGACAGTGATGAGCATCTGTGTCCCCTGGGTGAATACAGAAGTCCTGTCTCCAATGCCTTTGTAAGCTGAAAGGGAGAACCACACCTATGCCAAAATCCAAGGGAATCTTTATCATGTAGGCTAATCTTCATAGTGACTACCCATAAACTGCTTGGCCATAATATGCTGACACGGGCTATGCATCTTGGTCTTTGAATGAATTTGAGGACAATTATTTTGCTCTTACGTTCATCCTATGAATAATACAACGAGCCTGGCACCATTCTTGGGTGACAACATCAACACAGGCATCCTTCGCTGGAGTTGTGCTGAGACCTCACATCCTGAGAACCGGCAGCAGTAGTCACTACAGGTATGAATTGGTGATGCTCAGTGAAGTCAAAGGTGCCTGAGCTGATAGGCACATACTTGTCTTCTCGCAGATATAGACGTGTTGCTGCTATCCTGAATTAACTGCGCTTATTCTCAAATTTACACAAGGCTGTAATTTCTCCTGCTGCACCACCTCATGCTGACTAGTCTTTCACCGAAAATATTTTCTTAAATGACACCGAAAGGCTCCAGTGACAAATCATTGTAGTCCCACATTTCCATTTATTTTATTCTGAGATTTGGTATTGATATAAAACCATCGTGAACCTGTTAATGATATTTCATGTGCAGTAATGTCAAACTATTCAATCAGTCGCATCATTACCTTTCATATTAAGCATATTTAGTTTATTCAGTCGTAACAAAGCATTTCTAGCACTAAAGGTTTCTTTTTTCCCAAGTACTCAGTCATTTCAATTTCATTTCATATCATCTCTAAAAATGTATCTTTCGTCTTGATTTTAGATGAAAGCCAAAGGAACAAAATGCTTTATTGCCTAGCTGAGAAAAAACTGAAGACTTGTTCCTCAAAACAGGCAGCTGAAAATATTTGGGTTATGTCATTGCAAAGCTCATAGAGAGCTGATTTTTTTAAGGTATTTCCTTTAGAAATTTCACTGAAGGGCTGGAGACATTTGTAAAAACAGTGAAAATGCCAATTAGACCTCTGGGTCACCCTACTGGCAAGGCAAGATAGAGTTTCTAGTTTGAAAATAACATTGCACTTGATCTTAGCAAAGGGCCTAAGAAGCACGGAAATAACTTTATACATACATACCTCCCTATCAAACTACTGCATGAAACTCACTGGGTATTGTTTTGACACAAAAAGGAAACAAAACCACTTCTCTGACATGCAGCCTCTTGCTGCACAAACCTGTAATCTGCTTGGAACTTCCCTCTGATCCTCCGAGAGCGGCATGACGGAGGACAGCAGTTAAGGTAGACCCCCGGTCCTCCTTGGCACCCCGAGCCCTGGGGCTGGGGCTGTGTCTGGATGAGCACCCACACAGACCGTCCAACATCAGGAACAAACTAAAACGCATGAGGTATCAGCCTTGTTTTTCAGACAAGGCTTCATACAAATGTTGCTTCTAACAGAATATCTACATGTCCTCTTCCATTTCCACTCTTTGGACTGCCTGTCTTGATGGAAGAGCCCAAAGGGTAGAAAACCAAATGAAGAGCTTCTCTGCCTAATACTGTCCAGGAGTATGCACTTTATCCCTGCAGCTGAAGGAGGGAATGCTGTCTCTGGTGATACCCCATACCGGGATGCCTCACTTAGGGAGCATCAGTGAGGAAATAGCTGAGGTGCCTGAACAGACAAACTAAAATATGCACAAACATGGAATCACCACTGGCATTTTGAAAAACTTCAAGTACATTTACAAATATTTTATTCATTATTACATTACATTTCATTATTATACTGCACCATTTGATTCCAAATACTGAACCACTTTGGTTCCAAACTATGATTGGAAGAATTATGTGGAAGAACCATAGAGTCCATGAAAAGCTCAGCAGCGCACAAATGAAGAGACGTGGTGCAAACAGAGTAAAAGGGTAATGCACTTATCCAGTCTGTTCAAACCATCCCGGTTTCTAAGATGACAGATCATATGGAGAAAAGGACAAATGCTTGTGATAGGAAGATGACAAAGGTGATGCAAAAATTTTACCTATTCTGTGAAAGTGTTTTTGAAGTAGCTGTACAGGTTTGGGTATACAGCAAGGAAACAGCAGCCCTTGAATTTGTAAACTTTAGTTTAGTCGTGAGGCCTTATAAGGGTTGGTAAAGACAAAAACCGTAACACACCTGTTACATACTAGAAATTTAAACAATAGAAAATCACACTAAACAGCAAGAAAGTTCTGAACAAAGAAGTTTGATTAATCCTCACACAAGTGTCTGACTTTTTGTGGTTCATCTAAATTTAAGTCTATTGGGCTGTGCCTCTTGCCTCAGGGAAGCAGGGACAGGATTGCCATTGCACACATTTATTGCTGCTTCTGCTTAATATCAACATCCAGGACAGTCATCATTCAAACCAAAATGAAGTTCCAAAAGATTCTGGTACAACTGAAAAAGTCAGAGTTTTACAGCTCTGTCCCTTACCTATTGCATTATCTATAAACTACGTCTTGTTGGAAATGAACTACTAGTCAGCATGGCATAGGACCAGCGTGCTATATATCAATATATAATGTAAGAATGTGTCATTCAATATGCTGCGAAACTTGCCATTAAGAATTAATCATTCCCCTTCATGAACAGTCTCTTCAGTGCACTCCAAAAAGTTACCATTTCTGAAACTATTTCCAGTCAGGAAAATCTCCTATGCTAGTAGGATGTGGGTTAGAAGATAACGAATTACAGAATTTTAATACAGAGTTCAGCACACCTTAGAAGCAACTTTTGCCCCTCAGCAACTTAGGAAACTCCTTGCTGCGTTAGACCAGTGGTCCACTTTGCCCAGTAATCAGACAGCAGCAATGGGAGATGCTCCTCAGGGGAGGGTATGGAGGATGGGACACTATCTGCAGTCCACTGCCCTCCTCTTTACCTTGCTTTTGTATCCACTGGCTTAAGAGATGTCCACCACTACCAACTTTCATTAGCATCATATACAGTGTTTGCTGTCCATCAGTTTGCCTGATGCCTTTCTGATCCTGCTGGTGCTCTTTTTCTCCACAGTCTCCTACGGGGACGATTACCAGAAGGTCACTATCCACTGTAGGCTACTCTGTAGTTCATTTAAACAGATCTATTACTGTCAAAGAATTTCCCCTTCTTCTGTTGATGCTGGATTTGGTACCCATCAGTTGTGCACTCACGCTACCCATTGCAAACTTCAGCCATACTGCCACCATCAAATCCCTGCAGACGTGACAGATCTCCCTCCTTTTGCCCTCTTACATAGTCCTCTTCTTCTATGTGTCCTACTAGGTATTTGACCCATCGGGATTAGCCTAAGTGGATGTTTTAAACAGGCAAGCGGGCAGGTCTGGTGTAGAAACTCTGGGAATGCCCTGGTATGGCAATCTCTTGTCGTGTGAGCCCAAGGTCAGGGCAGAAACAGGCAACACTGTGACTGACGACAGAGTATGTTAATGTCGTGACTTTGTCATTACAGCAAGTCTACTTGGTCCCTTCTTCTGAAAGGGTGGGAGTAGGAGTTGTGCAGATGCTCATCACTAGCCTTCAGGACCTTCAATGTCCTGCTTGAGTGATTATTTTTGCAGCTCTGAAAAAAACAGGAAAATTAGTGTCCTGCATGCTCTCAGAAAGGCATGAGCTGCGAAGCTGAAATAGGGGAATGGACATGCATCCGGGACACCTGCCAACCACCATGCCCAGAAAACAGCAAGTGACGGACTCAGCTCATTTAGAGAGGACCTGGACCATGTGGAAGAGAGAGTGTCCTTTGGCAATCGCTAAGTAGTCCAATATCTGCTTAGGTTCCCTGGGAGAGATGAAAATATATATCAATAAATGTATGATGAGACTTCGGAAAATTTGACTGAAAATTATGTTCATTGACTGGGTGCATTTTACATAAATGTACACTAATCTTAGGAAAACATCCCTTCATCAGGTGTCCTAGCTGATCCCATCTCAGACAATAACCTCATATGAATAAATGACTTGACAGAGGCCCCTCTGCGCATCTAGTTTTATCAACCAATAATTTTTATCACTTTCCATCAATGTTTTGATTCTTTGAGGAGTTCAGCCTATAATGGATGTGTTGTAGATGTTCTAACAAGAAAAGAACAGATGCAAGTTTAGTGAATATTGAGTTTTAAACTTGTCTGGTAGTGATTTGTGGCTGTGTCACTGCAAATATTTTTCAATGTCATTGTCTAAGCCCTGGCTGTCACTAACATGGTCAGCTGGGGAATAGAAGGCCTAACGCTATGATCTCGGTATTAATGGGAGCTGTTGAGAGTGGCAAAGGTGATAAAGTATTGTTTAGTTATTGGTGCCATACTTTTGCTGCAGGACATTATTATAAAACGTTGTGGTTTTTTGTCAGATTTCAATCACCTATCCAATAACATATTTAGAAACTTACTGCAAAGAGTCCTAAAAAAAAAAAAAATCTTGGAGAATTTTTGTTTGCTTTTTTATTGGCTTTCTTTGATTTTAAACTGTGACAAGAACTATACAAGCCTAGCACCTTATACAAAAAAAGATTTAAGTCTGCCTCTGATGTACAGTTAATTCTTTTGCAGTTTAGCTGTAGTTATTTTTATGCAAATGTTTTAGGTTCAATGTTTAACTCAAAATGAAAAAATAAAAAACTCTCCCTGTGATCTGGGATGGATTGGCAGCTACAAAAGGGAATATAGTTCTGCTCATATTCTAGACCTCTGGATATCTGGTAGGCTATCCTTCCTCCTGGTGTGCATGTATATTTTATACTAATGTTAATGGAAGTTATGTGTGGGTATTCAAGAGAGAGACCATACCCCATTTGGTAGGTAAATTTATGTGTCGCTCTTTTTCATTATTCCCTAGACCAGTACAAGGAGAAATAGAGATATAAGATTTATAAAGCTTCTACAATATCCTGTTTTACCAAATTGTATTCTAGCAAGGGCATGACAGGATTACTTACCTCACCCTTGACACCAGAAGAACACAAATTAATGACTTGCTGTCATTGTCATTAAGAGTAGCCGTGCATGTTTTTAAGTTATAATTTAAATTACCTGAAATTCAAGCTTTTATTGATGGCCAAGATTGCTTGATTTTAAACCTTTTGATGAACACATTCACTGTTACTTTAAATGAGGTACAGTACCTCTTTATAAAAAAAGAATATAAAATTAGATTATGAGAGTTTATATAGCTTTTAAATATCAAGCTGTCAGGGTTTGTGCAGGTAGAAATATTATAATCGAAGAATGGTGAAGAAAGAGTTTATATTAGAGAGAGGATTTTCGAGTAAATTCATACCAAGTAGAATATAATGGAGACAGGCTTTTTGCCAGTGCTTTGGCTCTGCTGACCTCCATTTGCAGCAGAGATTAGCTTGATAAAGCCGACACAACCTCAATAAAACACTAACAATGGAAAGAAGTAAATAGAAATCATATTAAGCAGCAGCAATATTGCATGAATTGAAACAAAAATTTAGGTATAATAGCCTTGGTGGGTTTTAATATTGTTCCCAATCGCATCACAATATGAATCATATCATAGTGATTCTAAATAACATTTATCATCTTTAAATCTTCTCTCCTAGTAGACGACTCACATTATTTGAGAGGTTTTTTTTTTTTTTGAAGAGTTCATACATAATTAAATGGGCTGGAAGCAAAGGGTACAAAATACCTTGAGACACAGCAACTTTGTGTTATATGTTCAATTAAATGCAACAATTCCATATTTATCGTTATTTTGCTACCTTCCAGAAGTTAAATGAACAGAATAATAGAACAGTATTGCAGAACAAAACTCAAATAAATCTAGGTGGGAAATTTTATTCAGTTTTCAATTACTGTGGCATTGCTGAATTCTGGGTACAATCCATAGAGCATGACAAAACGAAGGAAGATTGGTCAAAAATGCATTTATAGGGGATTAGAGGCTAAATATAACAGAAAGATGGTTCAATTCATTTTGTCAGAAAATTATCTGTCCGGGGGACTATATCTTCATCTACAATGAAAAAGTTTAATCCAGCACGTGGATGGACTTCTTTTTTCACCATGGGACTCTGGGGTTCAAGTTGTAGGGGTCCACTTTTCAGTGCACAAGGGCAGACTTTAAATAGCCTTGGAAAAGTCTAGACTCGAAGGGAAGAGGTATGAACTAATGTCAAACCCACAAATTTTCATAATCCCAGCTCCAAAATATGGATCATCAAACTGTTTCTCAGTCCTTGTCTCACCCTAAAACCTCATGTTTTCCTCCAGGCACCAACTGTCCAGGACTAAATATTCCAGCATCACTAAAAGCCTGGCACTGCCTGTAAGTTCAGTGTGAGGGGAAGATCAATAACGGAGTGGTATCCCATTGAATTGGTATGGGAGTTTTCTGGCATGGTCTGAATGCAAGAAGTTTGTACAAACATTGGAAACAACAAATTATTTTAATGGTGATGACAGTGACATATTCCCTTCAATTCACGTGAAAAGCCATCTCATTGCTGAGAAGACACCAATCTGCGTGTCCCTGAACAATAGGGAGATCTTCTTTATCCACCAAGAGAGCTATTTAGGAGGAGTTAAAGGCAAATGTTGACATTGAGGGCAACATCTTGGAAGTGGAGCAGGAGTTGAAGTGGTTTTAGCAAAAGGACATGTCTGAATCAGGGCCTTGCAGGCAGGATGCTCCATAGCTATCCCTTTTCTCCCATGCCTTGTGGGAAGCCACTGCTCAGGTGCCTCAGTTCAGGACAGAGCTCATGGATGTGAACCCCGGACAGGGAAAGGAACTTAAACTGTGGGATGGATGAGGAATGAACCTTTGTTGTGTCCCACTTGCCAGCCAATATACCTTCCTGTTCTGCAGGTGGATTTTGTAGATCCTGGTCAGATAAACATTTTCATATTGTACAGAAGGCTTGCCTGTGTGCATCACTCAGCTCTTGGTTCCTCCTGATGGCAGGGTATCAGAAGGCTTTTGCAGACGGGGTCCTTAACTGTTCTGTTTGAATACTTTGGACATCAATAGTGACCTGGTGATAGCTGACATGGATTGAAAAATGAGAAAATGAGAAAATGAGAAAAATGAAAAATATGCTATTTATCCATTTACTATCATGAAGTCTGATACTGACTCTACCTAACCTAGATCACACAGACAGTGCAGCCTGCCATCTGCAATCAGTTCATCCTCTTCCACAGTCTAGGTCTAGCTGGTTAAATATCCAAGTTAAGTAATTAAAAGGTTATTTCAGAGGTCATAAATAGAAGCCTATCTTTAGACATACAGTTTTACTAAGTGGGCTCTATTGGGTGTGTGTTCCAGAACGTGGCAAAATACAAGTTATATAGAGTTAATGCCAGTCATATATAGGACAAATAGAGCAGCATTTCTGTATTGCATGATAGTGATTTTACAGCACAAATTGTAGGCATACATCACAGGGCAAGAGTGGTCAGCTGGTATTCAGTAAGAAAAAAGATATTGGCCGACTACAGCACATATTTTATGGTAGGGCATATGCATCATGATTTTATACTAAAAGAAGTTTAAAGATAGATTTGGCTATTTGGAACAGAGGTTAATAAAGATAAAATGCAACAAGTCAATGAAGTGAACAATTAGATGAAATTAATAAAGCTAATTAAGATTTAGTAATTACCAATGAGAATAAGCTAGATTTCACTCACATGGATAATTATCAAAATATGAATTTGCTATTTTATATATATAATGTAGGTCTATATAAAATATATTTTATATTATATACATACAGAAGAGTATCATATGTTTTATTCATGACTATTTGCTGACTACTGTTTAAGCTAGTTCTCTCTGGCATCATGGCAGAAATGAAACATGAATACAGAAAAGCATGGGCAGGTGGAAATGACCAAGTATGGCAGGATGAGATGAAGTGCTCCACTGAAGAAGATGCAGAAGAGCGAGCAACTGAAAGAGGAGACTGAACAGCGACAAAGGTGGCAAAAGCCAGCAATGCACAAGATGCAGAAGTCTTTCAGGAGATCAAGGAGGAGGACAG
This sequence comes from Ibycter americanus, assembly GCA_035590275.1. Taxonomy (NCBI): domain Eukaryota; kingdom Metazoa; phylum Chordata; class Aves; order Falconiformes; family Falconidae; genus Ibycter; species Ibycter americanus. The sequence goes on from JAVJGI010000065.1 coordinate 48,904,481, forward strand.
TGGCTAGCTAATGAAGTCTTCGTTGTCAGAGACTTCAGAGAAGAAGGAAGGACATTTCCATGAGCAGTATTAAAACTGAGTTTTCCTCTGGCCCACGCAACACATAAAGAAGTAGCTGTTACTTAGGTGAGTACACAAAACATTTTTCTGGGACTTTAAGATATTCAGTAGCCAGAAGTAATCTGCTCTTTGAACAGATATCACCTGCCAATAGGTTTCTATCTAGAAAACAAATGCGATTGCTCATTCCAAACCTGCACAGTCTAAACTGCCTTCAATGATAACTGGTCCAAAAAGATGAAATCCTACTGGTTCAGGTGCAGGAGAGGACTACTGAGGTGATCAAGGAAATAGCCTGTTCTGAAGGGTGGGCTAGTCAGTCAGTTCAGCAGCAAATATGGTCTGTCACTAAGGTGAGATCTTTTGCGTGATAAACCCCACGGACGCCTGTTGGCCTCACGAATGGTGCCTGATAACAAGGGACCTGCTAGAGTTGTGCTGGCATGGGGGAGACAGGCCAGGATCCACAGAACTGCAATGGCAAGGTACCACAACACTGTCAGGAAGTCTTTTGGCTGTCCCAAGTACGAGAAACCAAAATCTTTACATTTTGAAAATGGATTTACTGGGTTTGTCAGGGCCAAACTGCAAATATGAGGAGGGGGAGCTCACAGGAGGTGTGGGCTCAGCAAGCACATGCAGGCATGCCCGTTTACATCCATAAGCACTCTGATTTAGTGCTGCATTTTAGTGAAAGCCACGTACTGCCACATCAGTGAGAATGGCAGGCTGGTGTCCTGTCTTCTGCCCCTACCAAGGACAAAAAAAAAAAAAATAAAAAAAAAAATCTGCACTTAGGAACAATTTATTTCTCCTATAAGAACAATTAACAATCTGTCTGTTCTTTGCCAAAATTAAATAATTCTTATTTTCATCAAGTTCTTGTGGTATTGATATCTCTGGGCTCTTAGGCCAAAATAAAAGGCTTTTTTGACTCTCTGAATTTAAATCTTTATGTTATTTGTACCCAAAGTACCATGGTATGCTCTTTTTGAGGTTCGTGACACTGTAGTGGCAAAAAGTATATCAACTACTAACTTTTTACATTTTGTTTCTGATTTGGGCATCTAAGTTGACCGTTTCTGGTATATGCATCAGTTCATTAATACACGAAAATATGCTATCAAACAGACAATCAAATTTCATGTAAAATAAGCT
>JAVJGI010000065.1:48908198-48945390 GCA_035590275.1 Ibycter americanus
TTCATGTCTGTTCAAGAAAAACAGCAAATGATGCCGAGCCAGGGATTTGCACAACCAGCGGTGCCGACCGCGACCTGAGTGTATAAAAGAAACGGCATGGTCTGATGTTATCAATGCACTTGCCTTTGCCTTGCACTACAAGGAGGGACTATGCAATGGAAAATCAGTTTGGATCACTGCAAAGAGCTTTTAATGTGTAATGGAAAAATATTGCCTCCTCAGTTTAAGGAAAAAAAAAAAAAAGTACCCATCAGTGGATTTAAACACCCAGTGCAGCTGGTCTGGGTATAATTGTATGCCAGATGTCTTTTTTTCATTCAATGGTTGTAAGTTTTCTAGAATAAGATAAATATGTATGTTCTTCCTGCATTTTATGGAAATCCTTCTGCTTTATTTTTTTTTCAGAAAAAAATATAACCCCTTAAGTGGCACTTGGAATTATTCCCTTCGATCTATGAATTTGGCAGTACGGGTAAAACTGTTGTTCTTGTCCAATGTAAGGATTTTCTTCATTGTACTCTCAAAAAATTTCTGAAACTTTTTTTTTCCAATCAGTTTCTTAATGAATGCAAACGTCCAGCAAAGATAATTTTAATTCTTGTTGTATTCAAAACACTGTAAAAGTAGGATTCTTAACGGGAGCAAGTGTGGATAAAACAGCATAAACCCCACAGGAGATCAGACTTGGCCTCTTAATTGGCTATTGATGCTGTGTGGCTATCCTAATGGCTGGAAGTTGCTTTACACAATTTAGTGTCAGGGACAGTTTCATTGGTATCTGGTGCCTGGAGTATTTTGTCCCCAGCTCCTGCCAAGGTTGCCTCACAGCCTTTCAGCAGAGTAGACAAAATCCAGGACTGTGGTAGCCTCCAAGGAGCTCCCCAGACACCACCATCCTCAGCAGCCTGAAGGATGGAGAATGGATAATCTTTAAAAAACTGGAAGAACATCTCTGCTCATGCCAGGGCTGGCTGTGATGCCCTTTCCCACTCCCCAGTGTGTTCCTCCCTTCTCCTTACTGATCATTCGGACTTCCATGGGGAGGACCTGCTGGATGTGATCAAGACGGAGCCTGCCCTATGACAAGAGACCACCAGGGCATGGATCTACATGTTACAGATTGGCTAACTTTTCCTTCTTCACCTCCTTCATCACCACTTCACCCACTGAAGGCAACACTTGTTCCTGAGTAGCCCCTTCCAAGACCATCTTCTGCTGCTGGAAGGACACCCAGATTGGAGTGTCAAAGGGATACAGGATCTAGCAGTGCCAAGTCAAAGACACCTGCGAGTCCCTGAACTCATAATTCCAGGATCTGGGCAAAAATGAAAGCTATGGGATAGCTCCACCAGCACACCCTTTGGGGTCAACTGAGACATGAATCTGATTTAAACTGGGTTCATACGAAACAGAATCCAAGAGATTTATATTTGAGACCCATTACCATCGTATCTGGCAGCCCTGGTGCCAGTGAGCTAGGGCACGCAGCACCTCATTGGCATGTGGGAGAGGGGATTTTTTTGGTAAGCCTGGTGGGTGCAGAAGTGGGGAGTGACACTGAGCACTCGCTCTCCATAATTCCAACAGCTGAGTGCCTTTAAAATATACTGCTGTGCTCATAATGTCTTGCCAGTGTTTCACATTAACCTTTAGACTATTTGAATTTAACTCTGTAAGTAAGCTAGATAGCTTTCTAAAATGGTAGATAATATAACAAAAAAGGTACAGACAGGAATGAAGATATGTGAGCAAAGCAGTTATTAAAATTTGAATGATTGATGCTATAACATTCTGAGGTATCCTACATGTGGAAATCTAAGTGGGTGTTCTCTTTAATTTGCACATGTAACTGCTAATCATGGGGCACTCAGTAGGTAAACTAACCCAAGCTACAAAAATAAATCCAGGGAAGCAGGAAAGAAAAGACTGCTGCTTTGATACTCTACGATGTATTGGAAAATGCCATTGGCTCAAAGGTCAAAATTTGTTAATAAAATCAAAGAGTTAAGCTTCTTTGTCCTAGACTTACATGCAAAACATGAATATAAAATTTTTTACCAATCAACTTATTTGTGGCAGCATGTCAGAGACCACAGGCCTTCTGAAGGGATCAAAAAACTACACTAAAAATAGCTGTCTGGAAGTCTGCTCAGGCTTCATACTTCTGATTAGTTGTACCCTCTACACGTGTTTATGGTTCTCTGTATCCTTTGAAAAGTTGAAGACTTACTGCTTAGTAAGTAGCTCGCTGGGGACATCGTTACACCACATCGTGTTCCACTTCACCCGCACATCTTCAAACCGATTTGGTCGCTGCAACAGAAGCAGAACTTAAACTTACGGGGGCATATCCTCTTGATTCATGAACATAACTCCCATTAACGCTCATGGAAGTTATGCATTTGCATTGAGAGAGGAATATATCACAAAAAGCTGATGACCATCTTAGACTCACACAGTGGCATACTGAAATTTCTCTCATACAAAATATGTACTCGCTTTCCTCCTAATTCCCTGATGCATGTCACTGCCAGCCCAGAAACACACGCACGCGTACCAGAAATGATGTGTGGAAACAGCAACTGGCAGAAGTTATACTGATGAGGAGCAGAAGTCACAGAGACATTTTGAGGTGGACCCTATCAGTGAGGAGGCTGGAGGTCAGCTGTTTATTTAAACAAGAAAAAAGCAAAGAGAGAAATTGTCATCTGATGGAAAAGACAAAATAGAGAAAATGAGGCATAAAAGTTTTCTAGTTTACTTATTAGTACAATATGTAATTGGATGGAAGTAGCAGGTTTCAAAAATTTGTCTTACTATAATGACTATAATTTTTTAGAGATTGAAAATGAATCTGACTAGAAAATACCATTAAACTACCAACTTGCTTAAAATTTAAAGGGTAATTCACATATAATGCTTTTATTTAATAGCCCAATTTACAAAACGTCTAAAATTAATGCAGATCTTTTCAGGACAAAATCAGCTGTAACTGCACCAACTAATTTTTGCTCATTTGAACTGAATTATTAATAAGAGAGAAATATACCATATGTTCCCAAAAGAGCTGGATACATTTATTTCAAATAAAATTGCTGTGTTTGGTGGAATATAAGAGGTTTAAATGCTTTCAGAGAAATGGGTTACTTATATACTGATTTAATAGAGTATAAATCAGACTGCATAATTAGGGACACAGCTGTTTCCTAACCTAAAGCTGCCAGCTTTTGTTGGTTAAGTTCCTTTATCACCTGCATGGCTTTAATCAGCAATAATTTGTTCTTCTTGTGAAGTAATACAAGTTAATCAATAATTTTGCTGTTTGTACTATACTGGAAAAGGGCTTTTATGGCAAGTTTAGCTTAAACTGGGCATACGTTCTTCTGACTTGTTCATTTGATTTGTTTAATTTTATTGTGTTCCTGATACTAATTAAAACTGAAAGTGAAGGGTATTTTGGTAGCACAGCCTCTGCTACACCTGGTACAGAGATATATTACCTTTTTAATACACCTTCCTAATTTTGCACTATACACACATTTGGGCACAAAACCAAAATTCTGACTCTATAAGCTAAAACTCCATGAAAACTTCTCCTCTTCAAGCATACTTGGGGAGTTTCATTCTGTCTACACCCAGAAAAAAGGGATACTGACTATTCCTCTTTAGTTTAGATTTTAAAAAGTTTATTGCCAAGATATCGAAACAAAAAGACTCTGTACACATTTTATCTACAATTGGAATTTACTCTTAACCAACACATCTGTTGGCAAAATATTGTTGTACAGCCCTGGCTTTACTATTAGAAGGTCTACTGAGCAACAAGCATAAATAATCATTTCAGCCCCTCAAATGCATGTTGACTTACTGACCCCCTTGCATGCACAGGCCCCCGCGTGCATGGGGTTGGGAAGGTGATGGTACATTTCCTCCTGTCAACACTACTAACCTTTCAGAGCTGTCCCTCTGCAAATCCAGGTGGAAATTTTGAAGCCCTGGACTTAGGCTAGGCTCTGAATCATTAAGGGCAGTGTAAAATTTTGCTTTAGGTCAACATCACATCATGCTATGACCAAAGGGACAGTCTTGTTTTCTCCCAGTCCTCTTCCGCCACATCAGGTCTAAAACCATGGGATAGATCACTTGGTCAGATCCAGCGGTAAAAGTTGATCGACTGATAAGTGTAGATAACCTAATTAGGCATCCCAGAACTCCAGAAAGAAGAATCCCTAGGTGTAGTATTTTTATAAGTGAGTATTTTTTGCATTTGGTTTTCACTTGTTTTGTCCTCTAATATGAACCCAAGTGAACAAACCAGTTCATCTGTCCAATACAGTATTTCCAAATGAGTTCCTGGGAGGTGCACACTTTTCAAAAGCCTCGTCCGTGATATGAAAACAAGGGCGAGTTGCAAAAGTCCTTTGACGTCTCGATGAGTTACATACATGGGGGAGAGGGATGCAGCTCACATGTGCATGAAAGAGGCAAAGTTTAATTAGTAAAAGTTTGAACAGTCATACAGAGCTGTTCCTACCTCAAATTATTCCTCCTTTTATGAATGTTACAAAACCTAACTCAAATCCCAGCAAAGTTAATTCAGAAATTCCTCCTGGCATTAGTATCTTGGGATCAGGGTAAAGTCTCCAGAAGGTTTACTTTGAGTTGAGATTTATGAAATACATGTATAATATATTCATACAAATACTAATCTCTAAAAATAGGTAGACACACATATATGTGTATTCTTAGGTGTTTAAACATTGAAGTGTATTAATTTTAAAAGTCTTGATGGGCAAGCTGTAGAATGCAACATCTCTAAATGAAATTCTTAAACTGTAATGGGCCACGTGAATGCTAATCCTGTTTTGAGCTACTTGTTGAATACTGGAAAAAATCATTATACAATAAAATACAAATTTAAATAAATTATGGCCGAATATTTTTATTTACATCCAAGCTGCACTCTAACTAATGTAAACCTATGAAAATTCACCTCTGCAAAAGGGTTTTAATTTTCCAAGGTCTGCAGTAGCACTGTGGGGGCTCCAGTAGCATTAGCTTCGAGTAAGAGGATGTTGTCTAATTGCAAATGTAACTGTATTTTTATTTGGGGGCAGGAGAAGGAGATGGCATGGGTTGTGAGCAATTTCTGACACCAGTTTTTTACTTTAAATAGTTGTATTTTAAGTGCATCTGCTACTTCCAGTCTTTCTGCTTGGCTTCCACAGGCTTACACACAGATAATCACATTTCTTGCTTTTAGAGCCAGAATATTCTTTTAAAACCCCAAAGAGGCAATATGCAACTTAAAGTAGAAAATTAGCTTCACTCACAAATTATGCATTAAAGAGACTTTGTATCTCACTATACGCCTTGCTCAGAGGGAACTTCCACGTTCGCAGATTCCAGCTGTGCAATCTATAAAAATTTTATGCCCTAACTTTTACAGACTGAGGAGGAGTTTCTCCACAGTTAGACTGGTTCGAAGGCGCTGCCACTAAAGGGCAAGCTCTAGCACCTTCTAACCAGCTTTTTGTCCCTGGTGACAAGCATAGAGCCACGGAGGGGGAGACTCTGAAACTTCTGACCAGCTAGTTGAAAAATTTACAAACGCTTCTGCTGCCAGTCAGGCTAAAAGTTAAATACATAAATCCCAACAGCCATGGAAGGGAAGAAAACAAGTTTTGTATTGATGAGCTGTTCATTCCTCCTCTGACGGTTCACATTACCAGCTGAAGATTTCCCCGGCTTGTTTACTGTGCCCATGGCTTACTGCAAATAACTGCCCCCTGGTTTGATGCCAATATTGAAACCATAGAGACATTATGCCCAAGCTAATTTTCCACATCTGTGCGCTCCATAACACAGGCATGCCCACACAAATGTGAGCCACCCATTGTACGGTCCATGTACATCAGCAGGTGCTCTGGAAGCATCACTCGGCAGTCAAACACGTGTCTGAATTTCTGTAAAAACTCCTACCCTGGGGCAGGGTTGAGGTGTTGGTCAACAGATCTAGTCCTTGGCTCTGCCCATGGTTTAAATACATGAATTTCAGATAATTTACTTGTTAAGCTGTACGTCCTTCTCCCTGAATGCTGTCTTGTTCCTACAGCCTTATTTTAGAGGATTTATTCAGGTTTCTGAGTGGGCTTTGTTAGGGCCCAGCCCACCTTAGCAGCCTCATGTCATGCTCACATTTTTCACCATGAAGAGTGAAAAAAAATTAAAGCTCCTTTGTAACTTTGGGTGTCCAGAGATACTTCCCTCTACTGATGAGCAAGGACTCAGAGAAGAGAGGATCTCCAGAACTGGCTGATTTTGTTTACAATTTATTTCCATTTTTTTCCTCACTCTTCCAAGTAACACCATTACCAGTAATGGAAAAGTTATTTGGGAACATTTAGTTTATGATGTTTATCTTACTGCTACTCAATATATGTTACAGGTTTGAATCAATATGTGTAACTAAAGAATGAGTAATTAAAAAACTGGTGCTTTCTATGCACAAAGAATGTGACTTTTCCCCTTTGTATCTAATACCAACTGCAAATGTATGCGTAGCTGTGGAGCTATGACCCCTAATTCTTAATTTGGAAGTGCTGAAAAAAATTGATAAGCGCTTGTAAACAAGATATATTTGGCCATTCTTCCAGTGTACTTTGATCTATGTAATAAAGGTCAGCGCTCGGTGCTTCATTCTACATTCTCCCAAATATCTAATTGCCTAATTATTGCATTATTTCACAGCCAATCAGCTGAAAGGGTTTGTATGGGACTGTGGCAGAATAAGAGGGCTGTCAGTCTTTGGTTATGGTCCTATAGTTCTAATTCAAGAATTAAATATCTGTCTTTTCTAAAAGTCATTACATGATTTATTGGAAAATTGGTAGAAACAGCCCTGGGGGGGTTGTGCTCAAAATCTGGTTTAGAAGAGTGGCTGCTAGCTATGACTTTTGATTTTCTTGTCTCAAAATGAATAGCACTGCCTGTTTCTATGCAAATTAAATGTTTGAATATATTTTTTTAAGATAGATTATATTTGTTAATTTAATTGTATTTCTTATGCAGTGGGGTGATTTGTGTTTTGATCTTTGTTTCTTGAGGAAGCAAAATTCTCCCTTTTTGCTACTGATTCCTCAGAAGTGCAGGACTGATTTTTCTGTTGTTTGATAGCTCTAAAATGTCTGCAGAAATTGTAGGTCAAGAATTACAGCCATGGTAAATCATGCCTCATGAATGAGAAGTCATCTGTGATTTCTCTAGGGTTTTTTTGGTCTGTCTTTAAAGTGAGCATAATATTCAGAAGAAAATAAAGGCTTCTTTAACATATTTTGGCATAAATATGAACCATGTCAATATATGCATATTTATGACAGTCAGGCTCTGTTGACATCTAGGATTGAGGCTGTATCAAATAGAAAGGAGCCTCTATAAATAACCTCAAGAAAAAATGGTATTTTAGCAAGAGCTGTTCCAAGTAATTATTTTTAAAAATGTAATTACATTTATTTTCTGGATATAAAATTGATGATTACTCCCCACCATGCGCCCAGAAGTGCCTCCGTCCTCTGTCCCCTTGCTTGCTGAAATGTTGCTAGCAAAGTTTTTTGCTTTATGCAGTTTTCATCTATTTTTTTGCTGCCACAGGACCTGAGCAGGCTCATCACTTTCTCTGCAGGGCAGTGACTCACCCCTTTTCCTGTACTTTAGGACCAAAACAGGAATAGGTGGCTCGTAACTCTTGTGAGCGGTGGAGCTAGGGACAATAGGGGCTTGGCAATGCTGGGGGACACCACGGGGCTGGGCCAACGAGAGGATGGATAGCTGGTCCTCTGGGGGCTCGGTAGCCCCCAGCTCCTTTGGTGTGGGCCAGCAACTTCATCCCTATCACCCAAGTTACCTCTCTATGTGCCTCTGCTGAGCCATCTGCCTCCATTTCTGAAATAGCTGATCCACTTCTGTAACGTCACCGAACAATAAAAGTGATTCCCTTTTGCTGCCGTTCCCAAAAGAGCTGCGAGAGATAGACAAGGACAGGCTTCTTTGTGGCTTCGTTCTTTGTAGTAGGCTCCTCCTCCTTCATGCTTCCCAAGCTGAAGGCTTGGAAAAATCAATAACTGCTCCTGCCTTTTTGCCCTCTTTTCTGCCAAAGTGTCTGTCAAAGCAATAATGTTTATGGCTAGAGAAAAAAGTCACAAAAAATGCATGCTTAAAAGTAAACGAGGGGTTAACTTTCCTGTTTGCGCACCTGATAGTTTATAAGAATTTTTTGCATGTATTGTCAGCAGCTGGACTCGCATAATAGCCCTAAAGCTGCAAAGGGCAAATAACAGGCGCATCAGATGCAGCTGGACAGATACAATAGATTGGACATCTCCAAAGAACTCCCATTAGAGTCCATTGGGTCAATAATCCACAAACTAAGAAGGATTTACATGATAGACCATAACAGCTGTTTTGGAGCCATTACATTTTATCAAGGCAAAATCTAGTTTTAAAACTATGGTAATAGAAGTATTTATGTGAGAGGTCTTGCTGCTGTGATGCTGCCATTCTAGGTCACAGCACAACAAACATATGGCAGCAAAATTAGTAACAAGATCATAATAGGTTATTTACTTGATTCCTCAAAATATCTCTCTGAGAGCCACTGCATTTCTTTGAATGAAACTGAAAACTTAGAACAAAGCAGTCCGTGTATGCTATGTGGCTATGAATAAGATGCACCTTTATTGAGGAAAAAAAAAAGAAAAAAAAAATATTTTCTACATTACTTTGACCTATTGTATTCAACAGCAACCTAGGAAAACCTGGAATAATATTGTGGCCTATTTGCAGGTGTAGCCAAACTGGGTTGAATCTGTGACAGGAGGACGGAGATGAGATGCTGCTCTGTCCTCTCCTTCCATCACTCTTCGCGCAGGGTACCCAGGAATTAATTTCAGCTTGGTTAAATTTAGAGCAGCCTCAAAATTCCTCTGATTTGTGACCTTCTGTGTATTGGTTTCATTCTTTTCTTTAATAGAAGACTAAGCTTTTGCAGAGAGAAGCTTGAACCAGTAGAAGCAACTAGGGGAAAAAAAGAAAAAGGGGGAACTCCCAGTTTTTATTGACCTTTTCTTTTGTGCCAGGACAGTGGCATTAAATGGATGTAGAAAATACCCAGCTCTAACTCCTTTTCCCCTGAAGTTTGTACAGTAAAAAAGCACTGCAAACATAACACATAACACGAATATTGTTGCAGTTCCACGGTAAACCTGCAAAAGGCCTAAACATTAAAAATTAATCTCAAGACTTTATTATTCCTTTGTAACTCAGCACTGCAACGATCTTTGTGTACTGATCTCCGCAGTGCTCATATGTGCTCTTATGCCTAGGCAGAATGCCATGAATTAAGGATGGAGCGTAAACCTTGCCTTTGAATTTCCTGGCTTTTGTTAGTTTGTGTCATAAACTCAACATTATTCAAATCTAGGGTTTTGTATTTAATATTATTAAATGCCTCCTCATCAAAGCCAAGTCTGTAATTGGTCACAGTGAATAGGTGATTAGACAGATAAAGTGCAATTGTGACTGCAAGAACTATCACCAGGTTTGCAGAGGACAATAATTATGTAGCTTATAATGTTTGAAAATATTGCCTAAATCTCTTTCCCACATGTTGTTTGTGATGGAAAACAATTAGACAAAGGATTCTTTTTCTAAGCTGCCTCTGATTCAGATTTGCCTGATGAATGGTCTTTGTACTGAACCCAAAGCATTTGTTCCAAGTAAATTATATGTCATTGCAAATGCAAAAGGTCTGCTTCACAATGTTTATTGGGATAAATTAAATCTTCTAAAGATGGTAAACAGAAGGCCTCAATAATTATTCACTTCTGTATAGTTTAAACTGAAAAGGATGTTGCAGTTAGAAGGATGGAGATGAGGCAAACAACACTCCCTGCATTGTGTTAACAACATAAGAGGTACAATAGGGAAATTTAATTTGATACTGATCTACATGAGGCATAACACAGCAACACAGTTACAAATGCTACTTTTCTAATGGCAGCTTTTGAATTGCAAATTTCCACCAAAACCACCTGATTCATTACTTGAACACGTTCCCAATCAAGTCAAGGAGTTTTCCTTTCTTGGCTTCAATAGGGGCAGGAGCAGGCTCTACTTCCTTATAATTTCAGGAGGTAGATATAAAACCCAACGGATGCTTTCGCTGTGAAAGCCTTGAGCCTGCAAGGTGACTAGCACACAGGCAGCCCATCTAGTGCTCAACAAAAAAGATGCTTCTGGGCTTTGCTGCAGCAAGCCAAATTTCTCCTCGCAAGGAAAGGTCAAGTCCTAGAATAGTCTGCAGCCCTTTCAGAAGCGCTTGCCTTGTGCTCAGAAAGGATACTTTTAAAAGTTGGCAGTGATTTGAAAATGTTTTGTCACTTCTGTGGGCCATCCAAAACCCACTAAAAGAAATGGCAAGCTTTCATTTAATGTTATCAGGCTCCCAATGGAAAATTGCTCTAAAGGTGGCAAAGCCCTTCAAAGCAGAAGAGTCTTTGGCAGATGCTTCTTTCACTGCATCTCCGGTGGCACAAAGCTGTACGCCACGTACGAGCACGGCACATAAGCGCAGCAAAAATCTCTAGTGCTTTCTCATTTCATGTGAGAATGCCATGATTTAGGCAATTCACATGTGAAAAGATACGGTGGGTCATCTTTGAAATTATATTCTCCTTGAGCCTAAAATGAGTATATGGGAACTTTAAAGGATGTCAGTTTATAATCGAGTTTAACATAAAATTGGATCTTAAACAATTTCCGTACATGTTGTCATATTGTTTTAGCCACTCCATTAGCTCACTCTTGTAACCACTGCAATTTTTCTATATTTCCAAATGGCTAAACTCACTGGAATCTCATGCACAGGTGATTAAAAAATGTCCTATGGACTATTAAAATGCCCTATGGAAATATTAGCTGTTACCCAGTTACATTGTTGTCTTTTTTAGACTATTTCTAAAATTTTAAATATATTTATTTCATTCACGTTTAACCCTTGTTCTACATTTCACGTGTTTGTACTGCTTGACTCATTGCTACATCCCTGAGAAGATTTTCACCATCTACTTACTATTCATTAGTATTTGCAGCCACAAGTACACCTTTAACTCCCATTCATGCATACGCTTCCAGACAAAAGCTGTATTAATGGAACTTCATATCTGATCTCAAACACATTTGTATTTAAACATATGTAAATGTTTAAAAAAATATAAATGTTTGCAGGACTTGAGTTACTTGAAGGTGACACCCAATGTCGTCTTTGCTTGACACTCCCCATCCTCGATACACCCCAAATCTTCTGCCACCCAAAAGGACTAGTAGGAAGTCAGAAGGAGAATTTGTTTCCCTGCTGTTCAGCAGAGGCAGGGCAAAGAGGATGTATAGCAGAGAAGGTCTGAAGAAGGTATGGAGATCTGCAGTCACACACAAATGCCAGCAGGACAGGCCCAGACAAGTCGACTGGTTTGCCTCGTTACTTAGGGTAACGCCAGCAAAATGCAGATAAGCACATATTACATCTTCACCTCTGAGGATGGCACAGATAAAGTATACAAGATGTGGATACTCTCTTTTAGTGTTTGCAGTCGTTTGTAAATGAAAAAATACCTTCAAGGTTTTTTGCTGCTTAGCAGATGGCCAAAGGAAGCAATTACGCTGTGTACTAAAGAAGCAGACGTTGCAAAACAAGTCACTAAAATCCTTTATATGTGAACATGTTTTTATTAATGACCTTTTTGAATTTTACTAGTGAGCCTGGCAATAATACACGGGTATTGTTAGAAATGTAAATGTAAAGAGATAAGGAAAATTTCAGGCAAATCTATATTTAATTTCAAAGAAAGCTGCTCATTTGTAATGACCCTGTTTGCATGGATATCTGATGGTAAGGCTAGGGGAGGGTCACAACAGATAAAACCTAACAGGATCATTGAATGAAAAACAAATATTTATTTTCTCTTTGTCTCTTTGGGACTCATTTGCATTAAAACTGCAGCTTTTCCAGAGACCGTTAGTGAAAAAAACCCCCTCATTTATGCATTTAATATTAGGAAAGCTCTTTGAGATTAAGATTGTATAAAAACTGATTCCACTCTACATACCCATCTTTCCACAAAGAACACCAAGCTGACATGAACGGTACGGATATTCAGTTTGTTGTATACCTCAAATTTGCATTTTATTACACCAATGTATTTTTATAACTGTATTATAGATCCCATTGTCACACTTGGTTTCTTTCCTGAATTCCAGCTCCTATTCTACAAAGCTATTTGTCACTTATTTTAACCTTGAGCATGCAAAACTCCTCGCAGGCTTAAAATTAAGCGAGAGCTCACGTGAAGTGCCATTTCAGACATTCAGTCAATCTTGCCCGAGTACCTGAAGCTTTTCTGCGTTATCTCCAGTACCCTCCTTGCTCCTCGGCTCTGGCAAGACCTTTTGCTGTCATCCTTAATGTCATGAAATTCCTTTTAGAAATGAGAAAATGGGGGGCAGATACATTTTATTAAATAAATCATTATTGTTTTCTCATGTCTGGGAAATTCGCTGCCATGCTTTAACCTTTCATAAGGGCAGGGTGGGCAATAGCTCCCCGAGCACATTTTGCACCAGGGATGCTCCCAGCAGAGAGAAGATGGGCTCCCACCTGCAGAGCACAGGCAATGCTGCTTGTGTCCGTGCTTTCCGTGCTTTCTTTAGGTGGTAGAATGCAAATATGCAAGGAGTTGTTGAAAAACAGGATGATTATTCCAGGATATTTTGCATGGCTTTTTTATTTCTATTATTGCTGCATTTGACACACAATAGAACTATAAAACGTGATCAGCGCGCTGAGGTTCTCTCATTTTTTATTGTCTGCTTGGTGTGAATAAGCATGGTGCATAAGCCAATTGTTTTTAAAGCCTTAATCTAAAAAACTCTACAAGCATATGTTTCTTTTAAACAAGTAGCTGATTTACTTTCAAGCGAGCCAAGTTAAAATGGAGCTAGGATTCAAGTTACGTAGAAGGCGGGAGCTCTTAATGGACTTTTATGGAATAGCATTTCACATCAAAATAATTACATCTCTATGCTGATTAATGATTAACCTGACTCTTTAGTATTCCTTTCTGAATGCCAGCTTCAGTCTTCAGATAGATTACCTTTGAAGTCAATAGGAGAAGTCATGTGTACGTCAAAATACGGAAGTTATCTTTGTCATTAACCTTGAGAAGCATCATTGATTACCAGCAGTAAGTAAGATCTAATGGTTTTAGAGAAACAACTGCTTCAAAAACGATTTTCAAGGCATATTTGAAAATATGGCATTGATATGATTTGGTACAGCTAGCTCGGAATAGCTTTGCAGTACAGTTCAGCTAGCTTTACTGGTATGCTAAAGAAGGTAAAAATCACCACATTGCCTTGCTTTCCAGTGAAAATTAGTATTTGCCTATGATGTAGAAATTACTAGAAGTATAGAACCATGTGAGTGCAATGCTGATGCTCTAACAAGATCATTTTAATCAACAAAGAGACCGCTACTGTGCTGCACTATTCACTTAAGCTCCTTTGTAACTCAGGTGTATTTGAAAATGTGACTACATGCTTATAACCTGACAGGGAAAAATATATACATGTGTTTTCTGTGGGCTTGGGACATATCAAAACGTATCTCCAAAGAGATTTCCATCCCACTTTTCAGTTTGAAAGGGCTTTGTGAGCCTTGATAATTTTAGCTGCCTGTATCGTGGTAAGTTCTTAAAACTATTGATGTTACTACTCCAGTAGATAAAACAACAGTAATTTGAGTCTTCTTGAATGAGTGTTTGGAAAGTACAAAACTGGCTTCTGTGGGGGAGTCTGCGTTCAGAGCTTCTGCACCATTAAGGACTTGCATGTTTAAACTTTTCCTGGTGGAACTGCCTTTCTTTAGATTTTCTCTCTCTATATAATACACATATATTTTATATATATATATAAATATACATAATATATGTATTATACATGACAATGCATTTTTAACAAAGGGAACTGTGGTGTAACTCAATTTAAGGCTTTCTAAGATTAAATAAATACCTGGCCTACTTTATGTTGCCTTCATCAGAGACATCAGAAACAAAGATGTTAGAAACAAAAGAAACCTTTTCAGGTGCTTTGTCCCTCTGTTTCCCACGCGGATGATAACATTTTGCAGGTCATGGTCTGTCTTTGCAAGTTTCAGCGGACTCAGATATTAGGGACCCACAGTTTTCTTTGTAAGCCATGTGCCTTTCAGAAGTTTTGCTGGTGCTCTTTTTGCATACTATATGCATTAAAGGACTGGAGAGATATTGAGACTATAGCCCCATTGGGCCTTGGTTGGTGTTTTTAAAGGGATATGTCAACTCAGTGTCTTGGGAAAGAAAAAACCCACGGCAGACAGTAAAAAAAAAAAAATTACAAAAAAAATCAAAGTTGAGTCACATGTTATTGAAATCCCATGTAAAAAATAATGAAATAAAGGCTGTTGTGCTGAGATCAAAGCTGATGTACAATTGTTCTATCTGATGCTTGACTAGCAGCAAACTGTAGAAATTCAAGGCCTAAGCATGTGGTCCTAACTCAGGCAAAACCTTCAATGTATGAAGGTTTTGCTTAAGCAAAGGCTGTGGAGGTTACCAGTCTGTAGTAAACTTGCATGAGACCGACTTTAGTCAGTCGTATCCAGCTCTGCCTATTATTAAGATGTGACCCTTCTCCTGCTGCAAGCTCATCCCTTACACCATGATTTGCAGCAATTAATTGGTCTCCTCTAAGCTGACTAGCAAATCCATATACTACTGTAATTACCTGAATGTAAAATATTTAGGAAATATCTATCATGCTCTTGGAAGTCTCAGGTCATTGAAAGAAAGCCAATGAAATTGCAAACACGCTGAAGGGATTGGATACCAGCTACCTTTCCTCCCCCCTCCCCATTCTCTTGGCTCTTAGCATTTGTCTCTAGGGCATGACCAAATAGTGGTCATGTGTCATAAAGACATTTATCATGTAATTACAGCTTTAAGATCAGTTTCTGTTGATGTGAGATGATTACTGTGTATTTCACGCCTTTCAGGTTCCCAGCTGGGATTCAGAGATTTAAGGACATGGGATATATATTTTTTAAATTTATGAGAGAGCCATTAATTTAATTAATTGGACCATAAGAGTTCAGTCAGTGACCAAATAAGAATCTTGCGAAACAGAGAGAACCAGATGTTTTATGAAGTTTCGATATTTTTGACACGTGTAACTTAGAAAAGCCAAGGCCTTTGTTTCCTCTTCCAGGAACAGAACTGCGGAACTATTTCTGTGGAGTAAGAAAAATGACACATCAAAGTAATTCATTGTGAAACCTGATACTAGAATAAGAATACTGTTAAAATGGCACTATTTTAAGCCTGACTTAAAATGTATTGTTCTTATGGGTTAGCAATAGCTCAGTGCCATTGCTATATGGCTTACATCAATACTTGCATTTTAAAATCTGGGCTCAGACATTGCAACTGTGACTCCTTAAATTATATTCAAGATTTTGTGTTGTGTTTTTATTTGGTTTTGTGTTTTCAGGTTGAGATCTGGCTTGAATTACTGTGAGAGGAACCCTGTCACCAAGGTGATCATGCAGCTAGGTTTCCGATGTTTTCAATACTCACTAAATTTATATAAGCTTTAATGAAAACAGATGTCCATTGAACTCCTATTTCTTCTGATATTGGGATCGGCTCTTTTGACCATCCTTATAGCTGTTTAAATTAGTATATGATATTTTTAAAGGCTTCGTTAAAGCAGTTTAAAATTTTAGTGAAATGGATTTAAGCTTTCTTTCCATTATCTCATAACATCAGATGCAGCAGGCAATCCAGTACAGCAGCTGTGTCCAAATTACCGCTGGACAAAACATTTTATGCTTGGCCACTTTTAAGAAAACCAGTTTATCATGATTTCCTCTTAAAGAATTCAGCCTGACTTCTGCCCAGAGACAGCCCCAAATTTCAAAATGTAGCACAAACAGCTAGAAGCATAAATTTTTTGTTCAGATGGAATTGCATGTTGTGGCACAGAACTCCGCAGTCAAAGCGTGCCTCGTGCAGAAGGCTTGATCTGCTCCTCTCGCCGGCTGCCTGGTTCCCTGGCACTGGCCCACTTGCACGGGCGCAGTCAGACTGGCATAAAGCCAGTGTAATGGATCATGAATTAAGTCCAAAGGCTCCTTCCTGAGGTGGTGTTGACTGGCAGAGCTCCTTAACAGCAACAGACTCACGTGAAAGCCGCTAAGATACTTGCCCGTAGTAACTCCAGCCTTTATGGTCACAGCCACAAATGTCATCTGCTTTCAAATAAAGAGCCACATCCAGTTGTGACATACTGATACAGCAAAACATTTCTATGCTTTCTTTTCTCTTTGGGGAATGTACTTGCTTAGTGGAAATTATTGTGGATGTGCTAAAGCAAAGACAGTTATCAAAACTTAAATCAACAGCTCTATTGGTCTCTTCTGTTGAAGGAAAGCTAAAAATGCAAATCTGGCAGTGGCTGAGGATTGTAAAAGAATGAGCAAGCAGACAGGTGCGATTTACACTGAGGGGAAAACAAAGGCAGAAGTGTTGTGACAGCCGAGAAATTATATCTGGTTTTATTTGAGGGCACAGCCCTGGCCCTGGCTGTCCCAAGATCACCGCACATTGCCAGCCAAGCTGTTCTCATGCTTAATTTACAGCTCGCAAGGTTCATGTGCTGTCTAATGAAAAATCTCAATGGGAACTTGCAGGAGAAGATAGAACAGTGATCAAATTATTCCCATTTCTGCAGAGGAAAGGAGAGCTCCTTTGGCCCAGAGAACTGACCTAATGGTGACCAGCACCAACAGTTGTCATCAGGGGTTTTATGATCATCCCACTTCTTTTGGATTGTAGTGTTATTCTTAATGTAACACCAGTCTTCATCTTTTGCACAATTCCGCGTCACGTTTGCAGTCCAGCAGCAGTCACAGTGGTTTGGGAAGCTCCCGTGGAAGCGAGCAGCCCCGCCTTGATGCCATATTGCTTGGCGTGGGCAGTCACTTTGGTTACATCTTATGTGTGGGAAAAGCAATAGGAATTGCCTCAAGATCGCTCATATCTGTACTCAGAAACAGATTTTGCCCCATAAGTTGGGGTTTTGGTAGTTGAAATGACCATTTGTTATGCAAGGTATCCCCTTGTTCATGCCTGTCTTCCCACACTTACCGGCACTGCTTAGCCCTCTCCTCCGTGGCTGGGCTCCTCGCCCTGTCTGGTGTCATTCCCTGCTTTCATGCGGACCTTTCTTTCTCTGTGACGGGCATGAGCAGTTCAATATGTTTGCTTTCACTGCTTGCAGCTAGAGTTGCTTTCTCTCCATCAGTTGCCACCTGTCTCATCCCCGTGCAAGAGGCAGCACAGCTTTGCCCAGCACCACAAGGCTAAGCTTTCCTTGACACCACCAGGAGTTCCTTGCAATCCATGTTCACAAGCTTTCATGGGAAGAAACCCAGGACACCCAAACTTTCACAAGTTTCAAAACATACTTTTTGCCCAAACTCAAATGTCTTACATGTCTTCCAAGTTCTTTGGAGCAAAAGATATTACTATACCTATATCTATAGTCCCGTGTAATTGAATTCACCCCTTTCTCTACAACGTGTCTGTTAATCATGTTTACTTCTTTCTAAATACTAAAGTAAAACACAAGCACAAAAAATTATTGTAAATGTCTATTTAGTTTGAAACAGGCCTAAGAGAAAATAGGATTTTACTATGCTAATAAATATTATTGTTTGCCCTTTCCTTTGATGCATGCTTCCCTTTGAGGTAAGTTTATCTCCATGCATCTTTGTACTTTAAAATGGTAATAAAAGATCCTGAAGTCACTGTGACTTAAGAGTATGTGTAACTAAACAATTTTCTTGCAAAACAATTTCCATGCTCTTTTAGAAGCTGGTACAGAAACATTCTATATAGTTAATATTTAATATCAATATAGTCATGAAAAATTCAGCTGCTAATAAATGGGATTTATTTATTTTCTACCACTTAAATTGCCCCTACTGTCATCTTAAAACTGTTGATGGATAGACTATCTTAAGTGGAAAGAAATATTCATTTGTTATGGGCTGGTTTGTGTTTACATAAGCTATTTAGCTTCAGAGGTGAACCCCGAGCTTGTATCGTATCAGGAACATCATTCCTAGCTCCTGCTTGTTTTGCAGGGGACAGAAATCAATACGGTAAGGTAAGACTCATCAGTACAGTAGAGGTAGCTATCAGAATTATCACTTGCAAAGGCAAATTCATACCAGTAAACCCTTCAGTGGTGCACCCCAGTTTTTGGACTGTACTGCTCCTTTCTTACCTCCTGGCATAGCACAAAATGGATCTGAGCACGTAACTCCTGCTTGCTTTCTTCCTTCTATGCCTGAATAATAGATGCATATTTGTATTTTGTACCTCTTATTAAAACAGAAGAAAAAATGCTTGAGCTGGATACCCATGGGTTCTGGATTGCCTGAACTAGGGTCTTTCAGGGGCAATTACACTGTCCACTTTGAAAAGAGGTGTTATCATTTCTGCACATTTCCTGTAGCATCAAAACTCACACTTGCCCTTTGAAAGCTTGCATTTGCTTCTGTGTGTAATACTCAGGCAGGTACCATGCTGGCATTTCTTCATTTTGTCCCTCTAGATTTTAAAAGAAAATCTCTGTGTAATGGTCATACCCTCATGTCTTGTCTTTTTTTTTTTTATTTTACTTTCTTTTTTTTGTATTTTTTTTTTTTTTTTTTACTTTCTTTTTTTTTTTTTTTTTTTTTTTTTTTATAAAAGTAACAGAGAGAGAGGCATCAAAAGCAATTTTTCATTTCCGCATGCCTATGTGGTAAACCCAGATGTCAGGCTTTTTGTGGTGATGTGATTCATATCACTTCAGTATGGGATGTTAGCTCTGCATTTAGGCTCGCCTAGACTGTAACGAAGGACACTGATTACTCTGGTGATTCGAGCTAAAAGCTGCAGGAGAGGCATTAGAATACAGGAAACGTATAGGGGAATGCAATTTCAAAGTGGATGAAAAATGTGTGAGTGGATGAACATTCAGTTAGGTAATTACAGCTTGGGTTTAGTCCTGAATTTTCTTCAGACTTACTCGAGGGAGAGCCTAATGGCCATACCTGAGTTTTTAATGGCAACATTTGGGCAAAAAGTACAGCTATTACGTGAGCAAATGTAGCACTTTATCCTGGAGGAACTGATATCACCTTCAGTGTCAAAAGTAAAGAAGAATCAATTCAGCTACGTGAGCTATGAAACTTTTCAGTGGGCAATCCGAGAATGGCCTCACTCCACGGGCAGGGGAAGAGAAGACGGTGTCTGCGCGTGGCGTGTGCTCAGCACAAAACACACGGTCAGAGACAGTCGTAGCTACTGATTCCTTCCAGCCACTGCCGTGAAGTTATTTCAGATACATAACAGCAGGAAAAGAGACTCTGTAATTTATGCAGAACCAAGTAATTCAGATCAAAAGAGAGACAAAGCCAAATGAAATACGAGTGCCATTTTCATCACCAGATGAAAGGTATGTTTCACAACAAGCCAGTGGTTTAGATCAATATTAGCTATTTTAATATTCATAGCACTGGGTGTCTCTTCAGGTAGAGTGAATACTCCACTTTCTGAAGAAAACCGCTTCAGTTAATCTATGACAATTAACAGATTCAGGTAGCTTTTGTCAAATGGGATGGCAGGGACTGAGTCACTAAGTGGCTGGAGTAAGAACAACATCGTTTTTTATCCCAAGGCACTTCTGGAGTATATAAATGCCTCTGGTCTCCCTTACAGAGGGAAAATTTTTATTCTAGTCTTTGAACCAACATCTTACGCCTTTCATAGACATGTTCTAGTGAATCTGTACCAGGAACAATGTCTTCACTGACCATAACATTGGAGCTGTTCTTTTCTGCATGACACTATTTAGACATGCACTGAACTACAAAGCCAGTGGGATGCTCACTAGACTGTTGGGAAGAACAGTCTACAATGAAACTGGGCACTGGGGTTCCAATTAAGCTGAGGGAGAAGTTTCATCTTGCTCTCCCAGATCTTACATAATTGTCCAAAGGAGAATATTATGCCCTGCATTTTCAGTGAAAAAGTCTACTTTTACTCTTACCTTAAAAGAAAAAGAAAAGAAACCTGTAAGAGAGGTATACTAAAATCATCGTGGTTCAAGTAAACTGTTTCACTTTACATAAAGATGGAGTATTTCTTGTTTTATTTTTATTTTTAGTTAGAAAAAAAAAAAAGACAATAGAATGGAGAGGACAACGTTTCCTCTGGCTCATCTCAATTCTACTTCTGCAAATCAGCCCGTACACACCTGCTATCTGCACTGACTTAATTGCTTGCAAAGCTTTTTATGGCCAGTTTAGACCTCAAATGGACCCCAAATTGCAATTACTGCTGCATGCTTGAGGCTAACAAGAGGAACAAAGCAAAGAGTAATGGACACCCTTCGACCCTCCCATCTGATGTACAGGATGAAACCTGAGCGTGTCTCCTTCCAGGCTCCAGCTGGGACAGAAGTGGGACAGGAGCAGGAGGAACCTCACTTTGACGCGGCTTTTGCATGGCTTTCACATGGCCAGAGGCAGGAACTTCAAGCTATGGTGCAGGAGGAGCCACTCTCACGAGATATACTGCCCCATGTGAAGTCCTAAAAGGCATCATCCAGATATGCCTGCTGGAAATGACCTCTGATTTTTAACCTTTTTTTTTTTTTTTTCTTTAGCAGGGATATCTGCTGTAGTGACATATATGCACAAGCATCACATCAAGGAACTTCCAGGGGCATTTCTCTTGTTATTTACTGCGGTACCTTGCGTTTCTATTACTAGGCAATTTGAACCCTCAAACAATCACAATCTGAATGTCCTTAAAGTGAACTGATGTACTGTACTTAATAGCCTGGTGACTTCTTGGATTAGACTGATAGAGCCGGTGATGAATAGGGTAAGTATAGTTAACAGCCATTCTTAAACAACTTTGAGTGTCATTAATTTTGTTATAGGACAGATTAATCTGAAATGTCAGGACTTGCTGTACTAGACCTAAAATTGTATTTTCAAACCAATTTTAACAGATTGTATTTCACTCTTGACACAAAATTCATTTACTTGCCTTAGATTGCAGCTTTTATTGTAATTGTATCAAATTAAATCAGGGCATTAGAACCATAGAAAACTAAGTTGAAGTTACAGGAGGATAGTTGCACTAAATTTCTCTCTATTTTAATTTTTAATACATTTTGCCTCTTAAGACCAGTTCATATGCATGGACACTGCTATAGGTTAAGAAGAGATTTTAACTACCCTATGTAGGTATGTAAATCATGTAAATCATATGTAAATCATACCAAGACATAGGACAATACCTATTCTGTTCATTGTCTTATTTCTATCAACAGAATACCTGCTTTTCTTTTATAAATTTGATATTTGTTTCGATTTGAGTCACAAATTATGTACTAAAGCCAGTTTATTCAAATCAGTTTCAAACATCCAGTTAAAGATGACAAAAATTAGCAGAAGTGAATTCAGACCCCATGAAGGCAGCAAACAGAAAGGTTTGCTCTCCTGAAACCTTTGAAATGTAGTTTAAGGATGAGTTACAGGGCCTTTGAAAAGGAGTAATTTCCCCGCACCCCCCAAGTAATGCATTGCAGATAATAAATAGTTAAATCAATAATCTGTTCATAGGCAAACTGTACAGCAAAATGTGTTTGGACAGAAACATTTCTTGAATAATTTTGAATTATGAATAAATTCGTAAAAGTACCAGTCAGTTCACAGATAATTCATGAACTGAAATAAGGGCAAAATTTGTCGAATAAATTATTCACTACAAATAGCTCCTAAGCTCTCCAAAGTACTATCACACTTCATTTATCTCTTGCCTTAGGGGTAGATAAAAATACTCAGAAAAAATTATAACTAACCTGAATTTTTCCCTAAAAAATTCAAACTGGAACATCTCCTCCCGCAGTATTTTTAAAGGTAAGAAGCTTGTTCAACTGCAGCTTTTATTCCCCCTTCACAGAAACCTGCTTTTATGTCAGAGATGTCTAATTTTTATCTCAAAATAAGAGATAACACAGTGAAGAAAGAGCAGGTCTAATTCCACGTCCTCAGGGGCTGCAGCAGTACCTGCCAGAAGACTTGGTTTACTGCAAGGTGTTCAGAACAAAATGAAAAATTATGGAATTTTTTTGGTGACTACTCAAAATTCTGATTTTCTTCTCCTACATGTTCTGTCTCCAAAGGAAGCTGCGGCTGTCTCAAGCCTGTAAATCCTGAGCTTTCAAATGGCTTTTTGTCACTATACAAGCCTGTGAAATAGCTTGGGAGGCTGATTTGATGAGTGTAAATGGAAGCAAGCCAACGAACAGTAGGTGCATCTGCAAAATCTTGGCGCCAAATTGGTGAGTGTCCGATGGATTTTCAAGATTCGTATTCAGAAAAGGAAGCAAGAAAAGGAAGCAAGAAGAGACAGCAGAAATGTCATTAGAGGGACATCAGCTTATGCAATTCCTGGTATCAATAACATGCCTCTGAGGGAGACCAATAGAAATGGCTTTTATACTCTGTATCGAACCCAATCAACATGTTTTTTCTGCTATAAAATAAGAAAGATAAAAAATACTTCAGAAAAGCGTTTTCTGGACAAGAAGGAATAGAAGATCTTTCCAGATGTCGGCAGATGTTGGAAAATCGAGGCATCTGTTGGTGTACCAAAAACTTACAGAAATATGAAGCATTTGGGATTCTGCCCTGACTATTCAAGGTGAATCTCGGCAGTATGGCGTGGCTCACTGTTCAGCAATATTTCGTGTAAGAAGGTTGGCGCAGTAAGGATCAGTTTGAGTTTGTGTTCTGACTTCTTTACACCAGGCAACCTTAAGTCCCCATACCAGAGCAGCAAAACGAGACAGTGAGAAAACGACTTTTAGCAGTGCTTTGAGCAGTGCTACTGCAAAAAAAGAAGACAAAACACTATGAAATTCAGAACTTGCACATGGGATAGGTTATACTGGGTTTTCCTCTTAGACCCCTAAGAAGAGAGGATCCAGGCCAGCATACAGTGATATAGAAAAGTTTTGTCTTGCACACTGATGTCACATGAAATTATACCAACCCCAATCTCCAACCTTTCCAAACGCCACCACGTCAACGGTGCTTGAAAGACACCAGCAGCATTCTCCAGGGGAACAAGTCAGTAGGCATTTAACCGTGTGCCTGGCTCTCCTTGCTTCATCAAACAAAAAATAAATCAGATGGGTCAAACACTGTCGATCTAATCTCACTGTGAACTGAAAACATAGTAGTTCTCCTGCCACCGGAGTAAAGCGGAGCCTGCGGTGACCCCACCATGAACTGGAGGGGATGGGAGATCACCAGCAGGTGCAGTCTGGGAGGACTCAATGTCGCATTCAAGTTTATTCTTTGTATGGTTCTGAGAATGGCAGGATTGTGTTTTGAATCCAATACCCCGGGGCTTTCACTTGCTTTCTCACAATTACCTGTGCAAGAAGAAGCGGAGGGGGTGGGGGGAAGAGAGAATTCTTCTGTGGCATAGCAGAAACGGTCAAGGGCAGTTCAGATTAAAGACCATGATTGGCACAGGCTGCGGAGAGGCTAAGCCAACAAAATAAAAAATAGAACCATCCTGTTTAATAGAAACAAATTGCTCTCCACTTCTCACTGACACAGATAGTGGGGCCATTTGTACCTGCTGCCCTTTGTTGGGAACAACAGCAAGGAAATGTACTCATCTTGAGCGGGATAAAATTCTTTTTGTTGTATTTGGCTATCTCAGGCCACAGAACAAGCACGGCAGTTAAGTAGTTGAGCTTCCTTGTACATTTGTTTGATTAAAGGTCTGTAACACTGGCTCAGGTAGAAACAGCTCAGCTGCATGAAACCGCAATGAATGAAGGGCTTGTTAGAGAGCAGTCAGCGAGACATGGCAGAGCCGGCTCCTGAATTAGCTCTGAATAGGAGCTTGTTGTTTTGCTTGTTCACTTTAGTATGGAAGGACAAAACTGTACATTTTAAATTACATGCGATGAGATCTGGGCTAGTTTGCATGTGTGTATTGGGAAAACTGCTAAAAACGAAGGCAAGCTCTTTTGCAAGTCAACCCATGAAAACAAATATCCTTCAGATGTCCCTGAGTGCTCCAGTTAACATTGGCATTTCTAAAGGTCGGAGTGGAGTGTGTTAGAGCATATTTATGAACTGACCAAATAGAAGGTTTTAGTTTTGATCATAAATGGGCTGGAGAAAATCCAACCAACTGCCTATCTGATAAAAGAAAAATATCCTGCGTTTATTTGTGTTATTTTCTAATCTTAAAGGGACACGGCTATGTGTGGCAGATCTCTTGCAGTATAATCTTGATTCCACTTTAGCAATACCAGCCTCCTGGGTTGAGTGATAGCTGCTGCAGCTGCCTCCGCCAGCTCCCATCAGGTAAAATGTGCTCAGTCATCAGCATATGAGCAGTTCATCTATTTTGTTGAACTGGTGCTGTAGTGACTATGTAAAAGGCATATAGACATATCCATGATGTATGTGCATATATACATCACTTTACTGATGCTCTCTAAATGTTGCCTGGCTTCTTCACCCAGTTTTCGCTGTATAAATGGACTAGGAGAGATGAACCCTGACATTTGTGCACGTGTAGCTGTGAATGGACAGGACATCAAGCTTACTGCTGCTGAACTGCACAAATGCACAAAAACTGTCTTGGAAAAGGTGTTAAAATGCCTCTGCTCCTCAGTTTTCGTATCATGGTAACCAGTGCCATAATCACAACAGTTTTGATTTGTTAATTTTAAGGGAATCTGACTATAACTGAAGAAAGTTAACCTCTTGTACCTTTTGCTAAACTTTGGATGATCCCCCGTGAAATGGTTTTAAAATGAGTTTGGGCTGTGAATGAAACGCAAACTCGAATCCTAAAGACCACATGTGCTTAAATATGAGCGTGTAACTGTTCCCCATGCTTTCAGGATGGAGAATATGTTTATATCATTATCCATTAGCATCAGTATGTATTTGTGAGGCATGATCTCTAGATAACATCAAATGGTCACAGCCCCGTTGAGCTCCTCATGGCTCAGAATTTGCCCTGCAACCTTCTAACCTGTGGAGAAAGGCAGTTTAAATGGTGAATCATGAGAATGGAGATCAGACCCGCCCAAGTAAGTGAATTACAGTGTTTAGCAGCTAAGAGTTATGCTTTTTTTATGACCAGAAATTCAGGCAATAGGACTCTCTGTGTGTTTATGGCTGAGTATGTTTGTAAGAATTCGGTTTCTGAGAGGATACTAAGCTCCTCAACCGAGCCATAAATGCCCACCATTAAAATTCGCTTTGCAGAAGTCTTTCTGTGACTTGCCTACATGTTAAGAATATTTCTGATATTCAGAACAAAATAAAAATTGACCTAATTTCACATTTAAACAATTAATCAGTATTTGACACTTAAACTACCAATGGATAGGCCCAAAGTGTAGTTCTGGAAACAGAAATATTTATGCATTATAGAGAATGACAGAAGATTTTTTTAATGTCTCAAAATAAGCCTTTTTTAGAATTTTTCATGTTTCTGCTTTTCTGACAGAAAATAATTCTCAAATACAAAAGAAAAAATGGAGAACAGACTGATAGAGAATATCTCTGGGATTGCACCAGGGAAGCCCAGCACTATTCTTAGCTTATCTAATGACTAATCAAAACCGGTGGAAGTCAATGATTCTCTTTTAATTGATCCTGTTAGACCCAGGCTGGTCACGCTTAGCTTCATCTGCAACCCGACCAGCTCCAATGGGTCTGCCTGATCAGCAAACACATCTTAGACCTGACTTAATGCTTTTAAGCTGAGATTTTCTTTGAGAGGTGCTAGGTAAATGTGCTCTTGCTCTTCTGATTTCTGGTTTTTTTACAGCTGTAAACTGCAAGTGGGAAATCCTGGAATGACAGTGACCAGGGCATGCTGTCACAGTCTTTCCCCAAAGTAAGAGGGAAGAAAAGATGAAGAAAGCTGGTGGCTTCAGCCAGAGATAGAGACAGCGAACTGTCCTGAAATAGGACTATCCAGTGGCTAGGAAGCTGTTGAAACAAGTGGGCAGTAAGTAAGAAATTGTCAGTCAAATATCCAATGTCACAATTAATGAGCAATACAACTGACAGTGTGTGGACTACAAACGTAGTTTGTTAAAGTTATTCCTTTAGTAGTTAAAGCTATTTCTTTAAAGATATTCTGTGTGATTTTAGGAGGAAAATATTATTATGTAATGCACAGCTTTGACAATCTGAAATTTAGAAAACTTCAAAAATTTACTCTGTAGAAGTCATATTAGTAAATCAACTTCATGTGCATAAAGAGAGTACAATAAAGATTCATTCAAATGTCTTTCACAATTTAAGACTGATCTAAAACAAGCTTTTTGTTAAGATTTACAAGATTTAGTTATTATTGTTGGCTTTAAAACAGCGTGAAGCTTTCATTAAACATTTTTTGTGCCTTTTTTCCCTTTGACTTATCTACAAAAAACGGAAAAATTGCTACTTTTTTCATATCTATATTTCTATGAACTATAGGCACATAAAAAACCAGAACCCATGAATCATCATCACTAATATTGTTTGGGTAATTCTGGAATTTCTGGTCTGCTGGAATAAGGTGTGTTAGAAATCATCACTGCCAAAGGGGGCAGGGAGCTTTTGGGTCTTTCTGCCATAATGCATGTGTAAAAAGTGTAGGCAGGTGTGTAGGTGTTTCTAGGAATCTGACCTGGAAAAGCCCAGGATCATGTTAAGCAGAAGAGCCTGATGCTCTGTGCGACAGATACAAGCATTTAAGAACAGAAAAGTTTTGATGTGCAGAGACCATCGGTCTTAGGGAAGCAAGAGCTTTCGTTCTAAGCAGAAAACACACAG
This sequence comes from Ibycter americanus, assembly GCA_035590275.1. Lineage (NCBI taxonomy): Eukaryota > Metazoa > Chordata > Aves > Falconiformes > Falconidae > Ibycter > Ibycter americanus. The sequence continues at coordinate 48,935,284 of JAVJGI010000065.1, forward strand.
CTGCAGGAGTGGGTTAAGGTGACTCGTCTGTTGTGGTGGAGCCCTGTATCTAATGAGGAGATTTGAAATCCCTCCAGAGGTCAGTATTTAATGTCTGTGGTAACTTACATAAAAGTATACTGAAGTGCAATAATGAACTGAGCAGCAAGAGTTGAATTTAGAGAAAGGTGCCATCTTTCACTTATTAGGAGGAAGTAACTACACCATTGAAGGATGAAGACACGTGGGAACAGGGCAACATTTTCAAATGGACAGATGCTCCTGGTGCAACTGGTGCTCTCATTCATAACCGAAGGTGCTGCCCTCGATGTCAGCTACATAGTGAACTGCTTTGAGTGGCATCTTACACTCTGAATGTATCCTTGTGAGACTCCCTCCTCTTCCCCTTCACCCCGTGCCTTCGCCCACGTGTAGAGTCCTTGTGCTTTTCGGTCTCTGATGGAAAATATCATCTGTAGCATTCACTCTTTGGTAATTTTTTTTCTCAAGAATGTTTCCTTCATTTTACTGAACGTCCATTTTTGCACTGCTATTTTTGGATAGCAAAGACTTTCCTTCAAATTATACCACAAATGCAACCTGTAAAATTACACAGCAGGGAAAGGTGGAGATCGGTTTGGGGTGTTCAGTTACTTCTTGCATCTGCAGCAAGGCTGTGTCACAAGGAAAGTTTGAAAGAAAATAGAGGAATGCCTGAAAAAAGGGTGACGGCATCACAAAACCCTGCTAAAGTAAAAAATTCTCTCTTAGACCCACACTCCAAATCAATGCACATTTTGAGACGATTTCATGTTTACAGAAACTGATTGAAGGCCTGCTATCACCGCCACAGCTAATTGCATCGGAATACAATGTTGCCTTAATTAAGCGAGGCATACAGCTAATGGTGATTTGGTTTGACTCAGAAATGGATAATTTGTTATCAAATCCTTTAATAGTTCATGCTGAAGTTTCTGTCATTACTTCTTGCTCCTCTCAATCTTTATTATGACAAACCCTTTAAAAATGCCTAGGTAGAAAAAAGTGCCCATTAATCCTTTCAAGGAAAGACCGCCGGTACCAGATTAAGTCAAGCTGGCATCTGAAACTATTCTTTTCTTTATGACACATAGTAAGTGGTCGGTAATCCACATCTTAATCTCCTTGTTGCACAGCTTGGTTTATCGTAACCGATACTCCTGTGACTGCTGCAGACTCCTATTGTGTTACCTTCGGCGTTCAGCTCTTCTTCCTGTTTTTTCCCACTGGAATGTCTGATAAAGGCACCCTTGAAGTTGACCATAGTCTCTTGAGAAAGTGCTTTTCAGAGAAAATGTGATTTCTTTAAAGTTGTATTTACGTTACTTTTGGATTTTCCCCTGAGCAAAGTCTCAGGCAATATTTCTGCTATCCGCCAACACGTGAATTTCACCACTACTTAAAAAAGAAAAACTCTTTTAAATCCTCTATTCCAGTTCATAATTTTTTCTGAGCTGCAATTATACTTTATGGCAGTGCTTAAGTATCAAGAAGAAAAATAAAAAGCTGCAAGAAGTGAAATTTATCTTGACCTATATATATAAAAAATAGAAACACCAGACATTTTAACCTAGAACAGCAGTGTTTCCTGTAGCTGTCTCTCTAAGGAAAGAGATGCAATATTCTGAACAGTTTTCCTAAGAAAGACCTTGAAATTTAAAAACTCCACATCGCCTGCTGGGGAAGCAGACATTTGCTACAATTGTTATTTTAGAGATGAAGAAACTGAGGCAAGGTGATATAATAGTCCCTGTCTGAACTTCTGCTCCGTTTGCTGCTCCTCAAGTCTGTGGCAAAACTGAAGCATTTTAACAAAAAGTTGCAAGAAGCACCCAGGTCCTGATTTTTAGTATTTTATGACACAAGGGCATTCATTTTTAAAAGATGGATAGCTGATCTGCTCCTTCTGGCAAATGCAAATTTTAATGAATTTTATTAGAGAGAGACATTATAGATAATTCCAGAAAATGCGTCAGAAAAGCAATCACAAATCTCCTGGATGAGTAGGCTCAGTTTCTGATTTCAGAGCAATTGTACTCCCTTGGACCTGGAGCACAGCAGCTTTTACAGCACTGATGTTTCAAACCCAACAGCCCATGACAGCCATGCCAGGGGATGCCAAGCTAATGCTTCAACCATGGTTTGGGTTTTACTGGAGAATAATCCACTTCCACTGTGCTTTAGCCCTTGGTCAGGGTGCCCTGCTTGCGATCCTGCAAAGAAGCAGGAGGACAGAGAAAGCAGCGAATTTTGTTCTAGAGGCATGGGGACTGGTCATGAATTTCAATTTCCATGCTGACCTAGCCAGGCTAAGATGGTTAATTGCTACTGAAGTGTTTATTCTTGCATCTGACTTCCCCTCCCCTCGTACAAATGAGCCCTCCCTGGCTGTTCCCAGAGCAGGACAGTGCAGCAGAGGAATGCTTCCCTGGCGTTTTACACAATGCAATATCACAGTGACCTTTGTAAGATTTTCTTGACTCCAGTGTACAACATTCATGAAAATTTCTATGAAAGTAAAAAACCCTAGTGATTTGTTTAAGATGCCCAAATTCTTGAAAACATTATTTTTCAAGCAAAGCAGCTCTGCTTTTATCTCAGAGTTAAACCAAAATGCATTCTTATACCTGGCTGAATAGAGTGGGGCAAGAATCTGTGTTTAAATGTCTGCTGAACAGAGATAGAACTATTTAAGTGCCTAAAATGAAGCATTTCAAGAGCCTTTCTGAACTGGGGCCCCTGACATATACTATTCTATAAATCTTACGTTGCCAGCCCATGAAAATTAAAAAATATTAAAAAAAAAGAGGCATACTGAGCTCCAGATTTTGGAGCTTATAAAAGTTTTTATAAAAACTCACCATCTTGATTTGTGTTCAACTACTTCAAAGTTCACATATTCCTTATTTGAACTTTGCTAGGTGCAGTAATTTTATTCACACTCAGACTGGATTGGTTCTGCTTATTCAGATCTCATTAATTACAAGAAACTGGACTCATGCTCACGTATCCCATTCACCCATCCTGCCCTGAGGCCAGTCAATTTATCTGGCGTTTAATGAGGAGTTTTAGATTTTGCAAGTTATCAGAAGTGGGCCCTGAAAGTGTTAGCTTGTGAATTCTAAATAAATGGGTTACTCTGGGACTTGTTTCAAAACAGACAGCACAGCAGCTCCTCAATATGTGTTAAATGAGTCTAAAATGCCATGCAGTGTTATACCAAAGGTGCTTTTTTTTTTTGTACTTTGAGAATATTACCACTATCAGCTTTAACGTCTTTCAGTTGTGTAAGAACTTCATATCTGCTAAGATATTTTGTGCATTTAATTACTCACCTTTTGGGTAATTGTCTGTATCAATATTTTGCATCCCCAGCCTACCAGCTGAAGGGGTCTTCATTTAACAGCACTTCCAGCAATAACGTAGTACTATTGTCACTGCTGGTTATTTGATATCTATCAGTATTAGCACAGGTCCAGAGCTAAATGAAGGCCATAACAATCTCAAATACATATCAAAATCTCTTTGAGGTGTATATGACATATCTATTAAGTATATTAGCACTGTAGCATACTCTTTGATCTGAAATTAATTTCAATGTAAAAAAACCAGCCTTTGACTGTGATCCCTGCAGCGGTTGGCTCCGCACCTTCTCAGTGTGCACACCTTTGGAGAACCACCTGTGGACAGATGTCTTGGGTACAGAGGCAACCACATTTGGTCACCAGTTCCACAGCGAACCATATTCTCATTAGCGACGACAACTTATACTCTTAATGTAGACAGGTTCCTAGGTTCAGGCACTTTTCTCGAGTCTCTGGGAAGGTGTGGGATGCTCACCATCCATCCCATGGTGTCCTCTCCATCACCCTATGGAAAGAAGAGCAAAATATCTCCTCTTTGCATAGATTTAACTTAAGGGGAGATAGAGAGAATGCCAGAGCATCATTTAACACTTCATTGCACCTTCCAGAGATATGATACCACTTTTTCCTCTAGCAAAAACATTAAAAAAATAGTACGAATGATGCAATATTTTTAAAAGGTGTTAGGCACATTACTCTGCTGTAATGCACATGGCCGCACACACTATGGAAATGATAGTGCTTTGCCCACTTAAGTTAGCAGAGAACTCAGTGCAGCTTTTCACATGATATCATAACTGAGCAGTTTAGCAGACATTAATAAATTCCTATTGTTATGCAAGACTAGTTAATTGTAAAGCAGCCCCCTCAGGACTGAAATCAAGCCTGAAGCCCTGTTGCAATGTATCCTATACAATCCCAGGGTAAAAGACGGCTTTTCAGAACTTGTAAATATATGCATCTAGATATGTTTTATTTTTCTCCTGGCAGAAGAGCTGATAGATTTCACCTCAGCTCTGTGCTAAGAAGAAGATTGCCATCTATAGATAACTATCCCCAACTGCACGTCCTTGCGTCAGCAGGAGAGAGAAGGTGCGTGGGGGTCAGATGGTGGTGCGCCTTGCTGGAGTGGGGTGTGAGTCTGTGTGAAAATGGACTCTAGCCTTGTATCAATGGCTTCTAATTCAAAATAAAGACATAGTACAACAGTGGCAGTTTAAAAGTGGACATTATTGAAAACCTTTTTTTGCTGTGCTAGTTATGCACAACTACTGACCATAATTGTTGCCAATCCAGGAACATTTCAAGTAACCTGCAAATACACTCTTATATTACTTTCCATTTATGTTTTCTTCTTGTGTAGACAATATGACACACCCCACCCCATGCCCCCAAACCAAAAATATCCATGATACTTCTCGGCCATGTCCGATTTAGAGAGCAAAATGCCAAACGTTAAGAATGTTGTTGGGCCCCAGATGATATGCAGATGTAATCCGCAGGCAGGAATAACAACAGACCAAAGATATAGGTTGCTCCGTGTATACAAGGAAAAGAAAAAGGCAGGCAATGTAGTCAAATGTACTCACCAACACAAGTGTGAACATCTGTACACGCACATATACCCAGACAAAAATGATTATTTGCCATTTAAAAAGCACATTATGACTAAAATAAATGCTATTTGTTTTCTTATCATCTTGACTGTTTATTTGTATAGAGTGGAAACATTTTCTGCGAGTATTGAGAAGTACAAGCTTTTCCCAGGGACACTGAGCTATGGAAAAGCTGGCTGGGAGTGGCAAGCATTGCTTGAACTATAAAGAGGAAAAAAAATTAAATAAAAGTACATTTCAAGTGCAATAGGTTTTGAATGACCTGATACTAAAAAATCATTGACCTTTACTTTTACCTGCTTGGAACTTTTCAGAAATACTCTCTTTGCCTTCTGGATATGTCTGGCAATTTTCAGTATAAACTGCTCCAAACTAACATTAGTATAAACCAAAGCTGATCATTTCAATGGGATGTGAAGAAACCTCGTGTATGGAGAAAGGACCCCATAAAGCTAGCAGTAAAAAGCTATTTGTAAAAGAGCATTCAAACAGGATAGTTTTAGTTTTAAAAGTGGCTCTTGCAAGAATCGAATATTCTTTTAGTTGTCTTTGATAGGCAGCCATACAGCAGCAATATGTAAAATTTGTGAACTGGTCCAACCTGAATACATATCAAATTACTTTGGCCTTGTCAATCTACCAAATCTTTCATCTTTTCTCTGGTCGCCTTTTCTTGCTACATTTCCTTTATCTCTGCTCACAGTTTCAAGAAGTCAATGGCAAAGAGTCATCTCCAGTTCATCTGAAGATAAAACCCATTAAGCTGTTGTATTCACATTTAATTAATGTTTTCCAACTCTCATTTCCTATTTGCCTCCTGAAAATCTTGCCTAAAGTGCTATATGCCAAATAAAATAACTCAGGTAAGGGATATCTGATCCAAATGTTTCACAGGAGATGACTGGATAAGATAACTCTAAGGAGCTGATAATTTTTATTATTTGTGGACAGCCTTTTTAGCCGAGTTCATTCGCTGCAGACATACCCTTATCCCTTGGGGATGGATGGTGCAAACTGAGCCTTTCCTTTTATTTTTCAAGCGTTGCCTGATACTGATACAATTGCACTTTTATCTTTATTAATTCAGACGCCGGCTAGTTACTCCGATAAATCAGGTGCTAAAATGAAATGAAAGCATCTATTTCTGCAGATCAGGCACAACTTCCTAATGCTTTGCAAACATCAATCCAAGCACAACACATGACATCAGCTCCGAGGCTGGGAAAGAGGGGAATTTTCATTTTACAAGCAGGCAAAGCAAGGAGAGGCTTGTCCCAGAGGCGACAGAGGTGGTCACGCACAAGATGCAGTCGCTGCAAGGCTGGGGTCGTGTCTCCCAGCCCTGCACGCCGGCGAGCCGGAGCTCCCCATGCTCTCAGCAGTAAATGCCAGCAGCTCACTGGAGCTGGGGAGTGCAATCCTCTTTCTGTCAAGCAGACCAGAGAATAGCTGTGTAATTACTTGGCTGTGTTTTGCCGCCCTGCTGCGGCTGCCACCGATGGACAAGGGAAAGCATTGAAGCAACTGGGCAAGGTGATGTCTGGGGGGAGCAGACACCGGGGATGGAGAGCTCGGAGCTGGAGAGTGGGCTAAAAAGCCGGAGCAATACGGAGAGGGGCAGCCAGGGCAGCAGCCAGGGGCTGTAATCTCAGTCTGTGATCTAGTTATGACCAAGATGAAAGAAAAAGAGCAGGTCTGAATTTTATGTCGTAATATTTGCCACAAACTGCTTGCAGGGGCAGCTCGAGCCCAGCCGTTTTGCTGGCTGTGTGTTTATAGCGGTGCCCTCGTTGGACTATCTGGAGTCAATGACAGGCAGAAACCAGCTAGAAAACACAAGCTGCTGGTGGCAACAGAAAGGAATCTCTTGCAGAATGGGAAGATGGCTCATGAAAAAATGTAAGGACAAAATATATACATACACTTATATATGCACGCACATACACAAAGGGAACATGCTTTTAATGCTGAATATTTTTTTTTAACTCTTATTGCCACAGTTGTCAACTATTTTCATCGTTTTATTGCTATTTGACTGAACCAATCACACAGAATTAGAACACCGTTAGAAAAAAGTCTGAAATTTTTCCATGCTAAAATAACCTTTCAGTCATCACAGGCTCCTTCTCTTTAGATTTAGCTATTTTAATACTCTTGCCAGGAGAAAGTGGTAAAGACTTGAATATACCTGGTATGATTAGTAACCCTCAAGGATTTTTCTTTTCCCTCAAACACTATTCCCTAACGATCATTGGTGTTTGTATTCTTTATAACACACATTAGATTTTAATGTGAATGCTTGCTACAGAGATTTTTCACAGCATTAATTTTATCATTTAACCTTTGTGCAGTAGAATCACATTGTGTTACCACTTGCCCACATTTTATTCAAATGCCTTCACTAAACACGAAACACCTGGTTTTTAAAACCTAGTGAAACACTGTTCAAATTATCCGGGCTTTAGTTTAATACTGCTTATATATTGTAATAAGAAAAACTTTTATCAAGCTTCTTGGCCAACAAGATGTTTTTCAGGGCACAGGATTTTGACTTATGGGGTAAAAGTAGACACTCCATGGTGGTTCCTTTTTTTACCACATAGAGAGGATCGGCCCAAATTAAGCTGGGCTTTCTGACCTTGCAGCACTGACAGCTTGATTTAATAATCATTAGAGAAAAAAAACCCCAACTTTCTTCTGACTTTTGCAATTAAATATTCATTTCTTGGTGTATTTGCCCTATTACATTGCAGCTCAGCTTCCACAGGCTGAGCTGAACAAATTGAAATGGTGTGTGTGAAATCCCATTAAAACCGGTGGCTAGGACCTGATCCAACAACTGAAAATTTTGCAAATCACTGCTGAAGTGCTGCTTCGCCCTGATAGTGCTTGCCCAAGGAAGCTGCATCTCTTTCTCAGAGGCACAGAGAAGACCCACTTGGCCAAGGGATGCAGCAGCTTTTAGCTGTTCACTGGAGCTGGGCTGCACAACCCCACATGACACACTCAGGCACAGCAATGCAGCACCTCAATTAGCCTATGTGCAGTAAATTAAGCATAATGGACAGGTCCTCTGTCCAGGTTATAGCAGCATCGTGTCCACCTCCGCCTGATGGATGCTGGCTCCTGCCTCTTTCATGCATCACCTGGCCACTACAAGACCTGCAGCTCCATCCCTGCCATTCCTTGGGTCTCCTGCTTCCTGAGACAGGCGGGAACCGGTGCGGTGTTTGCACCGGCACAGGCGTGCACCGAAATTCCTGCCTCCTGTCGAACAACAAACTCCTGTCAGATCTTTGGAATAAACAAGGAATTATTGAGAGCTCCACGTGGTGCCGCGAGGTCATTTCAGACGAAGGGATCAGTCAGGATTTCATAAAGTATTTATTTAGCTGACAAAGGAATTCCCAACCTCCCTTTCATGTACGTTAGAGCTGATGCTAAGTTTCCGAGACAAGGCTCCGATTGTGGCTGTCACCAAACAATGACATATTTCTTTTCTTCTCTTAAATTCTCTGTATCATTCTATATAAGAGGGCAATTTGTCTGTCATGCAGCTAAAACAGGGCCCACTCACTGCCCTCATTAAACTGACAGCACAGTTATTAGCAGTAAACGAAGCCAACAGGCAATGAATTTAGCCACTGTTTTATGGCGAGCACCAGTGAGATTTTTTCAGTAATTAATTTGATAAATATATTAATTATGAATTGAGTTGACAGTACAATCAGATTGTCAGCCTTCCAGACAGGCTCTTGTGATAAGTAGCTTTGTGATGAAGTGGTCGGATTTCAGTACCTGTCATCCTCCGGTGTCAGTCTCTTATCACTGTCCCGGCCATTCACTCTGTAATTTCCTGTGTGTTGTAATTAAATGGTGGCTTTCTGATTGGAAGTGACTCCTCAAACTTAATCTCTCATTCTCTCAGAATATATTGTTTAAAAAAAAAAAAAAAAAGACCCTTTGTTTCAGCGGCTTTTAATGTTAAAAAAGGAGCTTTTTATTTCACGTCTGGTTATTGCCCCAGTGGGTGTTTGGGAATGGTTGCGTTGCCGTTGGTTTGGGCATCAGATGGAGCAAAGCATCCGTGCTCTGTCACCCACACAGTGAGTGGTGGCACAAGGACGTGAAGCCACAGGGTGATGTTGGACCTGCCCTCCACCTCCAAGCAGCAAGCAGCACAGCACAGTCTGAAGGACTTTGGAAAGGGTCACTGCCAGTACCTCTTGCCAGGTTTTTTTCTTTTTGTCTTTATTAAATTAATTAGGAACAGTGCCTGAGGTCGTTTGGCTCAGGAGATACATGTCAAGATAAGATATTTCAAAAACACCTCCTTAATAATTTAATATTAGGTTGGAATTTGGAAGCATAATAGAGAATTTTTCAGAATTGCAAATTTAAGCAAGGTAAGAAGAAGTCCTGCAAAAGAAAAAAAACCCAACCAGCTATCAAGATGCTTTGAGTTCTTCAGTTCCTGTTTAAGCCTATCAGAAAAAATGCCAAACTTGGTGGCAATATTTACCAAATGTAGCAGATGACTGCCTGCTTCCAGTGGCCTCCTGTTGGAGGGAAAGGGTGGCCAGGGAATTGGGGAGTGCAGCTGGTCCCCAAGGTTTGGGCCTTACTGAGTCCTAGTGTCAAATTGTTTGACCTGGAGCAAGTCACAATAACTCAACCCAGCAAAAACCTCGGCATGTGCTTGATTTTAAACACACGGACACAAGTTGCCCCATAGGAATCTTATTAAGTATGTGCTTAACTGTAATTTTAATTTTGTGCCTTTTTGCGTGTATGCGCTTTAATTTTAAGCACATATGTAGTAAGACTTCTATGGGGCAATCTGTGTCCATGTGCATGTGATGTCCAGGTGTCACATGCCTGCCCCAACCCAGGACACTTTTTTTATCAATACCTTATTTTTCACAGCACAGGGCAGAGCATCAGCACAGCCTCCGGCCATCTGCCCAGTATCTGCACATCAGTGTAATGTAACTGTGCCGGTGTCTGCTGGAGATGCTCCCTGCTTGCCCCGGCTCTGACCACCAACGCATTGCAGCCTTTGATTTCAAGGTCTTCCCAAGCATTCCTCCTTGAATAAGTTCAAGTCC
>JAVJGI010000065.1:48953589-48974384 GCA_035590275.1 Ibycter americanus
CGCAGCCCCCGCTGCCCGCCCCGGCCCCGCAGCCCCGCCGCAGCACAGCAGCCCCAAATGGCCACCCTAAGGCCCTTGGAGCCGGGTGTAATTACGAGCTGATCTTTGGAGCAGCCGAGGGCGTCAGCCACCCACCGCAGGGAAGGCGAGCTCCAGAGCCAAGCCATTCCCCTCCCACACCGGGCAAACGGGTGCAGCAGGTGCAGCCATGCAGTGGTGGATCTATCAAAACCTTAGACTGTGGAGAGAAATATTCCTTCCTGAGGGGAGTGATGAAGAGAACAGACCCTGACTTCTAGGCTGGTGGGTTGAAAGAGCAATCTTGGACTGAAACTCATCACAGGGATTAACGCAATCCCACAGGTTGTCCTGTTTCCCAGCGACGGTGCTTCCAGCAGGTCCCTCCAGGCTGCCGCCTCTGAGCGCCTTCTCCATTCACCTCTGCTTTCCACCCCTGCCTTTCAAAACCAGAAAACCTCAGGGAAAATATTTATACATAGTCACCCTGGCTCCGCAAAGCAGTAACAAAACAAAATGATGTCTTCAATAACAGTGCCAAGCACAGGAACAAGTTGTATGGATATAGTCACATTTATAACACAGACAGGCAAGAAGTTCTCTGTGGATGCACGTTGTACATCTTCACAGACTGCTGCATGGTGGTGTGGATCCTGTGGAGTGAGATATCAGCAGTGATTCGCTTTGAATGTGTACGTCGGGATTTCCTCCATTAGTGACTGAAGTGCAGGAAAGAGACAGGGAGCAGCATTGCATTGCTTTGTGATCGCACCGCCCCAGCTGATGCTCCTCAGGTACATGTGGGGGTGAAATCCAAGACAATATGTGAAGGTGGATTATCTCAAACACCATTCTTCTTCTCTCCCCTAAGCCTGCAGATGAATGGGACAAGAAGGAAGTATTTTGTTAAGGACATAGCAGTCCTCAGTTAACAGTTGGACTTGATGATCTTAAAGGTTTTTTCCAACCTAAATGATTCTATGAGTCTATGATTCTATGATTCTATTAAGTGCGTTGAAGCCAGAGCAGGGCAGAGAAGAGATCTGACAAAAGCCAGGCTGTCACTGTCTTGCACTGCCTACCACAAGCCCTGTGGGGATCATGTGTACATTGTGTGCAATGATGCTTTCCACCTCTGGTTCATGAAACCATTGATCTGTTACAATGTGGTTTGTGGCTGGTAAATAAAGGGAACAAGCCTACACTCTGGGTGGTTTTTTTTTTTCCTCACCTATGAGGCTGTATCTCTACTACAAAATCTGTAGGGATTGAGAATTAGAATAGGGTTGAAGTCTCTTGCTTGAGCCTGAAGCTGCAGTAACTTCTCCATATTGCTATCTGGGCTGTGGCATCACCAAAATCCTACAGACAAATCCCAGCATCAGCATCAGTGGGATTAGCCAGGCAGGAGACTACAGAATCAACATAGAATTTTCTCTCTCAAGGTTTGAGAATGGGCCAAATGGAGATAAACCATTGCCAGTCCAGGACAGGAGTTCTGAAGGGCAGAAGGGCAAATAAAAAAAAAAAGAAATCAGAAGCCGGACTCTGCCCTAATGCAAGCTTGCAACCTGCACCACTTCAGAAAGGCCTGAGGTTTTCCCCCTAAGGTTTGCAGGTTTTGATTGCCTGGGGCTGCAATACAGCTTGAAACCAGTCTGGTTTCAACAGGGCTCAAGCCTAGCTATGGAAATGGCCTATGACATTGCTTGCCGCAAATGCTCTTGAGCAAGAAAGCTTAAATAACAGCAAAGTCAAACTGGAAAAGACCATGATGGTTTGAGTTTTGTCACAACTGAAGTGAGAGGACTAAGAAATGCCAAAAGATTTCAAAAGACTCGTGCAGATGATCAGTTCAACCCAAAACCAGCTGCCCCCTTCTACCCAGTCCTAGCTAGAGCAAGACTGCTTTACAAGAACTGTGATCTGCAGTGGTCATGGCTAGCAAGGGCAACAGCAACAGTACAGCTGTACCATTAGTAGACATCATTTTCAGACCCAGTTCTAAGATTTGCATTACTTACAGGAAAGCTGCACAGCTCCGTTAAAACTCTCTACATCTGCTTTGTACAGAGAAGAATCAGCACTGGGACAGGGTTTGACTCAGCGTTTTTAGGGGTCAAAATAACCTCTTGCAGTGTTAGGAGAAATGTATCAACTGAAGGTCCCTCACTGATGGTTACCCTTATCCTCCTCCTCGCACTGTTATGCATGGTCATCCAGACTACCAGGGAAACATTTAGTTTTGCACCTTGCTTATTATTGTTTTTTTAACAAATAACTTTTTAAACTTTATCCAGATCGGTACTTTGAACAGTTGCCTGAACGGAATTACGCAGCGCTACCATGTTCCTCCAAAGTCACATTTGGTATTTATTTTGCTGGTATTCAGTTGAAAAACCTCCTGTCACTAACTTGTTACATTCCCGCTGCACGCGTGTCCGTGCTGGTGTTCGTAATTGTCCAGTTTCTCAAATGTACTCTATCTATTTAAATCTTCCAGTCCCTGTTTCTTGTCTTACCTGCTGTACAGAGAGAGTGGAGCCAGGGAGGGTGGAGGTGATGACAGTGGTTTTTTTTATCTGTAAATCTCTGGGGGGATAAGGTTGCATGGTTTGCAATTAGACAACCAGGTACTGTGGCAGAGGACATCATTTCCTTCAGCAGGTTATCATTTTGAAAAAATCAGGAACCTTTTAATATACAGTATATCTTGCTGAATCTATTGTGGCTTTCTCTTAGCCAGCTTGAAAGACTGAGCTTAATGGCCTTTAAGTCTTCTGACAAAAACAAGGGTTTAAGCTGGGCTTCTTTATCCCCTTCTTCATATCCAGCCTGCAGCTGCACTGTAAACACTTTGCAATGCAAAAGGCAGAGTGGACTCTAAAGGCAGCTCCCCGCTGTCACAGCTCACACTCTGCTGGGAAAGGCTGCTCACGCCGCGTTCTCACAGCAGCTAAGCCTGGTCCATCTTATCAAGGCTAAGCCTCCAGTTTTGGCAGCATTATCTGTGTAATGGCCATCAGATGCAGCCCAGCGCTGGGTTACTGGAGCTTATCTTTTGTTGCAGAAGAAACATAGTTACATGTATGAAAGGACCTATGTGACAGATGATGCTGAAATTCCCATCTTTTTTCTTTGTGGTTGTGCAAAAAGGAGAAGCTGTAGCTCTAAGCCTGCATTTCCAAAAAGTGTAGCAAGAAATTTAGGACTTGGAAAAGAAGATGCTTTGAAAAGATGGTACTTGTAAAATGTCGGTATTTTTGTACCAGAGGAGACCTACAGGATGGACTGGAGCAGTGGAGTAGGACATGGACCACTGCTTAGACCATTGCAATGTTTTGGTTGTTTTGTTATCATCCTCCTGAGTGTACAATTATTATTCTCAATTGTATTTCTAGAATTTCTATAACTATAATTATAATGGAAAAACAATATTCAAGAACTCTTTGTTACAACCTGGTGATGAGAAGAAGCCTACTCTGTGTGAAAAAGTTATTTCCATAGCCTCTGTGTAAGTGTTTCGTGCACCACTGACCAGGAAGCTTTCTGATAATAATTAGGGTTGGCCTAGATGACCTTTAGAGGACCCTTCCAACCCAACCCATTCTATGATTCTGTGAACCAAAACTATTTGCTATCAGAAGCTTCTTTGCAACAGAGGTAGACATTTTAATTTTTAAGACTTTCTTTTATGAAGTCCCAGCATAGGAATTCTTCACTTTGATGAAACTCTTCAGACTAAATTAGAATTAAGGCTCTGTGTTTAAAAATGATTTTTCTTTTTGATCAACAAGCCCAGGACATTGATTTTTTTTAGCCATGGGAGATAAGCAGTTCATTTTTAATGCCTGTTGCCCCAAGCTACAGAAGCAACAGGATAGCTCCTCCAAGCTATCATTTGGTGAGGTTGTGTCCTATGTTCAACAAAAAACCCCAGCACAGCTAATCTTTTTCCAGCGATGAGTTTAGTCATGCAGACCTATAACAGTGCAATGCCAGCAAAAAAGTTTTATCTTAATTTCCTGATGCCAGCTCTATGATATGACAAGAGTTATAAAGGGTCATTTATCTTGTCAGACAGAAGGGGCCATCATCATCAGACCCCAGAGAGTGATCTTCAAGGTCTGTCTGAAAAATTATGCACCTTAAAAAGCCTGATCCCAAACCAGCAATGACAGAGCAATACCCATATATTAGCTATAAGGGCTGCACTGGATGGATAACTGGAAAGATGGGTAGGAAATAGGATGGGCTTTGAAATTCAGTACCATTTTAGCTGGCGTCTTCTACCAACAAGCTGCAACTTTCCTTTGGAGCCACTGTTGTCTTATTTCTGAGCATGTTTTAAGCAGAGTTAGCTGAAAAAAATAGTTAAAATGAAAACATTTGTTTGAAAATTTTGTTTTCAACACCTCACCTCTCCTGAAAATGTGTTGCTTTAAAATGGCTTTAAATGCTGTTTAGTAATAAAACATACATTTTCTATGATTTCTTCCCTTCACCTCGCCAATCTCTACTTTTCAGGGATGGCATGAAGAAGGCAGAATAGTGCCTCTTACTCTCTGGCCTGCTCAGAAGGCTCGAACTATGTAATGAAAGTGGGGGGAAAAGCTATTTTTCATTATTATGAGCAAATGACAAAAATTTAGATGGAATTTATTAAGAGCATTGAGGAAATAGTGACATGTACTCATTAAAGGGCTCTAAATTAGCATTTTTTACTTACAAGAGGGATCTTAGGCATTTCTCCAGACACACTCATTCAGTGAGCAAATAGAACATTTGCTGCTAGAAATTATTAGGGAAAGAACAGAAAAATAATCTAATAAACCTAATCTCTGGTACTTTTGCACACAATTGAGATGCCTGAACCCACTCATGTGTGAGATTTTTGCCATTCTGGGACATCCCAAAGTGTCTCTTGATGATGTTTCTGCAGGGGGTGGGACTCCTATTTGTCCTGCACCCTCTTTGCCAGCCTTGGGTGGTGGGCTCTGCAGCATCCTTGGCAACATTATTTATGTGTGGAATTATTGGAGTTTAATATGAT
This sequence comes from Ibycter americanus, assembly GCA_035590275.1. NCBI lineage: Eukaryota > Metazoa > Chordata > Aves > Falconiformes > Falconidae > Ibycter > Ibycter americanus. Next base: position 48,958,661 of record JAVJGI010000065.1, read on the forward strand.
TTATTGGTTATCTGGATAAAGGCTTCACCATGTATTCTCATTCCATGGGACGCTCCATGACAAGTTCCTGGAAATATTTAAATACTCTTCTTTATATCTGTCTTCATGGAGAATTTATTTTAACATCACTCAGAGGCAAATTTCTTTTATATTTACTTCTATATAACTTTCTTGTGCTTTTGTGTTGGGGTATGTGTCCTTTAGGTGTTAGGTCTCGATTATATCCACTTGGTGTCGGTGTGCTTTTATGACACATTTTGTTTCCCTGATACGTGATTTGTTACACCCCTTAAACCTCATATTTGACAAAGCACGATGCGTGACTGCAGTGGCACAAGGCAAACATTTAAAGTGATGCTACATGATGTTTATGCTTAAAGCAGATATGAATTTATGTGGAACAGTTTCTCTCACCCATTGAATTCTATGCAAAACTTTTACTATCAAGACTGGAAGCTAAATAAAATTGTTATAATAAATGATGTGAGGACATCTACTCGTCTGTGCCAGGAAAATTCCTAGAGCATATGAAAAGGGGAGCTTTTGGCCTTGAACTTTTGGCTTGTATTATTTGCGGCCCAAGTGAACCATTCCCAACTGTTTCCGAAATAAAGGCTACAAAAGTAGGAACTACTTGTACATGACCAGGACAGAACAATTAATTCAAATTGTCAGGAGTTAACTCACATTTCAGGATTGCTTTGAATTTTTTTCCTTCTTGGTAATTTAATTCTTTTGCAGTTCTCTGTCACTGGATTGAGAGAATTGTGTTCTACTACCCCTCTTTTTATCCCCCACCCCACCCCCACCCCCCGCTTTTTTAAAAAATGGGAGATATAATTTAAACCTGTTTCAGTGAATTTACCACAATAAAGTATCTATTTTTTCCAAGGCTTTTTAGATCTCCTCAGAGAGTGAAAGTAGCATTTGCTGAAAATAAGGTGCATTTTGCCAGAAATGTGATGCTAATCCTCTTAGTTTTAATGGTTTTGAAATGGTTTGTAGAAGAAGGTAAACAGAGTAGTTGATTAATAGGAAGGAAGTCAATTGGCCATGTTGCAAGTGTTATACACTATACTGTACAATAGTTCTTTATTTCTACAGAGTGAAGCACAGACTGGTCTTCTTTTTAAAGTTCTTAGGTGAAAACTGATACATCTTCTTATACTGTACAATTCAGAAGTGTTTGATTCCAGCACCAGAAAAAGCAAGCAGTGCACTTTTGAAATAGAAGTCAAACAAATATCACTGATAAGACATTGACGTGACACCAGTTATCTTCCTTTTTTATTGAAAATAGGCAGATATAATAAGGTGCTTCACATTTTAAAGTCTTAAATCTTAGAAAGCTCCAGCCCTAGATGGTTTTGATTTTGGCTTATTAAACTTGCAGTGCTGGGAGGGGGAAAGGAATGGAGATGGAGTGACTCACTTATCCCTGTTATTTAACCTTTCGTTGGCCAAAGAGATTTTTGTCTGTAATTTATTAAAAGGATTGTTCATTCCTGAATTACTTCCCAGTGTCTTCTATCCGAGCTCGGATGCCAAGACCCACTCAAGCCAGGCAGGTGCCCTAGCAGGCCCCCTCCCCATTAATAATTCACCTGTACGTCTGGAGCTCGGGCATTACTTGCATGTAAGGTGATAGGAGCCAGCAGTTACCTTAATTCTTTTGTCTGGCACAATAGTAAAACTCTTGCTGTCACGAGTCATGAGGCTGAACGCTCACATCAGTTGTAGTCCATCAATTAACACTTACAGTTAAGTGCTGCAACAAAAGTGTGAAGTGGTTGAAGATCTGAGCAACAGAGGCAATAGGTAACCCAAGAGCTTTGAAGGAAGACAGTTACAAAAGATGGCTGGGACAGAATTTCAGGGTTTAAGTAGGGAAGAAGACAAAATAAATTTGAGAAGTAACTGAGGAATAATGAGAAGTCGAAGCTGCTGTGGCTGCGGGAGAGAAGTTTGCATGTGTTTCCCAGGGCTCAGAGTGAGCATGGTGTGGGCAATAGCCCACTGTTGCAGCAGCAGAGCTGCCTTCATCCTCTTCTAAAGAGATCCTTTACTAGTTAATGCAGTGAAATATTACAACATAATTTAAAATCGATAAAGGGCTGTTTGAGGGCTGTCATGTTATCTCTTGCACCTTTAACCTGACTAGAAACGTCCCTTTTCTAAAGCTAGGTCTGAAGAAATTAATCAAAATTATCCAACTTGAAAAGATGATTAAAAAAAAAGTTTCTGGAACCAAGTACTGTGTCTCTTTTTCGGGTCCAATAACAAATAAAAATTACTCAAGAAACGACAATGTTAATTTAAAAATAAAACCACAGAACTAATACCATGATTCTGGGTTTTGTGTCAGGTTCAGACATCTCAGACAAGTGTCTTTACAGGGGCGGTGGTCTTTCAGCAGGTAAACTAAAATTCTGATAATTTTTGTTTGGAAATGAGACTAAAAGCAGTTATATTATAAATGCTGTTATATTTAGGGTGGGACAAGGGCATGAGGAAATCCAGAATAAAGTGCAGCCCCTTTATATAAGTAGCATTGAGTGGTGGGAGGCTCTCCAGAAGCAGTTTGACCTACGAGTTTCACTGATGCCAGTCACTGCTCCATCCCACAAATACCTTTTCTTTTGGCTTTGAATAAAGAACAATTTTTTACAAAGCATTAAATTATGACTCCATCTCATCTTGCAAATCGCAGCTCTCATTTAGTGAACCCCATGCACAGCATAAATAATTAACTCTCTGTCTTCATATTAAGCCAGAAGTAACAGAATTATCTAAGAGCCTTTGAGAGCTATATTTGCCTCCTAATGAATAATTTGTTATTGACTCAGCATTAGGACCTGACAGCTGTATAAATTTATTGTATGGGAGAACACTTATAGAAGTAGTAGGAAAACTACTAACCATTCTCCTTCTGCATTACTCCTGGCGAAATAACAGAATTTCTATAGGAACACAGCTAAACACAATGCAGTCAGTGCAGAATATGTGCTAACGAACACATCTGTACCACGAAATGTAACTATAGCCTCTTCCAACACTTTTAAACTTTCCTTACAAGTTGGCTACACTTTCATCTCAATTGCAGTAGTGTCATTCAAGAACAATTTCATTAGATTAAATGGTCTGGGTAGTCAATGCAATTGTAATCAATAGCTGTAACTCCAAGAAAATAGCTGGATGCAGACTTTCAGTCTTCTCTGCCCTGTTCTTTGATTGACTTCAGAAGTGCTGTAAAGCCGAAGAAGCATTTCTGTAAACTGTATTTTAAAGGCTCTCCAAGCCTTCCAGTTCTACAAAGCTGTCATCCCTTATCTTTAAAAGCAAAGAGACGGCTTTTTTAGCCTGGGATAGAGTTTAATGTCTCAGGTTATGACTGACAGCAGGCAGAGAGAAATGGATAAAGCCTACCCTGTCTGCACGGGTATACTCTGTTTAGCTGCAATTTCCTTGGCTGCATCATTGCAGTGGCCTCCCCAACATGAAAGGAAGCCCGCAAGGAGCATTTCTGAAAGGTTTGGGAACCCTGATGAAGTAAAGTGCTGAAGTTTCATTGCACCTTCAAAAAAATCCCAGCCCACACCATCAACTTTCTTTTTCTTTTTTTTTTTTCTTTCTTTTCTTTTATTCCACAAGGCAGGATGCTGCTTCTCCTCCTCCCTGCCGTTCCCCCAGCGCTGGACCTGGCAAAGCCTGAACCGAGGATTGTAGATACTGCAGAGAGACTTCTGCTAACTTCATTACCTGCTAATGTACTTGAGACCCATCAGCGGTGGTGCGGGGAGCCAGCAGCATGGAACATGAAATACAGCCAGGTGCACATCCTTTTTCAAAGTCACTTTCAGCATTGCAAATGCCACTTCGTGGATGCTCTCTGCAAAATTTCTCTGCTGTTCCTGAATATCTGAGGCCAGAACAAGCTCTAATTCCACATTAATGAATATTCCCTTTTCCTTGCTATGTTGCAGATCCATTGTATTCATCACATTAATTTCAGTTTCGCCCTTTCATTCGGCACTTTAGTGGTCTTAAATGCAATGTGTAACTCCTACTGGCTTGACATATGCAGGTGTTTGCCCTACACTTGACATCTTTCAGCCATGCTGAATCTTGAATGACTAAGCAGTGATCCATGTAAACGTCATGTCATCTCGAGTTTGATGGGATACCTTTTAAACACAGGAGGTGAAAAAGGTAATCCTTTCCCTTCTTTCTTTCACCCGAAAGATAAATCACTCTATTTGTACTGTCTGGAAAATTAAAAAGCTTTTATTTAGCGCCACTATTTCAGAACAAGCACCTTTATGAAATACAGAGGCACTTTGGAAATGCAGAAGCATATTTTCAAACGAGTGCAGATATTCTCAACACCACTTTATGTATTTATTATAGCTCTTGCATTACAGTCTTAGAAGCATGTATTTATATTTTTCATGATGTCTCCAGCAGATGATAGGGTATATGCTGCAGTTTGCCTTATATACTTGGGAATGTATGAAAAAGGCCTCTTATTTTAGCATGTACTATATCTTGTCATTCTTTTTCCAGATGAGAGTGGTAGTAGATTAAGTTCCCCCCCTTCTTTCCAAAGCTCATGCAGGTGTTTTGCAGAGCATAACCAAGCTCAGATCTGAATGCTATGCAATCAGAAAGACTGAAGCCATGCAGAACAGAAATAAAAGATCTGCACAACTAAGAAATTTTGACAATGCTTGTGGCCCCAGTGCTACGTTACTTGCTCCTGAATAACGGAGCATGATTTTGGCCATACCACTTCTAGTTTTTCTATGTTGATGAGAAGGCTTGGAGCCTGCTTGGGTACCACGTTCTGTTAGGGTGTCTAGACATGAAGCATGACTCAAATTTCCACTACCCAGATGCTGCTGATCCTGAGACTGGAATGTAGCTTATCCCATAAACTTACCTCTGCTGCTAACCAAGCTACTGCCTCTGAAATCTGACTTCTTGCAGTGCAACTATTTAAAAACCTCTCTTTAACCTTCAACACTTAGCAAAGATGTATTTCCTCGGATTATGGTGATTTGTGCATGATTTAGAAGTGGTGCTGAGCCACGTGGTTTGCAATAGGGTACAAGCTGGTCATGACACAGTAAAACCTGTAGTCAAGCCCCTTACAACCACGTCTGTCTTAGGCTAATGTAAATTTGTAGAAATTAATTCTGGTTTATGCTAATATAGATCTATAGAAATTAATAGGAGCTGCTTCTGACTTACATTCATATAAATAAAGAGAATCAAGTTTGCATTTTAAATTCATATATAACTCAGTCTTAAGATTTTCACATTTTACCTTTCAAGGTTCTAGAGTATTTTCTTGCAAAGTTCCTGTTATTAGATCTTTGAAGACAAATTGCCTTTAGCTTACTACTATTACCAGTGAACTATGGAAACTGCAAGTGAGATTGTTTTGTATGGGATGAGGCCAGGATAAATGGAACTTGAACTCTACTCTGCTCAGAGATTTTCTGTAGACCCTTGACTAACTAGCTTAGCTTCTATCAGCTTCTGTGTAAAATGCAGATAAATAAAATAAAACGCTCTGACTTCCGTCTATCAGTCCTTTCTTCGTATATGAAATTCAACCTACACTAGGAGCGAGATTTCAGAATTAAAGACGATCCTATCTTAAGAACTAAACTCAATAAAGCTACTAACTAAAGTTTCTGAACTGGTAGAAATGATGGGCTGAACGATAGTGAAACTGCAACAAATCCCCTCATCTCATACTAAATACATAAACATATGTTATATATATACACACATAATATTTTAATACCTGTTATTTATATTATATTTATATGTAATATAAATAACAGAACTATCTAAAGCCTTCCTTCAAGTGAGTTTCAGACTCCAAGACCAGTCACCCCCCTGGGTGAGGGGCTAATTTATGCCCTCCTGGCCCCACTCTTGCCGAAACCCGTCCCGCTGCTCTCCTGCTTGTGCCCAAAGAGCAGCTCTGAGCTGCGGGCAGTCCTCAGCGCCAGGTGAATAAACCTGGAGCCTCACTCCCTCAGCATGCTTAGGAAGCCAAAACTAGGCTTGCAATTTGATTCTGCTTTCCTTTCCCTTTTTGCTGTCAGTTCACTGAATTTTGAAAAACACCGAAACCTGTTATTTTCCTATGGTTTGCAATCCAGCCTGCTGGGTTTCCATGCCTTCTTTAGCAGCCTGGTCCATTGCTTGGCTGCCGTAAAAGTTGTTGATCTCTTTATATGGTTGGAAGAACCGTATGTCTCTGATTAGTATTTACTAGGGCTTTTTATTGTTCATTTTACATTTATAAAAGTTTCCAGGCTCAGGGAGTGTGGCTGGATCAGTGGAACAAGTGGCAGCCAGAAGACTTGGGTCCTACTTTCTCCGTTGCATGACTTCAAGTGAGCCATTTTCTGCTCCTGCTCCTGCCTTGACCATCACTTCTGTCCACTGTGTCAGACTGAGAAACACTGGCACAGCAGGAGCAGGTCTTTTAGCCCAGGCTGCGTTGCACAAGCTGCAAGCCTTTATGCTCCTGGCTGGCTGATACTGAGTTCACTGAAATAAGTGGGCTGATGCAAGAGAATCTATTCTGTTGGCAGACAGTGCAATGCACATCCCTGTACCTGGCAGAGGATGTTTAACACCCTCGCTAGCAGCAGCCAGGGTGACACAAGCTCCTGCACCACATGCTGGCGTTGTGGCTGGGCTTCCTTGTAGCTCCAAACCCAGAACGCCTGGCAGGAACTCTATCAATTAAAGCGTACACTGCTATACAATTCAGCTGAGTGCTAGGAGAGGCTTGTTTTCACTGGGGTGTAACAAGGGTAATTATAATAATGATTTGCCCATTCCTCACGACTGTATTTTCTCTTAGCAACAGGCTTGAGCACCACAAGAAATGTGATCAAAGTTGAAAGAAAATTCTCTTTGATGCAAAGGAGTTTTTTGTTGCTGTTTTGGTTAGGGAGGGCAAGCAGGGGAGTCTGTCAATGCAGTCGGCTAATGACAAACAGGGGATAAAGCTTCATGGGGATTAGCAAAGTCTGAATGCAAGTCAAGTGGTCTGATTCTGTAATTTCAACCAAGTAGCAAAGCAACCTACAGGCTTTTTAGTGTTTCGGTTGCCACAAAGAAGCTTTGCTGTCACCTCTGAAACACTTTCTTAATAAGAAATTTCCTGGAACACCGAGGTCTTATTTCTCACGGGAGGTTAAGTCATTGCATTATCTCCTCAGGTGAAAATTCATTATGCTCATCTTCTATGTGTATTTGAACAGCCTCTTCCTGTACAACAGGCTGCCCGTCTCTCCCTTAGGCGGTAACAGCATCAAGTGGTGTTCAGTGCTACTTATCTTGCTCACCTGCCAATTAGCTATAAACTGTAAGAAGCATTGTACCCAAAAAGAAAAAAAAAAAAAAAGCTGGATCAGTTTCCAGTTTAATTACTCCAAAAGAATTCAATATATTATTGCCTCAAACAAAAGCAAAAAAAATATCTGAACCTTTAATCCTCTTTGAAGATGCTTCTTACTGATATATCCCATCACATATTTTTAACAGTGGTGACAGTACTTAGAGAAATCATATCCTATGTTTGGTTAAGCCAGGAAATGCATTTGATTCTTCTGCTATAATTTTCACAGCAGCTTAGTAAGTGCAACCTCTTTACCCCTTGTAAACCATCCCATTGACGGTACTTGGTTAAATGTTATGTAATAAATGGAATAGCTGTAAATTAATTTAATGCGTTTATGTCGATATATAACACATTCACCTTGTACATATGAACTTAATATTTGAGCATTGCCTCTTTTATAAAGATGTTAGGGTCCTTAAAGGGTTTCCACATTGCTGTTCCTGTCTCACGACTCAGATGAAGCCTGACCCCCAGGGAGGGGACACAGGTGAGGTTCACTCCCATCCTTGGAGCATGGCCTGCAGGGACAAGGGGACATTCAGGCACCGAGGCTAATCTGTCTCAGGGGCTTGGCTCAGATGGGGCTGGGGAGCACAGAGGGCTGGTCGAGCACTCACGGGAAGCAAATGCACTTAATTCAGTAGGATCTAATAGATGATGCTTGGCCCATAAGAAACAAAAATGCTGTATGGTCAAAAGAAGCAGGGGAAAGAGGAGGAATGGGGGTTTTATTCTTACAGAGTTTGATGCAGCCATGAGCTGCAGACTTCCAAGGGCGTTTTTCTCACTCGCAAGCTTTTAGGGTGGCTTTGTGCTGTGGGCCTGACCAGGCCACTTGTGTGTGACCCAGCCTGGTTTTGCGGGGGCTCAGGTAGCCAAGGCGGTGGGCTTGGCTGCAGGAAGGAGCGATAGCACGTGTGTGTGCATGGCATCCATTTGGGATCACACGGGAGGACTTCTGCAGGGGAAGCCTTCCCTTGTGGAAATGCAGCTATATATATTCCTATAGTACTGCTCTCCTGAAGCGTGGGAGGTCCTAGTTTAAATGGGGATGGGTCTGGATGCTGGAGGGCGCGCACAGCCTGCGACCAACAAGCCAAAGCTGAGGGAACCAAGGGCTCTTCACCTCCCCTTCTCCCCTGTGCCTGTTATACACTATTATTAGAAACTGTAAGGACTTAAAATATGGTTTTCAAGAGTAACCAACTAGCCAGGAAGAGATTTTGCTCTAGCAAGGTTTCTTTGGCAGATATCAAAAGAACCTTCCAAGTATCTTCAAAGTTTTGATTAATGATTTATTTGTCACACAAGTGCAACAGTTTATTTTGCTTTGGCTGTGAATCAGCTTATGTACTAATCTGAGGGCTACAGAGACTGGAGTTTGCTGCAAATTATTTAAAAGTTGGCATGCTTCCTGTAAGCATGTCCCATAACTGATAAAGCACTGAATTTGTTTTATTTTAAAACTCAGAGAGTTCTTTGTTGTCATCAGATTTACAAAACAAGACTGTTTTCAGCATAAACTACCCCAGGAATAAAGGTCCTTACTGCATGACATTGTTTCATGTTTGCTTATTAATTTAGACTACAGTTTTTTAAAAACTGAACTCTTGAAACTTATATTCCTCAACAGACCTATTCTCAAAAAAATGGATCAATTAAAGGGTGTCATTTTAAGTTTTAAAACCTGGCATTTGAAAGTTGAATATCCACTATTATGCAATCAATTTGTTTTGTGTTTTATTATGCAGCGATGTACAGTGCAGCATAACGTTGCATCGTTTTGGACAAGGACACACTTATGGCAAAGTCGTTTATTTTAACTCTTCCTGAGCGCTCCATTTCTTGATTTCTGAGTATTACAAACATACAAGTACCAGCTTCTGAGCTGCATTTATGTTGCTAAAGCTGCACCAAGTTCCTAATTTAATCCTTCTCAGTTAGGTGATTGTGGAATGAAAATCAGCCGCGTAATAAACCTGCACTTTTGCACTCCTCTGAGCCTAAATGCACCACGTCAAGAAGATTTAATATTAACCTTGAGCGCAGCGCTGTTGGTTCACTCGTACAGCATTGGCCAAACCACAGAGCAGAGCCGCAGACAATAGTCTCCTTCCAGAGGACGTTTGGTCTGGCTCATGACAATAGCTAATTCATACAGCGATGGTAACTCGTTGATGACGCAGAAATTGGGATCTGAGGTAAAAGGAAAGTGCTGACAACAGACTAATCTGGCACTTTTTCAGTGGTTTAAGGCAGCCCTCTAGAGGCAGGAGAAAGCACTGCACTGGGGATGCCAAAAGCGCACCAGCAGAAACCTCTGCGGGGGCTGCAAATGAGGGTTTGACTTGTAAAGAGCAAATAAGTTTCCAGTATTTTTTCTTTTTAATTTTTATTTTCGGGTATTTTTGTGGTTTTTTTGTTTGGTTGGTTTTGTTTTTGTTTTGTTTGGGTTTGTTTTTTAAATACGAAGCTTCTCCACTTATCTAAAAAATTATTTACATCAAGTTTTTCATTCAGAATTATTTCCTTTTATAGTACTTCTAACAATTTGAATATACTGATAAACGCATGGTACCAGTAAGACAGGTGAAGCTGCAGCACAGTGATGCTTTGTCCAGGTGGAATGGAAATATTACTCTGAGAACAGGGTACTTGGGATAAGGCTGGACCACAGCTATGTGAACGACCTATCCAGAGCACATGGAAACACACAGGAATGCCAAATTATTTCAGTGAATTTTGGGTTAGATATTTAAGAAATGCACAAACATAATTCTGCACCTACATGAAAATTTGCACTCGAAGTGTTTCCTGTGGGATACTGGCATCTGATGGGCTCTTAGGGCTGGAATGTATTCGAGCAATGGACATTCACATCCAGCAGCTCACCTTTAACTTTAACTTCCACTTGCTCATCTTTTCTCAAATCCCTGTAGCTGCTGTATCTGAGTGCTTTACAAACCATCTGGTCAGGCCTCAAAAAAACAGAGCTTCTGGCAAGGATGGGAAGTTTGAGATAGAAGGTCTCTGTGGGATCTCTCTCCCGGGCTCCCATCTGCCGCAGCTGGTACATGAGATTTCCCCATCTGGTTCAACCTACTTCAAATGGGCTCCCTACCCTGCGGGCTAGTGATGTGTGGCCCTGAGAAAGCAAGTTTTCATAGAGAAAAAGTGCAAATATCATATTTGGAACTTAGATCTATTTTTTTGTTATCAGCAGTTTTCAAGCAAGAAGTCATATACGCAGTGTAAGAGCCCATCCTTGCTTCTTGTCTCCTCTGCCCAAAGCAGAAGAATCCATCTACCAGTTTGATTTCACAATAGAACGCAAAGTCATTTAATCTTGTACATTTGTAAGTTTTCTTCAAGGTGGGTTTTGAAGGAAGATGCCTTCTTGAAAGGGCAAGGGTAGATTATTGAACGAAAATGGCACAGTGTCAAAAACACACAGTGACTCCCACGTAAAATACCTCTTGCTCAGACTTGGTATTTGATCAGTTCCCTGGGAGAATCACATCAATCTTCATTTTAATGGGTGCTGATGCTGTGTATTCTTCCCACAGTGACATTTTTTTATGGGATGGAAGAAACTGATCCTATAATCGATGGTAGAATTTGTATATTGTTTCTTCATGTGGTTTTGTTTGTATATTTTTTTTGGCTAGCAGTTACAAAACATTAAATTTCCAAAAGAAAGTCCAAGACTGGAAAGTATCAGATCATTAGGTCTAATCCACTCTGCATGGATGCTGGCTGGCATTTTCCTGTGCATTTAGTGAGTGTTCAGAGAGAGCTTGGAACTGGGCTGTTGGTATTTCACAACCTTCTGGATTAGCATCTTTATTTATATTTGACTAAAGAAAATGTCTTATGTCACCCTCAGTTTTTTAACCCAAACCCTGTCCCTCAGGCATCCTGATGGTGAAATATGACAGCAGCAGCCACGAAATGACTGAAGCGAAGTAGAGCGTACCCCCAAAAAGCTTTGTAATGAGTTCAATTGATTGGGGAAGTTATTAGTGTGCGTGAGTGACTAGAAAGATGCTCTAGGAACGTGTCGGGCAGCTTTGTGTCTTATCTGTGCTCATGGTGGGAAACCAGTCCTGATAGTGTGAAATTTGGTAGGCTTTCACACTTACTTTGGGCATAAGGAATCTTTCTGAGAATGTTGGAGCCAGAGGTGGGTCTAGTGCCAAACCTTCAATCTGAATAGCCCCATAAACACTCTTGTTTTCTGGACCCAACTCTGTTTGAAAATTAGGAAAACAAAATAAAGAAATCTGCTTGGGTTGCCATTTCATGTGTGCCTTTCACAATCAATGCGCTTCCCTTGGAGCACACTGATGTGCTTTGTGCATCCAGATGGATGACTATTTCAAAGTGAGATTGTATAAACAAGGCTGGAAAACAACTGTAATTTCTAAATGTATATTTATTTGTTATGGGCTTGTTTACTTTGGTCCATGTCTGACAGAAACAGTTGCAGTCACTGAACTGAGCAGAAATTTAAAAAATGCATTCATGTGTCACCTGGGATAGCAGAACAATCTGTGATTTCTGACCTCTCTCTGTTGCTGAACTTGTTTGTAAGAAAGGCAGCAATAATCCATCCATCATCAGCACAGGTATCGCACTGCTGCCTTCTTCCCCATAACCATGTAGTGGTACCTCAGTCTTCACTGAGCCCAGTCTCAGCCAGCTGGGGCTTATTCAGCCTAAGTTACACCCCAACCAGGCATGGAGGAGCCAGATACATCTCAACAGACGTAAGATGTGTTGGCGCATGTTGATGGGGAGTGCAAAAGCTAAGGAGTATCCCATGAAACCAAGAGGCAAGTTTAAACCAGGCAAAAGGAGATACTCTACCACACAGGGTGTAGTTCAAGCTTGCCACCATGGATGCTCACAGTGTGACCAGGTTCTAAAGATGTTTGGACAAATTCATGGAAGGAAAACCCGTTTGCCTATTTAAATATATAATCTCTGAGTCAAGAAGTCACTGATCACCAGATTAGTGATTACTCTTGAAACCTTTCACTGTAAGTTGTCCTGCTCTTCCCTAAGCACCTGCTGCGAATCTCTACCAGGAAAGGGATAATAATATCAATAAACTTTGTCCTGATGAAGTGCAGCTGTTCTTTTATTCACAGTCAATGAGGAAAGCCAGAGATGTTCAACATCACACAGAACCAGGTCCTGTCATCCTAAAAACTTCATACAGACCAAGTTCAGCAAGATGTACAAGTTGCAGTGGTATTCATGGCATAATTTTTGGCAAGCACTTGTACACCTGCTCACACATCTTAAGGAATTGTAACTGCAGATCCTTAACACACAGGTTATATGTATTTAAATCAATGATTTCGCTGAAGTTAGGATGCCTTTTGGTCACATCTTCATGCCTTAGAAGAGTATTAACAGAAAAGCTAAATAAACCTCCTTGCCAATGTAAAGTTTATTTCTGTTGCCCACCTTTGATATTTTCCTGCCTGGCTCTGATTTTTCATATTGACACCTAAAATGCCTGTAAAATACAACTTACCTGTGAAATTACAGTTATTGCAGCATCCTTCTTTCATGGGCTGGGAGACAGAATAACCCGTGGCCTAAAATAAGAGCCCTGTGTAATTTGGTTGTGCTTTTTCGATGCACTTGTTTTCACCTCCCCTAACCCCGTGCTAGCATGATAAGCATAGTCATTTTCTCCCTTGCACTATATTTGGGCCATACACTGGAATTTGATCCAAGAGTCACCATTTGCTAAGGATAAGAAATGGCTTTAATGCCACGCACCGACACACGGATCCTGTCAATTTTTCCCTGTTTCATTTCTTCCAATAACCCAACCAATTGGCTTGAGCAAGCAATTCAGAAAGAAAATAAATGTAATAGAGATCCCTCTTTTCAGAAAGGTACTTCTGTCCAATTGCTTTCATCTTGAGAATACAGCTATGAGGTCTGTTTCAAGGGATGTCCTTCAGCAGGCAGCATGAATTGCAAAATCAGTCACACAAATGGCCTACCATATATAAAAATAACCAATATATCAACAGGGCTGAAGCCAAGCAGTAGTTAAAATAACTACTAGATCAGTAACACTAAACTTACAACAGACAGATGCATCTGAAAAGGAAAAGCGCAGGCCATTTTTAGTCTGATTCATATTATTACTTCATTTTTTATGCAAGATGTGAAACATTCTGAAAAGCAAATGCTAAAAATTGAGAAAGATTACCCTAACAAAATGGAATACAGTGTAAGTGTAAAATTGATAGGGGAATACTCCTGTCTCTAATGAGACAGGATGCTATGGCTGAGAAAAAATTTGACATAATCTGTGAGAGCCTTCGTAGATGGATGATGCAATCCCTGCTCATGCTGCAAGTGGTTTTGCTGTCTTCATTGCTGCTGCTTTAGGAATAAGCCTTACTCTGCTAGTGCAGGCATGAGTCAGCAACTCCCCTTCGGGCTGAGCTGTATTTATTTGTGCAAATTTTCCTAAAGTTTTGAAAGTGTTTATTTGGAGAGTTCAAACAGGAGGATGGAGGAGGTCTAAGTCAGGGAGGTAACAAGGTAACGTGTACAATTGAAAAGAAGGACTTTGTAGCAAACGGTGAACCTCTTAGCCTGTTCTGAAATCCCACTGCAAAACTTTCTGTATTATCATATTCTTTCCGGCTTGCAGGGAAAGAAGGTTGTTTTCTTCCACCTCAAGCACCTTTTTCAAGATCCATCCAAGTTCACAGTTAAGAGAATCAGGATAATCTCCATGATAACTGAGGTCTGAGACCCAAGTTCAGCTCCCTGCGTCCTGCTGGATTTCCTGCATCATCTCTCAATAAATCTGGTGGAAAAGTGCAGCTTCTACTAAACGCTGTTCTTTATGTTGTAAGGGTGCTGGGGCAATAGTGGCCTGCTGGAAGGATGAACAGAGCACATCCCATGGACAGCTAGGACATCATCCTGCATGTTTGCTGTGTGTTGGAGGATGCCAGTTCTGCTGCCTCTGAAAGCAAAGAAAGAATTGGATAGCACGAAGGCCAACAATATGAATATCTCGTATGTTTTATAGAAGAGGAGACCAACCTTGTCTGTACAGGAGTAATGAGACTTAATGACAGCATAGTTGCTGAAAGATGTGTTTGATCTGCTTTAGAAGATACAGATCTCATTCTGCTTAAAGACGTTAGCAAAATCCATGCTGACTTCAGTGAGGCCAGGGTTTTACCTATAATCAGCAAATTAAATAATTAAAAAAAATGCAAACATATTCTCCTTGCTAAAGACAACTGTTTTGTAAGTTGTTGCTACCTGGAAAAAACTCATAGTGGAACTAGATATCCCTTTATGTGAAATACATATGCAAGTGAATACAATTCAAGCTACAAAAACATTTGAGAAAATTCAGACCTAGTAAGTCTTCAAGGCCTGAAGTGTTTGAGATGTGCCCAAGGTTCAATGAATCAATAGATTTTCTTCTAATGATTTAAACTGAATGTGGAAGAGTTCCTTGCTAAACTGGTAATGCCTTGTGTAGCCCTGGGTTGATTCCATGCTTTGGAAGACCAGAAAATGGATTTCCCATCGCCTTAATACTAATTTGAGTATGTTTGCTGCTGTGCTGACAGCCGTTAGTCTTACAGGAGAGCTGATAATCCATTTTATCAGCTGGATTTCAAGGGGTGAAAGCAGGTGCACCAGGCTTCACAGAGAGTGTCTGGAGACCCCACAGACATCTGCAAGAGGAGAAATATGCTTTCAGGGTTTACATAGCTTTAATTGTGTGAAATATGTCAGTAATGTTTACTTGGCAACTGGTAATGTTTATGTTAGTAATGAGGATGTCTTTCTACTCGGGAAAGCAGGCTTTGAAACTCCTGCACTGCAGCGCTGAATGTGCACAAGTCCTCAGAGGTGGCTGGTTTGTGAAACAAGATGGGGGTTTGACTAAAGAACCGCGGAAGCATCCCTGGAGACCTGCTTTTACTTCTGGGAGCTTTCAGATACCACCCGTATAACCTCTGGTCAGCCACTTACAATGATGATTTTTAAAAGCTCTCAAGTTTCCCAGTATGTTTTAAAGCGCTGCTATAAACTTTGCTCCTTGCTTCGCCTCCTGCTTGCCGCTGCCAGCCCCTCCAGCCGGGCCGCGCTTCGCACTCGCGCCCCTTCCTTCCGACAGGGCTGGGGAGCGGCTGGGGGAGCTGGGGGTGCTCAGCCTGCGGAAAAGGGGGCTCGGGGGGACCTTATCGCTCGGCAGCTCCCTGACAGGGGCTGTAGGCAGGGGGG
>JAVJGI010000065.1:48975483-48989218 GCA_035590275.1 Ibycter americanus
CCGTCCCGCCGCTGCGTTGCCTTGCGCCTGGCGCCTGGCGGCAGGCAGGGTTCAGGGGGGCGGGGGCGCCTGCTGAGCGCAGGCCGAGCTTCCAGGCAAACCCAGACCCTCTCCTGCCCGCAGCCATCCAGCAGGTATAAATACGATTCAGGGAAAACTTGGATTTTTCTCCTAGAAGACTTCATTCCAAAAAATTTGGATTTTTTTTTTATTCCATTTTATTATTTAGCCCAGAGGCTGCTTCCCACTACCATACAGGCTGCTCCTTTTGTGAGTTATATGCACTGCTGAGGCCGAGATGCCATACAGTAAAAAAACCCTAAAACATTCCAGCTTCCAGCTGCTAGGGCATGTGGGGTGAACGGGCACGCACTGGCGTGGTTAAATCAGGGTTAGGTGCATAAATGCCTGGAGAATCTGGGAATAATTATTTAATGCTTCCTTTTAAAGAGGAGAGGAAGGGTGTGGGAGTCAGTACCCGCTACATCACCCAGGGCTCTGCCTGTC
Organism: Ibycter americanus; assembly: GCA_035590275.1. Taxonomy (NCBI): domain Eukaryota; kingdom Metazoa; phylum Chordata; class Aves; order Falconiformes; family Falconidae; genus Ibycter; species Ibycter americanus. The sequence goes on from JAVJGI010000065.1 coordinate 48,975,991, forward strand.
CGTGGGCACGGGAGATGTGTGGGGCAGCACAGCCCCCGCACCATCCATGCCTTGGTGAAACCGCCCTGGGTTCAAACCAAACAGCCAGGACCAGTATGGAGAAAATGTGTTACCCGCCAAGAGAGGAAAAATGCCGAAGCAAGCGCTGGGCGGAGAGAGAGAGAGGGAGAGGGAGAGGGAGAAGGAGAGGGAGAGAGACAGTAGATGAACTTATGGAACCTTGTGTGGGACTGGTGGTGGTGCTGAGGCATGAGGGGGCTGGTATGGGACGGTAAAAGCCTTGTTGCAGCTTGATAGTTTGGTAGTGCTTGCAACTGCAATCTGTCTTCAAGAGCTGTTAGGGGCATTCCCAAAATGCTGGAGCTGCCTTTTGCCCTTCCTCAACATGGATCTGAAGGGCATATCAGCACAGTCATGGTAGAGAAGGCCCTGTGGTGAAGTTTGAGGCTGCTTCACTTCTAAGTAAGGTCAAGCTTCATCAATACCTGGCTGATGATTCAATAAACGGCATTCTTCCTCCGCTCTTACATGCCATGTCTCAGTCAAGCTCCTGCTCTAAGTTGCTAGGATTCCTGACCGAGCTTCTAACACAGTTTTCCCAAAATGGCAGCCATCATTCCCAAGTTTCATACAGGACGTACATTCACTGCATAATGTATTTGGAGAACTTGCTGAACTACAGATACTTTAAAAATGTGTTTTAAATAAAATGGGATATTTTATTTAAATAAATATTTATTTAACTAAAATGAGATAATTATATATCTCAATTATACCTGTTTTCAATGTCTTTTATGTTTCACTTCTCCATAACTTCATAAAAAATCATGACAACTGCTTTCGTTTCGTAGATGATTTGCAGCAATACACCCTGCAGCGACTGCTGTGTTCCTGGGGTTACAGTCTCTTACAGTTTTTTGTCTGCTCTTTATTGCTTCTGTGCAATTATTTCTTCTGTACAAGAGGATAACTGAGTGAGATATAACCATATGAATGTTCCTGTGATTACTTGTGATGGCTGAAATACGCTAAGGGGGGTTTCTCAGCATTAGGAAATTCTCTAGCAACCTACAGCAGAAGTGAAGACTGGAGAATTTAATTTTTAGAACTGAGTGGCTGAGGCCATAAATATATACCCATCTAAAGATTCAGGCAGTTGGGAAATACCGGGGTGCAGAGCTGAAAATACTCAGAGCCCACGTTCAGTGGCAGACTTGGGAACCAGCCTGGAGGCTTTTCTTGGGAATTTGGCATCAGAGGCAAGTAACAGATGGTGGCATGGGTGGGGGCTGTGGGACTGGCAGTAGATGTGGACTGTGGTCCTACAGTATCAGCTGACAACTGTACAACCAACCCACAGCATATAGACACGCTCAACACAAGAGATCACTCTTTTCCCAGCCCTCTGGATATGATACAACTTCATTATTGCAGTAACGGTATATTCCCCAAATTTTATCTCATTATTTTCCAGAATTGGTTGCAAACACAATTTTTTACTTTCTTCATTATTCAGACTTGCTGATTTTTTTCAGCAAATATTCAGAATCTATTCTTGTTTACTCACAAGTCAGATCATACCTTGTTTATCTTCGCCTTGATTGTCCTTATGAGACACAGTTTGAGCTGAGAATTTTCAAATGAAAAAAATATTCCATCCTAGAAAAATACATGCAAACAAGGGCTTTTTTGGAATAGCAATGTGTGGGTTTTTTGCCCCCAGCAACAGTGGACCAAACCAACTGAGCACACATTTCTATTACCCACACAGACTTTCAGTGAAATCACTTGTAGCATATAGTGTAGAATTTTCCCTTGCAACAGTTATTTGTATCAAATAGCTTCCTGATTAAATACTTTACCATGACATTATATTTTTATAGTTTTCTTAATTGGTTCAATTGTTAAACTTAACCATGTGCTGTTGAGATCAGTTGGAAGATTGAAGACATGCTTTTGACACACCTGGTCCTCTGGTCATAAAAATGTGCCTCCAGCATCAGCGGATGAAATGGCAAGTGGCTTCAGTGAGTTTCCAGAGGGCTGAAAAAAGAGAATACCCAGAACAATGTCTGAAACATCAATTAAAGTCTCTTTTTGAGAGCAGCCTTGAAAAATGACTGTTTTTACAAACAACAGGCTTTTGAGGTCTAGCAGTTGTGTACTTAGAACGAGCTAAGAAGAGAAACTGCTACAAAACAAAAGCAACAGGCAAGAGTCATGACTCCTCTTTTCTGTATCAATACCGAGATTTTGTTTGTGAACTGGGCTGCCCATTTCCTTCTCCAGTATGATGTTTGCCATAGGCATATGAAAACCAGATTGAATAGGCTAGATGCCTTCATATATTAACCTCCTGTGCTTTTTCCCACTTAACAACAGGTAATTGTTAGACCAGCTTTATAGCTCCAAAACTGGTGTACTGAGAGGTAAGCTTTGCCAGTCACTGTAGCTTATAGGTTTTATTGCTGGTGGCAAGATTTGTTTGCTCAGATATGTCCTTCTTGATTTTATGTTTGCCAAAAGAAAAGTAATTAGAGTGATGAGTTCTGGCATCTCTGTTATTCAGAGGAATGGCAATTAATCCAGATAGTCATAGACTGATTATTATCCCCTTTATTAATTATTACTCTGTATCCTTTCCAAATCTACTTGGACATTTGCAAGCATTCTCTACTATTATGAGTGTTAATCAGCATCGGGACTGATGTTGTTGGGGATGGTGCAAGGTCCTTTCTGGTCCTGGCGCCTGACTGTCTCTGAGTTGCAGCCCTTGCCTTGTCCGCTTTGAGGAGTATCTGAAGGGCTGTGTTGCTCCAACCCACTCATAACGTGCTCAGAGCTGTGTGCTGACACAGGAATTCTGGTCAGACCTCATGCTTGTGTTGGCCAGTTTCAAGGCCCAGGAAGCTGTGCCTGACGTTCAGCTGTCTAGATGTCCCATGTGGACTTGCTTTTCATTTTCCTCTGCGGCTGAAGGGCGGATACCAAGGAGCACCCAATATGTGGGGGCATTACAGAAGATCCGCCTTCTCAGGCCAGGGGTACCTGCACTTTTTGGGACCCAGCTGGGCTGGTACAGAGGTCACCAGCAACCGTAGTTCACTGTTAGGGGTTACTATATCCACTGATTACCTGAGAATATGATGACAAAACGATAAAAACTGTGAGGCAGTTTTTATCAGATCAGAGTAGAGGGCTTTTGTCTTTGCCTGCAACACAGGATCTGGCTCCCTGGCAGGGACTATATCACAGGCCAGCCTTGCCTCTGCATTGAGGATACATCAGTGTCTTCAGCTTTCTGTTTCTGAGCACTGTTTCAGTCTCCAGAGGACGAATGCACTCTGAGCTCTGGCACCACTTCCAGAGCAGAGCCCCGTTGTTGATGGACGCAGGAGCTCGAGCTGGAGTTGCCTTGGGCATTTATCTCAGGGATGTGGTGGAGTGCCTATCACTGGAGGTTTCCAAGATGCGATTGGACAGGGATCTAGATAATCTCATCTAGGTTTCCTTTCCCGTGAAGGGTTGGACCAGATGACCTTCTGAGGCCCCTTCCAACCTGGGCTGTTCTATGATTCTATGACCTCCACACAGCACATGATGCTGTGGTGTAGACATTGCCTTATGGATTTGTGGTACCCAGCGTGATGGGCTGGGTGGGTTAATGGGCTCTCTTGACACTAGTCTTTGGGAAGCCACAAAGGCTGTACTTGAACTAGTGACATCTACTGCTCTGCAAAGGCAGAGCTGATGTGTTATCAGAGCTCAGCACCCCCTTGTAAGAACAAACAGTGGATGTGCAGTGCCACTGGGTGGACTCCTTAGCTGAATATAGATACTTTCCTCCGCCTTCAGTCCCATGATCTTCTGGAAGTGGGGACAGAGGGACTTGAGGCTTTGACTCTCAGCCCAGCAGGAGCCTTATGTTGGCCTGACAAAGTCTTGGTCTTTGTTCTCCCTGAGGTGTGCCCCAAGTGATGGGCATGAATCTGTGGAGATCCCTACCTGAAGATCCAAGCTGACAAACCTCTTTTGAGGTAGGGAGTGGCTCCAAGGTAGGATTTCAGCAGCATGCCCACGTCCAGGTGAGGAGACTGTCCCAGCTTCATTTCTAAAACTGTGCAGAAGAATGGTGGAAAACAAAAAGAAAACATGACTTGTTTAGGTCTCCACAAAAAAAAAAGCTGGAGAGATAGGAAGATACTTTTGCAGCAGAAAACTTGCTTGTGTGAACATCTGTGGGTGAGGAACCTCACACCAGCAGAGACCTGAGCCAGACAATACATATAATATTAAATATTTATGTCTGATAGGCTCCAGAGGAGATGTCTGTGTGAGTTCTTTTGTGAGGCCATTAAACTGTGTGTTCCTGCTTTTCCCCAGTTGTCCCTATGAATTTCAAATGCTTCTGGGTAGGCTAGCAGGTATATTATTTCTACTCTTTAGATGAAAGGTATTATAAAGTGTACACAGCCATTTACTCTGATCAGATGGACCATGTAAGCTGTGCTTCTCTTGAAGCCTGTTAAGTTACCCAAATTTAGAGCACACTGTAAATCATGTAAAGCAGAAATTACACGGTGATTATGCATCCTGTGAAAAATGTGGGTGAGAAATCATGCTTTTGATTACAAAAGATGAAATGTAAACTGTATGCAGTCCGATGCAGCCTGGCTCATTTATATTGCCTAGCATCCTGGTATGTTGCTTATGAAGTGACAACATGTGGAGCTGAGTGCTGACAGAGATGACAAACTGCATTTCCAGAAGCAGCACGGCTGCCTTTATGGGCATTAATCAACAAGCTGAAAGGCCTAAAATGAAAGAGGAAATAATAATAATAATAAAAAAGACAGCTTGGGAGATTAAAGACAAGGGGGCTTCTCTGGATGTGACTCAAAACCTGAGGAAATCCAGACCAACACTTCAGCACAGTAGGGAGGGGAAATTTTTCTGCTACAGGCGTCATGTTCATATGCCCTGAGGTGTGCAAGGCTCGAAGTCCTTAGATAAACCTGGGACAGACAGTAAAAAAACCCCCAAAGGTACATATGTAAAGCATAATCTGTTTTGGTCAAAACTACCTCTAAGCAGATGTTAAAAAGGTTAGCTGAGAGTCTGAACATTTTCGCTTTCTGAAGGGTAGGCTGTAATAAGCAAGCCACTGAAATTAAACACGGTAACCTGGTGACTTTGATGAGTCTTTAAATCAAAGGTGTCCAAGCTACCCGCAGCTGAATTAATATTCCAAAAAAGTGGCAGAACATGTGGGATGAGGCACTGAGTCTAAGCAGAATAATAATTGTGTTAGAAAGCAGTATTTGGGGAAAAAAATAGTAGTTTATGGGGCACGGAAAAACAAAAGAATAATCAGAAAAAATTCTGCATGCTAGATACCATTAAGTAAGGGAACAAAATGAGAAGTGTCAAAAGTAACAATTTTTGAAGGGATTTGGGAAGGATTTAAATACAAACAAGAAAAACTTGTTTAGGCAGGTAACTGAAGAGGAAAGAAGCTGGATTATTTTGCAGAAAGGATATTTTAGAGATTGGAGATAATCCAGGTAAGGCCCAAATTTAATGGAAGTTCTGCTTCATTTTTTCAGAGATGAAGACAGCAAGCACTGCAGAAACAAAATAAATTAATGACGTGAATGAGGGTATGAAAATGGAAATTACTGCATCAAACTGCTTCATAAATGCAAATTGTATGAAACAATTTGCATCAGAGAAAGTCAAAGAGACTGGCCACGAGAAATGACATCTGACATCATTATTTCTAAGAAATTTATTAAATTACGGGCTGACAACTGCAGATAAAAAAAGAGCAATTAACATATAATAAGGAAAGGGGAGGAAGTAGTGAACTTAACTTTTCCATTAATGCCACTGAGAAGAAAAACTTGTCTGTTTTCATGTTAACATATGACATAATGCTTGAAAAAAAGAAGCAAATCACATTACTAAGCACTTTAATTTTCCGTGTCATTGGATGGGCTATATGTTGCAGTACATGAGGATATGAAAATAACTTTGCAGGTGGCACTATTACTATAGATTTGCACAGCAAAACATCAGCATGTAGTTTCTTTACACAGCACAAAATCTCAAATATTCATAATTTTTATTGATGTCCAGGCATGAAGCAACTGTGGAGTCCCCAACAGATCTCGCTTGCCCTCAGCATATGTCCTCCCTTGGAAATACATGTGAGTTATGATTCCAGCAAGTGCACAAATATATGGAAAAGCTTTCATGGAGATGGTAAGATCTTTGAATGAGCTTGCTGGTGGTGTGGCTGAACAAAATACAAATGCCACATGAGCCTTAATAAAAATGATAAAACTGGCACCAGTTCCTGCCAGTATAAACACATGACAATTTTAAGCTGAGCTTTCTCACGCTCACTGTAACTGTAGGGGAAGGGCAAGATGGAAGTCAACGGAGTCATGGAGTGAGATATTACTCATCGGCCGTTGTAAATGGTTTCCCCAGAGGCTGTAATTTCTTTGAGGAACTCGCTCATTCTAATTCATTTCACACACTAATCATGCCGATAATTTATTCTGCAGATATCTGCACTTCTGTGGTTTACTTTTGGTCCTAATAGTCCTCTGGGGTGGTATGTCTCACTGAGCGCCCCACTGGGGACCCCTGAGCCTGCCCAGGTCCTGCTGACCAAGAGGAGCTCAGCGCTTTGTAAGACTGTGCTTGGGGATGTCAAGTTCTCCGTTTCTAAGAGGGCAATCCTCTGATGGATGGGAGACACTACTGTCTGGATTTTGGATTTTGCACCAAAGGATCAGTTATCCCAGGCAAGTCTTTCCAAGATAAACACTCAAATACTTACATATTTTTCAGGAAGCCAGTGGAGACCAGATGCCTCACCAGGGAACTGGTTAAGCAGAACAGAGATTTTTGGGAACCCATTCTCTTTTTTGAGAAGAGGCCATCTGAGTCATTTCAACGTAATTTCCTGAGATGAGGGTGCAGAAGAGGCAGCCCTCTGTGCTTTCCTGTGTGGTGCCTCAGCAGTTACTGCTGCCCACTGGGCTCCCTGGGCTTTATCGCATTTAAAATGGTGGAGTGATCTTTTCCACAAACTCGCAGTACAGTGTGACCCAACGGTACGGCAGGATGCCTGGTGTGCTCTGGGCATGCCTTACAGCACGTGAGCACTGAGCCTTAGCAGAAAAAGAGATGCTGAGAAGCCAGGGGCAGAGGCAGCTCTCTGCATCCCAGTACCACCCCAGAGACCTTCCCAGTCACACAGGGAGATGCCCAGAGACAGTATGAGCTCCAGGAGCAGAGGGTTTTCATCTTGCAGTTTTAGATTTAGGTGCCAAATCCCACCTAAACCCTTCTTTAGGTAATTTAATCCTGTATTGAATTTAGTCTTCAGCTGTGTCAGCCTTAGTTCACCTGTAAAGCATTTTTGTCCTGAGGCTGGAAGCCTGTTGGAAGTGAGTGCCTGTTGCTTTTGGTTTGCAGAGGAATTAGTACAGTTGGGCCTTGAGAAGATTTCATGACTTCTTGCTACGAGCTAAGCCTGGAAGACTGGGTCAGAAACCCTGATGCCTTTCCTTTGTGCAACGTGACTACAAAGTGTTCTCAAATCAAAACATAACAAACAAGTGTGCAGGATTACTTTGCACCGACCAGCTTGCTAGCAATGCAAAAATGCCCTTCAGTAGCTCTGCTAATTATTAGAATACTTTACAGTTGGGGAATTTAGATTAAGGATCTCCCAGCCATGTAAGAAACTAAAAAAAAAAAAAGAAAACAGGTAAGATTGAGCATTCAGGACTGACCTGTGTCAGGAGACAGGCTTGTTTGAGAGAATTAAAATCACAGTTTGTTCAATGTAACCAGACAGTGAGTATGCAATCTTTGGCTATTTATAACACACAAATAAGGGAAGCAGACAGCTAATATAGCCAGGGGCCAGTGCTAACAGAGCAATGCAGTTTTATTAGCAAGCCTAGGTGGACATGTCATTTGATATATCCATGTGTAAAAGTATTTTTATGATCTGTGTGTTGAAAAAGGTCACAGAAGCTTTAAATATGAAATTAAATAAAATTAAACCTTACTGAAGATAGCCGGTTCCCTCAGGCACTCGGAGTCTCTCAGTGGCTTGAACAATAGTTGTAGAGAGAAGTGGGTTAATCATGGGGGACTTCAGTCCATATGGAAAAATCCAATGTAGCCAGCTTTACAATAGTTAGAGAAAGAAACATCGTTTAGAAACACACAGCAATTATCAAGCAATAGAGAATAATAGCTGCTTAATTCTAAACTTCTGCATGTAGAGTTTCAGACATATTAATTGAGAAGTAATTCAATTAAAATGTTAGAATCAAAATAATTAGATCAGATCGTGATATCTCAGTTCCATTGACCAGTTGATCCCATCAGCTGGGTAATTAACCAGCATCAATCAGTTAAGCTCCAGTAGAGGCATCAGTTGGTTTAATACACCTGTATCTGTGTCTTGCAGAGATAGTTTTGTGTCGTAAAAATGAAATAGAATAATTTGCCCCAGTTGGTGACATTTCAGGTATTTCAGTTTGCTCTTTGCTGTGCTGGGTTTCTTGCCTGGAAATATTTGCTGTGATGTGCCGTGAGCTGTCTTTTTGCTGAAGCCCCCCCTAACTGCTTTAACACACCCACCTTTCACCTTCAGAGGGGAATGTTTCCGTCCCTTTTTTATTTTGGCAGGTTTGTCTTCAGTTAACGGCTTACTTTTTTTTTTTTTTTGCAAAAAACAGTTTATGAAGGAAGTCCATGGGTTTTCTGTCATTTTGCATGTTCTTCATTTAAAAAAAAAAAAAAAAAAAGAAGTGAAATGGTAGTTTAACCACTACCAGTGGCAGCTGTTTTTTAAAAAAGAAAAAAAAAAAAAAAAAAAAAAATCAGTTTCTTCCACTAGATGCTTACAGTCTAAAACTTTCAAGAAATGCAAAATAAGGGGAAAAAGATAAATATATAGTGACTTTGTGTTTTCTCTGAAGGTACAGCAATAGCCATAATCATGACTCACATAACTCTGCCTGTGGAATGATTTCCTTCTGCGTGGGAACTTGTGGCTGATGGGACCAGCCAGGAAGGGACAAGGCAAGCATCTTTAACGATACTGATCCTTTCAGACATTTCTTATTGCTTACTCATCCCTGTGCTGAATAATATATTCCTTATGATGATCTCATAGTTGTGCAAAAGTTAGATATTATTAGCAGTGGTTTAGGCTGCCTCTCCGTTATACTGCATTCACGTAACCTGTTAGCTTCTATTACTGCCTCCACAAAGAACTTGCTCTTCTGCAGGGAAGACATCTATTCATCTTTATTATAAATACAACAAAAATAATTTCCTCCCCAAATTGTCCTTATTTTTTTAGGTCTCAGATACCTTGTTACTGCAATTTTCTGTAATTTCTTTGCAGGTGTCAGTGAAAAGACATGTTGTATTATTTTAAAAGAACAAATGATCTCCACATTCTGTGTGCAACTTTATATTCAAGTTGCTAAGGGCTCTTGATGGAGTTCATGAAAAGTATATGACTAACAATTCATTAACTTTTTATTTCCTCCCCAAAACACATTGCCTATATGTTTTCTATCTCTGCATGGCGTAGCAGGAAGCCAAGGAGCATGGAAATGTGAGGCTCTGTAGCACATCACCATAATGGGCTATTTTCCTGTGTGATTTTTCTGTTTGAATGTACCGAAATCGGGTGGATGTGGTAAAGGAGAATGATGAACCAACTCATTCTGGAGGCTTTACCCTGTCTGCTAACTGCGCCTGTCAAGGGTCCTTAAAATAGGTCCCAAATTATTGTTGTTAACATTTGAAGTTTGAAATAAAGCACCTTCAGAAAAGAAAATAAACTGCAATGTCTGGAGGATAATTGTGGCAGCCTGTTGCCTCATTTGACCAAAATACAAGGGAATGAAGAAGCTGAGGAGAAGAGCAGAGAAACCTTGATCGCTCTGGTATGGAAAAGTCCCACACATACACGCAAAGTATTGCAGGATCACAGATCACAGATAACTTGTTCTGTAGCTCTTAATGTAAATTCACATTGCATGTATTTTCAGAATAGAGACAATGATTTTCTTCTTATTGTATTTAGGTTTTTGTAGTAATGAGTCTGCTCACCAGTGCCCATTGAAAGACCCCATTCCCAATTACTCATATGTTATGTATTTGGATTTATAATTTCCATGGCAGAAGTCACTTTTACAAGGAAATTACCACCTTTAAGAAAGAAACCTGAGTTTTAAAAAAGACCAATAAAACTTCAGCTTGCTCAATGTTTTCTTTTTCCCTTTCCTTTTTAATCTTTTAGTCCATGTCCTGTTGCGTTTTTTTAATTGCTGTTGGGAGAGACAGTAGCAGGGTTGAGCTCTGATTAAATCCGAGGTAAATGTTTGTGTGAGCATCTGAACTCATCTCACACTTCAAATACAAGGACAACAAGAATCCAGCCTTGTATTGCTGCAGACACTGCTAAGAGAGAGACCAGAAAACCTTGGATTGGAAAGCAAAGATTTCATGTTCTTCTGTTTCCCCCCGTGCTGGAAAGGTCCTTCCTATGGGCTGCGCCAGGAGTTGCGCAGCTTGTCACACTGGGTGTTGGCTTACGGACCTCTCTGCTCTTCACCCTCTCCTACAGCAACATGAAAGGAAACTCTTCTCATGTCATCAGTATTAGGAAGGCTGTGGTGATCATAAGATTGGCAGAAAGATTAATTTCAGCCATCTAAACAACCTTTCTCTGTGCCTTTCTTACAGAGAAATCTGAAAGAGTACAAAGTCCAGTGAAGAATGTGTGATTCTTATTTCCATTGCAGGTTAGGATCGGAGTTTTGTTGGGCAGCATTACAGGATTTTTACATTTTTGATTGCTCCTAGGAGAAAGTTTGTAACATCTCCAAAAGCCCGTTTGAATGACAAAATAGCTTTCAATTTAACTGATGTAAATTAATACTTAATGGGGAAGAGTTTTATGTTTGTTGATGAAAAAAAGCAGTTTTATCTCCTAGAAACAAAACATTTCAGGCTGCATGGGTTTTGCAAGACTTGCACAAGGGTGTTAGCCTTAAAAAATGTAGGCAACAATGCAGAGAATGAGTGCAAGGCAAGCTGGGTAAAAGTACAACGAATATCAGTCAACAAGTAACACTTTGGTTTGAAATGTTATTACCCATTTTAACATTTCATTAGCCATTTGGAAGTCTATCTTTCCAGTTACCTTTCCTAAAACAGCAGCCATCTGTTTTTCTAATCTTGGTTAATCTTGCTTATCATTTGCCTTCTTAAAAACAGGGATAAAACCAGGACATTCTTTAAGTCACAACAATCTTTTGAATTGCTCCATTTTCAGTTTCTTTAGAATAATGATATTCATTCAGTTTCTTTCTTTTTTTGGAACAAATGATGCAGTTCTACTGGAAAATATTTATTCCCTTGGCTAAGGACAGTGCTGGTACCTTCAATTTACGTTGCTATTTTGTCAATGGCAAATCATAATATTTCCAACATATAAGGAGTGGTTGCTATAGACCTTGCTGCATAAACAGGCAAGAAAATAAACCCATTCATTCAGAAGGAAAAGAAGAGGTGGGGCTGGAAGAAGGTTTCCAGTCCTTTGAGCCAAATATTCTTCTTCTTAGGCCAAAAAAGCAGCTTCCCCCCCCAGCCCCAAACAGTAGCAGTCTCCTCGTGCATCGCCCACGAGTACTTGTCAAAATAAATTGTATATTATGTGTTTAGGAGAAAAGAATAACCAAGCAACGGCAAACAGCTCAGGCTAATTTTAACTCCCTTAAACAGAATTAATTAATCTACCTCAGAAAAGTATACGTCATGAGCTTAGTAATTTTTTTTTTTTGAAGCTTTTTATAACTTTTTTAGAGGAAAAATTCCAAAAGAGCAATCCATAGCTGCAGATGCAGCTGCCTAAAACATGAAGAAGAAAATTTATTTCTATGTGCCTTTGACATTTTTCTTGGGTGAGAAAGAAAGATATTTAAGCTTCACAGCACAAATATCAAGACTGTAGGATCTACATATTTCTGTGATAGACTCATTGTGTATTTCACTCTGTGAGGTGAAGCAGAAGAACCAGGACAGTCTTTTTGGCCCATCCTTTATGTATCCTTGGTAATCTTTTTCAAGAGCAACGGTTTGTCTGCTTTCAAATCTAAAAATTTCCCTGCACATACCATTGAGAGATTTTCGCTGCTTCGCACTGCCGATTCAAGAGAAATGAGAACTCCATCTACCTGTGTAGCAGAACTTAGTGGTGTAAGCAAGGAAGAAAGGGTAAGAAAACAGGCACACAGCCCTCTTTTTTGTCTTGGGAACTTCTTGGCTGGCTACAAACTTACTGGAATCATATGTTGAGATTTTATTATACAGACAAACTGAAGAATTGAGTATCAGACTTATTTGCAACCTGGATCTACCTGGTGGTTTTCATTGTAGAGAACCAGTCTACAAACTGCACCATCCTTGGAGTAAGACCATGGTGGCTCCATGGAAGGAGAAACCAGAGGAGTAATTTTGTGCGATATCTGTGGGGGGCTGGAAGGGTCCGTGTGTTTGAGGCTGCACTCCAGGCTATGCCAGGTTCCCGGACTGTTGGTCTTTATGCACCGCAGCTCCTCTGGAGTCGAAAGAAAAGGACCAGAGCTGCAGTGAATTGTGCACATCACAGCTGGCTACTCTTCCAGGCTTGAAACAAGGAAGACAGTGAGAATATCACTTGTTCCCCAGAAGTCTGCGTGCCGTATGAAAGAACTGGGCTCTCATCCAGAGAGACCAAAATGGGAGTCTCCAGCCAAAAGAGAACTGGAGGCAGCAGCTCCTCTAAATTAAAGAAACTGCAGAAATGCATGGTCCAGACCACATCAGGTGATGTGAAGCATCCCACAGATGCTGCTGTGGGGATGTAAACACCTGTGACCCCACACTGCTGCCTCCCCGGTGCATGCCTGGACCACACTCAGAGTGGTTATGGTCTCTTTCCCAGTGAGCTGCACTGGCCCGGTTGGGGACTGGGAACACAAGATAGAGTCCCCAGCACACGAGTGGGACGCAGGGATGAGTGCCACAAACTAAGTGTCTTCTGGGGACTCCTAACAATAATTCCATACTGCAAAGCCCAACTGTACACATTGTTTTCTCCTCCCTGCCACCTTTGCTCCAAATAAGCCTTCAG
>JAVJGI010000065.1:49000745-49023555 GCA_035590275.1 Ibycter americanus
CAGGGAGGGCCTGGGCAAAATCACCCTGCTGCCAGCCAGCTGAGGCGATGCGGGAGAGATTTTGGAGAGGTATATTAGTAAGCTCTAAGTGAAGTTGCTTCAAATCTGCAAGGGTAGAATTTTGTGCACCAGGTTTATTTTGTTCAAAAGTTCTGCTTATTTGCAAACATATTTTAAACAGACACACTCCTGTTTTAAAGAGTTCCATCATAACTTGATTATATGTGCTACAGAAGGGTGAGATTGCCATCGCACATCATACTTGTCCTTCGCTGTGCTAAACTGTTGCTCTCGTGTGCTGTGTTACAGGAGAGCATGCGATGCTGAGCACAGCGCAGTGTGTTTCTATCCCTTTCCCGCTTCTTGGAAATAACCTGCAGGCAGTTACAAAGATGCTGACCTCAAGACTGTTTCATACACATACTTCAAAGTGACTTCATCACAGTTTTCCATGTTTTGCACAGCAGTGAGGTCAAAAACAGGCCTTTGCTCTTCTGGGAGTCGAAGGATGCGAGCGCAGCCTTCCATGTGGGAAAGAAGAGCACGAGTAGCAGCTGACATGCGGCAGCTCTCCTTTCTCAGGAGCAGGAAACCCGGTGTCTCAATGGAGTAGCAGGTTCAGAAAAAAATGTCTTTACAGTGCTTGCTGCACAAGCTAGTTACCACCTGAACATTCCAGCACATCTCCAGGAGAGCAAAGAAGAGCCTCACAGCACCAGTTTCTGCAGCTGGGGCAACCTGGCGCCTGCCTTCGGGGGCTCTCCCGCCTGGGCATCGGGTGCCTCCGGCTCCACGTCGCCCCTTCCAGCAATAACTCCCCGAGAGCGTGATTAATTGGTGGTGTCCATGCCGGGCAGCTGGTGCACTGCCTGGGCACATCTCTTGATCTTTTCCAGGGAGGACAGTTTTTGAATTCTGCTGAACTCATAATCTGAGACAAATCTGGGTTTACTGGCTAATACTGTGTTCCTGGAGTCTTAGAGAAGTATCACAGTTGTGGCTCATTTTATCTGCATATTTGTCTTTGTAGTAATATTATCTTAGGTTGCCTGTTACTGCCATTCCAGATGTACACTGTATTTTCACATCTGTACCCATCTGCTACATCCCATTTGATGTTACACCAGGAACTTTACCCTCCTTATCTGTAAGGTTTCTATTTGTTCCTTAGCTCATCTTAGGGAACTCTAAAAAAAAAAAAAAGAAAGAAAAAAAAAAAAAAAGAAGATAAGGTAGTTTTCATAGTTTTCAAGTATAGCAGACCACAGGAAGAAAATTCAACCTTTCACTGATTTTTATTTAAATTAATTTTATAACTAGGGAGTGAGAGGTTACTACTATTTAGAACATGGTGTTGGGATTGTCCAGATTCCTTGGTATAGACATTCATCCAGCTAAATTCATTTAATGTGCTAAATGACCTTTTAAAAGTGCTTTTTGATGTCATGCAGAGTATGAGCAACACATTTTACAACAGCAATGCAATTTCTTTTTCTTTGTTACTTTTGCTATAAATCAAAAAACCAAAAATGCTTGAAATATTTAGTCTAACGGTTCTTCAGATCAACTACAACATCTGTTTTTTTTTTTAAAAAAAGAAGGGATAATAACCTTCAGTCCTTCCAACCCATCCCAAGCATTAGAAGAAATAATGGACTAGCTGAAAATTGATCTGTAATTTCACTTATTTGCCTAAATTTTTCATGTACTTAGTTGAACTGATCTAGATATTAGTCCTAAATTCTTCTACAATTTGTTTCTAGAGCTGAAAAATACATGGAGAGTATACAGAGAACAACAAACCCTACAGGTGTTTGAGATGAGGTACACTGGTTGGAAGAGCTTTGACATAATAATCTTTCAGAATATGGAAACCAAGATAGTCATAGAGAGGAGATAGATAGGCAAAATAAAGAAAAAAAATAAATTACACCAGGCAGTGCCCTAGGGTGCTGGTTGAGTGTTTTTGCATTCCTTTTTTTTTTCCCTTTTAAGTAAAAGGCACTTTTTTTTTCTTTTTTCCCCTAAATCTGAGCAGGACAGTATTCTTTATAGAAGCTCAGTTCAAGGAAAAGGAAAAAGCTGAGAAGAATGGAAAATCTTCAGTGACAGAAGTTAAGACATAAAAACACGCCAGGACTGTGAAATCTGATCATGCCTCAGCCCCACAAAATCATCTTCCCTTGCAGCTACTCATGCCGTTGCCAATTCCTGCTGTGGCTTTCGCGGCACATAAAGGTAGAGCAAGTACACCTGATTTGTGACTTTGCTTCGTGGTGAGCTCTGTGACAAATACAATATTGCTGGGATTTGCTAGTTCCGCTTTACAAGTTGAAAGCTCAAACATAAATGAAGATGCGTAGAGGGACGAGGAATGTGCAGAAGCATTATGGGAGACCCAAACAAGGGAAAAGAAGAGGTATGAAAGCATTGAGAGGCTCTTGAGGGATGAGGGAACTGGGGGGGTTGGTGTTTGTGTGAGTGCAAAGACATTTCCAGGTGTCAGAAAACATTGTTCCCAAATTTGGGAAAATCCAAATATTAAGCATCAGGTTTAAACCGAGCGTACAGATGAAGGGCTCAGAGCTATCAGTGGGATGTTTCCCACAGGCTCGAGAGGCAGCTGGACCAAGCTCATCATCTTCATAAGTGCACAGTGCTGTACAGTAAAGGTGCATCGTGCTTTACAGTACCCAGAAAGTCTCTTTTTTTCCCATCCATACACTATTTTATTGGCGTGAAAAATGGCTGTGGTACTTCACATACAATTGCACATTTCAACAGATATTTAGCGGATGGTGTAGATTATAGTGCTATGTGATGGAGTACCCACAGAAGAGGGAAGCATTCACAAATAATATTCTTCAGTATTTATAAAAATCTAGAATATTTTAAGCTCACATACTCCTCTGTACTGATTAATCCTTCAATACAAATTGGTGGGTAACGCTGACAATTAGTTATTTCAACTCAGTTTTATTTCCTTCAATTTAGGCAGTTAAATATAGATACAAAGTTAGATAATTGCCCTCCAACTGGGAGATGTACTATAAACAAATGAGATACAGTGTCTAAACTGATTAGTAAATCTGCATAAAGCTTTCTTTAAATGCAAAATATTTTTTTCATTACTGTGTAATTATTCATTAAACGCCATCTGTTAAGAGTCAAGATAATAAAATGCGAAAAAGTGTAGGATAACAACCAAAGTCAACTCATTTCAAAATAATTTTCTTGAAAGGGTTCTCTGGAAATAAATATGTTTCATTTGAGCCAGTGAAACTTGTCACATAAATCTGACAGGGAGAGGGGATAATGTTTGCTGAGGGTTTTGTTGTGAAAACAAAACCATTTCCATTTCCAAATACCATTTCCATTTTGGTTTTGGAGAATCAAACATCATATTTTACCCAAACTCTCCTAGAGCCCAGTGACGTTTAAGCTTTTAGCAAGTTTATGGGAAAGCAAAAGTTGCCACTTTTTTTGTGTGAAAAAATTCCCAGACTTTCACTGTCAATTATTTCTCATTCTAATTTTAAATGTGAACTTAACTGAATTCAATAAATTTGACTGCTTTTCCCATATGGAGTAGAACTACAGTGAGATTTGACAGAGCACTGACAATAGCAGCAGAGATGCTGCTATTAGAAATTTTT
Organism: Ibycter americanus; assembly: GCA_035590275.1. NCBI lineage: Eukaryota > Metazoa > Chordata > Aves > Falconiformes > Falconidae > Ibycter > Ibycter americanus. The sequence goes on from JAVJGI010000065.1 coordinate 49,004,402, forward strand.
TCATTAATTGAAGAGGTAGAAAAATGTAGTGGTGCACTGCTCACACAGAGGAATTCGTATCTGTACGTTTAAACGCTCTTTAAATAGCAGAATCCTTTCGGTAAAGAGCATGCGTGCTTGTCAGCTGCCACGGTGGAAGCTGGAGCCGGGGGGAATGAAAGCTCCTTGCTCTGGTTATTCAGCGAAACATCGCCGAACTGGGAATGATCTGGATCCCCGGCTCCTTCTCGAGGCTGTGCAGTCACCTCCCTGCTGCTGACCTGGTATCCGTGTCAGCCGGTGCCGCTTTCTTCAGGAAAGCCAGGAGTTGGGGACATGGTTAATCCAACTGCATTTTTCAGCCTGCCTGCCAGTTAAGCAGCAAGGGTGGCCATACACAAACATTTTTTCAGAAATATGATATTATTCCCTACTGTCAATTAGGTTTAGTGTAAGCATTTTTCCCTGGCTCTTTTTCCACTCCACGGAAAAGCCTGATGTTTTTCTTCCTAAGCCCAGCTGAAAAGTCAGCAAGCTGAGGGATTTGCAGAATGGAAAGTTGAAAAAAGCATGGATATGGCAAAACATTTGGGTTTAAGTTTTAAAATGGAAACAAAGGGTTTGGATGTGCCCAAGTCAACACATTTAATTTGGATTCATTAAACTAAATCAAAACTGCATTGTGGTCTGGTGTGACACGAGATGCCCACAACATCTGCAGGTTGTTTCCCTGGACTCATGATGGTTCACAGACACCTAGCTGATTTCACTGTGCTTATTCCTCTTCAGGTACAGGGAATAAATTGTATTAAACCTCAGTTTTGTAATGTTACTTTCCCAAGCAAGTTATGGCAGCTGCAAGGAAAGGGTAGAGTCACAGGGGGAGGAGCTGAGTTGCTTTGGGCTGTTCACCAAACCCATATTACACTGGAGATGATACTGGGGACTTCTAGGACCCCATTTTGAATCACTTGCCGTACCTTCCTAAGCCTGCTTCGTTCTACAGCACGGGAACACTTCCCTCGCACGTCTGTATTGCACAAACCACTTGGGTGTGCATCAGCCCTTATCCAAAATGCTCTTTGAAATACCACTGCTAGTGAATTCTAATGGCAGTCTATGCCTACACAGTTTATTAAATATTGCATGATTACCTCTGCTACGGACTACCTTGAGGCTGATAAATTTCAGATAAGAAGCTGAATAAAATAAGTATTTATAATTAAACTAACTAAATTAACTCTAAAATTTATAACATAACTTATCCAGTACAGTCTTCTTATTGCACTTAAGATCATGACTAGAACAAGGGCCACAGAAATATTAAACTCTTTCTGTTAAAGACATAATTGCTGTTTAGGAAGCTTGTTCATGTTTATGAACAGAAACAAATTTTTTAAGAATTAGAGTGCTACAGAAATTTGTGACTTTATATAATTCAGGCTGTTGGGGCAATAAATAAACTAGAAGCACGTGAACACAACTACTTGCTTTCTGAAATGTGGTAAGTCATATTTCACAGAAGATAGGAACAATGTGCTTTCCTTTGGGCATTTCTTAGGAATAAGAGGTCAAACTCTTTAAAGGGGTCCCTGCCCAGCCTTCAAATTTCGATTGGTCTTTACTTTCATACTCCTGAATGCATTTACTCAGCTAAGACGTAGAGCATCTTATGGAATTCCATTTTTTGCTCTCTTTTTGAGGGACGTGGTTGATGACTGGTTGGTTGCCCCAGCTCCAGAGGCATGAATTTCTCCCCCGCTCCAGACTCAAAACAAAGATCACCCCCAGCCGAACAACCACGTAGCGATGGCTGGTTGTTTAGGTAGCAAAGTTATGCCAGAAGGAAACCATCATGTGCTACTATGCGAGCTCATTGGGAGCGCTGCCATCAGGCTAGCCTGGGCTTGTTGTGGCCTAATGTGATTTAAAATAGGCAGGAAAGATTAAGATTAATCTCAGAGGGTTGTGATGATCTGGTGGTCAGGGTGCTTTAGCTACACTTTATACAAGGTAGAGCATAATAATGGGGCAGAATTTAGTTTGAGCAGGTACAACATACATTGTGGCTTGGAAGCACCCAAGAGATGTGAACTGAGACACGTATTCATAATTTTCCGCTGGAAAATGAAAAGATGGAGGGATCTTCACAGACACATTTCAAAGATTTTCAATTATCAACAAGTAAAGCCAAAATTGATTGAAGAAACCCCTTTAGGCTGTCAGACACTTTGCTGAGAAAGAGGCGTTGGAAGCTGGTGAAGGCTTTAAATCAGGCATTTACAGGGACTGGCTGTCACTCATCTTTCCTTTCAGTCCCATCGAGAGAAAATAGTGGTACCAGAGTCCAGTGCAGAGAAATGTCTCCATGGCTTTGGAAAACGTGACAACCTGTTCGTGTTTTGGGCTTTTACAGCTCAGAAGAGACCCGCCTCTACACGCATCAGCAGCTCTCTTGTATGGCTTCTACCTAATTTCCTTTTAAAGCAGGTTAATTTTATCTGCTATAGTTAGCTGTTTCCTGGTCAATCACATCACAGACTACCCAGTAACAAAACATCTCTGCAGTTCCACGCAGAACTGATTACTCCATGTGCTGGTTTACCTACTCTGGGGCGGCTGGGATCATATATACCTTGGTGCCTTGTGATACCTCATACCAGTAAAGGTATTGGGATGTTCAGCCTTGAGATCATTGGTATCCTATTGGATTCTTAGCTCTATCCAGACATGCTATACTTTGTCTTTAGCAAGAAGCATAAATACAGTGATTGTGGTGATCAAACAGGTCATATGATATATACTATCAGCGTATAAAAGACAACATCACGCAATAACATAAATCTGAAATGCAAACATATCTTTTGTTGTTAGCATCAATCATGGCTTTTCAGCCTTTTTTTTAATGCATAATTGACTGGTTGTGAACTAACTGTTGGGTTTACTTTTTAATTTTATTTGGTGTAAGTATACCTAATGGCCATGCTTGCAGTTTCATGACTTGATGCATGGTCTGTCAGTTTGGGAAGTACTAACAAGTAGCCTTTCCCACATAATACAGGAAGGCAACCAAAACCAGTTATTTTCACCCATTTGGGAAGTTTTTCCCTGTTTGCTGAAAAGCTTAAAAGGGTTGACTGAAAGCACCCAGAGTCTTTCCGTAAGTCTTTCTACTAACTTCAACAAGCTCAGGATCAGGTCTTAAATACTGAATGCCATAGAGATGGAAGTCTAAAGCCCATAATGAAAAGAGGAGAGAGGTGGCATGAATGACAAATAATGCTGATTTCAGGAGAAAGAATGACCTAAAATATCAAATCCTCAGTAGACTTGTGTCTTGACACCTCTTACCCATGCTGCAAATAACAGCAAGACTAGTAAGTAGTCTTCTGTATCTAATCTTGCCAGAATTGCTCAAGAAATATCTTTTGGGAGGATTAACTGTTCCTGGACAGTTTCTTCAGTGTATTAGTCGAGAAAGCCTTTTTTCTTGTCATGTCTTTCTCACCTATGAGATTTTTCTTTGGAAAAAACCCAGCCTTAGCCCAGAAACCATAGTTTTCAGATCCTATTAGAAAACACGACATTCTGCTTGTCTGTTTTATCTTGCTATGTTGATGAAACAAGTAATGCTGCCACACTCATCTGGAAACTGCATGCTCAAGGCTAAGACTCAGCAAACTTGGAAGGAGTAGCTTTAGAGAAAACAGAACAAGGGTACTGTTCTTGTTGAAAAACACAACCAAACCCTTTCAACATGCGCTCAGTAAATCACTGAAGGGCAACTTAATAATGAGGGCTATCTTTTAAAGCCTTTTCCTGTGGTAGAGACGGCAACAGATAAATAGGGTGATTTCTGAAGCTGCAGAGCCTGGTTGCAGTCCGGAGAGAATCCCAAGTGATCCAAGTATGTAGCTAGAACATATTTTGCTATCATGGCTGGAAGTCGGAGCAGATAATTTTTTTTGTAAGGTATGTCACAATTCCCGATTCCTGCTTTCCCTAGCCTATAGGACCTATATCTACAGGTGCTCACATAAACCCAGTCCTTCTTAGAATTCGTGCTCTTTTAATACACATATAGGTAAAATCCCTCTCTTAATTTGTCTTGGAGCTGGTATGATATATCTGCTGCAGCAGTTACAAAAATGATATATTCTATATTACTCTGAAAATCAGATTATTGGAAAAGGCCTCCTTGGCTTTCTATATGCAAAGTATAGCATTTTGCAATGGGGCGATAAAAAAATTGAGGAAATGAGACATAGCACTTTGTTACCAGAATCTCTTAGAAGATTTAAAGTTCAGCTTGGATAATGTATTGCCTCTTAGGATTTTTGTTGCAGGCCCTGCGCTTTTTTCACTGATGTTATAATACAGCTTTCTCTGGTGAAAGTCACCTAGCATAATGCTTAATAAATTTGCACAGCAAGTAATCCTATCCTTTGGTGGCTAAAGGTAATATCCTGCAATATTCGTGGATATTATCTGTATCTCTATCTGTATTTCTGTCTATCTATCTGTCTGTCTATAGTATTTTACCGAGAAAGATTACAGAAGCAAGGGTTATTAGCATGCTCAGGAAAGAAATAACTATATTTCTATTAGGAAAGAGAGACGTATAAGAAGAATGAACGAGATTACAAACCCAGTTTTCCTGTTATCAGCTCAGGAATGGAGCAGAGGGGCTATTTTTCTGCCTTCCTCATTGAGGGATCTCAGCTGAGGCTGTAATGAGCTTCCAGCCCCTTCTGGGACAGTAGCAGGACAGGGCTGCACCTGTCGCAGCCCCTACACCTGTATGATGTGACCGAGGAAGAGGTAGTAAATGCTTGCTGCTACAGCGAGGGACACCATCCACACCGGAGTATCTTCAGGGGGACAGTTTAGACACTGCTACATCCCCTTTGCCACCACAGACTAGACCATTGTATTTGATGCTGGAAAATCACACAACCTTTTTGCTCAGATTTGTTGTGGGTTAAACCCCCGTGGGATCCCGCTGAAGCAAAATGACTTTTGAAGAACATACATGTAAAAATCAGAGCATTACTCTGAGATACTGTCATTGCATGTTTGTCTTTGCAGTGCTGTAAACTTGTCCCATCACTTTCATTACAGGCCCATATTTTCAGTGATGCATGTCTTGTCAGAAAAAATTATTTTAAAGCTGAGATTTAGCAATGCAGTCCTCATCCTGTAAGGTTTATAAAGAAAAAAAATCCCAAACCATACTTTAAAATAAAAATATTGATTTTAGCTGATTCATGACTCAGTGGATAAATATGAGCTTTTATCCTGCTTTGGGAACATGGGGAATACATGGCTTGGATGTCCCTGCTGCTAAGGGAGATGGGCTGCCTCTAGAATTACACTTTCGGTTTATTAGACCAAGCAAGCTGTTTGTTGATAATGCCCCTGAGTTTGCTTCAACATTGCTTTATCATGTCCTCCAGCTGCAATAACCCATCAAGTCTTTTTAAGGCAGTTTTTACTTGCCTGTAAGATGGGCAAATTCTCATGAGATTTCCTTCTGGAAATCATGCCAGGGATCACATGGAATTCACGAGCAGAAATTTTCCAGCCTTTTGGAATCAAAGATTCAGATTTTATGCCCTTTCAATTGCCTTGCCACCTCTGAGTAATGAATGTACAGGTAAATAATTCACAGGGATGTGAACAGAGGTTGGTACCATACTCTTCAACTGATTTATGTGAGATGCCACTAAGGAGGCAGGTGGCATGCCTGTAACGTGGCAGTAGACTGCCAGCCGTGACATCTGGGATGGTTTCAGGCACGTTCCTTGCCCTTGTACTGCCCCGCCGTGACAGTGTGGGCAGGGGAGTTGCACCCAGAGCATTGGTGAGGTGCCTTTAGTCACCACAAGCCCTCCCCAGGCCAAAGGCAACTGGGGTGCCTCCTGCACGGTGTGGACCAAAGCTCTCAGAAAGGAGAGGGTGCTTTATAAAATCTATCTAACCTTATGAACAACCCAGGGATTGAAGATGGAGAAAAATGATGTCAAGTATCATCACCCTTGCAAGAAAGACATGCATGAGAAGCCTGCCCTGCAGCTTTTTCTGTAAGTATCTGCAGGCAAAGAGAAATAATATCATTCTTCGTACAAATTCCAATACAGCGGTTTGCATATGTGACACACACACAAACACACTCACTTCTCCTCTCGTAGTTCTTAAATTATTAAATAGAACCTAAACTGGTAGCTTAATTCTCTATCTGCTAAGCAGACAGGTATTACTAAACATGGTCTTCTGGCCTGACATGTGGATTAAGAGAACTAAAATGCATGTTGTAGATAAAAAACAGCCCTTCCTGCAGCGCACACTGGATCCTGCTCCCAGGGCAGGTCCTCTTCTCTTTTGGCAGCCCAAGAGTCTACTTTGGCAGGCAGCTGTTGACCTCTGCTGAGCGAGGAGGACATGGTAGGGTCATGAACAGAAGAAAAGGGCACAGCTGAAACAATAATTTCAGGGATTTTTGGGTTTTATAATGGTCTCCTCGAAACCATAAATGAGGCCTTTAGCTGGTCTTGATAGTAGGTCCTTCAGTGCTAGGAGCCAGAGGACAGCCTTACTCATTCATCCTAAAGCACATGTTCCCCTTCCACCTCTTCCACCATCAGTTCTGCTTCTGGCCAAAGCTGCCTCAAAATCCAGACAGCGTGAGTCCACGTGTGCCTCTTTTATGGAGCACTTGAGCTGGCTTGGCTTTTGAGGTGTTTCCAACCATCATCGTACATTGATCACCGCTGCCAAGATCCTCCAGAGCACGAGCTCGGCCAGCAAGGTGGCTCTTACACCAGGCCTTTCAGGCAAAACACCTGGCTGAGAAAGTGCCCACAAGGTTCAGTGCAGGTGTCCTCTTGCCCAAGAGACTTAGAATGCAGTTTGGTAGCTGTTTCAAAAGATCTTTTGTCTGTAAGGGGTCACTGACACTTGAATGTCTGCCCTGCCAATGTCTGTTAGAGGTTTTCCTGAGGAGGAGACCTACAGTTTGTACTAATTGGGTTGAATTTTTTATTCTCTGTGTGTGCTCTCCAATATAACTCATTGTAATGCCCTTTCCTTCCTTTAAGATAACACCAAAGAAGAGGCAGACTATCTGACGTTAAAGACGTCTACTGAGAAAGAAACAAGGAAAGTATCAGGGTTCCAAGTTTTGGTTTCTTCCCTCCACTAACTTGCAAGAAATGTTAGAAGAAAATAAATTCAAACTCCACTGTGAACTTACATAGCTGGTATCAAAAATGGGGGGAAGCCTATGTACAGAGGGGAGGAATTATAACAGCTGGAAATCCAAAATGGCAACACTACTTGCAGATGAGGAAATACTGCAGAATACTGTATTGAGACAACCTCAGTTTCTCTGCATTTAGATCCATTTTTTAAGACGTTGCTTCAGTTTAAAGAAAATATACCTAGAAGATAAAAAAAAATGCTTTGGCATCACCTAGCTGTAGGGCTGCAAGGACAGTGCCTGTGTCTCCAGGCGTGGAGATACTCCTGCTGGCTGCAGCGCTTCCTCACCTCCCGGGGTCCGGTGGTAGAGGGTGAGCAACTCCTTGAAGCTAATTGAATTATACTGATTTAAATTGAAAAGAGAATAAACCTTTTGTTAGCAATAATTAGAATTTTTTCTTTTACATAAGAGAAAACATCAGCATTTTTCCAGGAAATTATAAAACACATTTGGAGCTTTCTGTCCAAATCCTTAGGGGGTTCAGCTTTCCCACGAAAGTGGGGACTTTCTGTAATAACACAATCCATCCAAAACTTGTGATGAAGAATGGAAGATCCTCAACACTGTGAAAAGAAATCAGTCAGCAACTGCTTTAATTTTTCTTTCTTTATAGCTACCAGATCAATGAGATACTCATGAATGCAGAGGAAATTCTTACATGAATACTGCTAAAGCATTATAATTTTCAGAGCTTGCCAAGAAAACGCAGGTGTTCCTCGAGCCCCGAGTAATAACAACCTAGGGCTCCTGGGTCTGGATGACAGGTATTCATGACAAAAGGAAGTAATCTTTCCGCGTGGGAGATAATTGCAGGTGATGTTTATTATGCCTAGGGTTGATAAAAATCAAATAGTGATTAAGGACATAGACAAAACTTCATCACTTTCTTCTTTTCTGCCTTATAATTAGATTTTGTAGCTAGACTCTCAACTATCAGGTGAAATTTAATATATAAAAAGTCAAAGATGATATAAAGGATATAACAGATCACTTCAGGGCCTCTGTCCTCAATTGCTCTGTCCACAAACCTTAAATCTTCTTGTGTTGTTGCTTTTTTCTTTTCTTATGGTTGCTCTGAACCTTTATCAGAAAAGTGTTTTAAAAAGACAAATGGATTAGCTAGTAGACATGGAAATAATCTATATGAATGTGGATTAAATTCACTTTTTCCATTGTAGGAGCTCACTCACTCAAGACAGGTCATGAGAAGTCCTTGGTAAAAATAAACTGAAGCTGTCCCCATTATTTACAGCTAATAATCACACAGTGCTACTGTGAACTGGATAGTTTTCCCAATTGTTGCGTCAGGAGCTTGCTGATCTTGGACACCAATTTGGCTCTGTCTCTCTGTGTGAGTTTTACATAAGTTTTCTTTCCTTATCAGTAACCCACATGGAGTACGCAGACTGATAAGAACACAGGAGAAAGCAGCCAATACTTGCTGTTTCATTGCTTGGGTTTATTTTAAACATTTATTGCATCGAAAAAAAATTAAAGGAGATGACAAGGCAGAGTTATATTTGACTGAAAATGGTGAGTTTTTTAGAGGAGTTTTATTCACATGCTCCCTGCTAGGGGAGAGATGAGGGATGTTGTTAACCTACTGAATACAGGTTGGGGTGGCAGCTGAGTATCTTGGAAAATATGAGACTGCATCAAAACCAGACCTCAGTACTTTTTTGGTTGGGCTACTTACTGAAAGGAAGACTAATCCTCGTGGATTTTTCCCATGTTCATAGGAGGCGAGTGGTAATACGATGTTCTGGCTGTACATACTCTGCTACAGAAGTGATTCTTTGTTAATGTGAGCCCTACATCAGCAAAAGGCCCAGGCAGGTGGGTATGATGCCCTGAGCTTTGGTGAAAGCTTTCACAATGGCTGTTGTTTTGAAATCAGTCACTTTCTTTCTTTCTTGGAAAATTTCTTTCTTGGAAAAAGCTCTTTCTTGGAAATTTAACTCATGTTTCATCTTGCCTGGTAATGTTAATCTAAAGAAAATTAACCAGTTTTGGCATTTGTCTTGTTGCTTTGCTCTCGTTCCTCCCTTCTGTAAGCCTACTTCACTTCAAGACTAGCAGAAAAACAAGACAGAATCATAGAATCACCGGATGGTTTGCGTTGGAAGGGATCTTAGGGGTCATCTCATTCCAGCCCCCTGCCATGGGCAGGGACACCTCCCACCAGCCCAGGCTGCTCCCAGCCCCATCCAGCCTGGCCTTGGGCACTGCCAGGGATGGGGCACCCACAGCTGCTCTGGGAAACCTCTGCCAGTGCCTCACCACCCTCACAGTAAAGAATTTCTTCCTAATATCTAATCTAAATCTTCCCTCTTTTAGTTTAAAACCATTACCGTTTGTCCTGTTGCCACAGGCCCCACTAAAAAGTCTGTCCCCATCTTTCTTTGAAGCCCCCTGTAAGTATTGAAAGGCCACTCTGAAGTCTCCCTGAAGCCTTCTCTTCTCCAGGCCAAACAAGATCTTATCAAACACATGAATGTTTTGCCACTGGCGTCACCAAGAGAGAATTCAGATCATCCTTCATTTTTGTGGCTGAGACCTAACCTCCAAAAGCAGTGTGGATGGCTCCACACTGTCCTCTGTCTTTGGGTTGTAAGGAGAACTGGATCGAGAGAAGAAAGGGTTTAAATCTCTTCATCAGGTGATTCCTTTTTTCCTCAGGAACAGAGAGCCCTTCCAAAAAGTGTTAGTACCTTAAAAGCCTTCTTCATCATTAGGCAATTTTGAAGAAGTCTTTTAAAGTCTGAGATATTATTAATCAATCAAAACCAGTATCTTTTATTGACTATGCATATAAATGATATCTAAGCTAAATGGAATTAAGCAAGATAAAATTAATGAAATCAGTCTGATACAATTACCCTATTTCTAGTAAGGACTTAGTAAACATTAATCTCCAGGCAATTTAAACTAATGCTTGACCCATAGCTTTCTGACCCATGCATTCACACACATTGCAGTGTGTGTTTGCCTAGCAGAAATGCAAAATGATTTTGCTTAATTCTTCAGTGACAGGACTATCCAAAATGATATGTTATCAGCACGTTTATTGCCTTGCATTTTCATTTTGCTTAAATTAATTTACAGTCTTGCAGAATGTTCTGACTTCATGACTCCGGTGCCTCTGTGAGCTCTTGCAGGTCAGATACATCTCCTGCTGCTCCAGGCAGGCTGCAGCACCTCCATATATCAGCTACAGCAACTCACTCACTAATTAATTTTGCATCTGTATTTTTTCTGGAACATGCTCTGCTCTAGGCCCAAGGAGAGCCATTGCATATGACTTGCAATGAGATGAATGTCATGTTTGCTCCCAGCTGTAGAAAGCAGCTGGCTGAACTACAAATGGGATATCTCAAAGGTAAAGTCCTGTTTGGTGTCAAGAAAGGATCACAGAATCAGCTTTTCCAGTTCATTGTGATCTTAAAAATTTGATACAAGAAGGCAAGCATTTTTTTTCAGAGGCTGGTGATCCATCTTTCTTGATTACAAAGGAGATGCTAGTACAACGACATCTGTAGTAATTTCACATGACAATCTGTCTAAGAACCTGCTGGTTGTGGTTGATAGGCAAATGATTGATTTAAATTAACACAGAAACCAAGTATGGTTCGTATTCACCTCCTTTTTGCCCTCCATTTTGCTTGTAAAATGTTGACTTAAATTTACAGGTTCTAAATAAAAACCTTTACACTAATAACCTTTTAAAATGAAAAGGCTGAACTGATAGCAAGGGCATGCCATACCTCATTAGTAGTGCTTCCCAAACTACAGGCCTGGAAATAACATATCTATTTTAAAAAGGCTGCCCGGGCTTATTGAAGGGATTGCGTAATTCCTTCATTACCATGGTAAGCCAGTTAAAGCAATAATTAAAATTAGAATTTCAAAGTTCCTAATGTTAGTGGACGTGTAGAAAAGCTTCCAGTGAAAAGAAGCCTTATAAAACCTTCTCAATATATCACAAATCCAAAGGAATCACAACCCAGAAGAGCTGTTACAGGGAAATAAGCCTGTGATAGACTGCTTTGCAAGGAGTCTTTTAGTCTTTTAAAGACCTGTGAATTGAATGTTACCTTCCCTGGGCTGGAATGGCATTAATAAGCTTTCCAGTACATTTAAAATAGTTAAATAATCAGGTGGAGAATTTGTAGGTGATACACAATTAGCTGAGCTCTGAAGTCCATAATTCCGGCACAGTAAGGGGGGCAAAGCAAAAGCAAGCTGTGTAAAAAATATGTATGATCATGCAAAAAATTTTTTTGAACCCAAATTCTTCTGCCCAGCCTAAGGCAAAGATCCAAATATCCTTCGTTAATAAAACAGACATATTTGGTTAGAACATCCCCACATGTGTAATAACCTCCTCCCCTGCAGAACTTATTAGAAAGAGGAGAAATGGTACTCTGCTCAACAGAAAAACAAGAAGCAAAAGTCATTTATTTCAATACAAGATAAACATTTTAATAACGGGCGTTTCATGCAAAGAAGTGAATAGATATGAATATCCACATAAAATTGCTGTACTAGAAGCAATTATAAAAAGCAAAATACCTAGCTAATTGCTATATGAAAGTTTATGAGTGCATGTTCACGTATGACTTTTTATATAGAAACAGGCTCTGACATCTATGTATCATTTTAAAAGCCTTCTGTCGCAAGCCTCTATTTTCGACTTTGCTGAGCGAGAAGGAGCTAGCCCAGTTTAAAACAAGAGGAAATTTAAATACTGCGCATCTAAAAAGAGCAAGTGTGACAAAAGTGATTTCTGCTGTGACATTTTGAAGAACTACAGAGTAAAGAGAACAAATTCTGTCTAGAAGAGTGTAGACATGATGGGTATCACTTGTTATCAGAACATGGGACCAATCTAAAACCTAGTATCTAGCAAAGTCATTCCTGCTTTTCCTCCAGAAAAACTGGGAATGAATTTATTTTACCTGTCTTCAGACACCCAAGAATATTTTGCGTCTTTTAATTAGTGACTGTCTTTCTTCTTCCTCTGCATTTCAAATATCCAATTCTTTTTCCATGACAGTTTAAATCCCAGAGCGACGATGACACCCTAGGTGCCATTATGAGCAGGGCACCAGAGGTCACTCCTAAGCCTAATTACTTTCCCTGAATGAGTGCCTTTCCAGCTGCATTGCCTTCTCACTTGGCTATAGGTCTCTAAACCTTTTCAGGCACTTTTGAAGTCACCTGCACAAGCACAACCTTCTCAGGGCAAAGCTTTCTTCCCGCATATATGTAGATGTAGTTAAGACAAAGTGCTTTTGGATTTGTTGGAGACCTCTACCACTACTACTGCAAATTAACCACATGGCTAGATGATGATGAGTCTCTAAAATCAAGACAAAGTCTTGATAAAGACAAAGAAAGGCATAGCTTGTGCCTTAAACAGTCATGATAACAAAGCCATCCCTGTTAGCCGTAACCCCGTGCTGGACCTCTGCCAGAGGTGAGTCTGAAACGCAGCCCTAGCTGAGCTCAGGTTGCTACATCCATTGCCAAGGCAGCTCCACTTTTCTGAGGGGCCATGCCACATCCTCGTGGCAAGCCTGGAAAAGGAAAGGACATTGTCATCAGTTGTGACTGCACAGCTCTTGTCAAGGCAGTCTCAATGTTTGGTGGAGTCCTCATTACATCTCCTCACGGGAGAGGCACTCACGGGTACCCATGGAGCCCCTTTTACACGCACATCAGCTTGCTCTCATCCTTATGACAACATTGTCAGGAAAACATAAGAGTAAGTCAGAGTAATAATAACAGTTTTTTAAATTCAGGTGATATTTGATTGACATGTTTTCATGTGAATAACATCAGAATAGCTATGCATCTTGCAAATAATGATGGCATCATCTAAGTAGACTTCAAGTACATGAATTCCTTCTCCCCAGTTTTCCAAAGGCAATTCTCATTCAGCTGGTGTGAGTAGCATTCTAGGTAACATTTCAACAATTCCTGGAGGCTGGAAATCAGTCTTTCTAGAAATACCTTCCAGGTTTGAGTCAGAAAGGGTGCTGGGGTGTGCTGAATAATTCTAACCTCTGCAGATGTGTATGCAAGAAGATGAATGGTGAAAGAGCTGATGGAAAACTTTACTTCCCCTCTCTGAAAGAACTGATATTATTCTAAAGCCTGGAATATTATGGATATATTCATTTAATCCTAATTTAAATAGGGTGTGGGTTTTTTGTTTGGTCATTTTGAGTTTTTCAACATCTCTCAAAGAAAATTATTTTCAGATTAGTTATTCTTTTATTCACTTGCATGCAAGAAAAAGGTGAGTAAAAACAGGTTGAGAATGAAAAAAATCAGATAACAAGCCTAGAAGTTTCTTACATCTTTTAAAACTTTAGAATATAAGTAATTATTCTTTGCTAATAAATATATTTTTTTGCAAGAAATGGTAGCGCACTTAAAATGTGTTGACCAAGCTTTTATTTGAGCCCTCCTTGTTGTGTTTATAGGTAAACCAAATAAAGCAGGTACATCCATGCACTCTCTCCTTTAAATGAATATTGTTCTAATACAGCTCAATATGAAGATGAAGTGTGACTCAATATCTACATCATTGATGATATTGATACGGAGTGATTCCAAAATATAAATTGTGAACCAGACCCCATGCTGCAATACATCATTTAACACCTTGCACTTGCAGGAATAACACAGAGACACCAAGTTACTCTCCTACTCGCACCAAGTGATCAAGCTTGCTCATCCACTAATTGGTCCCCAGGAAGAAAGCTCTCACCTGGTTCAAAAGCAGCCCAGGGGAAGGGAGCGCTGTGCCTTCCACCTACTCACACATCCACCCACAAGAGTCCCTGACTCAAAGGTTCACATGGCATGCTGCTGCTGCTAGCTTGATTTGATTTCCTGAGCTGCCCTAAGAGCCCTTAAAAACCCAGCCGGCAGGCAGAAGTGCCAGAAGCATCAGCCGTGTGCCTCAGGACCTGATGTTTCTTTAATTCCATGAAGCAAACTAGCTGTGACAACCTGACCATGAATAATTCACCAGGAGGGCTCTGGTGTGCAGCATTGCTGTGACTGTTGTGGCACTTGCAGTGCAAGAGCAGCATGACAAGGCAGTAGAGGGTTTCTCTCCCCAGTTCCCCAAAGCGGTAGCCCATGAGAAACCATCTGGCTGGCCAGTAACACCCAGTTAGTTCTAGTGTACCATGCAGCATTTGGTGTGTGCAACACACAGCATTTGCTGGAGAGCAAGGGAATGAGCAAGAGGCCACCGCATGATGCTCGTTACTTGGGGCTAGGAAGAGGGGGGGCTGAAGTTAAATGAATTTTGGTCAGTGAAGGGGACAGAGAAAGTGTAGCAGCTACTTCTGCACCATGACACCCTGACAGCCAGGGCCCAGGAGGGACAGAGCTGCGGCTTCTCTCTCTGCCAAGCAGCCTTGCCAAGGTTTTGCATGGTACTGGACTGAAGACAGACCAAAGTCAACTCGCATGAGTGCTTAAAGAGCTTTCTTGTGCCTTCTCTTCTTGAGCCTCTGCCCTGGCACGGTGACCAAAGGCTTGGATCACTTGCCACACAGTGAATCAAAAGTTATGATTTTGCAGACACAGAGGAGAAAATGTTCTCTGCTCTTTCTGACATTGTCAATGGAGCAATGAACTACCAGGGCCAGCTGCCCAGTTAAGTCTGTCTACCATCCTGACAAAGTATGTAGACATTACACAAGTCATTACTCACGTTATCTGTACTCTACATATATGATGAAATTCTGATGGCTGGAGTCAGTGAGACTTCACCATCGATTCAGCAGGATGATGATTTCATGAGCCATTATCTTACTCACATAAAAGCAGACAACACTTTGTTTTTTCCAGTGTGACACTTGACCTTCAAATAATCAAAGATGCTGCTGCTGCTACTAAAATTTAGTTTAATTGACAATAAAGTGAAACGACCCGGTTCTACAGTTCATGAATGTATTACAAACTCTCCAAACTGCCCTGAAGCAAAAAGTAAAGGCTGGTGGAGGCAAGAGAAAAGACCCATGGGCTATCTGCAGGCACACCGGCTTCCCAGGGGAAATTGGGTGGTTTTGAACTGGCTAAGACACAGATAAAGGAGAAACAATCTCTTCAATGTGTCAATACTCCTGTTATTAAAGTCCTGTAATTTTTGTACACTGCTGATCAAAGAAGGAAGGCAAGACAATAGAAGGAAAGTGCAGTGAAAGCATGAAACTGAGATTCCTCAATTTTGACAGAGAAAAATTGGAGAGCTACAAACTTCAGTTCAAAGGAAATGTATCAGATCTCAAATGCACTTTCAGGTTAGATTTTCAAGTAGTTTTCTCAGTGGTGTAAGGCCTTAAACATTAGTTTCCTGTGAAATGAGTGTCTTAGATGTTTTACTTAGGTCATCAGAATAGCCTCCTATATAGGATATTTAGGACATAACTTTGAAAATTTCATTTATCCCAAGCAGCTATTTCATCCTCTGAGTGAGACAACACGCCGAGAAAGTTCTTCCCTTCACAAACACCGCAGCAAAGACAAATCTTCCATCCACGTGTCATAAACTTTTTTAAATTGAAAGCTCAACCCAAAATACAGAAGATATAATCAGCTTTGTGCCTTTGTCCATTGCCAAATAGAGACAAAATGTAGTAACAATTACTGCATGGAGAGTAATAAATTAATCTCTTGCCTAGAGGAGTTTCATATTGTTGCAATATCCCTCCTGTTTGGTACAATACCAGTACAAGTCATATCTCTGTCAGGGTGAACTGGTATGCATGAGGTATGTAGGCCACAAAACCATTAGCTATAGGCCATTGTAAAAGAATGGCAACAGATTTCTGTGATCCTTCTAAAAGTGGTCATTTGCGGATGAATTTGACTAAGATAAGGCTCAGGATCAGGACCTCATTGTGTACAAACACCTTCCCTTTGTTGCCAAGAGTTTATGGGACAAGGCAGAGATGGGAGAGGTTTGGTGAACTGATGTCCCCATGGTCATGTAGGACTCAAATCTCTTAGTTACCAGCTCATTACTCTATCTGCTGGGCTGTGCTGCTTCATGGTCACCTCTGCATTTAATATATAAAATGCAATAGATATTCTGTGATTTTGTGTGCTTGATAATGGAGCAAATGCCAAAGGACTCCCGATCTTCTAAACCCAGACCTAGTACTGTCAGACATCACTGGCAAGAATCTGTGTTTATTAGTAGTGCTTATTGCTAATTCATAATGTACTCTGTCACTGAAATATTACAAACCAAACTTGCAGTCCCTGCCATTAGGGGCTCACCGGCAACGCATTAATTTCCTCTACAGCGACACAATATGCTGTGCTGGCTTTGGCTGGGGTGGAGTTCATTTTCTTCATAGCCGCCGGTATGGGCCACGATGCGGATCTGTGCTGGAAGCAGTGCTGATAGCACAGGGGTGTTTCCGTGGCCGCTGAGCGGTGCTTACACGGAGCCGAGGCCTTTTCTGCTCCTCCCCCACCCCACAGCGAGCAGGCTGGGGGGCACGGGGAGCTGGGGGGGGCACAGCCGGGGGAGCTGACCCCCACTGAGCCCAGGGATACCCCGTGCCATACGCCGTCACGCTCGGCACATGGAGCTGGGGAGGCAGGGGGAAGGGGGGACGTTCGGAGCGATGGCGTTTGCCTTCCCAAGTCCCCGCTGGGCGCGCTGGAGCCCTGCTCCCCTGGGATGGCCGGGCACCTGCCTGCCACGGGCAGTGGGGAATGAATGATGGGTTTTGCTTCACTTGCGTTCATGGCTTTTGCTTTACCAAGTACACTGTCTATATCTCAACCCACGTGTTTTCTCACTTTCTCTCCTCCATCCTGACATGGGAGAGTGGCTGGCTGAGGTTAGACCACAACAAGGTTATTCATACACATTCCCTTTTCCAGATACAGATGGAGCACTGCTGGGCTCTGCTGAGTCCATCCATTGTTCTAAATAGAAACTTTTTATGGTTGTTTAGAAGTTTGTGCATACCTCTCTTGATAAAATATATGAGATGTAATATAGAGATAAAATATGAGAGATCTGAAATATATCTTTGTATTGTAAGTACTTCCCTCAGAATACATCAAAAATTACCAAAGATGCTGCATGTCTTGTTTATGTGCTTTCTCTTAATGCTGTTTGATTGAATAAGAATGTGTCAGGATTCTTGACTCTACGTGTATTTAGCGGAAAGGTAGCTTAAAATTGTATTACAGTCATTTATAGGGCACTCCTTAGAAACATCTCAAGGACACAAGTAAACCAGTAAAAATACTGTATTTCTCTTACCTTTCCTGGTGCAGTGGAACCCCCATGTCATTGCAGCAAGTTACGAAAACTTGTCTGTATGCTTTTCCCCAAAAAAGAATCCATAACTGAGTTTTAACTTTTTCACCCTTTCAATGTATGTTGGCATATTTTTGGTTTGAAAATGCACTCATGTGTGCTTGTCCCTCTTTGGGATCTTGTCTGCCTTCTGCCTGCCTGTTAAGATGGCGTTTTGGCTCGATTCACAGTGATGTGTCAGCAGCGGTAGGGCACACTTTCTAAGAAAACGTTGGGGTGGGAGGACCTGGCATTTGGAAATGGGTATATTCCACCAGTTTTCATTTGGTCACTGCAAATCTGTGTGAACCTGTCTAAACTAAATAGGCAGAAAGAACAGAACGATCTGATAGGTTTATGGCTGTGGAAAAAGAGACTAGTTTTTTCAGCAGTAAAACCAAAAGCAGTCTGAGAGTAGTTGCAGATCAATATACACGTTATTCATGAATGCAAAAATTTATAGATTCCCAAGGTCAAATTTGTCTTCTCTTGGGCACTTGCAGCCCCTTTTTGGAGTCCAAAAATGAGCTGCCTTCTGGCAGAATTGAAAATAAGCCAGTGGCTTCTAGGAGTGTCAGAGCTGTGCAGTCTTGCTCTTTATACAAGTAAGCCAGATGGCTGAGTCCAAAATACAGCTTGTATGATTTCTTTGTAGAGGAGACAGCTAGGTAATTGCATCTTGCAGTAGTTCATGATATTTTATGACTTTGTAATTATTCTTTCATTGCAGTATGTATTTTGTATGCAGGATCTAAACAAAATAATTAAATTGATTATCGTAAGTCACCTTGTTAAACATGGATGTTTACCCATTTCTTATTGTTATTCATTACTTGACACTGTAATAAGGCATAGGGTGGGAAGTTAATTTGTTTCTAACTACCTAAAATAATTAATTAGAAATCTGCTTTCCCCAGGTGTACCTGAATTAACTCTCTCATGTCATCTGGGGGTTTTTACTACAATACTTTTGGAAATTGCGCTTTCCAGAAAGTATTATTATCTTGTATCAAACAGTTTGGAAGCAATTCCCCGCCCCCCCCCGCCCCCCCCCTTACATTTTGATGACTTCATAATGTCATTAAACAATAGATATTTTGGAAACAGGTGTGCTAGGTTAGAGTTAACATCATTTTCTTGGTGCTGTTAGACTTTAAGAGTACCAGTAGAAACTTAAGTGTATCCTACTTAGAGCATAAGCGCTGAAGGTGGCGTTATAGTAACGGTTGTAGTAACATCAGGATCAGAACAACAGTCTATACTACAAAGAACTTTGGGCAAAGCACGTTTTTACAGGAATGTTGGATTGCTAAAGTAAAGACCGTTACAATGTTAAAGTGACTGAGAAAAGTCATTTAGCGCCACCTCCTTCAAGCTACTGGCAACTGGATGCTCCAAAGTACTTGGGAGTCCAGCTCTTGGAAGCCATGGATGGGATCCACCATGGCGTTAGCTCTAGCTTGAGATCAGCGGGAGTTACACTTTTTGAGAATACGGCCCTTGGCAAAGTCCTTATTTCTTCTTCTGCGTGCGCTTTGTAGTCGCTCCCTTTGACTTCCCTGGCCT
>JAVJGI010000065.1:49023655-49052936 GCA_035590275.1 Ibycter americanus
ATTTCACAAAGGCAAAGCCCTGAGGATTCAAATGGACATTCACAGTACTGTACCTCCTTCTAGTACTGTTGCTCATTTACAAAGCTTTGTTAATAGAACTCCTTCCACCAAAGCCAGTCGTTTCAAGGGATGAGGATGAGGTGTTTCCAGAGGTGTCAGTAGAGAATGCACAGAAATAAATTGAAAAAAAACCCGAACACAAAAAACCCACAACACCCCCACCCCCCCACCCCCCCTAAAAATATGTTCTGAGACCCAGTGATATTTGCTTAGGTGAACAAAATGGGCATTTACAGGAGGATGGTGTCTACCGTACTCTTAAGCAACAGCTTACCACATGAGCTGCGTGGCACAGCTTTCAAAATTGTGGTGCACAAGGTCTGGTCTTACTTGTGCAGGTCTGGATTGGGGTGATTGTTAAAGAAGCAAGCCTTAGAAAATTAACTGGCTATAAATAATAACTTGATGAGGCATCCAACAATTACGCATTTGCAAAAGAGATTTTTGTCTTCAAACCCATGATTTTATCCATTTGAGGGTTATATAAATTAATGCACCAACTACTTGTGAGGCGAAGCAGAGGTTACTGCGAGACTCAAAATGAGAAAATGTGAGGAGGAAAAAATAAGCTTTTTTTTTTTTAGCTTTTTAATGGTAACAATACTGCATTCGGTAATTACAGTAATGATTACAGTTGCCCTAACATATTGCTCCACTATTTGATCAGTCTGGGTCTTCCCAGAAATGGAAGTCACTAATGGAAATTTCTTTAATAAAGCACAGAAATAATACTTTTTGATAAAGATGTTTTTCAACAAGTAATTTTATTTAATATAGCATATGATCTCATTTTGAATTGGGATTGCTCCAGTATCCCAGCATCAGTCACGCAGAGAAGGCCTATTAGAATTCATTTGGCATCTTCTAAAATATAAAGCACATTTTATCATGTGCCACTCGGCAGGAGCAGGTACTTAATTTTTCTTTTTGGGAGGGTAATTTATTTTTTAAACAATGCTGGAGCCCAGTCTGCTTTTATTTTCCATTAAATTCTCTTAAATCTATTCTGGCTTAGGTCTAAGTCATGAAGAAAGGGAGTACTTTCCTGAACTTGTGTGGTGTCGCCTCCAGAGCAGTAGCAATTGGAAGGTGGCTGAATTGCAACTTACGGATTTGTTATTATGGTGATGCAGGTTCCTATTTGCCTTCTCTAAAAGCTTAACTATATACTTGAGATTATTTTACCGATACTTAACATTTCACTAAAAAATTTCTTTTTCATGCGGAGTTTGTTGTATATATTTAAGTACTTTCACAGAAGGTTATTTTTATCATTCAGGTTTTTATTTAGGGGGGAGTAAATGGAAAAATGTTCACTAAAACAGGTGATCATTGGACTATTATTTTTCTGCCTTTCAAACCTTATTTGAAGAATCTGGAATCAACCTTAATGTGTAGAACAAATATAAATACAGTCAGTCAAACGTAAGTTTATAAGACCAAATGTAGCTGGCTTTAAGCTTTTCCTGATGATAAATTCATTACCAAGTCTTTATATATGTAGTTTATGCACAGAACGTACTGTGTTAAGTTTAAAACATGTCTGAAGTATTCACATTAGTGATTTTTTTTTTTTCAAGATATTGGTATTTTCTCGACTGCTGTGGGAGAGCCTTCTCCTGCCTGGGGGTTGTGTTGAAAACCTGTGCCACAAACCTGTCCAAGAAAGGACTGATCTACAGCATGGTTTGGCAAGCCTCACTCCTCCCCAGAAAACGCTTGGCTGCAGTGCTTAACAAATTTGCTAGAACGCTGGGTCATAATAACAGTTTCATAAGGTTGTAAAGCTAGAGCTAGCATGGGCCCGATTGCAAGGAGGATGATCCACCGACTGTGCTTGATGTAATGAGTAAAAGCGGAGTAAGGCTGTAAATGCTGAGCAATAAGAACAAGAGTTCAGCTGAGCCAGAAAGGCTATAGTGATACTGAAGGTACAGTGGCTGTAGTTACTGTAAGAAATTGAATCTGGAGCCAGGAACACTACAAGCCAAAAGATGAACTCATCCTGAGTATCAAGCTTCAGTATTATTTGAAAGCAATGAGTATCAAACAGTGAGCAGTGAACGGCTTTGAAAGTGCTCTTGGCATGAGACTCTGAGGGCTAGGCTTGGCGCAAATCCACTTCGGGACACAAACTTACAGTCAGCCTAGAGGTGCAGTAAATATAAACTTTCCAATTTAAGAAGTTAAAATAACTTTACACTTGTGTCACCTCCAGAAACTAAGCTTGCAAATTTTTCCTTGGTGAACATTCAGAATGGAAGGAGGATGTAATAGAAGAGGCAGTAGGGCTGCTAGTAAAACCAGCCTGTTGGGATATCAGAAAGGTGTTGGCCACACATCAAAAAGCTAGTGGATTTCAAGGAGGGAGAGAAAGCCATAAAGTGTTTTTGACTTGGTGTTTATCTAAAGCGATTGCCAACAATAATTAGTGGAGAATGCAATCTTAGCAAGTACTGTTCAGATTTTCTTCCTTCAACCCATGTTTTCCTAGTTAAGTCTTAAGAAATACATTGTGCTTTCATGTTAGGAATCAAAACACAGATAAAAGTAATGAAGTCATTCTAAACTTTGTAAAGCAGGCTTCGTTGCGTTGCACATACTAAATTCAGGCAATCAGCAGAAAAATGTTTATAAACCACTTCTGTGGATGAATAGGGGCAGGTTCTTAAGAATGTCCTGCAAAGAAAAGCAATCCATGACCTCCTTTGTCTTTATTAAAGCATAAAGGCGGCCCAAAGGGAGTCTTAAGCTTTTCCATAGTAAGGGCTACATTTGAATAGAAATTTGTCGAATAGATTTCTTCAGATTCTTCTGGACGAGTTGTGTGGCAAGTCTACTGAGCAGGTATGTGAAAAAAAAGAAAAAAAGAAAAAAGGCAGGACTTGATGACCTTGGTGACCAATTTGCTTCCCAGAGCTGGTGTCACATCCTCTGTACTTTGCACCTATTGCCGTTTGTGAAACTTGCTGAGAAAGTGCTACCCCTGTTTATTCTCTTATAAATAAAACCTGGTTTTCCCGATGAAGTAGCTATTTGAGTTACCTGGTTTTCCACAGCGGTTGGTTTGATTTTGAGTCGACCAAGCGATGATCAGCAGAGGGCTTCGCTGCGGGTGGTGTAAGTGGGGAACGGTGTAGGGTGGATGCCATTCGGGTCCTGTTCAAGGAGCCTTAAATATTCTAACCTAAATGAAGCAACATATGAACTATTTTAATTTGGGGCAGATTGATGCAGTAGTTAAAGCTAAGCAATTATACTTACCTGGGCTGGCTCTTCAGTCTGAATAAAGTCCTGATGCCTGTGCTCATTTTGGCTGGGATAAAGGTAATTTTCTTCCCAATAGCTGGTATGGGCCACGATGCGGATCTGTGCTGGAAGCAGTGCTGATAGCACAGGGGTGTTTCCGTGGCCGCTGAGCGGTGCTTACACGGAGCCGAGGCCTTTTCTGCTCCTCCCCCACCCCACAGCGAGCAGGCTGGGGGGCACGGGGAGCTGGGGGGGGCACAGCCGGGGGAGCTGACCCCCACTGAGCCCAGGGATACCCCGTGCCATACGCCGTCACGCTCGGCACATGGAGCTGGGGAGGCAGGGGGAAGGGGGGACGTTCGGAGCGATGGCGTTTGCCTTCCCAAGTCCCCGCTGGGCGCGCTGGAGCCCTGCTCCCCTGGGATGGCCGGGCACCTGCCTGCCACGGGCAGCGGGGAATGAATGACGGGTTTTGCTTCGCTTGTGTGCGCGGCTTTTGCCTGGCCTGTTACGCTGCCTTCATCTCAAGCCACGAGTTTTCTCACTTTCACTCCTTTAATTCTCTCCCCCACCCTGACGCGGGCGAGTGGGCGAGCGGCTGCCTGGGGCTCAGTCGCTGGCTGGGGTTAAACCACGACATATGCACACAGCATATAAGAATATGAATTCTTTCTGGTTTGTATAAAATGAAGTTATTGGATGGGTCCTCTTAGGTACACATGATAAATAAATCCAGAAGCATTCAGTAAATATCCTCATTCCAACAGGGGAATCAATTATGTAAATTATTTAGCCTTTAGAGTTAGGCATACATACCGAGACTCAAATCAATCATCAAGAGAAAACTTCAGCTTTCTCCTGAAATATGGAAAACTTTTTCACTTGACTGTCGATTTAAGCCCTTTTTAGCTACTACATTTTCCCTGTAAACACTGGGAGTCCAGCCTGACTGCTAACAATGTTTTCTTTCCCTGAGAAACCTGTACAACACAAAATAGCTTGATAGGAGAATAGAACAGAATAGAAAAAGCAATCTGTAAACTGTGAAGCATAAGACTGGGAATGTCTCATTCATTTAGGCCAACAATTGCTGAAGGACATGACAAACTTGCTGCTTTAATTTAGGTTTCCCACACTGATACGAACAGTAGTAGCACCCTACCAAACTCTGGGGAAAAAAGAGCTAGGTGAAGGGAGGGGAGATTTCAGGTCTTGGAAGAAGGATCTCAGACACGATGCAGAGGATACAGTGGGTCTCCACTTGACCATCCTGCAGCTATTCACCCCTGTATGCTTCTCCATTCCCTGGTAAAGAGATCCTGTAGAGCCATTCCTCAGACCTGCCAGCCTCTCCTGCCGTTCAAGATACGTCTACCATTACCCTTTTCCCACCATTTCCTCCACAACATCAGCTCCACATTGGCCCCTTCACGACCAAGTCCACTGCAGTGTCTACCCCATGCCACCCCCAAAACTGACCTTTCATATTCCATCACTGCTTCACTGAACTACCTCATTCAGCCCCCCATTATTTCACATCTATCCATCACTTTGGGAAAATCCTCTTTTCCTGACTGTCATCCCTAATCCTTTTTCTCCACACACAGATTTCCTCCCTCCCTGTCTATCCAGGCTTGACAGTGGTGCCAGAGCCCCTGTCACACCAGGGAATTACTCACGAGCAGAGCTTTTGAATCCAGAAGGCACCTCAGCTCACTAAAGGGAAGACAGCATGCGGCTTCAGGAAAGCATCCTGATAAACCCATAGCCTTGTGTGTTGCAAGGTAAGATAAATGGCTAAATTACCTGGTGCCTGTGCCGCTGGGTCTTGAATGATTTGTGCAGCTGGGGGCCTTGCAGGATTGATTTGAGCCACGGAGGAGGCTGAGCATGGGAAGGAGTCAGGTATTACCTGGACACCAAGTCAGCATGAGATCCCCCTCTACCACTGTCATGGAGTACCTGCCTCCCATACGGCACCAGGTTTCCCCCTCCTTTTTCCCTGTCCTTCCCCGTATCCCAGGAAGTCTTGCCATGTTTTTCTTCTCGGTGACTCACAACTCATATAGCTTCTTCCTGAGGCACTGTGGCTGTCTTTGCTTGCTGAGCTTTAAGCTGGCATTGTGCTAGGCACTGTAATGTGGACACCCTGCTCGGGCTGTTGGTGCCAGGACACCTTTCTCAGCCAGAGCTGTTGCTTCCTACCCAAGAAAGAAACTTGCTGAGGTTCTGGTTCTATGCAGGAGCAGCAGCAGCGAGATCTGCATCTTCTCTCTCATCTCCTTAGCCTACCTCTCCTAAGAGGGTAAAGACTCCTCTTACTTAAAGAAGGGCTCACCTTTAAGCTTTTCTTGTGTGGCTTTGGATCACTGCCTCAGGAAAAGACCAGACACTGAAGTTCTGCTCCTCATCCCACCCAGCACGAGGACATGTACTTGTGCTCTGGAGACAGGGAGCTCACGGGGCTCACGGGGAGACCTGGGCTCTGCACCCTGAGCCGCTCCTCCCCTGCTGCGTGGGTCCATGGAAGACCTGCAGACCCGGCTAAACTGTCCTGAGTCCCAGCTGTCTTTGGTGGCAGTCTTCTGTCTCCATTAGTCCTTTAAAGCCGGGTTTAAGGAAACAAAACACAAGAGATGTGGAAGAGAAGGGGCCTTCCTACAACATGCAAAGCTCTGACACCCTGCAGGGTGACAGCTCTGCTACTGAGCGGATGAGGCTGAGTGTCTGCAAGGAACAGTTGGTGTAAATCCAGCGTGCACGGCTCTGGCAAGGGCTGTGAGCACAGAGGAAAAATCCCCCTAAGCATCTAGCTCTCGTACACGTGCAGAAGCACTTACTAAACCATAATAACTGTGCTGCAGGGTATATTTTGCCTTCTTATTGTGCAGGGATTAAGGCTTGGCTGCCTTGATGAGAAAACTGTCCCGATTGCTCACAAAGTCTCAGCACTCCCAGTTAAAACTGTTTTAAAGAGACAGGAAAGGCAATCAGAAAACAGTTCCCACTCCATCCTTTAATACAAACTTAATTTTAACACCTAATTACGTGCGATACAGGCTTATTCCTATTTCCTTTGCCAAGCTGCTGCTGGGTTCTGATCTCGCAGGATGCTTACCCTCCCAGTGAGGGAGGCTTTAATTAGGAAGAAGCGAAGGCTGTGGAAGGGGAGAAAGCCTGGCTGAATAGCGAGACCAGCAGCACGTTGCTGTCTCTGCCACTCACCTGCTCTATGACCTTGGGTGTGTGACAGTGGCATTTGGGGCTTTGGGTTTCCTGCTTTTAAAGAAGGAGGGCAGGCAATCATTTTCCTTCTATGCATCGTGCTTGGAGACACAGGACTGTAAAGTGCTAAACTAGAGCAGTAAAACCATTCTGACAGCCTAATGAGAGCTCCAGAGAAGCAGCAGAATACATCCACCACACCCCCCACCCCCCCCCGCCCTGTCTTTTTGATGAAAAGAAAGACCCTGCCCTGGCTGAGAGCAACCAGCAACTGTGGAAGTGATGCACTGAAATGTAGGAAACGCACTGGAGTGCAGGAATTTGGTTACATGGCTGTTTGCAAATTAATGGCTAAATCAATTAAATGAAAGCATGGGATTTCTCTTGAGGAAAGTCTAGTCACAATCGCAAGAAGGGGAGGGGTTGTGGAATGGGGATGACATAATCACATTTGCGAATCACCAGCAGTGTGCATGCTTTAATCCATTAATGGGGTTTTTATCTGTGATCATAAAAAGCAGGTTACATTCAGCCTGGAAGGGAGTGAGAGTTGGAGGAGAGGGGAGGGGAGAGCAAGAGCAAGAGAGCGAGAGAGAGAGACAGAAAGCAAGAGAGAAAGAGAGCACAATTCACTCGGTGAATTGCTTGCAAGCTTGGGGCTGATAATTAGGGATCTCAGGAGAGCAGTTTCTCAGAATAACCTGCTCTCCTTCAAATGGACCGAATGGAGACAGTGGTTCAGTCCTGCTGATATTTTTTAAGCCCTCCTCGCAGTTTGATGGGCATTCCCAGTGCTTTTGTGCACGTCTCGGAAAGCGTTGACGTGGAAAGGAACAGCGAGGAGGGGGAGGTTGGAGAAAAAAACTGCAGCTCTTCTAAAAATACGGAGGGCATGCAAGAGTGCGAGCAGGCTGGGGAGGAGGGCGAGGTGAGCGCGCCTCGCACCATGTTCCCCGGGTGCCGGCGCGGCGCAGTTTCGGAGATGTCCCTCCTGTGACTGGACGCACCATGAGCATCTGGGAGGTGATCCTGGCTTTCGTGGTGGTGGTGCTGATGCTCGTGGCACTGCTGGCCAACGTGCTGGTGCTGATGTGCTTCCTGTACAGCGCTGACATCCGCAAGCAGGTCCCAGGATTGTTCATCCTCAACCTCACCTTCTGCAACCTGTTGATGACTGTTTCGAACATGCCCCTGACCTTGGCTGGGATCATTTACAAGAGTCAACCAGGAGGAGATCAGATCTGCCACGTTGTGGGCTTCCTGGAGACTTTTCTCACCACGAACTCCATGTTGAGCATGGCAGCTTTGAGCATTGACAGGTGGATTGCTGTGGTCTTCCCTCTAAGTTATCACTCCAAAATGAGGTACAGAGATGCTGCTCTCATACTGAGCTACACGTGGTTACACTCGGTGTCGTTCCCGATAGTGGCAGCTTCTCTCTCCTGGGTGGGTTTCCATCACCTCTATGCCTCCTGCACCCTGTACAACAAGAGACCAGAGGATAGGACACAGTTTGTGATTTTCACTGGGGTCTTTCACACCCTCAGCTTCCTCCTCTCCCTTATAGTCCTGTGTTTCACATATCTAAAAGTGCTGAAGGTGGCACGGTTTCACTGTAAGCGGATTGACGTGATCACTATGCAGACCCTGGTGCTGCTTGTGGACATCCACCCCAGGTAAGGTGCCTGTGTGTTCAGCAAGGGAGACTATTCACTGCAGAGGAAGTGAGGAGGACGGGGATCAATGTTATGCTAAATACAGTCTGATCTGTATCACAGCAGGGGATGGGGAGCGGGGAAAACAAGCATCCTCCTTGCCAGTTTCTATTTTGCATGTTTCTTGTTACTTGTGTTTATTTTCCTGGTTGCAGAAGCAACTATTTGTTGTTATCCTTAAGGGCTTTTTTGGGGGAGGGAAAGCAAAGAATCAGGCAGTTCTGACTGAGCATCCACTTCTATTTGAGACAGTGATCAGATCACAGCCCTTTGTCTCTGAAGGTGGATTTAGTGGTCAATAGATTTGCATATTTTGGCACTGTCAGTCCCAAAACGTTGCTGGATCCCTGAGGGAGCAGGCTGAGGCTGCACATGTCCCTTCAGTCAGAGTTCAGAAGGGAAGCTGGGCACTGCGTGCTGCTCCTTTGCCCAGCAGATTCCCTATTGCTGTGCTCTCTGTAACTTTATCTTTCCTGAAGGCAGAGTTCTAAGGGAATAACACCTCCAAAATGCATATGTTTGAATGTCTATGCTTAAATCTAAGAGAGAGGGACTTCAGCAGCAATGTTCATTTGACAAACAAGGGATGTATATAGTTCATTTCAAATGAGAATCTTTAAGCAAGCCTCTTGTGCCTAGACACAGGAGGAGAAAGGTCTCTGGGGGCTAGGAGGAGAATGGGCTTGAAGGCAAGCACCAAAAGGGTGTGAATGTGAGCTGGGATGCTGTGCAAAAGAGTCAGGTCAAGGATTATGCACAAACTATGAATCTTGCATGAATAGGCTAGGTCTGAATCT
Organism: Ibycter americanus; assembly: GCA_035590275.1. Taxonomy (NCBI): domain Eukaryota; kingdom Metazoa; phylum Chordata; class Aves; order Falconiformes; family Falconidae; genus Ibycter; species Ibycter americanus. The sequence goes on from JAVJGI010000065.1 coordinate 49,032,702, forward strand.
GGAAAGATGCAGATTTGGTGTCTGATACGGGGCAAGAAGTCTGCCTGGAAGAGAGGGAAGCTGAGAGCAAAGAGGGCAGTCCCACGCCAGACATCCCACCTGACCTCCCTTGCTGTCCTTTGCTCTGCAAGCTGGAGCCAAACACCAGCTCTCTCCATCTGCAGCCAGCCAGGAGCCGAGCTGCAGGACTGAAAGCACATGTGGCTGTCCTCAACAAAAGGTCATATTTTGGGGATTCCTAAGCCTAAGGCAAATAAGTCTGAAAGGATCAGGGCAGGACAGCGCACTGTTAGAGGTACAGAAACATTTGCTCAGAATAGTCCAGTTAAGCTGTTTGATCTGTCTCTTGACCAAGAATGCAGAGCAGAACTTTGGGCAAGTCCTGTTACTGTTCTTGAGAAACACATGTATAAATCTTCCCTTATTCACCAAGTCACATAGAGGAAAAAACACTCTTCTGCCCTACGTGCTGTCTGGTTGCTAAACGGTGGCTCGGCTGCTCTCAGTTCCTGCACGCACTGAGATGCGGTGGTTAGTCCCAGGACAGTGCCATAAACCCACTGGGGCTATTTGAAATAGCACTCGTTATGCCTAATGCTTAAAGTATGCCTGGACTGCCCAGTAAAGTTTAGAAAAAGGGTAAAGATCTCAATGGCATTTCTCCTCTGCATTTTTTCTGGTCTGGGTTAATTTGAGGGCGTTCATGCATTTTATGTTCATCTCACTGAGGGGTGGATTCAATGGGGCTGTGGGATAGATACCTCCTTTCTTCAGAGGAGACAGAGCTGTACAGCCACTTTGCTGCGAGTAATCTGCATTACTAACTCTTATTTATCCCTCACGTCAGGTTATTCTAATGCCTCTCTCTAAGAAAGGAGAGTTTTAGCTTCTTTTCTAGACTGCAGAAATGGGGGCTGATTTGACCTACAGTGGTGCTGCCATAACTGGTGACAGCTACTGCTGCCGAAAGGGCTAGACCTCCGATTGCCATCCCTACTGTGAGAGCTACACAAAGACTGCAAGTCTCCCGGAGCAGTCAGTGACATTTATAAAGGTCTGACATAATAAAGGCATCGTTTGAATTATATAAGTGGTATATATACAGGCAATTTCAGTGTTCACTATAGTACCTAACAGCATAGACAGCGATGCTGGGAGCATGCACGTGAGAGAACAAAGTTTGTAATCCCACCTTAGACTACCCTGACTTCTCTGGCTCTTTGCACAGTCTAGCTTCAATGCTGAGAAATGTGTACAGACAATTTTCTGCTTCCTATGACTCAGAATCCACCCGCAAGGGGGTCCAGTGACAGGCGTTATGACAGATGGCTTTATTACCTGTGACTCGGGAAGGCACGAGTGATCTCCTGAAGATCATTCAAGACGAGTACAAAGGAAACCTCTAAATACCACACAAATTTGTGTGAATGTTTAGGGCACACGTCCTTTCAAGTTAGCTTAGGCATTTTTACTGGATGCTGCTTTTTCTTGATTTTGTCCTTAAGACCAAGATATCTTAGGTATTGGTTTGAGCAAGACTTCACTTAAGTGCTTAACCCATGTATTTCTTCACTCAAACTATCTATACTATCTTTTTGGTGTATTCAGCTCTACACATCTTAAGGTCCAGTATCTCATAAACTTTGTTTAAAATACCAAACCTTCAAAGGGATATATCTTAGATTTTCCAGGATATTAAAATCTTTACATGAAAGCTTAGTCAATAATCCAGTTCTGTTACTAGTGTCACTACTGGAACTTGCATATATGTTCTTATCTTAGTGCATTAAAGTGTGTGCAAAAGCAAAATACTCATCTGTGTACATTGTCTATATGAAGGAGTGAGATAAAATACCTTCCTCTGTGATATGGTATTTATTAGCTACATCTGGAAAGGCTAAACAAAAGAAATTGGTTGAAGTCTATCAGGACTTCCCAAGTCATGTGTGAGCTCTAGGAGTCAAAGACAGCTTTGTGTGTGCTACTAAGGAAAAGACATGACTGGGGAAACTGGTAGAGAAAAAATACACTACCGTCTACACCCTAACAACACCTTAATTGAACCTACTTCGGAGATTTCTTTTCCTATATCACTGTGTGCCTGGGTTACTATGAATTTAATATGACAGGTCTTAAGCAAAGCTGTCGAACGTCTAAGATCATCTGTCTGCATCTAAAAATACTCCACGTTCTCCAGCTCTTGCAGAACTGAAAGCATATATGTTCCGTTGGAAAGGTGGATATCTTTTTTCCTTCTCAGCTGTCATTTCTTGCTGCAAATAACTCAGACATGCAACATGTAACACTTTCAGATGTGTTTTCATTCTACTTAGGCATATTCTTTAAGAATAAGATGATTTGTTATTTCGAGGGGAACAAACTTTTCCTCCAGAATTTATTCCATTTTACACATCATGATAGTTGCTCTGGGGACTGGCAATGTAAGACCATTTATGAAATGGAACAAAGGAAACACGTTTTTTTTTAACCATAATCAAAAGGTAGCACAAGAACTCACGGCCACAGAGATCACCGAAGCACACTGAGATCCTCAGGACATAGCACGCGTTTAGACGATAATCAAACATTTCCAGATAGAGCAAAGAACGTAAGGGTATGGCCATAAACCTCACAGCTATAAATGTATGTGAGCATGGAACCTGGCAGTGAGTCACCAATTACAAATTCACAATAAAAACAGAGAGACCAATGCCAAGCAGTCAGAAAATACAGCACGTGGCAGGACCATTCGGTTTGCCTGAGATGTACGTGATTGCGTTACCACGAGACCCGTGCAATGAGTCAACACACAGCAGTGCTGCTACGTGTGTAGAGAGGGATTTCAGGACTGCAGCCTGGCTTTGGTTTTGCCCTTTCCCGAAGGGGTTTGTTCAGGTACAGGTTGTCCTGGTTCTCTGGGAGATACAACCAGTTGCTGCCCATCAAACCTACCTGCCTGGAGAAGGTAGTAACTCATCCACTTCCCTGTGCACAGCGAGCAGAGGAGTAACACAAGCAGGTAGAGGAGGAGGATGGGCTTTCATGTTATCGCTCTCTCGGCGAGCAAACGTGCTGACATCAAAGGAGACAGCCTGCAGTGGAAGCATGGTCTCAGCCCCATGCTCTCATCACCTTGCTGGCACACAAGGGTCTTAGCAGCTCTCTGGTGGTATGGTGAGACCACCACCAGGGGTCTCAAAGGAGAAGTTCTTGTCCTAAAATGTCACCAGTAGGAAAAAGCCCAGGGGGTGACTAATTTGTATGTGTTTACTTGGGAACAAGGCTGGTTTGAGGTGAGGAGTCAGAATATCACAGTGCCGTGGATTTATTATGCAATTCCCGGCTTTGCAGAGCATTCAGCACGGCAGCCATGCGGAGCTGCACGGGCTGCCGAAAGATTAATGGCCACCTGGTTCACAGCGACGGGATTCGGTGGATGCTCCTGTGTTGGGCTGAATGTTCAGGGCATGTTTTTTCCCATTGTGATTTTATTGTATTTTACTGCTTATCTTGCTGGGAAGTTCCTCCTGTCTAAAGCAGTGGTGCTGGAATCGCTGTTTCTAGCAAAGCAGCGTGCTGCCCGCCCCACTCTGGATATCTTCCAAATCACTGAATATCATGAGGCAAACTCTGGCCTGCAAATAGAGCTTACAGTAATTCAAAAAGGAGCTGCATCTGAATTTAAGGCTGAATTCCACCAATTTGACTGTATATAAATCGATATAGTGGGGGTGTGTGCATATAAATATGTAATCATGTATTTCTCACTAATAGTTTTTGGAGGGTGAGATGATCAAACGATGCATTAATAATTGGTTATGCCCTGTATAAATGCAGCGCACCTGGTATCAGCTTATGTAAATATCACCGTTACTGGAAAGATTGATTTCCATCATTCCATAAGTAAAGCCATTAAAATCTGCTACCTGATATTATGATTCATGTTCTTGTTTGTGTTGAATGTCACACAGTGTAAGAGAGCGTTGTCTAGAAGAACAAAAGAGACGGAGGCAGCGAGCAACAAAGAAAATAAGTACCTTTATTGGTACTTTCATACTTTGTTTTGCACCTTATGTAATTACAAGGTAAGTGTGAACCTACATACTGGAAAAGACTACTGAGGCGCGCTCTTAACTCGGAGAAGTAGGGCACTCAGAACCAGAAAATGATTCAAGTCTCCTGTGAAAATTTTGTGCACTGTTTCTACTCTTATGACAGAGACTGCATTTACTGAGCTGACAAAACGATGTGAAATGTCAGAGCGTTTATGCAATACTATCCTGATGCCGTCTGTGGGCCAAACTCTGTTCAGTCAGCCCTGTCGATATGCTGGCCACACGGGAGTGATTTAGGAAGCCAGTCCACAGGATTCTGCAGACTTTTTTCTGGTCAAATAGTCACCTGCTCCTCCGATTGCCTCCCCGGTTCAGGGGGTGCTCTGCAGGGGAAGACACTTGTCTGAGTAGGTCAGACTGTAAAAATCTGCTCAACAAGATCCAGCTGAGGTGAGAACGTGGTCCACAGACTTAAATGACAGTTTTGTCTGACTGGATAGAGTTTATTAGTCATAAACATCAAATAGCAAAGCTGTTCTGGCTCATAGCTAACAAAAATTCTTGTGATTTATGGTCAGATGTCTATCTACTAGCTTATCTTTGGAAATGGGTCCTGTGGGAAACACAAAATTACTCTTATGAAACATAAAGTATTAGTAAGTGAGTATATCCAGAAAAGTGTTATCTAGTTGTTGAAGGAAATTTACAACTTACATTCCTGATTAAAAGGCTCTGGAAAAACTGAAATGCTGCTATGCAGAGCAGAGAAAGAAAAAAATATTTTTAAAGTACTTCCTATTCCAACACTATCAAAGAGAAATTGCTGGGGCTGACTTCAGTCAAACTCAGATCCATCATAAAAAAATTATTGAAAAAGCTGAATTAAGACCAGTATAAGTGGGCACGTAACCAGCCCCAATTTTTCCAATTCAGTATAATATCCTGAATTTCTATTTCTAACAAAACAACTCACAAGAAGGTGTTGCAGTCTCTTAGTAAAAATGGAAACCTACATGCCACATTGATTTTATGCTCATGATAATAATAGCTAATTGATTCATGCTGTTTGCTTGTAACAACGTTGCAAATAGATTTGTGACAGTGTTACCTAGGTTTACCTTCACTTTCACTTAGTAGTCACCAAAAGATGCTCCATGCCACACACTCTAAAAGGGTATGAAAGGATTTATAATTACGGACGTTTAGCCTTAGTTCTCAGGCTTTAAGTTATTAAAGCATTTGTCTCATTGCAAATGGTTAATTTTCATTTTACGTTGGGTCTCTGAACTTAATGAAAATCACCGCAGCCACAGAACAGCTCGCGGCTCTGTCCTGGGTGACACCCAGGGCTCTAAGCAGAACTGTCAGAAGCATTTCTGTGCTCCTCCATCGGCACCCCAGCCCAGCATGCAGGCACCAGCTCCCCTCCTCCTCTCAACTCTGTGGTGTCCTGATTTGTGTCCCAGTAGCCTTAACATACAGAAGAGGGGTTAGAAGAACCCTGAGCCTCCTTCCTTTAATCTATACAAGGATCACTTAAGTGTTCCCCTGAGTCTTCAGTCTGCTGAGGACTAACAGCCTTGCCACAGAGAGCGATGACCGGAGGAGTCAAAGCTTAGGGTCCTGAAGGCATGAAGATGCTGGCACCGGGGCGGGCTTGGGCCTTGGCCAGGCATGCCAGGTTGGGTAAAGGCTATCACTTTCCCAGCCTTTTCGGTTCTGACACGTCTAGGGGATCGCTGCACAACAGGCGGTGGGGAATTCCCTCTTTGGCTGCTTGAGAGACCTTGCCGGACGCTGTGCTGCAAGGGCAGGTGTTCGAGGATGCGCATTACCGTGCTTCCCTATGCCTCACACGTATGGCCGAGGGTGCTGAAGTCCAGGGGATTAGGAGGTTTTTGAGCTTTATTACGTAGGCAAGTATTATTTTCTGGACTTTATCCAGTGCTTTGCATTCACAAGATCCAGGCAATCAATCACAGACCAGAAGATAGCCGATGAGGTGTGTGGCTCAGCCTCTCATTTGGACAGCCAGCATCGATCAGCAATATGTTTAAACTAAACATGTTTTTTTTAAGTTCTTCATGAACTGAGGCCTGAAAGCAGCAAATCACAAGGTTTTACTACAAGAGAATCTTTCTGCTTCCACACTAAAATCAAATAGTTGTCTCTAGCAATTCCGTGAACCGGTGAAGGAGTTGTGTTTGCAACCCCAGTCAGATAAATTCTTCTCTGGGTAAACCAGACTTTTTCAGATTACATTAAGATAAAAATCAGATTAGTCACCTCTTTTATCAAGTAAACACCCTTCTAATTAGTTCAGTGGCTGACCTTAAGTAGTATATGAGTAGAATCTGATTCTTCTTGATTCACTGTTTCCATTGTACCCATATGACACATGTACTATCCCATATTATATATTTCTAGGCATATCTTGTTTCTTGGTTTGTAAAAATTCTATTAGTACACATCTCTTCTTTTGCTATATTTATCATTATGTGATTAAATAACATTGTTTAAAACCCATTTTCTCCACGGAGCTTTTTCATAAGAAAAATTAAAATAAGTCATACCAATTTCTAATATTTATTTCTAACTCCAGGCATTTCATACTGAAATACAGAACTTTGCTCATGTAAGTTAATAAGTGCTGTCAATGTGTGAGGAAAGTGGCTGTAAATTAAAAATCTTGAAGTAATATCTGAAAGACGTTCGTAGCCCCAACCCCTCAGGTTACAGAAGAGGATGGTAGAACAGGCAGAAGAAGATTAAAATTCTCTTGTATCGTCTCTGGGGGACAAGGGGTAAGCAAACAGTGGTTTTAAGCTGGTTGCCTGCCCTCTGCATGCAGATCTTGCTCGGGTAGACAAGCAAGTTCAGAATTCCCCTGCAAGTTTTGTTCTTGCATGTCTGTACATATAAATGCATGATTTTCCTGTGCAATCTTAGGCTGACCTATCTGAAGAAAGTGGCCTTCTAGTCTTTGTCAAAAGTTTCAGCTGATGTGAGGTAGACATATTTTCCTTCTGGGTGGAAAAACCTTTTGGTTCGAGCTGGCCAGTCCTGTTTGCTATCCTCATATTTCTGTGCTGACAGATGGTTCCTGCAGCTCTGGGGATCAGCAACGACCAAAAGAAATGGTCTGCAAGATTTCCAGGTCTAGCTCCAAGAGTCCAAAAGTCATACTGCTTCCTCACAGAAGCTGGCTGGCTGTAATACATGCAACATTTGTAATACATGCAACATTTGTAATACGTAATATTTGCCTTAAGAGGCAAAGCTGGCTAAGGGTAAATCAGCTAATGATCACTGTGATGTCATGTTTGTATCGAGAAGCAATTACTAAAATCGGGCTTTTTCAGTAGCAAGGCTGCATGCAAAAAATATTCAGTCTACCAAGCAATAAAATGAAAACAAAGTAAAATCAACATCAAGATAAAATGGATGGTCAGCTTATTCAGATCACTAACACAAAAGAAACAACTAAGGTATAATTCTGATACTATGGGACTTGTGTGTGGGGAAAAAAATCAGAATTAGACACAGACAGAAATGTTAGGAATACAAGCTTAAAGAGCTGATCCAGATTCTTGGGGAAAGGACTGAATTTCTTCTTGTGAGAACTACATCATCTGCCAGTTCCAAAATGCAGTACCAGCTTTGTTGCACTCCTAAACAAGAAAATATTTTAGCTTGTTTGAGACTCTGGTCTGTTCAGAGTGTTCCCCATAACTCAGTTAAGTTCTCAGGTTTAAGCGATGCACAATAGATGTGTTGCCATTGTAGCAGCCTGCCAGCTGGATGTATACATGCTTAGAAAAATATTTTACTTTAGTGATTAACTGCACATGTATATAAAGGGTTTTCAGTGTGTATTATCTGCATAAGAGATCAAGGTCTTAATCTTCGACATGGCATTCTCATTTGTTTACTGAAAGTGAAATAAAATAATTGGATAGACATGTGACATGTCACACTCTACAGAATTCTAAGTTTCTAAAATATTAACAAATTATCACAACAAAACAGCTTATAGCTTTGAAATAAAAAGGTATTGAAGACCAGACTAGAAGAGTGGCTTGTGTAGCAAGATAGGGAATTATGTAGCTGATACTGTAGAATTTAATTTACAGGTAGCACTGAAATATTAATGCTCCTTCACTGAGAATGTCTTCTTTTTGGCTGAAACATTTCATGAAAATTGGAGCTATGCATATAATTTCCCTCATAAACAAGAAACAAAAGCCTCTTTTCAAAGGCAATAAAGTAGGTGATATGCCTTGAAAGACTGACATTTAATTGTTTGTACACAAAATGGAATTGCATAGCTTGGGGTTTGTCTGCATTTCTGTGTTTGCTGTTTGCTATCTGCAAATGTAGTTTACTATAAAAAATAATACACAAGACTTACAAAATGTGTAAATATCAAGGACACTTAAGGAACATAATCAAAGAAAATATATAAAATTCTGTTGATAAGTGTAGGCTTTTTGGTTAATCAGTCAATGAAGGTAAAATTAGCAAGTCTAGGCTTGCAACCCTGATATGCCTACTTGATATGTTTTAAATGGAGATTGTTAACAACTCGTAGAACTGATTGACAGACACTGAGGCATAAATTTGTCATATTTTGGTCATTCAAGGCATCCACTAAGTTTAATTAAACGTAATCAAATTCACATTTGTAAAGGATTCAATAAAAGTAAATCACCCAGATGAAATTCGACATGATGAAATGCAGAATGCAAAGAAGGCATCAAATATATGAAGTGGAGAATAACAGGAAAATGGCTCATGGTAGATTTCAAAGTAAATATGACTCAGTAGATGATTAATTTCCAAATAGTCAATTCTCATTTTAAAGCATATTAATGTGGGTGTCATAAGTTACATTTTATTAAAGAAGAGAGAATACATGAGGTGTGACCACCCAGCATCTTTAGTAGATGATTATTATATCTTTGTTTCAGTCCTGCTTTGTAAGAAAGATATCAACTGTGAGTTACACCGAGAGGTTGAAAGAACAACATTTGGTTAGTTGAGATGAAAGGAGAGAGAAACGGGGCAGATGGCAGTTCTTTAGTATCTCAAAGTTGCTTGCGGTGATCAGCTGAGCCAAATGGCACCAGTGGAAGAGCAAGAGTAATTCCCAAGTATTTTCACATAACATAGCCTGGTCACCTCAGATGTCTCACACATCTGTGAGCCCAAAGACTATTTTGGCTAATGTCACCACCCCAAAAAGCATCATTGTACAGGTTGCATCTCACTTCCAATGGAACTGATACAAAAAGTGATCACATTGTTAGCACAAAGCACACAGAACTATGCTCAGTAATAAAACTACCAATACCATGCCAGTGGCTAAAGCCCTAAAGCACTGGCTGCAGACCCATGGTGCTAAGCCCAGCACACGTATATAGGAAGAGACAGAGCTTTTGCCATGGAGTTTGCAGTCTAAGCAAACCAGAACAAGGAGAGAAGACAGAAGCTTGTAGTCTATGGTGTAGCAAATTAAGGCTCCTTAGTCCCACTTTGTGCTCAAATGACTGGACCATGCCATCTGCCAGCGCTATTTTAAACAACATGATGTAGTGAAAGTTTATGGAGTGAGTATGAAATGACTGAGGCAAAAAAACCTCATTTCTAAACTGCCTGAAGTGCCAACACTGTTGTCGTTGCTGCTGCAGGAACCACGCTTCCGAATGCTCCTTAGAAATGGTGCTTTGTCTGAAGAAACATTAGGAACTGAGGTATTTTCAAGGCAGGTTTGAGAGCATCTGCTGCTGAAGACAGTTTCAGCAAAGATCTTATTTGCCATTGCGTAGTGGGGCTCTCTAGCAGCACATGCAGCTGTTTGTCCTCTAGAAAAATCACTAGTTTCTCAGCAGCTGTAGAGATACAGAACAGAGCTGCCCTTCAGTGTTGCTCAAAGACTTGGGGGAAGAAAACCTTGCGGAGTTATCAATATTTCACTGTCAAAAATACTGTCTCAGTACAAAGTGAACTATCTGTGCTGGTCTAGGTATGAGAAGTATATAAAGTTCTTCCCTCCCTCCCTGAAGGAGTTAAAAGTTTTGCCTTGTTAAATTTGTTGTAAAAATACACATTTGGCCTTTAAACTGACCAGTGTTTAAATTCAAGATATATTATGCCATTTCTTAATGATGAGTTTTCCTTCCCTGTGTGCTTCTCCCATGACCCAGACAAACTTTACAAGCATCAAACTCTCTATCTAGGAGCTGAACTAGCTAAGAAAGCTGGATAGCACTGGTGACGTGGTTTCTCAGATACTCTAGAGGGGACATAGAACTGTGAGTTCACACTAGATGCTAGATTTTTAGATAGCTAATGGTGGGGCAATATAACTCCCATGAGACCAAGCAATGGCACTTTTTGTCCCAGTCTCAAACTTAATTGCTCAAAGTATGGTTTTGCATCAATATTTAGAAAATTATGTTTGGCTATGCAGAAATAATTGTTTACAATACTTCTGGTTAAATTTGCTCTGCATGATGGGTTCAGTGGTGACAATAAGTGTGAAAATCATCAGAAAACATACCTGGGGAGATTATTTCATTCCCTTTAGAGCTATATTAAGTCTGTGATGAACTTCAGCTGCCAGAAACATGATCTTATGACACACACTACTAGAAAAATGCAGAAATCAAAAGTACTAAATGAAGAAGAAACATGAAGTGAAATGTTACTGTCTAACAAGAGATCTTATTAGGACTGAAAACCCTAGTCATCAGAGTTAGTAACGCACATTGTTCATAGGGTTCAGTTTTGGCACAGAGACTAAAAGTGTAATGGGTGAGGTTATATTATGTAGGAAGTGATTTTATGAGTAGATTCCGCATGATATTTGTCATCAGCAAGAAACTTTCTGTGAAGGGTCGACCTGCTTACCACAGAGTGTTTATGGTCCCGGACGTGGTGTTCATTAGACAGCAGAAACAGGGCTAGGTTACAGTACTGTACAGAAAGGGGTGTCCCTGTGTCAAGTATCTCGATGGCCTGAGTGAGCCAGATGAGTTGAAAACCCAGCTCTACATCAGACATTTGGAGTCAGATTTTAGTCTCCAAAAGGTGTATTCCAATAACAAATAAACAGGTTCTTTTGAAGACTGCTTCATGTCCTGATGGCGCGATTCCATTTTGCACTTTGACATTTATTGAGGCAAATGATCAAGAGAGCTTTTTAGGAGGCAGTACATGTAAGGTCCACTTCTGGCCTAAGTAAATGTACAGGTAAATGTACAGAGCCACGGATGCCTTGAAGTTTGCAGGTCAAGATACTCTGACAGGAGCTGTGTGGTCCCATCCTTGGGAACCAGTTTGTCATCTTAGAAATAAATAAGGGGAGGACTACATTCACAATTTCATGAGTATGGCTTTCTTTTGTTTTGTTTTCTTGCAATTGCCTAGGAATAAATTGGGGATTTGGGGCACCATTATCTTCCAGTTGTGCTGTTGCTCCATGTTTTTAATATGAATATTCACTCTTTCAACCTTCCTCTTTCCACAGACTTGTTGAATTATCCTCTGTGGTCCACATAAATTCCCACTGGGGAATCATTTCCAAGTGCTTAGCTTACAGCAAAGTTGTTTCAGACCCTTTTGTGTACTCTTTGCTACGGCATCAGTACAAGAAGACATGGAAAGACATCATAAACAAGATCCTCAAAAGAAGCTCCATCAACTCCTCTGCCCTCACGAGTGAATCGCACAATAGGAATATATTGCAGCTGAACGAGTGAGGAGCCTGGTATGGGACCTACAAGACACATAAAATAATATATGGGAAACAAAAGTAACTGGCCTATTCCTAGTAGCTATCCTCAGCTGTCAAGGTTTTGGGAGGCAGTCATGGACAGGTTGAAGCTCAGTCCATGTCCCTCCAGTAGCCCACACAACACCCAAGGGAGGCAGGCTGCTTTGTATGTCCTGCCTCCTACTAAAAGTATGCTATTGATCTGTGGTCCTGCAGGCTCCGCAAATACAAATCTCCCATTGATTTCCGTCAGCAGTTACACACACATAGAGGGTAAAAAGCTAGCCCTCAGCAGAAGGACTCATTGAAGTAATGGGAGCAAACTGGTGCCATCACAAGATTATTCTAAAAAGCTGCAAAGAGATATTTGTACTTTTTCCCCCCCCACTTGCTGCAGGTAACATTCTCTCCGACAGAGCTGCCAACCTGGTCTTACAGACTTACCCCCCTGCAGCTGCTTGAGCAGGTCCTGTATAGAAAAACTTTTAATAGGAAAAACTAGAAATATCATTACCTAGATACTCATACAGTGCCCAGCATAGCTTTCAGCCTTTTCTGATACACATTTTTTTGAACAACCCTGTAGAATTAAAGGAAGAGAACAGTCGCTTCTGAAGTATGCTACAGGCTAGATTCAGCCGTGTCTTCTCTGAGGTTTTTAAGTAACTTCCGCAGAATCCCATTAGTTTTCTCCCCACTCAATTTTAGAAAAATAAAAATGGTAGACAGGATGGAAAGGTCAAGATGCCGCCTGCCTACCTTCCAATATCTCAGCTATAAAGAAATGGATTTTGCCCAAAGCTGCAGAACTGGGCCCTGTGCCTAGAGGAAAATTTTTTTTTAAAAAAATCTGTTTTTCTGAGGTGTTATTAATCACGATTTTTTCCTACAGATATGTTACTTAAAGGAAAGAGGAGCTTAAAGCTGCATGTAAAAGTATAATTTCCAAAGCAAGTAGAGCAAAAATAACAGACCTCCTCCCCACCATGACAGGGCAGCCAATAACTTGAATCCACATTGGAGTGGGCAAGTCTCAGGAGGGTTCAGTATTGATCTTTATAGGTCGAGATTACAGCTATGCATAGCAATGTTATTAATATTTACCATGCATTCAGTTCAGCCTGCAGCTAAATAGGCCTAAATAGCAGGCAAAGTGTCAAATCCAGGACAATCCTACGTGTCACAGTTCCTCAGACACTGCCACAACTTCTTCTTTTTTGTAAACATTATTTAATTCATTGTAAGTACTGTCACGTAGACACATGATGCTGAAGCCATCTTACAGTGATTCATGAAGAATTACTTTCCTGGCTAATTTTCTGTGACAACACTATGAAATGAGACAGTTTTTCAAGTGTTTTATTATTGTTTAAGCTGTAGAATATCAAAAGCAATAATGAAGCAGTTGTGATTTCTGTTGTTATGATGTTCCGGAATTACTTGTATGATTGTTATGATGTTCCGGAATTACTTGCATAGACAAAGTGTGTTGTCCTCATAATCCCTTAAAATTATTTTCAGGTAGAGAACTATTGGTTTCAAATGCTTCACATTTATACTTTGATTGGCAAAACACTTATTACCAATTCTGGCCTTAAGTCTACACATATTTTTCTCCAGAAAGTGACTTAAAGTCCAAGTTAACATCAGAAATTAAATTCGGTTTTGCTGGGCTGGTCTAAAAAGCTTCTGTCCGGTGGCCATAACGTACACAGTTTCTTTTGTGAGGGTGAATGGCAAATACATGCCCAGATTTTGAACAGCCTTAGTTAATTAGGCTCCATGCATGCCATGGCACTGTCAATAACCGCTGACATAGCTGGCTATATCACTACCTATTCTTGCTCATATTCTGACTGTCAATACCATATTGAGAAAATAAAGTTAGGATTATGCTGAGAAATAAGGCCCTGAGTACTAAAAATGTGGGGTTACTTTTTAGTTACCACCTCCTGTGTCCCCCATCCCCCAAGCAAAGGGCACTGTTTGGTGCCTATAGCTCTGCAGAATCCCTGACAGCAAAGGTTAATGAGCTCAATTAGTATATTCCCTATCACTTATGCCTAATGATCAATACTGGTAATTTTGCAAACATTAGCGTGCTCCATTTTGCAAACTCTACCATGAATATAAGTCTTTGATAGAACAGACATTATGGCAACTACAATTTCCTATGTACCATACAAAAAGGATCCTGCTGAAGTTTCTGGCCAGTGATTCAAAGCCCAGACAGGTATCACCAACTACCATGCAAATAAAAATCTTCAGCTGAACTATTAATTTTAGTCATAAAAAATAACAATTACAATAAAATATACAGACAAATACAGTCACAGCATTTAAGTAAGTTTTTACAACGCTGCATGCAAAAATTGCCCTTAACCAGATTAAATAGTCTACCTCATTTTAATCATTTTACTTCTTAGGTTTAACATAGTTTTCTCAGGTGCCATTGGTAAAAACACCCCATTCAAGACTTGTTTCTTAAGAAAATCACGTCGTTTTGATGACTTGATTGTATGGGAATGCAGGACATTAGAAAGTTGATTATTAGTGAGTTTAAAAAAAATAAAAAGCTCTGTATCAGATTGATATATGTTTTACTAAGACCATTTTTACTTAAGTAAATTGCAACAAGATGATTGTTCAAGTCGACAGTTGTTGTCAACTTACATGTGGGGCTGCTGCCAAAGTCAATGGGAGTTTTGTATGTCAATAAACCTAGCCCCAGAAGGATTTCAAATTTTAAATCAATTATTCAAATAGAGTAAGATAATCTCCCAGAAAAAAATAATAATTATACACTTAGGATGGCTAGTAAAAGACAGAGAAGAACACAACACGGGACTTGTCTCATTATGCTTGTGTATCACAGTCACTCACTGGTTGATTTATGTGTCAGTGTGAGCAATAAATCTCTCCCCTTGTATGTGTTTAAAAATTTGTCTTTCTTTCATGGTGCCTTTCTTCTTGAATTAATCTTATAGCAGAGAATAAATATAATTTCCCCTTACTTACATCAGCTCTCTGACACATTGTCATATTTCTACCATCTGAAGCAAGCGAGAGTTGTAAATGCTGGTGCTTGACAAACTGTTTCAGTATACAAAAGAAAAGTAATACCCTCACATTTCCTGATGACATTTTATAAGATACTAGAAATATGATACTGTGGCTCGTTAAGTGCTAGATATTCAGCTGAATTCTTATAGGCAACCGGCAAAATTTTCTAAAATGTGTGTCTAAGTGATGAATGTAGATATGAGTAACTGTCTGCTGAGTATTATATGTACTATACAACACTTTGACTCGAGAGAGTTAGAATAATGATGGTAAATGTAATGCACAATAATTTATTATCTCTGGTCATGAAGCAGAACTGTTTCTTTTGTCTAACACAAATGCGCATGTGTGCGTGGGGGGGATTTTCCATTTGTTATTTAAATATTTTTTTTTTAAGTTTGTAAAGTATGGCTACAATGTGTGCCCAAAGTATGGAACTGCATGTGCAAAAATTGTGCAGCTGCTTAGGCAATATGCAGTTTTCTGTTTGTTGGTATCTGCGATCCATATGCAATATCTATTTCTCACACGCATGTTCAATTAACATTTTCTTCATATCTTGTAAATTTGGCAGGCAGAACACTGGCAGATGATTAAGAGAATTTAGTCCACTACGTCATTTTGTGGATTTTGGGCTTTTTCCTTCATTCATTTTACAGATATTTATAAAATCTCAGAGCCCTGACTGTGAACTAGGATCCTGTTTGATGTTATGTTTTTGAGCTAGTTTGAATGTGAAGATCTGGGTAATTGCATTTGGCAAAATCTCTGAGAAACTGATAAGAGTTTACAAATGAATAATAAGTACCAGGTCCTCTCCTGACATAAATCAACATAATATTTGGTTGTTTCACCTGGGGATTGGGCCCCATTAGGTAACTATATCCAGGTTTTATAGATCTTACTTCTAAATGTGTAGGGCCCTGTTTTCATGGTATTTACAGATGGAAAGTAAACAGGATCTAGTGAGTTCCTCATGTGCATACATGCCCACTGGCAACGTCAGGCAACGGCATGACTCTTCTCTAAATAAGTTCTATCCCTGTTTTTATTCTGTGAGTAGATGACCCAAACACCCTCTTTTCAGTGGTCCTTCATCAGACATACTTATTTCTGAAACAAATAAAATCTAGATTTTAAAAACGTTCCAGACAAGTCCTTTTGAACCCCGATGACTGCTGTGGCAATAGCCACTCATGTCACAGCATCACAGCCCAGCTGAGGTTGGAAGTGACCTCTGGAGGTCATCTTGCCCAGCCTCTAAGAGGCACATCACTGCCTCTTGCTGCAGTTCACCTTCTCAGTTTTGCCAATGCATCTGTTTGCTCTGCAATGGTGTTGGGAAAT
Organism: Ibycter americanus; assembly: GCA_035590275.1. Taxonomy (NCBI): domain Eukaryota; kingdom Metazoa; phylum Chordata; class Aves; order Falconiformes; family Falconidae; genus Ibycter; species Ibycter americanus. The sequence goes on from JAVJGI010000065.1 coordinate 49,048,944, forward strand.
GATCTTAGTCTGCTTCAGGTCAACAATAAAATCTTCCTTGAAACAAATTTTAAAAAAAAAAATAGTTTTGGGAAGACAACTTAGACTTAACTGCTGCATCAGAACAACTTTAGAAGTTATAAAACTGGGGCAGAAATAGATGTGGACAGGAGGCTGAGGATCAGGAAGGTTGGGAACTATAAACTGGCTTTGCTGCCGTTGCAATGATATGAGTTACCCTAGCTGCACTAGGCTTTTCCTAGTGACCTGTTTCCACACTGAGAGCTCTCCAGGTCTCTCAAACATCCACTTACCCAAAGAGAAAGGCAAAATTTCAGTCAAAGCCCAGTAACTGCTATAGAGTGGGTCAAGGCTTTTGTAGAAGAGCAGCATAGCCTCTGTAGGAGGATTCTTGTTGGGTTGGGAAGGTGCTAATGGTTTTCAGGTGGGCTATAAGGAAGCTACTCACATTGTTTGACCAGCAACTACCTACACCTGGATGAGCCTTACCTTAGGAGACAGTCTAATTTATAAAGCCCAGGAGGTTTAGGTAGCTTGCAGAAAGTAAATTTTTTCTGGATCTACATGCCTAAGGTTTGATAGTTCCCTTACCCCTCTTAATCTTAAATGAAGAAGGCTTTGAGGGTTCTGAATAACTTGTCCTATACATTTTCACATGTGCAGTGAATACCTTTGAAACAGCCCTTTGGAAATTGCTTGCTTTTCACTACTGTTAGAGCCTTCTTCCCACATTAAACGTTCTTGTGATTAAACAAAGATTAAAAGCAAAACCAGAGACTTCACACCCATGTCAGCTCATTAATACTTAACCCTAAAAATCACTCAATACTTCAACACATCGCATTTAGCGCAGAGAGCTCAGTTAGATCCTGATCCTATGGTCACTATGTGTTTGCTTCAGTGGATAGTTAGGACTGAGCATAGGCTTATGGTTTTGCAGAATCAGGGATTATATCTTCTTAACCTACCCAAGCCTGAATAAGTGACAACAATAATAATTTAGCCTTAAACCTAACTTTTTTTTAATTATTATTTGCTTTTTATGCTTTCAGTATTCGGTATATCGAAAATCTTTGATGGGTGAAGTTTCTTTATGAAAACCATCCTGCTCAAAGAGGCAGCTGTCCCTGTTGGAGGGGTATAAAAGTTTACATGGAGAAAAGAGCTGCTGCAGTCTTTGTAAAATGTCTACTTCTTACCTGTAGTCCTGGAGTGTATCATGTAAATATGTATTTAGGATTGTTGGTTTTTAAGCCAATAATGCTCTGATGTAATGAACTGGAGAGATTGCTATAGTTTATACTATATGTCTATATTTATAAGAAAGATGGTTACCCTATAGACTGTATAAGTGCACTTCAGAAATGTGTGTCTCGAGAAGCAAATGCATCAGGTGTATGACAGCATGCATGTGCGGTAATTGTGTAGTAAAGTATGATTTTTGTTGAAGAAATACTATTGCACAGTTTCAATGTACCCAAAGGCACGAGTCCACATGGTTGATTAATAATCTACAAAGATATATTAGGAAAAAGATCTCCATTTGGAATTATTACTGAATACTAGGAAACTGTTTTCTAGTCACTGTAGTTATACAGTTAGAGCTGTAAAAGAAACCTTTCTAAAAGTCATACAAATAGCAAAAAGTTGAAAGCCTTCATCCTCCTGGGATTTGGATGCAGCAAGAGTTCCTAAGGAAAAAGAAAAGCAATGCTTTTGAACGGAATGACCGTGCATCCTAGTGAGATACTAGCGGGAATGCAACGTGACCCAGGGTGCATGGTTGGCTATAGCCTTCCTCTTGCTGACCATCACAAGCAGTCCTGTTTAGTCATATTGCACTTACACTACCTTGAGTTCTTGAACAAAAATTTTAAAAAGCCCTGTTAGATATCAAAGTGTTTTACATCACCTTCTGACCACAGGGTCCTTATGCAAAGACAGGTAATTTTTTACTCCTCCTTTGCTAATGTGATCAATGAGCTATAGTGAGAAAAAAGAAAGAAATCTCATGAATTGAATTACTTTTGTTAGGAAAAAAGCTATCTGTAAAATACTCGGTGCCCTTAGGGTCACACAGCAAACGTGACGAGGCTGGGGACAAGTTCTCCACACTCTGCCATCCAGCCCAGCCTCATTCAAGTAAAATAAGGCTACCGGCATCAGCCAGAGTAAAGAATGGGTCTTTTTATAACAGAAACCATAGGGCTTCCCAGATAAGATGTTTGAAAAATCATTATCACAGATTGCCTTGGAAAATAGAAATAGATAACTTAAAAGGTGCCTTGATTTACCTTTATTTATACACAGGGCATTTTTCTAAACCTTAGATTTTTTTTCACAGTGCTTTTATTTTCTTAAGATCATTTTAGGATAAAAAATCACATATGTTTGGCAATCATTAATCATTCCATTCTGAATTCTTGCAGGAATGTAACGTATTACCAGTCTTTCCAGATACAGTTAGATATAAACATTTTCCCCTAGATTAGATTGTTAGATGATTATTTGCTTTAAAAAAAAATATGTTAGAGACTGGTTTTACAAATCCTTGCTGTAAGGACAGGGGGGTTGCTTGGATGAGTAAGGTTCATTCGTATAATGAGAGGTACAAAAGGTCCGGCCTGTGAATTTAAGCTTTTTTGTTTTGTTTTGCAAATAATGAGAATAGATGGTTTCCTATTTCTAAAAGCACCTAGCCAGTCTGAAGAAAGATAATTCTGAAATAACATTAACAGTAGCTGCTGTAGTTAGGGCATGTTTTGATTATATTGTTATAAATATTCCATTATAATTTATTGCATTATACTTTTTTTGTGTAACAATGGGATATAATTGCAGGGGCTATTTATTTAGGAAAAAATTGAAATATAAATAAAACCTTTCTAAATCACATGGACAGATTGATGCACAGACCAGTTTGTAATGACAACTTGCTCAAGACTGCCATGGGTTAACAGGGACTTCAGAGTCCCAGGTAAGCCAAACTGCGTAGTCTCCCAACAGGTACTTCAGAGATAGATACAGATTCATTCATGTAAAGGCAGATATATAAAATTCTACTACAATACTACCTACAGTTTAAAGGAATACAATAAAATAAATTTCAATCTTGACTTCAAATTTTTGAATAACGGGGCCTGTGCTGTCTATTCTGTTTACAATGGCTTGTGCTTTGTGAATACACATCAAATGTTGTAATATATTTTTATTACATAGAGCTAATGGTTAATACAAAGTGACATATATAAATAAATATATACTATATATGTATATTGTGAATTTGTTAAATTTACTGTTAATGAAATGTGATTATGATAAAAGACTTGGTGTGAGCTATTTTTTCATATAAAAGTTAATGTTTTAAAAAGTCTGTTTCACTTCATTGTTGCAAAAGTCAAGCCTGTAATGTCATTGCAGTGATGGGACCTGATCAGACTTGCTCATTTTTGGAAAACTGCAAAGTCAAGTGTAATAGAATATTACTTCACCACAATATGAGCAGCACAAGTGGAATAATTAGTGAACCTTAATACGTAATGCATATGTCTAGTCTTAATACACATGGTCCTACTTATATTGAGCAGGTTTCACAGTTGGCGTGAAACCAAGGTTGGGGGAGAGCTAGTAGTGTGGGGCTCCCTCTTCTTGTTCCCTGAGCATCCTTGCCAACCCCGAGCTCTCACACAAAGGTCTCTGGAGGTTTCAGACTTATCCCAAACACCACCCAGGAGGCATACCCTGCAGAAGGAATAGCTGGTAGTCCTCACAGAGAAGTCTTTTACTGTCTACGTAAAGTCCAGACTCTTGGTCCCCAAATGTGTTTTACTGCTGACTCACAGGGTTTAATCATCAACTGTGCTTTAATAATAACACAGAACGGTTTGGGTTGGAAGGGACCTTAAAGCTCATCTCGTTCCAACCCCCTGCCATGGGCAGGGACCCTCCCACCAGCCCAGGCTGCTCCCAGCCCCATCCAGCCTGGCCTTGGGC
>JAVJGI010000065.1:49062855-49090372 GCA_035590275.1 Ibycter americanus
GGTCTCTGCTCCCAGGGAACCAGCGGCAGGACAAGAGGGAACGGCCTCAAGTTGCACCAGGGGAGGGTTTGGTTGGAGAGTAGGAAAAAGTTCTTCCTCACCAAAAGGGTGGTCAGGCACTGGCACAGGCTGCCCAGGGAGGTGGTGGAGTCACCATCCCTGGGGGTGTTTAAAAGACATGTAGATGTGGTGCTGAGGGACATGGTTTAGTGGTGGCCTGGCAATATTAGGTTTACTGTTGGACTCAATGATCTTAAAGATCTTTCCCAATGTAAACAACTCTATGATTTAAAAAGCTCTATAAATTTAAGAAGACGTCTCCTATTTGGGAAAGCTTCCTGGGAACTTCTAGTCAAGAACTACAGTACTGTTCTAGAATTAGGCTCTTGGCTTTTCCAGCATGCATTTGTTTATAACATGCACATACATGCACTGTTAAAGCTAATTTAGCTTGCAGAAGTTTGAAAATTATGCCTTTGGTTAAGGAACAACATACCAGTGAACTGAAAACTACCAAACGCCGCTGTGACTGCAGCTGTCACCATCCCCTCCCTTCCCACTTTGCGTTCACAAGAAAAAAAATACAAACACTGGTGATGCTACTCTGTGTATTTGTACATGAAATACTGTTTGCCTGTACACAGGAGGAATGAAAAACAGGGAAACCATTTCCTTGCTCCCAAGTCTCTTCTCTGTCAGCTCCTCTCCCTTTGGGATGTTTTGCATGAAGATACTTCCAGCGTGTTTCTTTCAGGCTTTCTCATTTTCCTGCCCCTTACACAGTTTCTCTCTCAGTCATCTACACCATCACAAACAAGTTACCAGCTTCCGAGAGATGGCTAGCTGATGAAGAGAGGCAGTTACAGCTGAATTTCAGGGAGTTTTCTGTGCAATACATGATATATGTACAATGCTGGATGTGGCAGTTATCCACATCAGTCCCCCCGTCTCCTTACTGTGACACCTATCTCTAGTGTGACTGTAGCTGTTCTCCGATTCTCCCTTTTATCGGCAAAATATTATAAAAATTTTTTTCACCAAAACAGGGTGATTTTCAGCAGTGGCTTGGACTATGGCTCTGTCTCTGGAAGGCTAATGTTTATTGCTCAAGGTGTTGTGCATACGACTTAGAGAGGGTAGAAGGGGCAAAGACAATAAGGTACCATGTATAGCATACTTGAAATTATCTCCTAAGTACTGAAAACATTCTTACAAGCTCAATGTTAATGCTAAACCACAACATTCCAAAAACAAAAGCAGTCTTAGGAAGCAACAAGTGAAAAACAGAATATCCTCATCATAGTAGCAGTTCAATGTCGTAAAAATTTCTAGCCTGGCCCAGGCAAAGTCCTGAGTTCAGCTTGAAAACAATGAAATTAACAGAAAAATAAAATTGAAAGCACTGGTGTTTGACCACAGTTTCTCCAGATACTTGCAAACTTCTGATGTTTGGCTTTCTTTTACAACCCCAAAGGCTTTTAAAAAAAGAAAAGCTGAGATTCTTCCAAGGAGATCTGTATAAATACAAGTGTTGGCAGCCTTTCACCAGAGCTCAGATAACATATTTTTATTAGTATTTTGTTTACAGCAGCACCCAAAATGTGCTGAATCTTTTATAAACATTCAAATGTGGATGGGTCACAAATCTGGATGTAGAAAATCATCATACTTTCACAGTAGGAATCAGATAAAAATTAACTCTTTACAAGCCACGACCCTGGTCTTTGAATTACTGATAAGGAAGGCTATCAAATACAGTGACAAAATGGCTGGGCAATTTTAGCTTGATGTCAGTAGGTTTTGTATGGCTTCAGCAGACGAGAATATGTTCTTGTTTCCTCTCTAAAGCCTCTTTACAGCCTGACATATAAAAACATGACCCAAGTTCATATCTCAAGGTAATGTTTTCAGATACAGAAGTCACAGGAGGAGACTTTGGGGTTTTCTTCAGCAGGGTATTTGGGCTTTTGTTTGTTGGGTTGGGGTTTTTTTTTTCCTTTTTCTCTCTTTTTTTCTATTTTGAAGGGGCCGGGGCCAGGGGGGGAGCGGTTAAAATCACTATTTTACATCTTGAGTTCTTAGGCTGCAGCTTCATCACCAAAACAAATTAAATAAGATGTAATCAGGAAAGCTGATAAATACTAGACTCCTACACTCTGCTCTGATTGTTACTATAATAAGGCTGCATTCGTACAGTTTGGCTTTTCTAATGTCAAACAATTGGCAGCTCTGCAGTGTTGATGCCCCCTGAGGGCTGTCTGTCCTCATAATTGCTTCTGTCTACTGAAAGTAAACTTACGAAGTGTATACAACATGCCCACATAAGGCACATAAACACAAACACCAATATCTTTGTGGGTCATGGAGACTCATTTCTACTCTATCATCTTTAACATCCTACACTAACTTCTTACTCCCCCTCTGGAGTTTATTTTATTCCTTCTATTAACAGACATTTATTTTATTTTAAATTGGAAATGGATAATTTCAACATCCTCAGCAGTTCATGATACTTCTATAGTATCTTTTTAGAAACTCAGCACCTCTCTCCAGATTCTCTTGCTAAGGAACAGTGATGATTCGGAGCTGTGCCTGTGCCTGCTATGGGACAAATGCTCTGGAAAACAGAAGGCGAACAGAGCCCTGGCTTATTTCACACTTGCTCCGCTGACTGTCCATGCATGCTCCTGCTGTGAAAAAGATGTAACACCATTTCCTTCTTTGCACCAAGCGAAGTTTTGTGACGAAGTCATGATGACATGAAATTTATGTCAAATCACGAACTCATCAAAGAAATGCTTCTGTGATCATCCTATTTCCTACCCTGAGCTTTTACCAGCTCTCTTCCAGTTTCCTTGATGTGAAAAACACACAGTCTTCTCCTTCCTGCCAGATCCCGAATTTCACAGAAATTTTCTGTTATTTGAAAAACTACAGCTATCAATAATTGGGGGAAAATAATATGCCAAAATCTGCTTCTGGACTCCCTTGGACTGGAAATCTTGAAATGCCACCGGCTGAGCTTTTCTCTGTTGGTCATCTCACTGACTGCTTCAAAAACAAGGCCTGTTTGAAAATCCAGGAGAAGGCAATTTCATGGAAGATCATTCAGGAAAAATAGGGGACTAGAAGATTTCAACTTAAGTTGTCTCTTCCCTGCTTCAGTTTGTCTCTGCAAAAGTAGTTATCTTTCTCCCACCCCAACCTCACGCTTCTTCTGTTCTCATTTCCCAAACACTAGACCTAAGAAGCTAACAAGTTCCCTGCAGATTACAAGGATGAGTTCCAGGGAAGCTCTATGGATTTAGATTTTGTGCAGGTCTGGTCCATAGTATTTCTTCTCAATCAGCATTTATTATGCATTTTCAAAAGTGGGGAAAATTTGCTCTTGGTTACCGTCCCAAGAGTTAGTACCAGCAAGCCACCAAGCAAGCAACGGGGTGAAACCCCATCATTCACAAGCACTTACTACATCTGATTTTCAGCCTGCTAACAGCAAATCATCCAGCAGTCAAGGTATTAATAATACATCTAAAGAATGTGATAATCTCAAAAGTACTCTCTGGAGACTCATACTGCCTTAGGAATGATAGATTGCTTTCAAAGCCAAGATGGAAATTCATCAATTAATTTCTATGAACACTTTCATTAGTGAGAAACTAATTTTATAATGCTGGATTTTCTCCAAATCATGTATGCTCTGCACACCACAGTGCTGAAGGTGGCATGGTTATTGACAATATAGTACCATCAGTAGTCAAATTTACAGTGACTCAGAGTCATTAAACTGATCCTTGATTACCTTCTTAGGGCAAAAGTGATATAAAATATATGGTATAATATATATGTGGTATAATATATATCCAAGGAAGCACTGCTGTGAAATTTCGGTAAAACCAGGTACCATATATCTCAGAACAATTCTCAAAGCTCTAACACTTAAGGAACTTATTTTAGCTTTTAAAAATGACAATATAGCAACAGACAATAGCAAAACCATTTAGAATTAAACTGAATAGACAGATTTAATGGCTTACACTTTGGTTTTGGTGGAGCTGTGGAGCTGATGGTCTTGGTCCTTCAGTGCTACCACAGGGGGCTGAAATACTACCAGGAACCATTATGTTTATTACAGTGGCTCTAGATGCCATTCATTAGCCAAATATCAAAAAATAAACTTTTGCATTTAGGGAGATCAAGGTAGATCATAGAAGCAGAGTTTGTGTTTCCATTCACTTTCCACTCCTTCCCAGATTATACTGTAAAGCTGTCAGTTCTGCTTGTGGGAGCCTGATCCAACCTTAGAGTCACCTGGAGCTGATTAGGGAGCTGGAGCAGAGCTGCGGCATGCCACGAGGAGACAACCAAGTGAATGATCCCATTCACCTGTGAGTCACAGGGCTCACACAACTATAATAAATAGGAATGTGATTTTAATGCCTTTTATACTGAAGCCATGTAATCAGATCCAGATCCTTGTGGTAAGAAATAGATCTCAAGTTTAAATCCCCCTGGTCTATTCAAGTGAGCTTATGCTGCCATTGACCCTTATTAACCCAGGTATTGAATTTCTGTCACATCTAAACCACAAAAAGTAATTCCATTTTTCATATTTTTGCTTGCTGACAATAAAGCTGGCTGAATTTTGTTAAATCTTTAAATAATGGTTTACTCTGAATGTCCTTTTTTTGCTGCTCTTGGGATACTACAGAGTTAATAGGAATGATTGTGCTGTTGATGTAAGTGGTGTGTTGAATTCTAGAAAGCAGTTGCTGCAAATTAAGTGAGAGTTAATGACTAGAATAATTAATATATCAGGTTATTGATATTACTTCATATAATAATGGGTGGGAATTGTTACTAACTGCTTTCTCTAAACAACATCAGTTATTTTGGAATATACAGTACATATTTGGAATGGAAAAGAATTCAAAAGAAAAGAGAAAGCTTTCTGTTCATAATTATGATTTGGTATTACTATTCTTAAATATTATCTCAAACATTCAGAGGAGGTTTTTTGCTTGCAAAAAGCAAACTGTTGTTTTGTGTCGGTTGTTTTTTTTGTTTTTGTTGTTGTTTGGGGTTTTTTTTGCATCCCATTTTCAAAGGAAAGCCCATTCTGTATATATATGTTTTATCACCAGCCTGGTTGAGCTCTGTCCATATGGGCACTTATCAAGCTGCCATGCTTGAGGCTACATCCTGGGTCTCTATATTTATATATTTCTTTAGATCTCTATATGACCTATTCCTTATACCTTTTTCTGGCCACAAAACCTGCTGTGCACACTGATGTTTTACCCTCTGAGACAGTACCTTTCAGCTGCTTTCGGCCCCAGTCTACACTGGATGTTGCAATTCCTCAGTATGGAGCGAAGGGCAGGATGATTTATTATTTAAGCCACTAGGGAAAAGTACTCATTTCATATGGAATTCATAGGTGTTGCAAGACAACTTTAAATGCATCTATGACTTCTCCATAAAGTCATGCAGAAATAAAATCTGAATGCAAAGAATTCCGTATGGAGCTATAATTTAATTTTTTTTATTTTTTTTTTTTTTACATTCATTGTTTATCAGTCCTTCAGCTTTTTCTTTACCCGTGTTCCTGATCAGGAAAATGGAGCTTTCTAAACTACCCACACCTTCTTTTAGAATAGTATTAAGCTAAAAGAGTAGGCATTTGCAGAGCAGTGCAATGCTCCTTTGTAGTATTTTGCTGAAAAAGCCCTTCTTTCAGAAGTGCTGATGTACCTTGAGAGCCCGAGTGTTATCTCCAGATGCGATGCTGGCACTCCAGCCATGCTCCGATGACCTTCACCTGGGAGCCTGGCTAATGGAGAGAGGGAAATGCTTGAAAGGTCTCTGAAGATCAGTTTAGTAAAGAGTCAAGCAAAGCAGCCTGAGCAGAAAACTGTGGGATATTGTTTAATCCAGCCGTGCAAAGCACCAGACACAGGGGAGGGGAAGATGGACTTAACCTCTCTGAGCCTGGCACTACAGCAGAAGATTAAAGGCACTCATGTAACTGAAAAGGCAGATTAAGTATGTAAAAACACAGCTATAAAGTACCTTTATGTTCACTGCCTAAACTTTTTTCACAGGCTTTCCCAAGTCCAATTCTTGGCATTTTTTACTGATAAATGCCTTCGTTTCAGGTAGTTATGACTTGAAATGTTATACCAAAAATTGTCCAGTCAATACAGCCCCTCTGAAATTTATGAAAGGTGTGAAAACATCATTTTTCTGCCTAATAAGCAGGATAATGAGCAAGAGAGTGCTCTTTAAAATGGCCATGTGTAGCAGTAATCCGTATCTCCATCAAAATAAAACTACCTTGTCAGGTTAAGAGGACAGAGAAGTCACCACAGCAGCTGATCAATAAATTGTCCTGCAAATCTGCATGTGGACTTGGTGGGTTTGTAAGTCTCACCTAGATATAAACTGGCTACACGTGCTGTGAAATGGGGATTGGATCAGTAGAAGATGGCAGAGAATGGTTATTTAGTGACTCACTGTTCCAGGCATAAGATTGCATTCACCGTGATAGCTTTATCAAACAAATTTTGCCGCTAAAAAAATCATATTGTAGTGTTACAATGAAATAAAAAGATGTCATCTCAAGCTAAATGACTTCAAAAGAAAGACTAGTAAGCACATTAGACTAAACGTATAGATGTGAAGTTGGAAAATTAGTGAAATACCAGGATAGAAACTTATCTTTCTATTATTTTGATGAAATACCAGGATAAGAGTTCTATAAGTTAATCACCTGAAGCCAAAAAGTATTCATAGCTGTTTATTAAGGACTGGAGAGGACCGAGAAAACTGCTCAGGGCTACGATAGCACCAAGAAGCACAAGTGACAGTGGTACTAAAATTATCCATGAAATCAACCGTAAATATCACCGACCCTCTCTCCATGTGAGCAACTGCTCCCGCGAGAAAGGGAAAGGACGTTTGAAAAGCTGTATCCTCCTAGCGAGCATGAAATAGAGCTTCTGTGGGCTCCTGCTGGGTAGTCGGTGGGTGCACACAGAGCTGTTTGTCCTGCGGTGTTCCCATGCCGGCACAGCAGTGTACTGCAGCAGGAGGTGATGCTACATCAATGTACACATCTCGTATGTGCGTTTATACCTCCTCCCTGAGGCTTATGGCTGTAACCTGACTAAATTCACACAGAGACTGATTACAAAGATAAACGGTGCAAAGGCACTTTTGCCTCTGAACTCGAACGTTTTCAGACCCATAGCAAATATATTATATGCCAATTTTTAAAGGTTAACTAGTGAAAATTGTTGGTGTGAAACCACTTGTATTCTATTTCAAGTTAACTCATCTCTGTTCTGATGTTCCTCTAAAAGGTCGACCACCTACCACAGTGTGATAAAAGAGGCAAGTAAACTAGGCTGTATAACTCTGTCAGTGACTTCTGAAATCCACACTTTGGGAAGTTGTCCCACCTTCACTGAAAACAACAAGCTGAAGTTAGAGGGGAAAAAACCCACAACTATACATGCATAAAAGAAAGAAAAGCAGCTGGTGACCCAAGTTGAAAATACATGACAGACTTAAAATATCCAAGAAAAAATTGCATTTCATGACCAGCATAGTCAATACTTCATTTACATTCATTTTTATCAGTGTGTGTTACCCACTCAGAGCTCAGCCTCCTGGTAAAAGCGATACTCTCATACCCCTAACAGTCTTCTGATGCCATCAGATTAAATTTGGGTTAGAGATTGCCAAGATTCATGACACTTACACCAACGTGTGTAAGTAGATGCAGTTTTAGTAGATACAGTTTTATTGGCTTCAGCATTCCCAAGGTGATGTGCAGATACGAAGATCTGCAGAGGTTAGCGTTCTTGTAGTTACTAAGATGGATGAGCAAAACTGATAAGGGGTGATAAAAATTATGATAACTAAACAGATAAAAAATGATAGCTAGATAGCATGACATAGACAGTCCAGGAGAAGCCAGCCAGCTCCCACTGTATTTTATGATTGTCAGGGCTCTGCATGGGAGCAGATGACTGATGGCTGGTATTATCAAGGAGAGTGGAATACGTCCTGTTTTAACCTTTTCTTTGTTTAACCTTTACTGTGTGGGTGAGACTGTGCTGCTAGTTGTCTTATTACTTGGAAGAGATTGTATTTTTTTGTTTTATATTGGGGATGATCAAAGTTAGCAAAGTCCTCATAGAAGTAGCTGTTAAAATGGGTCTGTAATTATAAAAGAATCATATCCATCCTCAAGTTTTATTTCATATAATTTCTTCAGGGTTACCTATTTCCTACAACACAAAAAGGAAAAGAGATTGAAAGCACAGAATCTAGAAAAAATTACGTGCTCTAAAGACATGGAAAAGGCAGATAAATAGAAAACACTGGTATTCAGATTTATTGGTGTGTGGTTTGGATCTCTCTAAAAGTTAAATAACAGTGCTATGTATTTAAAAGAAAATGAACATTTAAACTCCCAAGTGCGTAACTGTAGCAGTAAATAGGGCACGCATCAGTAATAATATATTCAGGGCAGGCATAAGCATCTTATCTCAGCACAAGATATTCACACATCTGGAGTTCCTAGTGAAATTCCTTTGAATTTGAGTGTTTTTCAGTGTAAAGGTACAGGAAAATCAAAAAATAATTGCACAGACAAGCAAACTTGACAGCTAGTAGGCCATTTATTTAGCAATGCCTGGACTAAAATGGAGTAAGGTCACCTGCATTAGTCATAGTTCTGTTGCGTCCAAGTATGTGTAAGCCATAGTCACAGCCAGTAAAGGGAACCAAGGCCACTATCTTCAGCATCTGATGTTACCGAGGTCTTCAGCAATCAGAGTCCATCTAATTTTAGCTAATAGACGTTGAAGAATTTCCCATCAAATCCACTTTTTGCTATCAAATAAAAAATAACTTCTCGTTGAGGTAACCTCATACCTGAGAACAAAGCATAGGGACCTCCAGGTTTGTAAAGCAGGTCTCAAACCAGCCCGAAACATTATTTCAAGGTAGAAAGAACTGACCTGCCAGGACTAAGACAGTAGTTTCTATCTTCAGTGTGATTATCAGAGCGATTTAAATTTGGCTGGTTAGTTCTTCGTTTGCCTGTCCATGCCGACCACCCCCAGCAAAATGACTGAGTAGCTTTTGTAGGACTCCACAGAGAAGCCACCTAAGAAACTCCATCAGTTCATAACACAAAAAACCATGTATGGCCCTGATCTATTGTGGTAATAACAAAATCTACATAAGCCAATGAACAAGACAAATTAAATTGCTAACAGATTGCTGTCATTATTCCATATTCCAAAATGATTTCACACCACTACCTGTACAAAGACATCATTAGTGCCTTCTCAGCTGCCAAAAAAAAAAATAATCCCATGTTGACAAGTTGCTGTTACATTTGCTATACAAAAATATATGGCATATAGAATGTTGCAAGGGTGGTAAACAGAGCAAAATAAGTAAAATAGAATTCCAAATGCTAACGTACTGATTGGATTATTTAACTCTATTGCTTAATTTAAATGATGCTGACTGGGAGCTGGAGTTCCATAATTACAGTTACAGAAACCTATGTACGTGCTCTTCTATTGTCTTTGAGCCCTCGCTGCCAAATAAATTGCTATTTAATGGTATTGCAGAACAAGCATGGACTGGAATGGTCTAAGAAATTTAAGAATGTGACTTTGTTATGCAAGGTTCATGATTATATTATTCATTCTGCAATCTTTTGCCTTTTACGTGTTTACAAGATTCATTGACAAGAAAAAAATTATTTAATACAGGTGGCATATGGTATTTCTACAGTAAGGTTTCTACTTGCACTTTATTTTTCCTCAGTTTTGAATGATACTTTGGTGAATGTCTTTTCCAAGGATCATTTCATATAAGCAAAAACTGCAATAGCAATTAAAATGTTTATAACAGAATTTTATTTGGAGGTGTGTGCTGCAGTCTTTCTACCAAGCATATTAAGAGATGTTTATTTAGCCACAGACTTTTAACTGGCTAAACTCATGCAGCTGGCCCTTCATTTGGTATAATTAAGGTCATAACACTGAAGCCAACAGAGCAAAGTATCACCACCTGATACTTTGTCCAGTGTTTATTTAGCTCATTCTTTCCTAGATCTGATCTGCATCTTTACTGAACCTCAATTCTATCCTGCTGTATAATTTTGTTACTTAAAAGCCAATAATAAAGCACAAATCCTGCTCCCATAGAGTCATAAGGCCAAAAAAGCAGCAGCAGCTGCACTGGCAAGATGAGCAGACCATGCAGAGAAATACAGAATCCCTTGCATGTTGTAGAAGATAGTGGCACAAGGTGTGCATGAGCACAAGAGACACTTACAGGCAGGCCAGAAATCAAGAAAAAAGATTATATCAGTGGATTTGTGAACTATGCACGTATCAGTGACCAAGCCTCTCCTCTCAAACACATGACAACTGGCTGCATCCACAAGAAAAGCTTTGTTTCAAGTCCTTCTCCCAGGTTAGAGAAGGGGTGCCATGCCACAGTGCTGCAGTGGTCCTTATCCCATGCCCTTTCCGTTAGGTTTAGTTCACGGAGTAAAAACACATCCCTAAAAAAGCAAGAGGAGAGAACACTCCCGGCATTAAACTCTGGAATCACAAGACATCCTTAAATATAAACAACCCAAACAGGAAAGCTAAGGTGGGTTATTTGTTTCAGGATTTTTCCCCACATATCGTGGTGCTTGCCAAAATGTGGAATTTCGGGGAAAGGGGGACTGAAATTTTGACACAAGTTTTAATGATATTCAGCAGAGGTTGTCCCCTCTCAACTGTCCTCCTCTTTATTTTAAGAATAAAATGTAGACTGTCAAAACTTTTTGGAATTGCAAAAATATACCAATTTTATATTTTAGAAACATTTTTCAGTTTTTCGTTCGAAACAACACTTCTCCTTTATAAGTATCTTCTTTTTTTTTCTTTTTTCTATTTTTAAAGAAAACAGATTTACAAAGGATTAAATAACCCAACAAGCGAAGAATTTCATTCCAGGTTAACTCAAAACATCCTTCTACATTCTTCCTGCCTCTCCCCCACACTGGAGCCTGTTTTGGTTCAACTTGAATTTTGTTTCTGATTTTTTACCAAACTGAAAAACCCCACTACTCATCCAGCTCCACTAACAGAAAGGCCTCGTGCAGAGAAATATGTATGAAGAGATGGGCTATGTAACTCTCACTACGACTACAGCCAGGCTGATAGAAGCAGAGCTCGTGGGCACCCCGGGCTGCCGGGCTGAGGTCTATCGCTGCTGCCGCCACTGCCGAGCCCTCTGCCTGAGCCGCCGGATGGACAGGCTGATCGGCTGCTTGCCGAACTTCTTCATGATCTCCTTGATTCTCGCCAGGTTGGTTTTGGAGATGGTGAAGTCGCACTGGGTAGCTCCCATGTCGTAGCCGACTTCACAGGTCTTGGTGGCAGCGGTGTAGCCCTCCGCCTTCACGCCCACCATGTATTCCCCTGGGTTGAGAAGACGCCAGTAATCGCCATCGGCTCCTGGTAGGACAAGAGATGGTTTTCAGAATGGTGGCCCTTTCTCCTGAGGAAGGTGGTGTTTATGAGAATACACAAGTGCCTGCACACAGATAAGATGACACCACAGGCAGCAGCCCTGCATCTTCCCGCCAGGAGGGTGTCAGTGAGGCTGTTCCCCATCACACGTACCCCTCCTCATCCTGCCGAGCCTACAGGAAAATACACCTCAAACGTATTTTCCAAAAGATGAAAGAAGGAAAACAGGCCTCAGTCTGACTTAAAATTTTTGTCAGTTGCAGTCAGGAAGATCCTGAGGCACAGGGCCATCTTGTAGCGGTGGATGATTCCTAAAAGACCTTCCACAAACTAATTCTAACTAACAAATCAAGACCGCTTGGACACATCCATTTTAGTGCTATTCAGTATGCAAAGTGTGTGAATGCATAATGTCCGCTCACTTAGAGATCTAAGTAAATATGCCCTTCTCTAAAATCTTACATCAAGTTTATTCCACTGATTTTCCTACAAGGTATAATTCATCAGGGTACTTAACCACTTGCTTACCTGTAAACACATGAACAGAGCTCCTGTAATCAACTGAACTACTCAGGCGCAAAGCAAGATGTGTTTTGACACCTTGATCTATCACAATTTTCTGTTTTCTTCTTTTTTCCCCACAATCTCAGACTACCTATACGTAGATAAGGATGGTTTTAGACTTCTTTTTAAATATTATTTTAATATTAGCAAGTATGCTTAACTGTGGACTGAAAAAGGTGAAACACTAATATCTAAAATTAGTTTTGCACTCTGTCCTGGGAAAACCCACTGTGGAATCAAAGTGCATATTCAAATATGCAATTCTCTATATAAACAGAAATGCAACATCTCTTGTATGAAGAGGGGTTGGGTTTTTTTAGCACTGATGAGAACTGACAGCTTTACTATCACTAGCCTTGGGTCTCTTGCAACGCAGCACGTTACAAAAATTAAAGATGGTCTGCATACAAAGATTTTATTTGGGAAAAGATCAAACTTGCTAGGCTCTGTTTAAAGGAACAGGATTTTAATTTAGGGGTTGGTAACATAAAAAACATGTTTGCAAACAGCTAGTGTTAGCACAACAGCAATATCAACTACACCCTGATATTGCAGTCTCTGAACACAAGTGTGAAACTGTGTGCACGCAGCACACCCGATCGGGTTAGTTCTTGCATACCAGCTTGCTCGGTTTTTTTTTTTCAGGCAGTTTGTCCCTGCTTGGGGCGATGATCAAGGTCCAGATATTCTATTTCTCAGGACTCAGGCATTTTTAGCAAGGGCGCTCTGAGAAGCTCTTTATTCAGTTCTCCCTTACTATCACGTCCATTGGCACCTTAACCAAAAGACAAAACATAACGCTCTCCAAGTTTCTTGAATTTATCCCTAAGGGCTCATTTTTTAGCTGTAAATGCTCTGGCAAATACTACAGGGCTGGCAAAAGGCTACAGATCACCCCGTGTGTGGCCATGAACGCATCCCTGCTCAGAGGCTGGCTTTAGCCCCCGGAGTTCAAAACTGACCCACATTTTTCTGACACATTTAACAGGCAGTTCATCACAACCCTGCACAAGGCCAGAAAAAAAATCTACACATTTGTGCACCACCAGGAAAATTATTACAAAGCTGGATATTAAGCTGTTAGCAGGATGCACTTTACCTCCTTTCCATTTACTAGTAAGTAGACATTAGTATTTCTGTCAGCTGTCATTGCCCAGAATTTAATACCAGATTAAAAGTTGTTGGTTTTTTTTTTTTTTTTAAATCAGATTAAATGCAGTAGGTAAAAAATTTCAGAGCAGATGGCAAGAGAAACACAATTAAAAATACAAATAAATTTAGTAAATAATAGGTTTGCTAAAAGAATAGGCTCCAGTGCGAGCAGGCTAAAGGCAGACTACATCCATCTCTACCTACTGGGTCTGGAAAAGAATTTCCATGTCTGCTTAGATAAAATAACAATGCATAAAAATACGCAGATAGTGTTATTATAAATCAAATGTATCAGATGACTCCACAAACACTTCAAATAAGACGAACACTCTTTTAATCTGATAGGACAGACCTTTGTTGCAATTAAGTGTCATATTTACACTCAAATGTTCCAAATTTTACTTATTCAAATACATTATGAAAATCTATCCTAGTGCTGTGTTACCTACAAAAGACTCTCCAGGAAAGCTAGTCGTAGTGCTGCACGTCCGATGCATGTAACCACTAAAAATAACTTTTCTCTACTGAACAGGAATGAGGCTGGAGAGTTATAATTCCAGAATTATGCTTAGTTTAGACTAATGTTATTAAATATTACTAAATGTTACTTCAAAATCTTTGCATTTGGTTACACAATGTATACTGAACTCATATGAAACTCACCAAAATATTCCTAAATTTTTTTCTCTGAACCTTGTGTGAAATTAAATTAATTACGCTTTATTGAAAACAATCACACAGAAATGTGCATCTGCATTTGAACTCTGGCTGTGATACAGAAGTGTTTCACTAGAAAGAAACTGTACGTTTCTTAGTCAACATCTGCTTTGAGATTTCCAAAATGTGCAATTAGAGGAAGCAACCCACAAAACTGCCTTTGCAACTACCATAGGGAAAAAGGTGGCCAGGTGCATTTGTTCATCCAATTGATGAACTCTTTTCCAAAGGTTTTCTCAAAGAGCACGGTCCACATCTAACAGTAACAACTTGTAATCAATCAGACTTAATCAATAGTTACATCTGAATCCAGAGAAAATGGAATAATTTTCCACAAAGCTCTTACTCTCTGAATCAGTGACTTCAATTAGCCTGTTAATCTTGTTAGCATAGTGTAAGCTGCCCTCTCTTCCCATAAGATGCATTGTACACCCAAGAGAAAGTTTAAAAATAAAAATAAAAATAAAAATAAAAGTGCTTTCCATGCACTGCTTTTGTCCACAGGAAGAAGCAGAGAAACCTTCTCAAACAAGTAAATGTTATTCGAGTGCCTTTACAGACAACTTTTGCCTGGCTCTACAGGGTAGTCAACCACATTTATGTATCAAAGAAACAGTAGATACCTTACAGCTTAGCTCACTTGAAGCAAAACTTATATGACTAGAGATAGTGGCCATCATTCTTCTCCTGTTTGGCCTATTTTTATATCAAAGCAAGTCAGAGGTTTAAATGGATACATTTTTCATTTTAAAAGGTATAAATGAAAGAAGAATGCTGGCAATTTGCCTTCTTTCTCTGGAGTTATACTTGTCATTTTAGCTTTTTGGTTCCAACATAAATTCTCTAGTTTCAATGACTAAGGAGACATACATTGTTATCTGTATAATATAAACCAAGATAGAACTATTATGTTCCCATCTACAAAGTGATTCCCAAACAGAGTGTCAGCTTAAACGTCTCATTAAAAAGAAGAATTAAAAAGAATGAAATAAGTACTTTTATTTTTACTAACAAATGCAGATGGCCTTGAGCCACAGAAACTCAGCTCTAAGTCTAGATGCAAACAGCTGTAAGATTCTCTAAGCGTTACAAGGTGGATTCTGGGATCTTGCACGTTTATTACACGTGCCACTTTCCATATGCACATTTGCTGTCCTTAAACTGTTGATTTTTCTTTCACGTAGCAATCCAGTGCACTGAGAGCTGAAGATTAATCACCTATCACATTTACTTGACCTCAACCAGAGCAATGTATTAATTCTGTTAACAAAGTAATACAACCTACAGTTTATGGCAGTCTTTCAAGACCGTCAAGACTTCCAAGACAAGGAAGAACAACTGACTACTTTAGTTCCTTCTATCATTTCCCAGTGGTCCCATTTTGAAATATTTAAGACAGAATCATTATTGCCTAATTAAATATCTGTCATTCAATGTTTTCCTTTACAACAGAGACACAGTAGCACTGAAACAAAATTGATCATAAACTAAGTTAGAAATTCCAAGATTTATTATTGGCTCAGATAATCTACTGTAGCAAACATTAAAGATTTGGAAGTCTCTTAGCTAAATCTCTGTGATATTCCATAGCCTGGAATCAGTTTACGTGTCAAAGTGTGCCATACTGTACCTCAGTGGCAAAGCACGTGGAAGTGGCTGTAAATGAAGGACCCAGACTTCCAGTCAGAAAGTAAAAAATACATAAAATTAGTGTTCCTGTTTCTAATATTAAAAGAAATCTAGAGCACACAACAATATGATTTGGCTGATTATTCACCATGATGCTACTTCTCCATAAACATCCAAGAGAAACCTTGTTAACCTCTTGCAACCAGCACCTGGAGTGTGATCACTAAGGACTCCTGCTGGCATCTTGTTTTGCTATTTCTTTTCGTGTGCTCCTCTCCTTGCTATATCCCCTCTGTTTCTCCATTTAAGATGACTGTGTGTCCTAAATCACGGTACAGTACCTACACAAACACGTGGCCATCGGACACTATCCCGCTCGCTGCCTGCCAACAATTTTCAGCTATTACTATTAATCTTGAAATTGGCTAGTGTCTATTTAAAGCAGTTCTTTATTTAGTGCCATAACTACTTTCCAGGCCATTAAACAGGCTTAGAGTTTACTCTGAGTATACATACCTGCATCTGGGTATAGATCAAGGCTGTGTTAACAAGGCAAATAGCCATTTGTGCATATTTTTTTTTAAACTATATGTATTGAAAAGTAATTCACTAGGCTGAAATTCACCAGTGCAAAGCAGTGTTTCTGCTGAGCCCCATTCAACGTTCTTTTACAAAGCTGTGGTGTTTCGCAGAGACTCTTCAGGTTGTGAAACTCCCCTTTCCTTGGAACAGCTGTTTCACCTCTGGACACAGCTCTAAATCACATCTCTAACGCATTCACAGTCCTATAACTGCTAACAGCCAGAGAAACACTCTTTGCCCAACAAGGCATTACCTACACCCTTGTTTTTCAGTGCTATAATTATTCTGGGTGATATTTACGCTACCTTCACATGAGAAAAGGAGCAATAAGAGTTCTTTAGGCACAGCCTTTCTCAGGCTATTGACTTTGGGCAGATAAAAAGCTATTTGCTCAATACTTTAAAAGAGGTGGAAAGAGGAAGGGGGGAAGAGAGGAAAGCCATAGTTCTATTCTTGTCTACGCAGCTGCACCACGGAAAGAAGTGACCCCTTCCTCATGTGCCACTCCTGCAACACTCTCCTTGGACTGCACACTATCTCTGGCTTTTCTTAGAAAAGAGTTTGAAGTTGCAATGAGGTTTTGTATTTTGCTTTTAAACCATGAAACTGTTCATTTGCACTGGTGGCTTTGGTTTTTTACCTGTGCGAATGTCATGGTTAACACCTTCTACTGAAATAACAGCATTTGGGATTCCCTTTCCATGCACATCTTTCACTATGCCTTTGATGCCCCGATGGACCTATTGAGAGAATAAACAAACAAATAAATATTGCACAGCAATGAACAGTACTATCACTGGGAGGATACAACAAATCATTAATTTCATATGTGAAATTCTTGTATTATATTCCTCTTTTTTTGGATCACACGATTTTGAAATATCATTATTAACCCAGTATCAGCCTTCCAGGCATTAGCTTCTTGTGAATCAGCTTACAAATTCTGTCAGGATTCCTGAGGCATCAAATTCAAGAGATGGATAAAATAAGCAGATAAAACAGCAGATGTAAGGGGTTTTTTTCTGGCAGTCCTTTCTAGCAAGCTCTGCACTCACATCAAATTTTAACAAGCTTCATTATTTTATTCTCCTAAGTCAAAACAGCCTGACTGAGGTGATATGCCCATATTGCTTATAGGTAAGATTTCTAGCATGAATACCAATATTCATGTAATTAGTCATGCATGAAAAAAATCAGAAACCTTAAACTCCCTTTCAACCTGAAAGGAGTCATGTTATTCAGAAGTTACTCTTCTGTCGAGTACCTGCTCCATAAAAACAATCAGAGACTCGCGGTTGTTTTCCCATTCCTCGGGCAGCTCGCTCTCGTGGGGATACTTGTCACAGCCAACGTAGATGGACAGCTCAAAGCAGTTTGTGTGCAGATAACTGAAGTCATTTATGCCTGCAAATAGGCAGTAAAAAAGAAATTATTTTATATCCTTTTTTAATCTGTTGATCAGATCTGATTATTTTATGCAAAGTAATAGAACTTATTTAAACACAGCCTGGGTGTTTATCTAGCTGGCTTAGTCTGCAAACCTGGCAGGGCAAAAGTTTTTTAGAAACGCCACATCTCCTGTAACAAAGCACCAGAATAATATCAGAGGTATATGTTTAAACAAGACAAGACATTCTAAAGACAGTGTCCCATCACATGTGCAAAACAGAGGACTCAGGATTGCACCATGACAGCACAGACCACTGTGTCAGCCCAATACCACATCCCCAATTCCTCTGCCTCAAAGAGCAGTGTCCTTCTGCCATCACAAAACCTAAAGGTAATAGAGATTTAGCAGAAAACAAACAAACAAAAGACATTCCAGATTAAGTTTCTATGATATTGGTGGAAAAGATGGGGACACAACCAGGAAGATGTTAGGAAAGGTCTCTCTCTGCAGCAAAAGGCTTGTGCGTTGCTTTTTAGAAACCACTGAGCTTCACTAATCCTGGATACTTTCCCATGGAGCAGCGCTCACTTGTGATTGCCCTGGGTAGAAATGGGATGGGCTGTGTTAACTTGCATGGATGTGCAGCCATTAACTGAATTTATACAATTTATACAACCCTAAATGCCAGAACACAGAGTAATGTGCACACAGTGATTGTTATGTAAAAGTGATTTATCAGAGCAGTTGATGAAATAGTTTCTCAGTCTAAATGTTTTCCCCCGTAAGTAATCTAAATGATGAGAAAGCCAGAAAAATCAAGGTAGTAATAATTCTTTTAAGTTACATATAGTGTCAGCTTGTAAGGGATGAAAGGATCTATTCTGCTGTCTCTGCACCATTGCTCTGCAATAGGGATTTCCATTAGAAATATGTCCTAATCAAAACCCAGGAACCTCAGTGCCTCTGACCTCTGAGGAGCTGCAGTTCATGTCTGTGTTACAGAGTGCAGTGAACCTTCCTAAGGTCCTGAGCACTAGAGGACTGTATTTAGATACAGATCTCAAACATTTCCATTTCTCAGATTCCTTTCCCGTTTTGCACATTATTTTTCCTTTGGGTAATTCCATTTATTAGTTCTCCACGATCACACAGATAACATGATACAGTACATGAACACTAGAGGAAGAAACGATGTGAGCTTCATTTCTTATTCCTCCCGCATTTCAAATAAAAATTATTTTTAAAAACGTTTATTACTGATTATTTATTATATTTTAAATGACAAAGATTAGG
The DNA here is from genome assembly GCA_035590275.1 of Ibycter americanus. Classification (NCBI taxonomy): domain Eukaryota; kingdom Metazoa; phylum Chordata; class Aves; order Falconiformes; family Falconidae; genus Ibycter; species Ibycter americanus. The sequence goes on from JAVJGI010000065.1 coordinate 49,081,744, forward strand.
AGGAAATGCATTCACCAAGTGCTTCTGATTGAAAAGAGTTTAAAAAAAAGCTTTTAGTCCTGTTCAATTACCATAGAGCAGTAGTCAAGTATTTAATGAGCCCTCGGTGCCTTCTGGACGCAGGAGGATTATATAATACAGATGTTAAGCTTTTTCTTTTTGTTGATGGGGAAAGCCTAAATATCAGACAGTGGCATATGCTACTATGCATAAACGTGCTTCCTTTCCGTTTGAGAAACAGCCACAATTATTTTCCCCCTCACATACTGTATCGCATCCCGATTAATCTGTTGTGAAATGTTTTGCAATACACAGTAATTGCTCAGTTTTAATACATGTATCTAAGAAAATGGCTTAACGTTGCCAAGAGCAACTCTCCGTGTAGTGTCTGAACATGCAAATGCAGCCTTGAAAACACTGGAAATAAAATGAAATTCATCTGTCCTTTGCCTTTGTGCAGTTTACCCAGTGCAGAAGTGCGATACGTAAAATAGCTGAAGAACTTGCATTCATTGCAGTCCGAAATACGTGCGGCAAAGAGTGTGGCTGGGCTTCAAAGGCATATGGAGGTGTTTGATAGCTGTGCAAAGATGTCTGTGGTGCAGATACTTCTCTAGGGACTCTGGTGCTGAAAAGGAACTAGCGAAATCCCGTATAAATTTCTCCCTGGCATGAGCAGTGAACAGTTTATCTGCATGATCACTGCAAGGCCAGTCAGCAGGTGGATGAGGAGGGAAAGGATGGGCAGCTTCAAGCTGTGGTACAGCAAGAAGATGCCACCCACACCAAAGGGCAGGTGGGGCAGTTTTCTGCAAGCATTATAGTGGTGTGTCACCTTCAGATCAGGCATTAAGCAAGCAGTGGCTTAGGAGGAGAAAGTGTTACATGTTGATCTAAAAGGTAAAGAAACAGAAAAAGTGGAATGAGCTATAGAACTACTTCTGTATAGCCATGGAATTACAGAGCGAAAAAATACAGGACAAATCTGTCTTCAAATCTTGAATTGTATCTGGACAACCCTTTAGAACGCAAGGTGCCATTGGTTAACTAGCAGCTGCAATACATATATATGCATGCATATATATATCTGCAACACAAATCACACTCTTGCCTAAGTAGACAAGAAGTCTAAAACCATCCTGCAGGCTGGAGGCTGGAGCTCAAATGGAAACTACATCTTTTGAGGTTTAGTCTGGAGTCCAAGGTGTAAAAAATAGAAAGTAAAAGCAGTATTCCAGCATTTTGCTCAAAGACAATTTTGCAAGTCTTACTATAATGTAAGAGAACAGATGTGAAGTACAATAAGAAACATCATAAAGCAATAAAAAAAATCAGATGAACCAAATCTAATATGTAATTGTTACTGAGAAATCAAGATGCTATTCAGCATCCATATTGTACATCATTACTTAACGTAACTTGGTGTGACAGCTATTAGTGACATGGCCAATGTCATCTCTTCTGGATCGATTCTTAATCATGTTTCTTATAGCACTTAGGAAAATTGAACTATAAATGAGACAATTAAGCGGTCAAGTTAGCATTCAGAGCTTTTTTTTTTTTTTTTTTAGAATTTGCAGAAATGTGTAGCAATCTATTGTCAGGCATTGGCCTTGTGGTCTAAGAGTTCAGTCTTTCCCCCTGAAGTCACCCAGCACTTTTTAACCTCCTGAAAAAATATTTGAAAAGTTAATTCTTGGCTCTAGCCTTTAAAGGCTGGCCAGGATTAACTTTACGTGGGCCAATGTAAAAGCCACATCCAAAATTTAGAAATGTTTATGCAGTGAAACTACCTGCAAGCCACAAACACGAGCCAGCTCCAATAAAACGTGGTCTGCACAGACGCTCACTTGCATCCGCTTACCATTACTGCTGCAGTTGTTCTATTGTCATTCAAGTGATGGCAGATGCACAGCTCATTTCTTAATTTCACAGAATATGTTGGCTGATGCACTTATAAAAACAAATATTTTGAGCAGAATTGTGAGGAATCAGCGAAATGCCTGATTCCGAGCTTGCTCAAAGCGTACACCCATAGAGATAATCGCGCCTATTGCTGTTAAAAATGTGCTTATAATTGGGCTTTCCTGGAAATCGATGCTTTTTCTGCACTACAGGACATGGCTTCCCCTTCGTGCTCCTTCACAGGGTGACAGGCTTGGGTATATGGTCAATGATGCAGTCTGTAATTTATTCTGGCAGAAGAAATGCCTATGGAGCCCTTGCAAGTTTAAGTGTAAGGATGTCCAGGTCTCTTAAAAATAGGACAGTAGCAGGCAAGCAGCAGCTTTTGGTGACATGTTTTTACAGCTGACAGGGAATGTGAGCAGGGACTGATCTGCGACCGAGTTCAGTAAGAAGGAGGCTGAAATCATGATTTTCTTATCTGAGGGCCACTGGAATCTCTCCCTGGAGTCACTGCTTCGGTTCTGACACTGGGTACCTTTGATGTTGCGCAGCAGTTTTCTGTTGGCATTTGGTGAGATGGCAAAGGCTGAGAGGTTCTCCCCTGCTAGTGGGTTTGGACTGGGTTGATTTTCTCCTGCCAAACCATCTTGAATGTACAGAATCCATAAAACTAATGGAAATACCCAGGAAAGCCTGGACGATTTTGGAAACCTCAGTGGTAAATGAAATAGTCACCAGGTCTTAGCGACAGTCCCCTTCGATCTTCTGATATTTGGTGAAATGCAGCAAACAGACTTTCACACGGCCAAATATTTCTCTTAGGGCACATGTTTTACCATCGTTGCCTCTGCAATGTACACCAGGCAGCGAGGGCATTATCATGTTTAGCAAGGGACTACTAGTTGCAATTCCTACAGACACTTACTTCCAGCCACGGTATGCCAGGAGGCTCCATTAACAGTGCCATCCTCCTTTTGGAAGTCCTCTGTGTGACACGCTCTCCTTCTCGCATCCGTCATCAGCCGGTGAGTGGAGGCATAGGAATATGCAAGCCAGCGAAAGACATGGTCGTCTGGGGTAGGTGTGTAATCCTGGGTTTTCCACATTGATCGCACCATGTCATAGGGATACGCCACCACTAGCTCTCCTCCCTGCAAATTGCCTCCCAGCACAAAAGGAATTTTTTCCATCCATGCTATTATTGCCCGTGTCTCAACTGCCACCTGGGAGAAAGAGAAACAGGAGCTTTGGTTCAGCCTGTGAAATTTGATAATCTTTTTTTAAAGGTAGACCAGGCGGGAGTCCTGCTGTGAGCTTCTCAGCATGGAGTAGCCAGCACAAGAGCTGTGGCCAAGGAGAAGGGCTCGTTTAAATTACAATGCCTGCCAGCCATGCTTAGGAGGTTACCGACAACCCATAAAAACTAACAAAACCTTAACGTTAGTAATTTATGCAGCAGGAACATCTACATAGCGCGAGGCCAAGAGCAGCAACCGACAGAGATGTCAGACCATGACATGGCTCCCCCTGCCATGGGCCGAAATGAGTTTTCAAAATTAGGGATTTTGAACACAGAAATGTTTCTAAAGCCCACAGAACCACCACAGTTAAGGGCCTTCCCCTCAAACTGGGGGAATCTCAGCCACTACAAATAGTTGCCATTGTATTTAAAAGGCCATGTAAAAGTAAGTTAAATTTTTGGAGCTACAATAAATGACTTTAGCATAAGCCACTGCATTGGTTTTGTATATGCCTCAGCAGTTGCTGTGTTATTTCAGATAAGAATATATTTCAAAAAAGAACAATTAAGAAAACTCCAGGAGAAATTTGTATGGTGACTGAGTTTGCAAGGAGCTCATCTACACTGCAAATCTAAGGAGAAGCCTAATTTACAGGACCAAGCCCTGCAGGGGGTTTCTCTTTGTCTACCTGTTGCTGCCTAAATGTTGGGTATCGAGTCCTCCAGGTTCCTGCAGTAAATGAGGGAAAAGAGAATCCACCAGGAAGCAGTTCCCTTCCCAAGGGCTACCTCTAAAATACGGGGCTGAATGGTGCTTTTGTGGTACATTTTTATTTCTATTGACTAACAAGGAAGCCTAGACAAGTAGCTAAGCTACTTGATCAGGTATGTATCTTTGCCCACAAGTTACTAATTTCTTGAGAAATGTAAAGCTCACTCTTTCAGCATGCCCCAGCCTCTGTGCTCCCCTATCTCTGGTCTTACTCACAGTGGCGTTTTCGGACAGGTACCAGTCGGGGATGGGGATGTGATGGTTTGGAACCTTTTTTTTACTCTTCTTCTGATCTTCTGACTCCCAGAGCAAAGAGTTTAAATCAGGGAAATTATTGTTGATGTCAATGCCATCCTGAGTCCATCGTCCCAAAGACCAGCCCCCTAATTCTGAGCCCTTAGATTACAAAAAAAAAAAAAAAAGAAAAGATAAATATTCATTCAGAGTACAACAACTTGTGAGCCCTCAGAAAAGTGCTTGGAGATGTGTGAGAGATAATTCTATACAGAGAAATGGAAGGATGAATTATTCAATGAACTGAGATGAATAATTGGCTTTTTGTTATTTTGTATGAAACCTTAAATGAGGTAAAGCAAAGCCCATGAAGAATTACTTGGGGTTAGCCAAAATGTTCTAGTTTGTTTTCAAGGAGGGTTTCCCCTGGGTTGCAATGGAGATAGCATATATTCCCTTCCATGGTTGTGAGTTGACTCGTATTCCAGTCTTCTACAGACTGCCCTGGAAGATTTTCCAGTGCATTTGACCAGCCCCTGCAATTTTTCCTCCTGGTGTCTGTCTTCTTCCAGACTGAATTATTACAATGCCCAACACATTGCGCTCTCCTTAAAGATGCACTATTAAATTTCAGCTGCAGAGGAATGCAAAGTTTCACATGCCTAGCTTGGTTTCTCATGAGAAACACCGCACAAATTTTCCATTTTCCATAATGGTGTTTCCATTGATCTATACACCTCAGTATGGTTTGTTCTGGCAGTCTTCGCAACCCTCCTTTCCATACGTATCTTCCTGTTAGCCAATGTCCCATAGAAAACTATTTCTTTCAGCTTTTTTTCTGAGTAAGAAGTTTCAGTGGCTTATGTTTGCTTTGATGCGCTTACTTTTTCATATTTCTTTTTATTTTGATTGTTTGTAAAATATGATCTGTGGGGGGAAAAAATGACAACAGGAGCACATTTCATTCATCTACTAGAAGTAAAATAATTCCTCGATATGTTCATGATCACATTACCGCTTTATATGCCTTGTCGTATCCATCCGGATTGACTGAGGGCAGGAGGTGGATTCTGGTATCCTCGATGAGATGTACAATGCGCGGGTTCCCAGCCAGGTATTCCTGGCACATAAACTGCATTAACAAAAGGATTAGCTCACGTCCAAGGACTTCGTTTCCATGAGCTCCTGCAATGTACCGGAATTCTGGTTCACCTGTTGAAAACACATGGAACAGAAGTGTAGCCAGCGCAGCAAATCAAACATCTAACCAAATTTCATTGGTGTCAATCAGCAACATTTCACTCAGGGAGAGTTTGAGAAATGCCTTAACTGAATGGACGATAGATGAAAATGTAACTTTACAGAAACAATTACTTTCTGTTGCTATTGTAAAAGAACAGGTTTATATATCATTGATATCTAAAGCCACTGTGTAAAACCTTCAAAACCCATTTTCCATTAAAGAGATTTTCAATTATACTCACAATTTCAGCATGTTACAGGTAGATTTTAGAAGTTCTGATAGTCTAAACATGGCATGAAAAATGCACTAGCAGTTCTTTGGGACAGATGTTAAGGCTCTTAAAAGGTAACGATAACTGTGCGTAATTGATCTCTGACTCCACACACTCCTCTTTTCCTTCACTAATCGAAGAACAGGTTCACATGTATTTTTCAAGGTTATACTGAATGCCACAATGCTTGCAGCTTAACTACAAAATACTTCAGAGGTGATTAGGAGTAGTGCCAGCTATTAAAAAAAACCCCCATCATTTAGTCGTCCTTTGTATGAATAACACTTGCAAACATCAAGAGGACAGACCCTGACTGGCCAAGCCCTGGCTGGGGGCTGGATCCTCCCTCCCGGTTTGCCTGGCCCATGAGACACTCCTTACTTGTTTTCTGCAGGACTCTCAAAAACAGGTAAGTGGACAAGGCATGAATTATTCTGGTGTGAACATCTGAGATCAGCCCCAAGTCTACCAAGAAATTACACCTATTGTGCTCCATCCCTTATGGCAAAGTGAAGAGACATCTCAGGAGCATTGTGGCACTCTTCTTTGCACGGGATAAACACGTATCAGGGTATTTATGGATACCTTTATTCCAACAGCTACCCCAGGCACTATCATAGTGGGATCTTTATTTTTCTCCACAGAAGGACCAAAGATTGAATGAGTTTCTATTCTGAAGAATTATATCACCATAGGAAATTGTATCCCAACGCTCACCAGTGAAAGATGATTTGGGAGATCTGACCTGCCCTTGCTTGCAATGCATTCACCCCATAGAAAAAAGGTAAATGTCTATCCAAAGCTCCATAAATCCCCACAACTATAATCCCTTCCTCAGTACTAAAATTCACTTTTATTTTGCTATTTTAAAGAATAAAACTCATTATCATTAAAGAATTTGATCCCACATTCAAAATGCCTTCTATTTGCGCTCACCCTCCTCTTCCCAATTTAGAAATATAGCATTGAAGTTCCTCCCACATACATTTGAAATCTTTGCTGTCGTGAATATAATTCCATCAGTGATAATTACTGCAGATACAGAGAATGAGGAGGAAAAAAAAAAAAAAAAGCCAAATCCCAACACCCTTCAACAGATTTAGTTAGACTAAATCCTAACCAACTTCGTGTTCTCCTGGGTTGTCAGAAATCTCGACAGCATACAGCTTTAGTCCTTGGTTGCTTTTTCCAATATTGTAAATTCTTGTGATGTTCGGGCACATTTTATTCACAGTTTTCATCAACTGCCAACAAAAAACATGACACATAATTAGACCATGCAGCATCAAAATAGATCCAATATTAACTATTTCATTCCAAATTGCTTGTGGCGAAACCTCTTTGTTTGCTTTTCTAATTATTTCTTAGTTGTAAAAGCTTTATGTTTAGTTCATGAGTTTATGGCTCTGCTATCACACAACATAATGTGTGTTCAGCTGGAGTGAGCTGAATGCTGTCTGCTGAAACACCACAGCAGATCTTTCTTACATGAGGTGTGTTTGTAACATTTGTAATATTATCACAACATTAAGGACTTGAAGGGGAAACCCAATAGGAATAAACCCAGCAAAAACATACGACTATAGTATCAAGAGGTAGTAAAACACATTTTTATAACATTATGCAATGGAGAGTAATTGGCCACCTTAACATTTCTTTCTACACACTCTGTGCTTTACTATAGCTAAGAGGCTTGAGATGACCCAGGGAGTCCCAGTGGCACAGCAATGAACGTACGTTACAGATTGCCACAGGCACCCTGTCCAGCGAAGAAGATTTCTCTCTCCTCTGCCCCATGCAGCAGCAACTTAATTCAAAACAAATGGAGAGAGAAGGGCATCATCCATTCAAACTTTATTTCCCCCATGAATTCTCATTACACCTGCCTCTGACGAGGTAGAAACCAAGCCCACCCTTCTTTTATTAGAACATGAAATCTCATAGGGGAAAATTGTTAGTTAAGGCAGTGTTGATGTGGCCAAACCAGCAAAACAGATTCCTCATAACTGACATACCAACTTTCAGCAAAAAATAGATTTACTAATGCCAACAGCCTGTTTGAAGATACTCCTCCCATCAAAACCTATTCTATTCATTGTTTCTGCAGATATTGCACGACATAGTCAAAATATAATCAAATACCCTTACTGCTTACTAAAGCACATAGGGAAGGTGATGGTTAAGGATTTCAGTGGAGTTACACAGATATCATCTGGCTAAGGACACCTGGAGCCTAAATTGTCCCACAAATGCTTTACTGTGGCAGTTCAGGTGAATGTTAAAATTTACAAACAAGACTGAAAATTTATGTGTCAATAATAAGTTATTGCAAATAACTTGAAATCACAAGAATTTGTGTGTCTCGACTTTTTCCCATTGGAAGGCATTAAAGAAATAAGGACTTTACTGTAAACTGGAACCCTAGGGACTATTAATTAGACAATCTTTTCATAAGCAAGGGTGCATACATTATTGAAGAAATATTGTAGCATAACAAAACTCTTTGCTTACATAGTGTTAATTTAGAAAAAATATTGGATGATCACAAGGCTGATGTTTTTACAAATGCAATAATTAGATGTGTCCGATTCCCATGCCGCCATTTAGCAAATCTAAGTGGAAACACAATTCACATTGGGAAGAACATCATTAAAATTCCTCTCATAAAAGGCTTCACTTCTATTTATAATCGTGTTGCAAAGAGACTGAAAAGATGCTATTTTTGTACATTTGTTCATCTCACGTTGGTTTTACACATATGAGAAACAATTTCTTTTGCAAATCTAAACTCAGCACCTGTCTGAAAAATACAGTCAGTTATGCTCTTGCAGTGTATTGTCTAGTATGAAACTATGATTTGATATCTGAATTTGATATATGAATTTACTTTTTCTCACCACTGTCATCATCGTCAGTGTGCTGGGGTTATGGGTACCCGGCTATTTTCATGGCACTCTTTTT
>JAVJGI010000065.1:49090472-49155902 GCA_035590275.1 Ibycter americanus
TACTTTTTCTCACCACTGTCATCATCGTCAGTGTGCTGGGGTTATGGGTACCCGGCTATTTTCATGGCACTCTTTTTAAAGCTCTGGGCATATGTAAGTGTGTATGTCATCATTTGCTGTTCCAGCTGAAACACATACGTGAAGCCAGAGGACACTGTTTTACATTTTACAGTGTCTAATTTAAACAAGTCAATTACTTTTTTGAGACAGACTTAAATCTTCATGGTCAACTTGCTCATAAGAACCAAAAATACTATCAATGGATGTGGAGCTATGGACCTCTTTCTAGAGCCTCACAGACCGAAACTTATCCAAGGTCTACTGCGTGGGGATTATTTATGTCCTACTGACAAGGGGATTAAATGCATTATTATTGGATCAGATATCACGTTTTTCTCTAATAGAGATAAATATTATTTGTTCACTATGCCAATGGGCACAGATACTGCATTAAAAGAAGGTCTATTTTAGCAAGCTAAAACTGGCTGGCTGTAACATACAAATAACCGGAGAATCATCTAGGTTGGAAAAGACCTTTAAGCTCATCTTACCATCCCAGCCCTGTGTTTACTAATTCCTCTCCTTGCACCCTGTTCAAACAGCAGGGAACTCCCTCCTGGCTGACGTATTCCTGCACCCATGCAGCCCTCAGAGATGTGAAATGGGGAGGAGGAGCTGGTCCTCTTCGAGCTGCCTCTGAAGCCCAGCTGCACAGCAGCAGCCTTCCCAACGCGCCTGGCACTGCAGTGCGCGTGGGGTACCAAGAACATCAATTTAGGAAAGCAGTTAGAAGTATGTTAAATGCTCATTGCTAGTAAGAAAAATGTCTAGAACCAAGTTCAAAGTATATTACAATCAGTGGAAATATTTGTATTGGCTTCAGTAAACTCCCCATCATCTCTTTAATTGCAAGCATGTGATTACTTTCTGAGTCAAACAAAGAGCCTTTCCTGAATTAGGGCCTCTGTAGTAGACGTCACTGTGGCTCTTTTGATAACAGTATGGATATAACAATGTAGTTAAATGTTTATATGTAAATATGATACTGAAAATGAACATATTTCATATTTGCTTTTCTCATACCCATTTCCTACAAACGGCACAATAGGTCACCTGAAATGTCACAGTGTTTTCTTTGTGCTTTATACAAACTGTCAAAGACAATTGATGATAACAGTCAGTCAGGGCTTTATTAACAACCAGCAGGACTGTAAAACACTTCCACAATTACGTTCACTAACAGTTCTTATTTGACAGTTCCTATTTGTTTGTCACTACCAATTATTTACCCTATTAGTGCCCTGGAAAAAGACTGCATGCACCCTTTGAAGAAGCCCTGCAAAACTGGTTCCTGAAGGTCCAATTCTTCCATTTTACAGAAAAGGTGTATTAAAAGTAGGTCTAAGTGACATCTACACTTCGAGGTGGCAAAAGGACTCTCTGTCAATGCCTTTCAGGTTATGGCTATTTTTTATCCTCTGATGAGATCACAGAACCATTTAGGTTGGAAAAGACTCATCAGGTCATTGAGTCCAATGGTTAACCTAATGCTACCAGGATCTCTGTATTTCTTGTTCTGCTGCCACCCAAAACAGAAACTACCTCCTTCTTGAGCTTGGAGACTATCAGATAGAGACATCAAGCTGGCATTGCATGCAGCCTAGGATGTTTGCTGGGTACCGCTCTAGTTTTCTACAATCGGTTGTTTCACCCTTCAATAAACCTGTTCAATTAGTAACACATACAAGTGGTCTTCAATGTTCTGTATTACCATTAAATCTAGTCCATAAACACAGCTTACCATGAAGAGCAACACAAGACTTCAGGGGTGCTTGGAGTCTGGCTTGTCCAAAGATATGAGTGACATCCAGTTAAATGGATTTCAAAATTAACATTCCTACTTCCTAAGAAAGATATGATCTGGGTTTGTTGTTTCAAAGACAAGGTTGTACTCAAATGTCCATGTCAAACTATTTCTGGGGATATTTATCATCCATTTTAACAGCTTCCTATATAGCATGAACACATCATGTAAATATTTTGGACTCTAAGACAATCCTGACTTCTGCATTCGAGATACAGCGAGTGTTCCCATTGACTGAAAAAAGAATCTTGAATGATCTTTTAAGAGAAAAAATTGGTACTATAAATTTCATCTTCCTAAACAGAGAGTTCTGTTAAAATAATCTGACACTGAGGAAAATCGCTCCTTCTCACAAATACTTGACATATTGCAATGTGATGTAATGCTTCAAAACATGGCCCAGGGAACACCCTCTCCTCCTCCTCCTCCTCCTTCATTCTTTGTGATGTTACTTCAAAGAGCAGTGTTTTTCTAAGATGGCTGGCAGTGAAGTAGCTAGCAAAACTGACAACAGTGCATAGAGTTGTTGTAAAAAATTAAGTTGACTCTGGATATTGACAATTATAGTTCTGTTTTACACTTATGAAAGAAATTATGAAGTTCTAAGGATAGTTTTTGGCATATAAGACTTATTGCAACCCAACCCACAGTCTTCTGCCTACCAGCAGCAGGATGCTGTTAGAATACAACGAGCTCTAAATAAACTGTTTTGACACAGAGAAGTTGGGAGAGCACAAAGACAGGTCACAGCTGACCAGCTGTCATCCACAGTTGCAAATTGTCTACTTTTGTGAGAAGTAGAAAAATATTCTGTTTTAAAGCTGTGGGGGTTTTTTTCCCCAAAGATATCTCTAACGTGACCAACCTGCCTTTCTGCAATGAGAATCTAAAATACACTTTATTTTATTGTTCTTGACAGTAATTATGCCAATTGAGTTTCTACTTGTCTAATCTTTGTGCTAAGAAATATAGGCCATGAAATCTCTACTGAAATAAATGTGTGACTCAGTACACAATTGCTCAATAAAAATGAATGGTGATTCATGCAGTATAAATATGCTGAAAATCCAGCACACAGCAAATGATTCACACACTTCAAGTCCAAACGTATTATCCTTATAGCTGAAGAGCAAATGGGCAGAAATACTTCTTTAGGACAACTCACACCTATGCCTGTGGTGATACGAAACAAGATTAAGAACAATAACAAGAACAACAACATTGCTGATTTGTAGTTAAAGGAACAAGATTAACAAGGCTGGTAGGTTTAAAATTATACTAAGAGGATTTTTTTCCCTAGTGTTTTTTGGTGATTTTTTGCTGATTTTCGCAACTGTGAATACAGAATTGGACTCCATACAGTTTATTCTGATTATCCAAAGACACTGAAATATAGGAGAATTCTGATGGCTAAGGCAGGGTTAAATCTGAATGGAGAAACTGCTGTAACATTCACTACTCAAATATACCTAGAAGAAAAATGATGGCACGTTATGTGTAAATACTCCCTCTGCTATGTAGTGTCACCTGTTAAAGGTTAGATGATGTACAAATTAAGACTTTGGGCTTTTAATAGATTACTGCTTTTAATAGATTAAACCAGAAAAAAAATATTTTTAAATAGGTTGCAGACACAGTTTAATAATATTGTTAATGGGTGGAATTCAGATTCCATAAGAGCTCAAAACCCTGCACCCATCCACCCTCCATCCAGGAGGTCACACACCAGCCTCTTTGCCTACCTGCCTCATTTCCTTGTAGTTGTGATGCTTAAAGTCCAGATTATCTGTGGTTGTCATTTCATTTCTTCTGTGGTAATAATTATTTGGGTCTGAGAAAATAAATAAAAGAATTTTCACATGCTTATGAATTTCAAATACAAAGATGCTTAGCCATAATGCATGCAAGGAATGTGGAAATCTGAATTCCACCGTCCTATATGTATTTAAAACTAGTTTTCAAAAGCAGAACTCAAAGAAACAACAAATTTGAAATATTTCTAATTACTGCACAAATCAGCTCATATAGATCCAAACAGAAACAAGGAGGCAGCAGGCATCAGCCTGCTAGACAGCTACTCTGCACAAACAGCTAAACTTCAACAGAAAAGCAGAAGGGCATCCTTAGGCTACAGAGGAGGGTGAAAGACACTGAAAAACGATGAGTCATGCAAGATAAGACAGCGGGGGAAAAATCACATCAGAGAAAAAAAACCCCAGCAAACGTTTTGTGTCTACTTGATTAATTTACTATTACAAGGAATTATCTTTTAGTTTTCTTGATGAGTGTTTTCAGAGTTTGTGTTTGCAAAATACAGAAAGAATCTACTGTGCATATTGAACATTCCTGATTATTTTCCCAAACATTTTTTGTGGAAGTCTGTTTGTCATTTTAGAATTATCATATTCATTTCTACATGGATATAATTTATAGCTTGTGCGCTTTGATGAATCAAAGGAGAATATGTGGATAGAACAAAAAGTTTTGTTTCTTTGACTTTCAACTGGGAAAAAAACCCACCAAACAGGCTAAGACAATTCAGGTTCAGCTTTATACTTCCTGATATCTGTGCTCCTAGCCTAATCTGTTATGATTTAGAAATAAACAAGTCTATTTGGAAAACATCAGACACATTCCTTAATTTGCCATATCCGGGATGTCTGGTGTTTTAAGTAATCATTTGTCAAACCAGTGGTTGTCAGGCTGTTATGACAAATTGTCTCCCTTGGCACAAAATCATCTTCATTTGGTTTAAAATTATTGGAAAAAATCCAAATATGTGAGCCAATAATAATCCAATTATCAATCTAAGTATCATCTTGCCTTATTGCAACACAGCCAAAATACATTATCCCTAGAGCAGAAAAAATGATTTTTTGAAACAGTATCACCTATCAGTTATAATTTGTTTTTGGGGAAAAAAGCATAATTATTAATAGGAAGAATACATAGATGCTATCCTACAACAACAAACACTTCATGAAATTATAGAAAACTCATAACATTTAAAAATACCTTATAACTTAAAAATAGTAAGCTTCATATTTCTCACATTAAAACCTCAACATTCTCAAACTTGTTCTTCCTGTAACATTCTAGAAGTATTTGGGTGGGTTTCTTGTCTTATGTGGAAGGAAAGCAAAATTTGAACTATTTAATTTATTTATGATATGAAACATGCAAGTTCCATTAAGCTTCACTGTAACATTACTCATGTTCTCTAACACTTATTCACATGCTTGTTTCCACTTCCATTCCCTAAACTTTCCCAGCAGAATTAAAAATTTCTGCCATTAAAAATTAAAAATAATAATAAAAAAAAATTCCCAGCAGAAATACTGGAAGGTCAGTTGAACGTTGCTCTACTAATATGACTGAAAAATGTCAAAAACCATCTTGCTTCAACCAAATCTGGTTGTTCAGTGCAGTCTGTCCTTTCCAGTGGGAACTTATTCTAGCACAAGATCACGTAGAAATGGATTTGAATTCGAGCCTGATGAGGTGAGGAAACAAGATTTGTTTAATTTGTAGAAATTAAACATTAATATATTGATGACTGAGAAATGGAAATCTTAAAAAAAATCCCACTTCTTCTAGAAAGAGACAATGTGTTTAATGCCATACAGAATATCTTCACAATTGTAAAAATATCCCTCTGTTGTAAAAATATAAACATCATAAAACTGCCAGGATGTTGAAGGCTTTCTCTATCACCACGAGCCAAAATATACAGCAAATGATATTTGTTCTTAATACTTTAATCCCATTCCTTTCAAAGTCTGGCACTTTTTCCATACATCAAACATTAATATCATGGGAATGACCATGAATGCGGTAGAGATGGTGGAAACAAAAAAATGGTACAGTGAGAATGATTGTGTCTCTGGTCCTTCCTCAAAAACTGCACAATTTGACAGCTCTGTAGAGAATTAGCACTTGTATTTTGCCAGGCTCTACTGTAAGTCTGCTTGAATCACTGGATTTCTGCTGCAGCAGGAATACAGATTAGAAAATTAAAAGCTTAAATGTAGAAAGGCATACAAATCTTGTGCACAGCTGGTTAGGTCCACTTCGGCAAAAATAATTCTCTTTAATAAACTAGAGAATAAGAGACTAAGAAACTCTAATCACAGAAGAACTAGAATTGAAATATACTCATTTATTCATGGCACTACCTCAGACAGTCTTTCTCCCAAGGAGAAAAGATCCTGCAAAACTGTGGCTCTCCCTTTTATACAAAGTAATATCTTAGCTTTTTCTACCACTAATCTATCTTTACAATACCGGTTGAGTTAACTAAGTTTGCAGGTAAAGGTGTCTTGTTACCTTCATACTTCTAGTCTTTATATAAATGGACAAGTGACTAGGAAGCTCTAAAATGCCCAACGACTTTCCAGCATGAGAGCTCTGGGGACTGCCCATAAAAAGCACCAGAGAGGACCAATTGCTCAGCAGTTTGACATATAGAAAGCATTTTCTGCTATTTTGCAGCTCTACCCAGCACCTCTAGCAGTGGAGCCCTGACGCTTCCAGCAAGTTTCCAGTTATGCTAACAACAACATGTGCTGGTTGGGGTTTTTTTTGTTTGTTTGTTTGTTTTTTCCCCCTCCTTTAGTTTTCAGTGCTCTTTCAGCTGGCACTGGAAAGGTATGAAGTGAGCTTTGCAATGACTTGAAGATGAAATCAACACTCACCAAACAACATTACCAAAATGCTCTCATTTAGTAAGTAAAACTCGCATCCATTCCAAACCGTATTTGCTCACGTGCTTCATTCTCACAGGAGTCCTACAGTGAGTTATATGGTATCACACTGATGGAGCTTGCAAGCTCAAGTGGTGCTCACATGGTGCTCCAAATGGATGAGATAATGAGGTCAATCCAAGTGATTTAAGTAAGTTTATCGTAAAAAGAATATTTCAGTCTAAATCCTTCGGACTGCCTTAAAAACCTCAATGTGCTATTTTGCAAATGAGTGATTTTTTTCTTCATTTCCATGTCACAAGTGAATGTGACTTGTCTTCACAAAACTGAACGTGTCAGAGAGAACAGACATGTAATCTTGAAAAAAATCTGCTGGCAGACATATCAGCTGATTCTAAGATTTTTCCACAGGATCTATTCCATGGCAGTCATGAGCATTAACATCACACATCAAATCAGCAGTGAAATAGTATGCTTCAGCTGTAGATGGATTCTTTTCTATGTACGTTGATGTACAGTCAAATACCAAACAACTAGTTCCAGTTAAGCATAATGAATAATAATAATAATAATAGAAAACTCAAACTCTTAACCTGAAGCAGCTGCTTCTGAAAGGTTTTCTACCAACATTTGATCCTTCTAATGATTTGCTACAGTTTGATTCTGATAATAATGGTAATTCTGAGGACCGTTCAGAATAGTATACACTTCATTTTACAAATAAAATAGGAAAGAAAACCTTGTAATGACGCCCACTGCATTGCTGAGGGATGTTACACGTCTGTCTTAATGAGTATGGGGAAACATAATACATTGGCCTTTCTTGGGAGAATTATTGATTTTGTTCTCATTTTTATTCAGTCTTTGCCCAGGCAAACTCCCCAAAAATTTTAAATTGCCCAAGATTAAGTTTAGCTTTGCAATGATAAAAGCAGAACACAAGGACAGACTGTCACTCTAAGTAAAAATTTACTCTCACAAGTAGTTTTCTGTATTTAGTACTGCTGTATACATGATCACTTATAATGAAAGATACTTGTAGAAAGTTAGTTTTATACCAAATGAGCACACTTCTAGACTTAACCAGGGAGCCTAGCAATAAGAAACAAGCAATGAAAATAGGACTGAATGATGCATCCACTGCAAAACACAGTGCTCTATTACAGAGTAAAGTTAATTTTTTATCTGGGGTTGAAAGTGATGGCATAATCATGATACCAATGATAGTTTTCTATCTAAGAATTATTAAAAATTAAATTTCATCACAAATTTATTCCATTAAAATAATTGCCTATTGCCTTGAATACTCTACAGTATAAATAAATGCATGAAGAGCTCAGCTAATTTTCTGTCTCCTATCTCTGGGTACTTTTGATCACATGCAGTTTCTTTCTGATTTTCCTTAGATTCGAGAAAGAACAGGCGAGGAAAGTACATCCATCCCTCTGAGGCAACTGCAAAAGATTGTGTGTGTCAGTCTACGTTTATGTAAATACCAACATTTTTGGAAACCAGGGAGGGAACTAAATGCTGGTGCTTTTGTCCCCTTTTTTCCCCAGTAAGAAATGGCAGCACTGATCCTCTGCTATAGGTAAGATTTTCTGGCATCTTTCCTCCACAGCTAAATGTTTTTTCCTTGGTGAAACAGCAAATCACTTCTGTTCCCTGAAAGACAGTACTGACATAGTTGGATAACACAGCTTTTTTTTTTTGTAGAGCTACTGTAAATAGTCTAGAAAAGGTTGTTTGTCAAAACTAGCCTACAATACACCAAAAATGTTATGAATAATAGATAAGCATTTAACTGACAAAAATTACAGTCATCTTATCTAATACCACTTAGATAATTGGTAATTTCTCTATTCCAATTATCTAAATAGTGTTTTCTCATGGTTTGTCCAACTTTTAGCACACCTAGCATATGCATCAGATTTTATTAACAGAGCACTAACCACAGGAATGGGTCCTAGCTGCCTTTAACCATTTCCATCACGTTCTGCTAGTGCTAACAAGCTTTCCTGGAATATTAACATCTGATTCAGATTTCTTCTTTCTCTAGTATTCCTTTCTTACCCTCCCTTGTGAGCCTATGTGATGGAAAGCTGATATAGAGTACAGACTGAATGCAAATTCCTTAACTTATTCAGGGATTAATAAAGACATGAAACCTAACATTATAAGTTTAAAAGACATGAAAAGAAGTTCAGTCATGAAAAATTACTTACTTTCCTTCTATCCTCCCTTTTTTCCTGGGGTATTTCCTACGCCCCATTGCCTATGCATTGTCACTGCCTCAGGAGGACAGGGTGCGTGGATGCTCTAAAACATGACCAAACTGCTCCTCCAGACAACTTGATCTCTTGTATGCTCACACTCAGGGTGCAAATATAATCAAAACCACAGCAGGTATTCAAGGAAACTGAGCATCACATGATTTCTTTTATGGGTCTTTAGAAAGGATAGAGATGTGTGAACTGACAGATCTCCATCTCCTGATTTTGATGAATTTAGGAGACTCGCTCAGTTTTATGGAGGAAACCTCTGTTGGAGAAGAACCCTTGATTTCTAGTCACACAGTCAATCAGTGTACTAGAGCAGCGCTATCAAAGATGCTGGACCCATGGCCAAACCAGTTGGTTATCTAACTTGGATATGAGTAAGATGACGCCAATAAAGGGTGAGGAATCCAGTTACAGGGAACTGCAAAAAATAAGTCATGTCCTACAGGAAGAAAACGTGCACGAAAAGGCCTCAGCATCCTGAGGAACAGCTTTGTTTTGAGAGCCTTGCGTGCAACGAATAAAATGAACTAGAAGAAAGAAATGTCAGTTCTTTATGAGCTAAAAAGACGGGTCAGCAGCTTATCAAAACCTATTAGTTCTTTCAGTCCAATTACATTTTGAATAAACACACCCCATTCCCATTGTGTTTCTCAATGAATACTTCTGGTATTTTCTTCCAGGAATAAACTGAATCAGCCACTGCACGCAATTAACTCAATAAATGATTACCAGGAGGAAGCACTGATGCTGTTTCCATGCTAAGCCATGACCTGCAAGAAGCTGTAACAGCTCTTATTGCAACAGTGGTGGAGGTGCAGAAAAGTTCTTACCTTGGTAGCACCTTCACCCGCTGATACAGCCCCCTGAAGCTGAAGGGTGACAAATGCTAACACCACACAGCAGAATTTGGCCCTGTATGGGCGTATACCCAATAAGAATCTAGCGTAAGTAACTGCTGCACTTAATAAAAATCACCTTTCCAAATACCAGCATTTTTGCTCTTCCCTCTTTAAGTACAGTTTTACGGAATACAAAAAGATCGTGAGAATTTCCCTACAAATGGCTCTCCAAAATGGTTTGAGTGTCATCTCTGTTACTCCCTGGAGACCTCTATGTGTGTCCTGCATGACAGTAAAGTCATGGTGCTGAAGAAAGCGATGCTTTTCCTTCAGCCTCACACCCTGTGTTATAGAAAGTAGATCCTCTGCAAACCCACACAGGAATTTGGGATAGATCACTGCTCTCCCACAGCCCACCAGTCCTTTCAAGAGCTATGGGGAAATACCAGCTCTGGAGTTGTCCCTCCAGGGTAAAAGGTAGAATGGGAAACAAACAACCCACAGAGCTGGATTTTTCTAGATCCACAGTTGAAAGAAATCAGAATCCTACTGAAAACACGAATATTCACACACACAGGACACCCTTTGCCAGTGCCATTCAGGCACAGGATGTATTTGGTACCCGCAGAAAAGCAGTTGTCAAAGTGCTGCTGACTTTCCCTGCTTCATGGTAACACACCTACAGGCTACATTTTATGACAATACTTGCCCCATGCTTCTCTTTGTCAGAGAATTGCCCCTTCCATGCCCCAGACTGGTTTTGGGGTAGATTTTTTTTTAAATTTATTTATTTTTTTTTAATTCCATAAGTATTTAAACATCTAAAAGACAAAAATCAGGCTACCTCTGCTTGTCATGTGAAGACCCTACATCAACAGTGGAATTGGAGGCAGCAAGTCTCTGAACAGCAGCAGGAACAGTTAAAGCAGTAAGGATAGGCTCTGGAAAGGCAGCTCTTTTTCTGGCTCTAGTATTTCTGAAAATATTATTCATAGCCCCCTGCAAAAAAAAGAAAGAGCTATCCCTAAGGTGCCAGAATTTATAATCAGTGAGACAAAAAAAAAAAAAAAAAAGCAGATGAGAGACGTGGAATGAGTACTGGGCAATTTAGAAAAGGTTTGAACAAACAGTTTTGCAAATATTTATATATACATACATACACACACATACAAAGGCACAAATCTACCATGAGACTATTTACAATGTGCTTAACAGAAACGTGGCTTTGCCATAATTTGCAGTATTGCATGCCAAATGTTTTTTGGGATTTTTTTTAAGTGGCCTGTATAAGGTTTCACTTTGTATACGCTGTTTGGCAAAACCCTAATTATATTTCATACTCAAAAGAGAAACAGCTAACACTGAAGGCTTGTGCTAAACATCAGGTTGTGTCTTTTCCACGGTCTTCACCAAGGACAGGACCATTCACCTTCAGCTTAGACTTACCAGGGATCATGCCGGATTTGATAACTCTTGAAATTGGCTAGAAATTCATTACATGCCCAGCTCCCCTCCTCCCCCCTACAAGATAAGCACTAGTTCAGTCACAGTATTTGCCTTCAAATTAATTCAGGGAAGTCCTATGGCCTGTACAATGAAATAAAAAAAATATTTAAACATCAGACTACATAATCATAATGGTTCTTTCTTGCCTAAGCAGCTTAAGACATCTGCAGGTGACTGTCCTAATACCTAAATCCTGTTGCCTCCCCAGTGCCTGTGCGCTCAGTAAGATTAATTACATTTCAGCCCAAACAATAGAGAAAATGTTGTTAGATCGTCCATGCAATTCGGTTTTATTAATAAAGCTATAATAACACTATGAGGTTGCATTTGAAGAGTTATCCTGATGTTGTCCAAGTATCTAAACAGACGTATTTGTTTCTTTTTACATAACTCTCACTAAAGACAGGTATTATATCAAAAGCAAAGATATGCAAAGGAAATAAAAGTTCTGAGTCTTGGCACAGGCAGCCATGTCAACATCAATTGAGAAAGACTCTTACCTGGCAAAGGACACCCTAAGATTTCCAGTCTCATACAGATGCTACCTTCTTCAAACCAGGACCGAGGGTTTATACGGATATAACGTGCAACCAGTGGCACCGGCAACGTATTGAGAACTGGGATCTCTTTCTCACTGTTTCCTTCAAAAATCTATGCAGGCCAAACATATGAAAACGGCAAGATCAGTTCTTCAAAAAGTCTCCTAGCACTTTTGGTAATAGAAACAGATAAAGTCACCTGGTACAGCCCCAGGTTGATGGTGGCTCAGGCCAGAACTGCTCTGCAAAGAGCACAGTCTCCCCATGTCCCTCAGAGAGGGGCAAAGGAGCCGGAGATCCACACCCTGTCTTGGGCAACAGACACCTCATGGGTATGAGATGTCCTCAGGGATCAGCAGACTGATGCTAACCCTTGCACAGGTCATGCAACAAGAAACATCTCTCATCATAGGCAAGACTACTGCCAGGGTGGAGTTCACATCCATAGGCAGATGCATGCACATTTGCCATACAGGGTATTCCGGGTCCCTCTCTGTTACGTGATTTGCTCTTAAAATTAGTGGGACCACTGAGAAATGTGGCCTTGTAGTCTTACACTGACTAATCTGGCAAATCAAAACTGCACGTGGACCGCCCCCACTTTCCATCTCTGCCTTTCTTCATAAAACATCTGTTTTGTGATACTCACCACATCTCCAGATTCATTTCTGACAGCAGTCCATGCATGACTGTCATTGCTCACCAATACTCTGTAAGAGGTCACCCAGTTACTCCTTGAAAAAGACAAAGAGTAACTAAGTTATTTTTTCATAACTTAGAAAGACTGCAAATTTTGTTTAGCGTAATAAAGCTTGTAAGACTGCTAGCAATGGAAATCCCACTTGGCAAAGTCATGTCAACACTAGGCTGAAAAAGTGACATGCAAATCTAGATTCAACAGATAATTTAAAAATCCTAGCACACAGAAGCAAGAAAACCCCCACCAAGGTAACACTCTGGGATTCCAGGAGGTGAGGGATTACTGCTCTCCTTTCCTTTTATATGCAGAGTTTGGGATAAATGGCTTATCTAGAACAGATGCATCCAGTGTTCAAAAATCTTACCTTTTCAGCTACAGAACATTTATTATTTCTGCTGCTGTTATCAGAGAGGATGGAAAAAAGTAATAAATCCTCTAGGATGAAAAGTCCGTGAATTTCAACCAGAAAAATTTCCATTTCTTCCAATACAAGAATGACTGGAGTCTGCAGTCATTCCTGTATTTATTAGCAATAGATAGGAACAAAGAGACAATTCTCTCTCTGCACAGCAGCGTCCTATTGATCACAGCACTAGTGCGCTACTACAATATCCAGATCAATCTTTGGTAGGCTGATCTTTCTAGCAGCCTGTTATCTGATTTACAGCAAAATCCCCTTTAATCTACAAAAGCAAAATCTTCATTTGTACTTGAGCTATGCCTTGTCTGTATTCAGGTAAAAAAAAAAAAGAGTATAAGGAGAAATAAAATGCTGCTTCCTATGTTCTGAATGGAGTTAAAGCAACGTAGCTTTTACACTGGACATTCCCCATTGTAATGCGTATACAGCTATGGAGAAGGTAATGCCCTGACTCTCCTCTCATATTTGTTGGTCCGAAAGGGCAGAAGTAATTGATTTTTTTTCCCCTAACACCTTCCTGGTTTCAATAAGCAGTGACTTGGAGGAGAGTTGTGGCTTAGAGGTATGTTTGCACCATAAAGTCAGTCCAGAACGATTAAATTTTTATATTCATGTATATAAACTGATCGTGCATAACCAGTAGTCCTCTAGAGCAGACATTCTGGAGCACAGCTTCCCAGCTAAGCCACACAGTCACACTGCTGGAAGTGAAACCAGGGTGAGGAAAGCTCTTGGGGCTGGAGAGAACAGGGGCAATTTGGGCAGTTATGGGAAGAGCATCAGAGATCAGGGAGTACCTGGAAGGACAGAGACACCTGTCAGAGCTGAAAGAGGAGAGATTTAGAGTAGATATTAGAAATAAATTCTTCCCTGTGAGGGCGGCGAGGCGCTGGCACAGGCTGCCCAGAGCAGCTGTGGGTGCCCCATCCCTGGCAGTGCCCAAGGCCAGGCTGGATGGGGCTGGGAGCAGCCTGGGCTGGTGGGAGGGTCCCTGCCTGTGTCAGGGGGTAGAACGAGATGAGCTTTAAGGTCCCTTCCAACCCAAACTATTCTGTGATTCTACGACCTGAGAAAACCTTCCCTTTGTACTGCACCCATACAAAGACAGCTTTGCTTTTCTTTCTTTTAAAACCAACAAATACTATTTGCAAACTACCCGTAACCACACACATTGACTCCACTGGGCTTATATTTAAAGGGACAAACTAGCCTTTACGTATTCACTAAGAGAGTCAGGCTTCTAGTGAAGACCAAAAAAGGGGCAGGGGCAGAACAAGAGCAAATTCATAGCCATGAGATCTGCACAAGTTCACCCAGCCTCACCTTGTACACAATGGTGACCTTCAGATAATGCCTAACTCAATGCATGGCAGCATAAAATTTATAAATTTAGATTTCCATCTACTATTTCATTTTCTCAGTAACAGTGGTCCTACTCACACAAAAGATTCAAACTGATGTCCAGACTTACAATGACACCTCAATCCAAAGATTTAGGTGTTTAGTAGGATTTAGAAAAGCACTTACGTACGTAGTATACTCATACCCTCAAAAGTCAACGATGTCATGTGATTTTGAAAAAAACAACTGAACAAACCCAGCTGGTTTACAGATGAAACCAGTCCTTTGCAAATCTTCCCCCAGCC
Organism: Ibycter americanus; assembly: GCA_035590275.1. Lineage (NCBI taxonomy): Eukaryota > Metazoa > Chordata > Aves > Falconiformes > Falconidae > Ibycter > Ibycter americanus. The sequence goes on from JAVJGI010000065.1 coordinate 49,104,973, forward strand.
TTCTTCACTGAATAGATTTTGCCATTCATGTGAGAAAACAGGACTACTTTTATTATCTTATTGAAAAGATGAATACATCTATCACTCATAATGTACACACTACTTCATCATCTGTTAAACAACTTTAACAAGTTAGAAGTACTCTGAAAGTACTAATTGTCTGCCTGTCAGTGGCAGATCTCCTGGGGTAGGGATTTACTGGAGATCTGTGAAGTGCCGTGCTGGCATCTCAGGTCTTCTTGGGTTTTAAAATAACCGTGACTTCAGCACGCTATAGAAGTTTCTACTAACTCTTATAAAGATCTTTACTTTCTTCCCTCAACTTCTCTGTGACCATAAGTTGAAGACAGGCAGATTTACTTCCAGCAAAAATAGAAATTAGGAATTTTGAAAATGGCCAAGATCAAAACTCCAGAAAGAAGAAAAATAACTTTTTCTGATTGAAAAAATCCCCCAAGCTTGAGAGCCAAATTCATGGGTTTGAATGAGGGTGGTGGTGGTGGTAGTGCACATATCCAGTGCACATAAAATGGTGGTGGGTTCTTTGTTGTTTTGTGGGTTGGTTGTCAGGGTGTGTTTGTTTGGGTTTTTTTTAAATATTCTTGGCCATTTTTCTAAATTAGGTTAAATGACCAAAAGAGGCAATGTCACAAACCAAATAACCTCATTGCTTTGGGAGTTTTACAGAACTTTTTTCATTTCAACTGCACAAGTAAGATTAGGAGGGCAAACATAATGCATCCATATTCATTAATCTACACCTGCAAAAAAAATTGAAACAGGATATCATGGTCACATGAAAACAAGACAACAGTGAACACTCTTCATAATTGAGAATTTTGAAATTTGAGAATGGCCCATATAGAGAGTTTTTAAAAGAAACAACTTATTTTACTGGCATAAGAAAATGTTGCTGTTGCACTAATATTTCCAAGCTAGAACTTTTATTTACCATATTTTAATTTTTTCACTCCCTACAGTTGCCAGGGTTCAAACTTCTCCCAAGGGAAAACGTATACTAGTCAGTTGTAAACATTTTCCATCTTGAGTGGCAACAAGAAACATGCTTTTCAGAGGCAGTCTGCCAATTAAAATATAAATAGGACTACATCCAGTCTTGTACATTTGCAGTATAGAAGGCCTACAGAGGGTCATGGAACAAAATAAATAGGCATAATTATTAGGTTGCACACTGCATCCTATTAACTGTGTTTGCCTGTAAGGAATAAGCATCCAGTTTTCATTTGTTGAGGTACAGAATAAAACTATCACAGGTGAACAGATCCTTCTCCCACCAGCACTAAATGCAAAACTGCCTCTAGGGTCTTCAGGTTTTCCCCCCTTTTTTCCAATGTCATAAGAAAAACAGCTGCTGCCCATAGTAAGAAGGCTGCTGTAAATTCAGATTCCCCACAAAAATGGCATCTTTGGCATTAAAGTCACATTTCCCGTGGTGGGGAAGGGGAACTCTGCATGTATTCATGTGTTCTGAGTATCTGGAAAGCTAGCAGAAGCTAAGGCACAGGACTTCTAACCAGGCATCTAAGTATCTTTAAATCCCATGTATTTCTACAGATACAGACCAGCAGAAGAGCATTCAACATACTAAATCTTCGCAGAGGCTGTAGATTTTCTACACACGCGTGGCACAGGAGGTCCGATGCTTCGAGGAAGCAGATGGATGTGCGGCACGTGCTCGAATCAACAGCCAGCCTGTTTACAGTAAGCGCAGTGCTTCCTGGAATCGAAGTGTTTAATACCTGCATGGTGCCCAGTTTATTCATGTAGACACAGAAATTGCAAGCTTTTGGGGAGATCCACCACAGAAACATGACACCTAAAGCAAAACCTTGTGCTAGAAGAAGTATTGGGGAATGTCATCTGTGTTGTTACCTGATGATAAGAAGATCCATCTCATTGGGTTTGGGATTTGCAGACATTAATTTCTGCAGCACGTCACATCGAATCTTTTCAGGGCCCATCAGCACTGAACAATAAAGCTATCTAAGGAAAGCTGAAAGAAAGCCTAAAGCATTCCGGTACTTCATATGTCCCTACCATTGTTTTAGAGAAGCTTTCCTGAATTCACTCTATAAAATCTCCCTGGACGTACTATTATATTCCTCAGGCAAAAATACAGATAGCTGTTGGTTTTGTAGAGTCAAGGAGACATCATTCATGGAAAGCCCTATGCCAGCATTCAGGAAAAAGCGTGTTAATTATGGAGCCCTTTCTTGGCAGGAAGCTAGGCAATACCGACGTTCTTGCGTGACAGTACCTTCAAAAGTATTTGAGGTTACCTCTAGTTCATCAGGCTCTAGCACAAAGTGCTACTTACATGACTGCCTCACAAATTTCATCAAGGCTAGAAAAGGACCACGAGACACAGATTTGCCAGGAATCATTTGGATTCAGGTTCGTCCCACCAATAATCTTTTATAAAATTTATGCCAGCCTCATCTCTTCAGGAGGAATCTATGTGAAAAATCTCAGTATCTTGCCAACATTAATCAGTTCACTTCACAGAAAGTAAATGCAAAAATCAAAATATGATCCCAATTCACTTGATGTGGTGGATTTTTTGTAAAATTATTATTAATTAGTTGGGTTTTATCTGAAACACCTTAGCTTTAGACAAGGCTTGTTTAAACATCTTCAATTTTAAATTCAGGTTTTTTGTGATGCATGGAAGTGTTCAGCTTGCCTATTTCCATCCAAAAGAAGAGAAGCTGAGGGATTAAGTGATTTACCCAGGGACAGAGGGGAAACCTGAACCAAAGCAGAGAATTAAAAACAGATCTACAGCCTTGGCAGGTCCTGTCCAGAAAATCAGCTTTTCCTTATCTAACCGCATCATCAGGGAACTGAGCATAGGGAAAGGCATCATGACAGCACCAGAACAACAAAATGTCTTTCTGCCTGGCCATCCCCAATGTAATTTTCTTACCTTTCTGTATGTGTATTAGACACATAGACGAATCCCAACTCAGCACAGCACAGGGTGAGCACTAAACGAGAAGCAGTGGAGGGATGCAAGGCTTTTGGCTGCCCAGCCTCCAGCAGGTGAGTACATCAGCTGAGACTTCTGACTGTTTGGGTACGGCTTTATTTTGTTTGAACAGCATCTGCTGCATGTAATACTTTAAGGCCAAGCTTCTCAATTATGGAAAGCTGAATAAGCAACAAGCGAAATAAACCTGATACTCTTCTCCTAGGCTCTAAGGATGCTTTTCCACATCACTAAAACCCCACGTGATTTGAGATAAATGAGGAAGGTTGGCAGGTGCTGGTCAGCAGAAGCTTAAGCCCACAGTGGCAGAGATGCTGGGGGTGAGACTAACAGACATTGGCAGAGGTCGTGTTAGCAACATCTACAATGGACCTGGCTCCAGCTGACCGTATTATTCTTCTGCTGTCATGATAATCTGATTTATCTTCATTACAAAACCCTAAAATTAATAGAAAATAGAACCAGACAGGCACACAGATGTGCATCCTCCAATAATATATAAACTGACAATCCAAAATACTTGAAATAGCAGAATATCTATACCAAAAATATGCTAGGGAAACCTTAAATAGTACTCATGCAACAGAATCAGCATGCTGGCAATTAAATGGCTTTCTGCTTGAAAAAGTAATTTGTAGTCTCAGGCAATTAAATGTAAAACCATTAATATTGATATTCTATAATAATATTTATGCTGATACAATGTTAAATCATCTGCTGCCCAACAGTTTCAATAACAAGCCAAGTCAAAAAATGCTTACGCTAACCACAGGTAGCCCAGCAAGTTTTACAAACTAATTAAAATAAATATGATTTTAGAGATGGAGCTTGACTAGCAAGCAAGGGTATTTTTTTTAATAATTGAAATCTTTGAATGTTTAATTTTTAAAATTGCTTCTAGCTGACTGAAATGAATCTACTGCTGTGAAATCCAGCTCTTCAGAGGCCCTATGAAGAAAAGCCCAGGGCCAGAACTTCATTTGCTTAGAGTGAATTAAGCACAGATTTTTCAAATATCTCTGCTCAGTGAGGAGGAGCTGGGGTTGCAAATGCATTTCCCACCCAACAGCTGCCACTTACAGCCAGGTTTTTACAAGATTTTTAGCCTCTGACTTTCCAACCTTTCTTGAAAACCCATTCCAGCCGTGGGTGTTTCCTTTTGCTGTTGTGTGGTCAGATAGGAATGCCTGAAGGCACCAGGTCTCCTGTGTGGGGTCAAAGACATCCTCTTCCCCAAAGATTTTATGGTCCTAACACTGTGATTTTGGGCCACTCTTTGCAAAGAGATGTGCCTGTGTTTGAAATTCTTCCTGCACTGGACTTTCCCCTTTCATATCTTCTATATCCGCCGAACACAAGCAAGCTAGGATTCCTTTTCTTCTAAACCTCCTTTTGTGACATTTTAAATTTTCCATTCTTGTTTGTGCTTATCGCACCTTTGCAAATCAGTCACGTATTTGAAAAGTCTGAACTATATAGGCACTGCCTCACTATGTCTTCTTGTCTCCTTCCTATGAATATTAAAGTAACGGGAAATGAAAAGCTCTGACAGTAACCAACAAATACTGCTATTTGCGTGCACAGCTGTGAGCATATTTAAAGTCATGCTGAAGGGCCTCACATCTACCAAGTGCACACAGAGATGCAGCCGAGTGCCACTCGGTGCATGCCGAAGGGATGCTCATTTGGGAAGGCTGTGCAGGGCATGGGTGGAGGGGAGAGGAGAAGCTGCCTGATGTCCCCTAGGTAACCCCACACACAACCATTCTCATTGCAATGACTCATAATGCACATGGAAAATATATAAATCAAGGCTGTGATTAATAATTGTGAGTAATCTGTTGCAGCAGATGCCTGTATTTGATGTATCCCTCTCCTAAAGGCTTCAGCTCATTTGATCTCAAACTACCCATTGTGGTCCCTTCCACGGAGGATAAAAAGCTTTCCTTCCCCTTCTGAACATCCCCAGTGAGCCTCACTGTGCAAAGCAGGTTCTTTCCACACGACACCACTCTTCCACAGTGCAAAGCAGCGGTTCATCCTCCTGATGGGGATGTCTGTGACCTGCTCCCTCCCAGCACTGCACAGAGTCACCAGGTCTTTGGCAAGAGCTGCAACTGGAGCAAGAGCACCGCGACAAATCATACCCACAGCAGAACATCATCAGTTTCAACATTTTTGTCAAACTTGTGAAAGTATAAATACATTTCTGGTTGTGCTGTCAGAACTCCACCTACATGGGATCATCTGAGCTGGTCACAAACCCAGGAGCAGATGGCAAGCGGTCATCAGCAGTGATGAACATGGTACCAAAATCCTGTGTAGATCACAAGAATCGAGGAGGAAGATTAACATGGCACAGGGATTGAAGTTAAGCAAATAGATGGAGAGCACTGGAGGCTGAAGCTGCAAAAGGCTGACTCAGTGTTGCAACCACTGAAAGCCCATGAGATGGTTCTACCAAGTCAGAGTTAATGGAAAAATATAACTTATTAAGAAAACCAATCATAAAACCTAGTATAATATGTAACTAGTGACATTAATATTCCATGGGAGCTTTTTCTACACTGAATTCAGGTTGTTTTGTAACTCAGATCAATATACTTGATATGATTTCAGTGGATTTGGAACAATTCGCTGTACGAGAGACTGACTTTGGGGAAGCTGTAATAATCTCTGCAGTCCTGTCACCCAGTCACAGCAACAACAGTTTGCACCAGTTTAATGCAGCATAACAATTCCAGTCAGGACAGAGCAGCTGTTTGTTTTAGCACACGATTTGGATAAAACATAAGGCCAGTTTGATTGAATTTGCTGCAGTTTCATCAGGGTGTATTTTCTCAGCCTCTGTGTGGGGGTAGGAGGTACTGCTTTGAAAGTCAGTGCCAAGTATGTCTGTTGTCCCTAGGAGCTGGACAGGATTAAGAGTTTATTCCACTATGCTTTCAAAAGCAGCATTGCACTGTGGATGCATTTTGCCCCTTCTTCATGCGTACAGTGCAAAACTGTTCTCCTGGGTATCTGTAGAAACAACTTTAAACACCTATGAGTAACCAATACGCTGTCCCGAATGCTAATGCAATTACACCAAAAGGATTATCGCTGCTTTTTATACTCTTATTACTGAAATAATGAAGGTGCTGATGTGATTATCTCTTCATGAAGCCGATCTTACTACTGAGACCATGGTCTTAATACCATGAATGACTGATAAACTGGGGAAGAAGAAAGGTTTTTTATCCTCTTGCAAGCAACGAAGTTCACCACCTTGCAATCCTCACATACAGATTGTCCATAAATACAAATCTCAGCTCCTGAGGAATTGTTGGTAAGTACAGCAATAATTAAAATTTGTGGCAACACATTCATTTTGTGAGTAAAGAAAGAGTAGAATACTGTACCACCAGAATTAGCAGCAAGTAAGCTGCACCGACCTAAATTTATCCTCAACTGTATCTCTGGAAGGTACCCAGCTTGCTATAGACCTACAATGCCCCAAGGACAGTTTGTCAAAAGGTATGCTGGGGGATCATGAAGAGCTACACTGCACACAGAAGGCTGAAGATGAGGGTGTACTATAAAAAGTTGCAAAAATATTCCCCTGTTCAATTATAAATATCTTGTCTTTAGCAAAAGCATGATCAAACACAAAACCAGATCTGCTGGATATTTATTATTTGTTATCCCTACAGAGCAGCACAAGGAAATCAAACAAGTGATACAGTAGGGAATGTGTAATGGTGACTACACTAGCTTCTGGTTAAAACATAGTTTCAACAGTGATGAAAAAGAGTGACCAGTTTAAAAGTATGTCAGTTTAGAAGCAAGCAATATGTGTAAGTAATTGTAATTATTCCTTCCAGCTAACACCACCAGTGATTTGTTATCTCCTCCAGCCAACTAACTTTTTGAGTGCTGTTGCAGGTTTACAAGGTGTATGGACTAACCCCTACCCAAACCAGACGTTGAAAATTGCTCCCCCCCCTTTTTCTTTTTCTTAAAGACTAGCAACTTACATAAAAATTAAAAAAAAGTCTTCAATATTTTCCTGAAAGTTTTTGAGAAAACATACTTGAGAAGCAAGTCCATGTTGATTTCTTTTTCTAAAAATTTCAGAATTTTGCTTTGGAATTTGAGCATTCTGCACAGATTATTTCATCCATGCTTTTTCTTATTATTGTCATTTTATTATTTCTCATGATGTGCAGTGATAGTGCATAATTTAACATGGTTGAAAATTTAATTTTAAGGAAATGCATCAAGTTACAAATCCATCTCACTGAAACATTGCATCCTCTTCTAAAAGTCAAAACATCCTCTCTGTTGAAACAGTCTGAAGCTTTATATTACAGTCAGTACACACTGAGTCTGTTTAGACATGTGGGTTTTCTCTTGACAAAAAAGGTGGTGCTGAATTATCAAAAGATTGTTTGGGTTGTGGGAAACATGTTTTTTAGATTTTTGCCAGACTGCTGAGAGTGATTAATATTTTCTTTCTCTCTGTCAAGAGAGTGCATATTTTAAACTATCACATCATTCTTTTAAATATGTGGCACAATTCCACACTGATGCTCCCAGTGTCCCACTCCACAGCCCTGAACAGTTGTTTAAAGATACTTAGTTCATAAAACTGAAAGAGCTATTGGCAGCAATTTAAGGAATTACATACTGTATTTCTCCCCCAAATATTCAGCCATAAAACCTCTTGTAGCCCAGCTATGGCATCATCCACATCTCAGAGGAGGATGTCACATGCCCTCCTAAAAGGTCACATCACTCACATGACTTTCTCTAGCCTGAGAAGGAAAACAAGACAGTTCTGCAAAGAGGCATCAGCAATGTCCATCTATCCACTGCTGGATATCCATAGTGAAACAGTGCGGTAACTGCCCAGAGACTCTCGTCTCCAGATGTTCTGTTTGTACAGAGGAACTGCTATTCTTCCCACTCTCGAGGTGTTAGCGTTTATTCCTATCAACCAACACTTGTGGCACTTCTGAGTTTCGGATATCTTTAGTGTAAACACCAAAAAGAAGTGCTGGTTCTTGCAGCTGGGCATCACTTTATCTGTGAAATTCAACATCTTCTGGATCATCTAAGCAGAGTTTGCCATTTACAATGGTAAAAACAGCTCTTTGCCATGATTTCAGGTTTCCTGAGAATAACCGAGGTGCCTGAACAGCAACAGCCCTCGAGGCTGTGTGCTTGCTGTGACTGGTAAAAGGAAAGGACTCCTCAAATTCAGGAGTTTTTGGTTCAGAGCCCGTTTTTGCTTGTTACAGGAGGAAAAAAGTAAAGCAGAAAGATTTGATTCCGTGTGACTATCATGAAATTCACAGCCAGGCAGTCTGAGTACAAAACTTGACTCAGAAGTCTTTTTCCTTACAAAGGAAATAATTAAACAATCCAGGTGTTCATTACTAGCCAAGCACAGCTTCCTTCTTTCTCTAGTCAGGTCACCCGTGCTTTCAAGAGCTGTTTCTGCACCTTGGCCTCTTCCTCCTCGAGGGTCTCGTGTCTCAAACACACGAGCCCGGGACAGGCAGGTAGAGCCACAGCCACAGGGGAAGGCAGCTGAGAAACAGCACCTTTCCAGGTGGGACGGGGAGAGGAATAACTGAGGCAAAGCCGTTCCTGCCAGCATACAGAAAGTGACAGCCTCATGCGTTTGCGTTCTTTGCATTGTGTCAAGTATAACCTTCAATTCATCGTTGCCTATAAAGCTCCAAAAACCCAGAAAGCAAGGCTGGATGCGAATAGACTGTCTCCGGGTGAAGCGGGCCATCAGCAAAACCAGACTGCTGGGGCCGGTGCTGCTATAAAGGAGTAAGGGGTTGCTCCCACCACCAGTACACTAGCTCTGGCTACAGCATCAGTCACACAAGCAGAATCAAAGGCCAGACTGCTAACAACTCAAACGTTGCAGCTCTGCAGAGAGGGGCAAAGTTGTCTGATGCAGGATTCAGCGGGTTGTCCTTGCCTGCCCTCCCTTGTCATTTCACACATCCTCATCAGGTCAGCAGCAAGAAGCTAAAGGGATCAGGACAGGTGCAAATCTGACGCAGGCAGAAGCTTGGAGAGGACTTCCAGTTAAGTAAATTTTTCCACTTTAACAAAGTTTCTTGTTCAATACAAAGAGGGAGGAAAAAGGGGTTGCTTTTCCAATTCTTTATCACTATCACATAATAGCACGGCTGAACCTAGCATATATCCCAGTGTCTACATTTTTTTTTTTCTTTTCTTTTTTTTTTTTATATAATGCTGGGAAAGTCTCCAAGGCTTAAATAAAAGTTTTACCTTGGCTCTCAAGCTTGGCAGGCTTTTGATTCTAATACAACACAGATCAGAGGGGTGTTTTTTGGCTCTCCTACCTGAAATAATCTTATTCTTCAACATATGTTTCTATTTGTTATGAAAGCCGTATATTCTTGTCACATAACCTCATGAATTTGGGAAGGTGCCTCAGGTAACAGAATGGCATCTTTTTGTACAAAGTTTCATATCGTAAACAGTCTTTTTTGATACCAACACAGCCAGCAACAAAGTATAAGAGAAGGAATCTAATGAGTCCCCTTCACTTCTGGTGCCCATTATAGCAAAATGGTCCCAGAAGATCCTGCCCATGCCCACAGAAGTCCTACCAGCCTGTTTCTCCTGGATGGGCTTACAAAAGTCAATTCATTGCATGCAACCCCCATGACTACAGTTAGATCATTGTCCCTCAAATTTGCCGCAAGTACCAAAGCTTCCACCATTGCCTCTGAACCCCACCCGAAGGCAACTTCTGCTCCAAGAGCAGGGTCTCTACTGGTGTCTAGATTCAGTTCCCTTTTGTGTCACTCTTCCCCACACCAAGATTTCATGTTTTTTCCTTTTTCTTTCACTTTCTTGACTGCTGGAGGGAATTGGGGTAAAAAGTCACACTGAGAAGATCGCCTTTCAGATGCAACAACATGACTAATCCAGAAAGCAGCATCTGTCATCCTCCTGGTTATGATGTTCTCAGGTGCCGATACTCTGGAAACCCCAGGAAACCGCTCTTGGCTTAGATGAGGGCTACATACATCAGTCTAAGCTCTTTTGGAAGCATGAACATCTTTGGTACCTCAGGGAGCACCAAGTTATTTTAAAAATCTAGGGACTTACAGATGCAGAAGCAGAGCGCAGAAACATGAACTACACTGATTTTATCTGTTCAGTCTGACGAGGGGAGAGAGAAAATGAGGTGGCCCTCCAGGGAAGCCAGCCCCACAACCAAGACTGTATCAAGAGACACCAAGAGAGATGGCGGCCATCACACTTGGACAAAGAAAGCCACCACCATGGCAGTCTCCTGTGAGCAAGCTGGAGGTAAGCAAGGAGGTCACCCCCTTCCTGGAGCTATTTCTCCCCACTCCCCTGTCCTCTCCGTGGGACAGAGCTCAGTGTTACAGGACACGTTTTTCAGAAGACACTAGCCTGCCCCACGGTGCAGCTGGTCCAGTTGAAACCATCTTTGCTCCTATAAGGCAGAAGTGTGCCTGTTTCTCCACAAATCCAAGTCACAACCCAGGAGGAGCCTGGACCTGCTCCCCAGCACCAGCCCTGCTCTTCCTGCAGACCCTCAGGGTTCTGCCCACCAACTCTTCAAGAAGGCAGAAACAAGATTCAGTAATTTAAAAACCACCCAAAACAACAAAAAAATATGACTGTGAATACCAACTATAAATAGAGCATCAAGTCCTGCTGTAAACTTGCAGTAGAGCTGAACTAAAAATAGCAATATGACAAGACAAAGCCGTGCAGCACTAGTGTTGATAGGAACAGCAATGTCAAGAGTATGACAAAAGAATAGGACTCTGCTACAGTAATTATCTACCTAACCCAGAACAATGTGGAATAAATATAGAAACCTTATTGCCGAAAAGGCTCCTACTCCCACAGCAACATTAAAAGAAATAAAATTAAAAAAAGAGAAAATTAAACTATAGAAGGAAAAAAAAAAACCCTCTTCTTTTTGTCTTAGATATAGTGGTATTTTTCTGGCTTGCCTTTTATTATGTGGCACATTCATTTTCTTAAGTGAGAGATCTGACCAGCATGGATCTAAGGCTGTGCATCTCTTGCATAATTGGTCAAAAGGTCTAGCAGCACAAGTGGGGTCATTGGCTCACATAATGCAGTGAGACTCAACCAGAAATTAAAAGACTGAACAAACACTGTAAAGATCAGGAAAAAAATAAGCCATCACCTCCAGTTCCCATTTATGCTGGGCGATTGCTTATTCCTTATATAAATTCTCACCTCATTCACTCTGGCTGTATTACAGAGCAATCTGGGTACCTACGCACAGAAGCAGGTCACAAACGAGCAAATGCACACGAGTCTGTGCAAAACAGTTGTTTCCCCGTGCCACCTACTAGTTCTGTAACACAAGCAGTAACCAGAAAGCTCACAAATGCTTTCAGCGTTGGAAGCGGGCAGCACTATCACACCAAAGCTGGGTTCCTGGGCTACACGTGACTGGATTGTCGCCTCAGACTGATGCAGTAAGGCAGCTGCCTCGTTCACAGCAAGCACTCCTTCCTAAAAGCTTTTGAGCAAGCAGGCTCAAACTCCATGGAACCTTCCCAGCATCCACACCCACAGCACAGCATGCCTGCTACCAAACGCTGCAGTCCTGGTCAACACATACTGCGAGGTTTTTGGTTATAATATAAATTCGTCTTTAGAACAAAAAACGTGTGATAGAAAATTTGTTTTTACTGCTCATTTAAAAATTATGTTGTTTTGGAATTTTACCGGTTATTTGGTGATTGCCTATGTATTAGGAAATACCAAAGATGAGTGGTGATACTAAACTAATTTCTAAAAAAACCTACTATCTAATCTAAACACATTAAATATTGGAAAAGAACGAGGAAGTTTAAGACAAGCAAGTTTGACAAGGTGAGTATAAAGCCATATAATCTGAGGGAATCACATCGATTCCTTTGCCAGATGTAGATAACTATAGAAGTTTACTATCTTTAAACTTGTATTTTATGCCATATATGATCACTTTGCCTTTTACTGTTCCTCCATTCAATTATTTGATGTTGCATAATACTTCCTTTTTTTTTTTCCTTGAAGGACCAAAACACAATACAACATGAATTCCTTGGTCTGAAAGCTCAGAATCTCATGGAGAAAAGCAAGCATGTACTTACGACCAGAGAGAGTTTCTTCCTTGTGTGATGACTCCAGTGAATTTTGTTAGCCTTCGAGCGTCTACTTCAATCCACTGATATGGGTCATTTCTTCCTGCACACCAAGCACCGTCATAAAAATCATTTTCGTTAACACCTGCCTGAAAAGAAGGCAAAACTGTCTTCATAAATCAGAACCCAGAAACTGAAGGTCTTTCATGTGGGGGGAAAAAAAAAAAAAACCAAAAACACATGAAGTGATCATTCATTCCATTTACCCCTTTGGCACCAGTTTAAGACCCCTGAGACTGTCATTCTCAGTAGCTATATGGAGTGACCAAACTATTTCCTTACTCAAAGCGAGGAGGGAAGTTCTGCAAAGTCCCTTTAAAAACTAAGAATCATTACATATAAATTTAAGTTAGAGTTAGAAAACAAACAGAGCTTCAGTTCAGTCCACCTGTCTGTGGCTGTGGCCTGATAGAGCCGCAGAACAAATCCAGAACAAATTATCCACATGGTCTTCAGAGTTATGAAAGTCCTAAAAGCCAGCTCCAAACCCATGTAAATAATGGTCATCACTGGAGCATCTTTGTTACCCTGGAAGCAGCAGAAGAGAGTGTAGGGCATATGGAAATAATAATACTATTTCCCACTAATTTTCAGTCCCAGAATTATTAATTTTCATCACTAGGGTGTCAAAGGTTAAAAATTCAGGAATGTCAAGCTGCACTCCAACTTGTGTATCAATGTATATCCCAATTTATGCTGACAAAACCACCACAAACAGCCTTCTCAACATTTTCAAAGAAATAGCTGCAAGGTATTTTGAGTAAGCTGTATTCCAAGTACATCTGAAATAGCATTTAAAGTAACATAGTGTCTGAGGTCTTTAGATATTTATCTTATTACTAAAGCCCAGGAAATGTTTGGCACCAAGCTGGCTACTGTCATGGAGAACACAGAAGTTTTTCCATATGGTCCTCTGAGGCTACATGTATTTTTATGAGCTTTCATCTGTGTTTAATATGGATTTGTCATTGTCATTCGTGCAATTCCAAGAATGGATATCCTTAAACGTTTCCCAAATATAAATGAAGAGTCTGGAAAGCTGTGTAAGTTCATATTAGAGACTGATCTTAAAGCTCTGGTATACAGCTACTGCCTGGTAGTGGTGTATTTTCAGTTAGTGCGTGTGTATATGTAAAACAAATGAAGTACCCAAGAACACGACTGTCAGATTTCCCAAATTATCCCTCAGTGTCCCACTGAGCAGCATTAGCAGATATTACAGCCATAGCTGGGTTGCAATGGCAGAGATTGACAGGTCTGTCTATCTCCATTTTAACAGACCATTTCTACCAAAACAGGCGTTGGGTGGGTCTAACACGAAGAGAGGAGGCAGCTGTTAATCCCTTTTCCCAATGTGAGTCTGGTGCCATCAGAAAAAGAAGTGCTGCAAATCATAGCCACAGATTCCTAAAACTTCTCATTTTCTCAAGGTATTCAAATCTGAGGTAGGGCAGCTTAAAAATTACTTGTTTGCCTCTACCAAAATTACATTAAGCCACCTACTTCTATGTATTAACTCTGATATTTTAAAGTGAAGTTTGTATAAAAGTCAAAGTATAAGATAAAGAAAAAAACTATTAACAATAGAAGATAAATTCTTCAAGGAGAACCGAGCAATGGGAAAACATAAGAATATAAATATGATCACTGACCTGAGTTATAACCTTTTTCAAGAAAAAGTTTCAATGCATTTTAAAATAAGATGGAATTTGAAGTAGCCTTAGGCTTTAAAACCAATGCTTGCCAGGAAGCGTTAAGATCTGCAGAGCACCTTGAACGAGCACCATGCTAATCCCTTTCATACTGATGAAATTCCACCAAAATCCACAGACCAAGTATCCCACAGCTCTCATTGCTTCAGCTGGGATCCTTGGTCCTCACGCAGACTGAGGATATTTCCCATTGGTGTGATGCTCCTCAGGGTGTCAACCTCTCTGCCACATTACAGCGAGAAGAGGGAAGCAGAAGAGAGAAAGAAGAGCTTATTTGCTACAACACCCTAGGTACATACTCAATTCTCCATGGTTTCAACTGGACTTGATAAAGCTAAGCATATGTTTAAGTTGTATATCAAATATAAGGAGTCTAAAGGACATGTTTACAGCTTAAAATACTGTGTCCTTAAACAGGGACAAAGAGGGCAATAAAAATAATAAAAAAAAACCCAACAAAAACCCCAACCAACAAACTGTGCTGCTACTTCTTCCTGCTCCCTTATTTCCTGACATCAGCCTCTCTGAAGCTAAAAGAATATTTTTACTAGGTAAAAAGAAGCAAGTGTAAAGAAGCAAGTGTCTGGTATAACTACCACAGAGTACTACCTGAAAAAGAGGAGTTTAGTCAATGAGAAGTTCTTATTAGAAATATTTCCTGAAGGAAGAGAATCCCAATAAATTTATGTTAGAACTTCTGTTTTCAAGCTTCAAGTCTGTATTTCTTTTTTAAGGTGCTTGAAGTTTTGAATTTGCTTTACGGACACTTCAAAATATTGTTTCTACTAAAAAAAGCTTATAAAGTCAATCAAATATTTAGTAGTTTAAATTGCTGTTAAAATTCATTGGGAAAATGTTAATTCTTGAAAGATGAGAACAATTATCATCAAATATTCAATCAAAGAGTATAGATCAAGATACCTGTTCTCAGTAAGATGTTTACTTGATTTTAAAAATTGCATATTAAATTAACAGAGATAATGGATTCAAGTTATGACATGCATCACTTTAAGCTATATATTTCAAGCACATCCATTATCTTCATATGTAGGAGAGTGGAGGAGCTAATGAAAACTGGAAGGACTAGGTCTTAAGCAAACCCTTTTTACCTTCACTGAATTTTCAAGGGTAACTCAAAGTCTAAACGAGCTTATATTTCACTTGCGGCCAAACGCAAAAAAAATTCTCTATATGCAGAGTCTTATGAAGAAGTACCTTTATGACATAGGAAAAGGGACTTTTTTCTGTCACTCCTGAATAAGTTGCTATAAAAGTGAATGTCAGAAATCATGATTCAAATAAAACAAATCCACTGCTAATTATGTACCCAGAAGCCAAGATGAAGGGAAATCAAAAGGTTACAATTCCTTTATAAAGGGTACGACTTTTGATTTTAATTCCTGTTTCTCTTCAGAGTTAGACATGTGCAAGACAGAATAAACACGCACATTATCACTGCTCCAAAAGCCTTATTCTATAATGAGGAGAAAGATATTACTGCCTAAATGTATTCAAATGAAGAATGACATTTCAGTCTTCTGCCACAAGTTAGCTGGAGCAGCAGTAAAAATATTCCTGATATCAAACCACTTCTGCTTAAATTCTTCACCATTCCCAGCAGGGTGATCACAAACATTACCATAGAAAGTTTGGAAGGGAAAGAAGAAAAAGCATTACTCATCACAGGTATTTATAGCAACCACTGCCAGCAGAGAAGAATTAAAGCACACAGGTTGAAAGTCGAACTTCAGTAATTTTGCCTTTTGAAAAGCTCCATTACCAAAACACAAGCAAAAGAAACAGTGAAACAAAGAACTGAAACAAAAAGCATTATATCCTGCTTATTTGCATACACATGATTGCAGTACTTGGTTAATCTTCAGTGTTGCTTGTATTTCTCCAACCAGAAAAATGGGGAAGGGGAAGAACCATAATTTCACTAATTTTTTCCAGGTTTTAACCACTGCTAATTACTGTACAAGTGACAAATACTAATGATTTTTATCCCTGAAGGCAAAGCGCCTCAGTGAATATTATTTTATGCCATGATTTTTCCTGATGATGCTAAATTACTACTGGTTGTGACACTACTGCAGTTGCAGGCTTGATCTCCAATATATGAGGCTCTAGTAGCATCACTCCTGCCCTCCAGAGGTCCCAGCTTAATCACCACGTCCATACAGGACCAGGAGTAAATTCAGGTCCCACACAGTGCAAGGTCACAAGAGAAGCAGATCCTAGAAGGTCTTATCCAGTCCTGCTAAGCCTGTCCTTCTTCAGACTAAAGCATACACGGACTGATTAATTTCATACGCTTCGAATGATCTAAACAGAAAAAAACGCAAACCCTCAGAAGCCTTTGAAAATCTTAATTATTCTGCAAATTCCATGTGAACTGAGGTAATGCCAGTTACCTGGGGTGAGCCCTGAGCTTCTCAGCTGACTTCACATCAGGTGATGAGGTTGAGCAGCGCGAGCTTTGTCTTATTTCAGGGAGGAACACAACAGTCACATGAACATTGCGATGGCACTGTAGAGATACCCAGACCATGCCACAGGGGCAGCAGCCCATAAAATTACTCATTACCACACACACAGAGCACAGTGCTCTGGGGAAACTTCAGTGGCACATTGGACTCTCAGAGCCTCGCTGGCTTGGGCCAAGTGTTTTTCTTCATGCACACCACTAAACAGTACGAAAACACAGCTGTTTGAATACCAGTGCTCTTTGCCTTTCCCCAGCATGCCACAACCCTCCCTTTTGAGCAGCAGACAGAAATCACCAGGGACCTCATTACCCACCTGACACGTCAGTCCGCTGTAGTACCTATTCTTGATTATAAGCATGCATCTTTAAATACTACTGAAATTCAGAAGTCTTAATGCAAAGTAAAATCAAGCACTGAAATCCAAGTGACAGGGAAGAGATCTGCAAATTCTATGTGGCTTTGAAAAATTTTAAAGTGACATTAATTTTAAGCTAACCGTAAAGGAAATGGTATCTAAAGAAAAATAAATGCAAGCCCATACTTCCAACATTGCCCGTCATAGTAGTAACTCTAAGTGGTCAAGGGGTTTAGGGAATTAGTGTTTCTATGCTATACAGATAAGCTTTCAGTAAGGGTAAAAGCTTTTGATTTGAGGATTACAAGAAATCTTTATTAGAGAAAAAGGGCTACATTTAAACACCAAAAGCCAGAGAAGTCACTTTGCTGTAAGCCAGATGTTGTTGGGTTATTTGTATATGAGCCTCCCACAGTCCTGGGATCAGGTAAGCCCCTATATCAGAAAAGAGTAAAAGCAGCTTTTGGATAAGGAGAATCAACCCATGTAGAAACCCCCCATGTAAAGCCATATAGGATCAAACAAGATGAGGCTGTGAAGTTTTACCCCCTTTAGTAATACGAAAACCTGCACCAAGAAGCAGAGTGCCATTGTGAAGCCTTTGTTCACCAGGAAAAAACCACCATCTTTTGAACGGAGAAGATTAAAACCCCAGTTTGCACTGGACAGGAGGTCCTTTCACCCACGGCTCCATGCAGCACTCCAGGGAGGGCTCAACAGCCCCCGTGCTGCAGAGCTCATTCTCACCATAAATGCAAAGAAACCGCTGCCGCAGAACCTGCGGAAGCATTACAGCTGCAACGAGCAAGGCCCAGGCACGGCTGCTATCCATGCTACCCAGCAGACGGAGGTGGGATGAGAGAAGCAGGGGCTCTGTAGTCCTAGGAGAGAGGCCACCAAAAGAAATGCACTTGGTCTGATCCAAGCCGCTGGAGCTTGCAGGGAGAAAGACCTGAGTGGCACCTCGCTTCTGCTGGCTTCCCAGCAAAAGGCTTCTGCTGGAGGCTCTGAGCTATATTTAGGGGAAACATTATCCATAGGTAAGGCTTTTACACTTCTCTATTTTAATGCAGTGTTACTGGTGATGACAGGACACCAGACCAGATGGACTTCTCTAAACCTGTACGGTCATTCTTGTGTTTAAATAAATTGAACTTTAACATCAGCAGGAAAAATGAGGAACCACAACCAACAGTAAAAATCAGAGGCTTGCATCACAGTCCTTGATCTTATGCAACTACATAACCAAAACTGTAATAAAATAATTGAATATTCCTACAGAACCCATCTGAATCTCATCTGCATGCCATTTTTGTGTTCATGTCTTTTTTTTTTTTTTCCTAGCAGAGAATATGAAGCAAAAATGCAAATGACCACACTCAGACCTCAAAAGAAATTAAAAATGAAGGCTGCAGGTAAAACCTCACATTACACCCACCCTGTTGTACCTGCACACTGGCACACTTGGAAAGGAAAAGCCCATTCCTGCTTCTGCGCTGGTCTCCTGCCACTCACCTCCAGCTGGCTCTGCCCTTTGTGTGGCTGCTTAACAAAGTGGTTTATGGAACTTTCTGACCAACATTAATTCATTAAAACAAACACACACACACACAAAAAAAAAAAAAAAAAAAAAAAAAAAAAAAAGGCATGTACGTGTGCCAGTTTTCCCCCCACAGAGAAACTCACAGAGCTGTTTGTGCAGAGGCACAAGAAGAAGCTGAGGCACAAGGGAGGCAGTTGCACAGTGGGATTTTAACCACGAGTGGTCCCTCCTTCCAGCAGCCCCCACTGTTACACCGCAGTGGGCACCAGGTGAAACTGCGCTGCTGATTAGCGCTCATCCTTCCTAGACCCAGTCCTAGTTCATTAACTAGCAAACCCCTTCAGCTGGAGGGGAAAAAAAAAAAAATCTGACAGAGGGTCTAATAATAAAACGGATCCTAAATAAAATAAACAAATTTTAATAAACTAAATAAACTTCAGGGATTTGTCATTGTTGACTTGGTGCTAGAATCCTTATGACTTTAAGTTTTAAATGTACTTTGTCATTCCAAAGTAATGTTTTTACACTGGAAAAGACTGTACTTCAGAGAAGAGCACTAATAACGTGGAAAACAGAAACATAAGAAATGGGAAAATAGAATTTGGTCCTGCAAAGCACCTAAGCACATCTTTAATATTAAATAAAAGAAGCTAAACGAGATTGTACACTAGTGACTTTTGAATTGAAGCATTTTATGGTAGTATAATCATTGCCTCTGAGAAATTGCCTTAGAGCAAGTTCTTCACTTGAAACCACACTTTCAATTAACCATTGTCATTAACTACAGACAAAAACAAAAAAAAAGCAACTGGCTGTGTGAGCTTCCTTCCAAGCTGGTTGTTAAAGGAGCTGGGATCTCCTGCAGCTGGGAAGGGAGCAGTTCTGGGCTGCTCCCACCCTTGCTTGCCCACAGGGGTCTGTTCAGGTTTGCACCCTCAGTACACTCAATTTGGAGTTTTTTCTAACTAAGCCCCATGAATCTAAAGGTTATCCATCAGCCTGATTCACGTCTATAATTCCAGTGTTTCCCCTTCATTTGAATTACATGAGCTGACAAAGTAGTCAGAAAGGATAACCATCCAGGGGTGCTCCTTATACAGCAGTACAACCTCAAGCCATTCTCCCACTCAGGAGAAAAAAAATTGATGTTACCTGAATATTAAGCCTTCCTCTGTGGGCCCCCAGGCCATACCGCTTCGCTGTAGAGGCGTGGAGCTGGAAGTCAGTAATTTTTAATGTCTCTAGACCAAGTGGAGGACAATCTACAAAACAAAAGATTGATTAAAATTTAATAAAAAAACCTCTCACCCCCAAAACAACAAAACCCACAACAGAAACCAAACAAGTATTCAAAGTTTCTGGATTTCAACTGTGCCAATCTGGCTGGGGTCCTCAGCTGGCACAAACGAGCCCAGCACCGCTGAAAGCAATGAGAAATGGCAGCTCTCATCAAACCAATGAAGCAATGCTGATTTACACTAGCTGAGGATCTGGCTTTTTGAGGGTCTCAGGTAGTTATTATTGCTTGCTATATGCTTCAGTTTTTCACAGATATGCACGGTATTTCCTGTCAAGTGCTTTTCAGTCCAAAAAGCCAGTAAAACGGCCTTTTATTTTTCTCTCTTTTTGGCATTTTCTTTTTTGTCTCTTGTTTTGATTATCCCCGCCTCCCCCTCCCCGTACTCATTCCAAGCTACTGTATGAAGTTATGTTTCTAATTAAAATCTGTTCTGGAAACTTCAACCCCAGTCCCTCTGGTTGCACAACAGCATCTGTTACAGAGGTCTGGGAGGCCAGACAGCTGAGCTCTGCAGAGGTAATGACTAAGCACAAAGAGGGCAATTTGGAAACAAGAGGCCACCTCTTTAAGCTCCAAATTGTGCAAAGCCTTGAAGAAAGCCCAGCAGATGCCATGACTTCAGCAGCTAGCCAGCAATGCAGCAGACCAGAGCCTGGAGCTCTGGCTTTGGAAGAGAAGATATTGGAAAAAGTCTACTTCACGGTGATCAGAAAAATGTTCCGCTCTACAACGACGCCAGTCACCACAGTATTTAAGTCCCTCATGAGGCTTAGCATATTTATTCTCAAAATAGGGTGGTGAGGTGGGGAAGACCCACTCTCAGTGGCTCACAGGAGGTGAGCAAAAGCACAGAGAGATGCTTTGGGAGCATCTTGTACACCAGAGCACAATTCAGAAATCCTGAAGTCAGAGCCAGTTGGAATTGGAAAGTCTGCGTGGGGCTGAGGGAAAGCAGTGTCATACTTATTATTTAGGTCAGGTACTTGTTAGGTTAGACTAGGTTTTGCACTGCTGTGGCCATATCAATTCTGGGTTTGGATAGAGGACAGATTTGTTCTGCAGTCAAGTGTGGGAGGGTTGCTGTAACTCGCACGATGGGGCTGTAACAGAGACAGGAGCCGAGCCCCAGTTGTGGAGCTCAGGCCACATTTCCAGCCCCCGGGCCACCCCTCCAGACCCCAGACCGTCCCTCCTCACCACCTGCCTGACAGCTGGGGCTGCCATCGCCCTGTGCCACGGTTGCTGGGGAATTGTCAGAGTTCACTCCCACGCTCTGTACCTGTATCCCACTTACATATATATTTTTAATCACTCGCCAAAGTGTCGTGAGGGTATGTACCTGAGAATTTCATCCTGGCCGTGTCTAACTTGCAGGTGTACTTTTGCACAAACTGGCAAAATGTATGAGACTTCCTATGCTCCTCCTTAGCTCATAACAACCTAAAATCCCTCAGGAAAAATGTTATGTGCTGTCAATTCACGCTAATATTTCTTTGTTCATCCCTAGGAAAGTTCTCATACAAATCCAGGGCCAAATGTCTCCATCAGAGGCAGTGAAGACAAATGTTAAATATTAATGTATTTTCTAAAGTACCAACAGTGATCTGAGTCTTACACAAGAGACAAAATGTAGACAGGTCCTCATTTCGAAGAGCTTTCAATCTAATTATCCAAAACAGAGAAGAGACAGGATGTATAAGGAAAGCCAGAGGAAGGAATAGCTCAGAGGATTTTTGTTTCATTGGCTGATTGTTTTAATTGCATTTCCTTATAGAGTGTTTCATCTTTCATCATACTCCAACTGGAAGAAGTCTCAGGCTCTGTCAGATTTCTACCGGGAGTAAATTACACAAGCTGGGAACTGCCTGCCTTTCCTTAACAAGTTCAGTCCTTAAGACAGGTTTGGAAATCAATCTCACGGTGTAATCCCGCAGATGCTTTTTCACTTTGGTGAACAGTATCACCATTCCCAGGCACTCAAAAGCTACCCAGAAGTACCCTTGCCAGGTCTGAGCTGCAAATAAAAGCAAGCTGCTTTTACAGTTCGTAAAATATCATTTAATTTGTTCATACCACACCTACCAAGGCTATGGGGCAACCTACAGGTACTGCTAAGAGTTAATAAAAAAATAGAAAATTTCCGACGAACAGAAGAGCCAGCTCCATCAGCCAGGGTTCCATGGAAGCTTGGTCTCTTCCAGATTGCATTTCACAGCCCATTCCCTACTACCAAACAGGAGCGAAGGCTTACGGAGCTGCCCCAGGGCAGCCAGAGCATCGCTGCCCTGCAGGACACACAGCCACATGACCATCAGTCCCTTCCCGTCCCTCACCGTTGTTCTGTTCCATACAGAAACCTATTTTCATGAATCCTGTAGGAAATGCACTGTTTTTGAGCCTGGCAGCTGCCTGGCAGCCCTAGCTGAAGTTACCTGGAGTGCCATACACCTGCCAGTGTATGGACGAGAAGTGGGTTTGGTTTTATTCAGACTGAAATGTCACAAATTTACTATAAAACTGCAGTATTCTTGGGTTGCCTGTGGGTTCCAGGGATGGCTTTTCAGACTGCAAGATAGGTATTTACAGGCTGACAAAATTGCCTTTGTACATTTGCGTGTATTATCTCTGTTTCTAGAGAAACTGAAGCCTAATAATAGATTTAAAAATGTTCATATGGATCTCAGTTAAATATGCCTGACTGCTCTTTATTTTCAAAGGATTATTTGTATTGTCTGTGAACGCATCAGATTAACAGGCCAATGTTATGAAATGCTCAGTTTAACAGGAGTTTTCAATTAAAGCAAGATTAGGCTGTAAGAGCAGGAGGAGCTATCTATGAGATGCAGTATAGATACCTTTGATGAACATTGTGCAATATGTTGTTAACAATATGCTGTCCTTTCTCAATGTGCTCAAGCCTTACAGTATTTCAAGTGAAATCATTAAGATCTTTACCATCAATTCAACAGTGTCCAGGAATTCATTTTACTGTTATTTCTATAAATTAGTAGGAGAATGCCTAACTTGCTTTCTCTGGAACTGAACTAGACTTTAAGCTGTGACTTCACTAACTCACCAAATCACGTAAAGATATTTTTTTTTCTTTGAACTTGGCAGAAAAATCAAGTATTTTGCTCCAATCCTTGTCTGAAAATTAATGAAAAACATTCCTTTCACAGCTGGTGCCTCTTTCTCCAGTGACCATCCCAAACTGGGAACAGAGCAGCAGGATTCTCCTTAAAAGACCATTGACCTTTAAGATGTTTCCATCTGTGCAGCTCTGCACGGGGATGATATTCTTGGAGTCACCAAGCCTATTGTTTGCAGTAGCTTTGATGTATGGAATTTGTGCTGTTTTCCAGAAGAGAAGACCTTTGATTTTGCTTTTAAAAGAAATTATGTCTTCTATTTATAACCGTAACATTTGACTATTAACACTTTAGGAATATTCTTTTTTTCCACATCCATATGAATTCCAGCATCAATAAGGGGATGAAAAGAGGAGCATATTAGACCAAAACATCAAACTGTAATGTACAGAGATGGTGGGGGCAAATTTTTCAGTATGGCCTCATCTGATTAACTCCAAGTTACTCATTATAATACAACACAATCCACCTAAAGTTGCCATTTCGCTACTGAAAAAAACAAATCCTGAGTCATACTGCGAATTAGAATTTTAGATAAGTTATTTTGTTGGTGTGTGTCCCTCCTGCTTCCTAAAGCTACTAGAAATAACCAGAACAACCTATTTTTGAAAAACATACAGGAAAAGAAACTGATTTTTGGCATTCATGAAGACTGTATTTTTAAAATATTGCTTTAATGTATTTTATTTAACTTTAAGAAATCTTCCATATAACAATGAAAATTGCCACACAATCAGTAAGACTGTCTTAATGATCTTGTATTCTCCATGCTAGTTTTAAGAACCCTTGCAGAAGCTACAGAAACTGGGTAGCATGAATAATCAGAGCAGTTCATACCTTATAGATGCAACTGGAAATGACCTAGTAATTTGGTAATTTCTTTAACTGGTTGAAAAAGTAATCACTATAAACCAAAGGAAATTCAACTATGACTTTCAAAGACATTTAGATCCACATAGTATGTATGTAACAACTTAACAAAATGCAGCTAGAGTATTTATGTTTTAGAGCAATTGAAAAGCAAGCATTAAGCTTGCAGATGCAGAGAAGAGGCTGTTATGGACATTTCTCTTCCTGGCTCGTATCCAACCCTGATTTTGTGTGTGACTTGCAAGCATGAATAGGTATTCACTTTAGAAACATGCCATTAATAAGATGTCTGGATCAAATTAATTAATTCCAAGACCTAAAAAGAGATGGGGCTTGGATTCAGACTTAATAACATTTGTATCTTGAAGAGTGTTCTTGTGAGGTTTGTATTTCAAAAAGCTTTCCTATTAGCTATGTTAAATGGCTGTATCTCAGTGTCCATTATTTTCAATTATGCTTCTGCTAACCAGACAGGTGATTGTATCCCAGCTACGGGCAGCGAGGCATGTCTGATACTTCAACAACATTAGCAATCGCCTATCCCTTGAAATAAGGAGGGGGAAACACTTGAAAATTACTTCAGTCACAATCTCATCTCTCGAAATCTGAATTTACCAGTTATAATTTAGGGCTTGCCTGTACCGAGGGCACTACCTGAAGGAGCCGCTGAGCTCCCTTCTCCAGCCAGCATCAACTCAACTTGCAATCTCAGCACAGCTCTGCGCAAGGAGATTAGCCAGGTTTGCAGTTTCAGCCTCATGATGGCTGTGCCCTACTGACACCGCACCTTCCACTGAAAAGCTGGGCTAAACCCCCCACCCTCTGCAGAGCCAGCTTCGTTGTCTTTATATCTGCAGTATAATTACAGCTGCTCCGCTGCAACATCAGCTGTTCTTTATGATAAAACTGTATTAGCAGACATTCTTAGAAACATACTAATTCCATAAGTAGAAGATATATATATATGAGTGAGGCAAGGAAAACACTTCTGTTCATCTTTATTGCCTCAATTATTAATTTATTTTATTTTCTTCTGGTCTAAATAAAGATTGTCAGATAAGCACAGATTGTATTTTTTATCTCATGTATTGAATAAGGATGCATTTAGGAAATGATTCTGTACTGCTCTTTCAGAGACACGGTAGAAAAATGATTGTTTCATTTAAATAATGTTTTCCATCAATTTAGGAATATGTTTAGTTTTTCAAACGGAAAGAGAAAACAAAGCATCATGTTTCCTCTTCACTTATATTTTTAAGAGCCATACCTATAATCCTTTTGAATTCCTGCAAGTCTGTGCGCATCTAACTCCTCGTGCACAGTGATAATCAGATCGAGAAATGGAGAAATATCAGCCTTGTGCAGTCTGACAGTCTCCTTGACATATGAAGGTAGAATGTACACTGACTATTTATTTTTTATGATTCTAAATGTGTTTTAGCTCCAGGAGCTTTATCATTTTTAAACACCTAAGAATCCCCTTGCACTTCACAACGTTTGTTTGGAGAGAAAGGATGTTACACTACAGAGATACAGAAGTTCAAAGAAGACAGGAGGAGGTCGAGGCAGTGCTGATGGTGTGTTAACACAGAATTTTCTTTACATAAAAAAACGGTTTTAGCGCCAAGATTTTTTGTTGCTGTTGGTATCTGTAGCTTTGCATTTGGGGCTTGAGCTTGTACCACCAAAGTCAACAAAGAACATCATTATGAAAAAAATGAAGACCTCATCACCCTTCCAGTGTAACTGATTTCTTTAAGTTGTGCTTTTTCCATCAAAACTTAAGCTGCCAGTACAGTTTTCAGTAATGCAGCATATCCCAAGTTATCACTGCATTCAGCAGCAGCAACGGACACTGAAGTATTTTTAAAAATTATGCTGATCAGTTTAGAGGGTCAAAACCACATTGCGCACCTTGGCCTTAGTGTGGCCAGAGTTTGGCCAAGTTGGGGGATGACAGTGGTCAGCAGGTGTCTACAGCAACAGAGATGATCTGTCACTGTTAGAAGGGAGGCAGGTATGGTGCCAGCCTGATGTGCTCCGGGACGCTATTTCTATTTCTACTAACATCCTATCGCTGTAATTAATACCAGTTTTTTCTTTCTGTAAATCCATTTGCCTATCAGACTTGGCTGTAGACACATCACTTCTCTGGAGATCTTGTTCTCTGGGGACTCAACACATAGCTTGCCAGCAAAGTATGGTCGGTATCTCACAGCAAAATCCCATGTAATAAGACAGCCTTAGTTTTAGATTTTTATTCCCTCTTTTATTTTTTTCCGGGCCACCCCAAGGTAGATGCAGAATTTAGGCGTTGTTTAAGCAAAACTCTTAAACATATAATTAATGAAGAAGATGCAAATCTGTGAAGCTACTGATATAGGTAAGTTAAGCACAAAATTAAACGTATATTTTGGAGGATTAAGACTTTAACACTTATTATATTATTCATACTATTCTTAGATCTTTATGGCCTTGGACGAAAATTCTTAAAGAGGTTAATATAATAAATTTTACCCTAACAGCTAACTTTTTTTTTTCCTCTGATGAAATTGTGGTTGATAATTCATCTTCCAACAGCAGAAACTTTTAATGGAAACTCTGGCAGTCTAATTCCTGTGTTTCAAGTGATACTTAGGTCACAGGTATGCACAGTATTTTAATACTGCAATGCACCTGAAAGGTGAAATAACAGGGAAAACATATTTCTGCTGACCTGTTACTTGCTGAAAATACCTTGCTTTTCTGTGATGGACAGCCTTTGAGGAGGCTGAATTAAACAGAATAAGGTTCTCTGTTTTCTCAATAATTTGTTATATTTACAGTCTTAGGACATTTGTGGGGGGAGCGTGGTCTAGCTAAATTTTGCTGTTTTGACGATGTGTTTGTGGAAGTGTGAAATTTCCACAGATGTTCATGAGTCACACTCTATACTTGGTATAGCCCAGCTTTTCCCTGGGAACAGGTCCATAGATTTCAGTCTGAGCGATTTTCTGACTTTGTTCACATCCAAAGCATTGGTGGCAATACATACTAGTTTCTTTTCTGGCCTGGATTCAGGCCACCAGCCCCGCACCCCAGATTAATTAAAGTAGTACAGGCAGATGAAGGTTCTTCAAGCACACACAGTTTGCTTTTATTTGCTTTTTCCTATAAATTCATTCCCAGGGCACTAAAAGAACAAAGCAAGCAATGTGCACTTACAACAAATCCCCCATATAGAAGTTAAAATATTGGATTATAGTCCCAGATCAAAGATTAAATAAAGGATTAAATAGATGCCAAAATTTTATATCCTAAGAAAACATTAATTGTTCTCTAATGTCTCATCAAAGCTGTATATTTTTCTAGGACAAGCAACAAATACTGCACGGGGGTTTAAGATGTTGAGAACTTCTCTCAGAAGGAAAGGGCAATATTTATCACACCGCTGCAACATACACATCCTTACAGTTGCTGTTGAAGATTGGGGGGAAAAAAAAAAGCCACAAACACTTCTGGTTAGAAGCCAAAAAAACCAGTTCTGTTAGAGGTCTGACCCAAAGCCTCAGGAGGAACATTTTCATAGGCTCTCGATGAGGGGGAAGCCTAAGGAGGCTCCCACTAATGCTACCCATGTGATACCTCAGAGCTGCTTTTGATGATCAGATATGCCTCTTCTTTGCAACCATCTTCTCCAGGGGCTGCCTCTGGACCAAGGAGCTGTGTTTTGACAACCTCTTAGCCTGTGGGAGGGAAGTGATTTTTAATCCTAGCTTGCTCGCTTTGTCTTCCAGGTAAACACACTTCTTTCCCTGCTAAGAGTCTCACTAGAATATTTGCTGCATCCATCTTTCATGTGTCACGTGCTACCCATGCTTCAAAAACTGAACCAGCTCTTTAGGAAAGGAGGTAGTCACAGAGAGGTGTCAAATAACTCCTGCTTGATGGCACAAGCTTGATGGACAGAGAAGGTGTCTCTTAGAGTCAGAGGCAGCAGGCAAGAGTGAAAGCCCTGTGACATTTTCAAGGCCACCAAAGTTGTGCTCTCGCTGTATGTGATACCAGGGTCACACAGAGCCTTCCCATGGTGCAAAGACACCACATGCTTCCATACCTTCTTTATGTCACCTAAAGCCACTGTGCAACAGCTGGCATGACTGGGCACAATAGTTACTTGGAAAGTTGCAGGGTACAGACTGTGTGTAAGGGTAAAATTGTGTCTTCTCCTGCTTCCAAGGTTGAGGGAAAATTCAGCAATTAAAGGCAAATACAGAATAAATTCAGAATTATCTTGATCTTTTAGGTCAGGTCTGACATGAAACCAAACATTTCTGAGATTCAGAAAGTCCTTTTTATTTTTCTTTCATTACTTTTCACATTTCTTCTCCCTCACAAACACAGGTTGCAGCTGGTTCTAGATGCAACAAAAGAGTGCATTTAACAGGAACAGCTTCTATTATTCCCAGCACAGCTGGAAGCAGGACTTTCCGGAAAGCCTGTTCTCTGGGAGTTTTCCGGCCAAGCCTTCAGACTCAAGAGGCTCATCTAAACTCTAGATACCATATACATTCCCTGAGCTGCCTACTGCTGCCATCGTACAGCCTGCATAGGAGATGATGTGATTTATGATGTGCACAATGTGGGAGCCCAATCCCACATGCACACAGTGAGCATGCTTGGGCACAAGAAGCATTCCCCATTTTTCTTCCTGGCTCTGTTTCTTGCTGCCTGTGGTCCTTCTGCTCAGGGGGAAGAAGCAACCATACCCATACATGCCTGCAGGCAACAGCGTCCTCCAGGTGGAGAGGTGGGTAGGTATGGAAATACTGTCCATAGCTCTTATATGTCTTAAACTGGCTTCACCTCTCTTTCCCCACGTCTCTTAACGAGAAGAGAAAGGCAGAGGAAAGGGAGGTGCAGGCAGGCACCCCAGAGTTTCTGTCTCGCTGCCCATGGGAACACCTTGCTGACCTAACACGGGAAAGGATGAGGGTGGGAATCATGCTGCAAACCTGGTCATGGCGTCCAGGCCATTACCAAACAAAACAACGCAAGGACAAGTTGCATTCGGTGCGGACCATCAGCATACAGAGGCATTAAGTATTATTCTAGGCATAGCCCCAGGAAAGGTTTCCAGATGCTCATGATACAAGGTACCCTTTCATTAGTATCCAAATCTGACAAGTCTTCCATATTGTCTACAAAAGAATACGTGTACTTAGTTGTTCTGAAAAAGATGGCCTTTAATAGCCAAAAAAATGCAGCCTGAAAAATATTGTATCAATTCTTAACTTTTTATTATGAGCTTTGACTAATGCTGAATTTTGTGCTATTAATTTTAAAATGTCTCCTCTGAAGTTTTTCTGAAGCACGGGATGAAGACTTTCTGCAATTCCAGCTAAAGCCACAAAACCAAGTACAGCCATCAAATATTATCCTGTGGTTTTTTTTTTCCAGAGCCAAACAAATAGAGTTAGCCAAACAATGGAGAAATAAAATAAGACAGACTGCTCGCACACAATGGCTGGCTATAGGACTGAAACAACCATTAAATACGGATATCTGTCCAATGTCTTCATGCCAGAAATAGCTTAAAATATCAAATCACTGAGGTACACCACAAGAACAAAGATTCTACAATAAGAACAGTGATTGTAGCCATTAAAAATAAACATGGAAACTTGGAATGCCATTAACAAGTACAAAATCAAGACAGAAAATAGCTACTATCTTAAGATACAATCCTGGCTCAGTTAATGAGACACCTTAAAAGTGCTAAAGTTTAACCACTTTAGCAATTCAATTTGAGTGTATTTTACCAAAAATAGTACAACTGTATAAAAACAGTTGTATAAGTATAACATTGGCTTATGGTGCAATAATTTTTCCTGCCCCTCTATGAAAACTGTAGTAGCAACTTTATACAGAAATAAATATATCCATAGTTAGGTATAGAACGTTCACTATGCAGTTGTACAGAGTGACAGCATAGTCATGAAATTCCTTAAACATTAATAACCTGGAAAATGTTCCTAACTTTGGGCCCTGGAAATATACATCTGCCAAGAATTCTGCCAGCTTTAAGGATTTTGCAGCAGAGCCACACTTTTGGAGCAAAACAGGGATCCCAGGCGCACAAGGGAAGTATCCAAGTGGGAGGACATAGGAAAGGGGCTGTATATGCTCCATCATGAGGATCAGAATTACACACCTGGGGCTATAGTAGACCTAGTGGTGAAATACACATGAACAGCTTCAGCAGTTCTCTAAAAACACCTCATTTCACTGAAATAGATGGCACTACTATGATATCATGCAGTTTTCACCTTCTCACTCGAGCACACCCATGAAGCCCACACACACAGAGCAGGAAAAACCTGAGAGATTGTAAAGGAGGTCTCATTAGCAGTGACGAGCCGTTAAATTTTATTGCCACTACTATAGTTACCTCCACTCCCAAGTACTAAATTTACACTTGAGAAAGACTGAAATCACCACTTCTTGGTCAGTACTACTTAACGTTATTCAACTTTTAATCAAGTTCAGCTTCAGCGTAGAGCAAACTATATTTCTTTTACTTTTCCATAAGGCGGAAAACATGCTGAAAATGATACTGAAACAGATGCATCAGCTTCCTTTGATGAAGCAGTCCAAAGCCTAACACAAGTAAATCAGGGATGAAGACAGAATCACTTTGCTGTCCAGTTTTGGATTTCATAGTAGGCTGTTTTCTACCAGTTTAGCTTCTGACTTAGCTCTTGATGAGAGCCAGCAAACTTCAGAGCCAGCATGATGAACCTATGCCTTTAGGCAGCAGACAGTCATTAGTCATCTTAGTTGTGAGTTGAAATGTCATCTTTCATTTTTTCATGATTAATACTAAAAATACACATTTACCAACAGAATGTAGAATAGAAGTAGTTTGTATCTGCAGAGATCTAGGTGAATAATAGAGGATCATCTTTCCGAGAGTCATTCCTCCCCTGCTGGTTTGTGAAAAACTAATCTGTGTCAGGTTTAAATCTCCCCAAAGAATATGCTGCTAATTAGAAGTGACATTAAAATTTGCTTCCTCTGCATGTGGGCAAACACACAACTGCAAACACACCTCCATGCACAAGCAAGAAGACCCTTAAAGATGGGCCGACCACTTCAGCAGAGATAGCCGACCCAACCATCATACCCCAGCACCACACCGTGCTTACACCCCTTGCAATTAATATCGCTCCTTCTCTAGCAGCAGTAGCTGTGCTGCCCACTCCGAGGGAGCATCACTGAGGGGGTGGGAGTGACTGCTCCAGCCTCAGAGCTTATCTGGGAGTCCTCACCCTGCACAGGCTGGTCTCCGTCGCTGTCTAGCCCTCCTCCAGGTTGCACATCTGGGCTAAATACTCGACCTATATAGACAGTCTGAGACAGGAAATACCTAAAACCAATCCAACTTGGTTTTAAAACCTTTTATAAAGTGTAAGTCTCAGTTTTATGGAGACCTGGTGTGTCTGCTCTAGCAGTGACTTTAGACATTTATATTTTTTTTTTCTAGCATCACATCTGTTGTTATTATTTCATATGAACTAGTAAGAGGAATGAATAAAAACAAACACTTCTCATAAAGCATAGAAGTCACCGTAGTGCCTGGAGCTATCTGTTGCTCAGACAGTGATTTCAGAAGAAAGTTGTGTGTCACAGATAACCTGAACTCAAATTTTGTGCTCCGTCCCAACCCTGAAAAAGGAATCAGTTTGTATCACACAGGAAAAAAAAAAACAACTCATTGGCTTGTCTGCTTTCCACTTGATTATTCTTTTGGATGGACTTTTTTCTTAATTGCATGGCTAATTCAAGTGCACCTCTAAGTACTAAAAAGTCAGAAGGCACTAACACATTTAAAGTCCCAAACAGTAGAAAACAGTTTCAGTGAAGGGATAAAAAATTGATCAAGTGCACACAGAAAATAACCAGAGGTTCTTTGGATACACCCAGAAGTCCTGAAGAGCAAAAGATTTAGGAATTCATATAACAGAGCTTTCTTCTTTCCTTTAAGGCACCCTATGTCCAAGCTGTCGTACCCTTGAGAAGCACCCTGCAAGCAGAGTATTTCAGTTTGAAGAAACAGGAAGTAAAACTCCAAGAAACAAATAAATCTCTGAGTTTTCAGAAAATCAGATCCAGGCCTGGATTGAAATATGACTACCCTCATTTAAAAAAAAAAGAAAATGAAAAGAAAAAGAGAAAAGAAAGAAATGAAAAGGGGAAAGTGTAAAGAGCAGAGAGGTGGAATTGCTGGGATGCAAGGAATCCCACTGGAAAATGCACCGTCGATGAAGAAACCTAAGGATAGAGCCTAGCTTGCAAAGGCAATTAATTATTTCCCTAAAGTAATTTCTGAAAAAGGCATGATTTTTAAGGAGCTCAGAAAACACACACGTGCTCTGCAGTCGGGCTCTCCCTTTGCCACATTTCACCAGCTGTGGATTTCAGCTTCCAGGTGACTTTTTAACTTTCACATTCCCATCGTGAAGATGGAATTTTGTACATACCATAGTCCCCCTGTTTTACTTCCCCTTCTCTACCTGCCCCCAAACTAGTCAGGGAAGAGCCAATTTAGGGAAATTAAAAAAAACCCTCAAGCCCAGGCAAGCATGAGGATTCTGTGGCTTTAACATCTCAGTTAATATCTTTTAAATATTGAGCATACAGCATTTTCACAAGCCTCTGAGCTTCCTGCCTGCAGAAAGAGAATTGCTAAAAATACCATGAGAAAGACAGGGCTCTTGGTATTTCTGAGCTGATTGGAGGGAAGGACTGGAGGTTCAGCTGTTACGAAGCTCCAGCTCCATGCTACAAAGCAAAGGAGCTGAAACAGTTCAAGCAGGGTTCACACAAATATCTCACAGGGTGGGCACCTCTCCAACTCAAATGACTGAGTGTTCAGAGGTCCTTCCTCCTTGTTCCAGCTTCCTACGATCTTGCAGCTTTATGCAGCCCACAAAAGATTCCCCAAATTCATTCTGCGTAAACATCTTTTCTGCTTTGTTTAACCATTCAGCCCTGGTCCAGCAAAGGCTCATAGTCACAGGCTAAACGTCTAGCACATAGGAGGCTTCACTGATTCACAGCTAAGTGTGTCAGAAACTTCAATGATATAAAATGCGAGTTATTAGCGAGTTTAAAATCGCATGCATGCATGTCTGCTTGCTCAAGGCGGAAAGCCCAAAGATCCAAACCGATGGCAATGCATTTACCAGCCTGTGGACCCAATGAGGAATGCTCAGGAAAGCATTCAGATAAACCCTAATTTATAGTACTTGCCCAGTGAGGTTTGACATCCTTTCCCTGGCGAAAAGCACCATGCTAGCAATAGCCCGTGTTGTCACCAAGACAGTCCCTATCTCCACTGCAAAATATGAATGGTCTAATGTGAAAAGTGAAGGCTTGGGATGTAATGTAATCCCAATTACAAAAAGTAATGATTTGGGACTTATCATTATCTCAACTGCTGCCTTGGAAAGCGCATCCTCCTTCCCATCCACAAGAGCTGGCAGTATTTATTAAGCATAGGTATTCTGCACTTGAAAAGCCATGGAACAGAGAAAACTTTGAGGCAAGATTCCCTGAGCATAACCCCCACTCCATTTCTCAGTTTGCTAATTGAGAGGAAAATCATCTGATTCAGGATTAATGAATGGAAATATGGAAGAGTTTTGCAAAGGAATAGTTTTGTGCTGTTTTCTCTCCACTTTTTCAAAGACCTCTGTGGCAGTTTAGCTGCATAACTCCATACTAGCATTTTTTGTCATATTTTGGAAATTTTCCCGTTCTGTTCGTCTCGTAAGAGTGTAGGGGCTCTACATGTATGACTGCCACTTGACTAACATTCAAGCATCAAAAAAACCCAGGCACATAATTGCTGTTTGCATATTAGCAGTATCAAACAAGACGTCTGCAATATTTTGTATTCCACATGCTACTACCCTTCATCATGATTTGGGTTATTTAGAGAGCAGACCTACCAGACCTTGTTCCCCTGCCCCACCCCAGCCCTTTTCATTCAATAGTTTAAAATAGCACTGACTGCTTTCAGCTGCTGGCTGAGAACTTTGTGCTTTGCTCATTGTGGATTTGAACTACTGCTTGCAAACAGACATCACTCTTTTTTTTAGAAGTGTTTTCAGATCCTGAGCAACAAGCAGTAGTTTTGCAGAAAAAATGGATCAAGAGTATATTACCCTTCACATTTTCTTTTTAAAATAAAGAATTCAGTCATTCAGGCAGACAACAGATGCTATACCTTGTGATTTCAGTGACCTGATACCTCAACCCTCATTCCTCCTGGGCTCACGTTGTCAGCATCTTCAAAGGTCTTTGGAAGAAGACTCATAGCCTTCTGACTCTGTATATGATCCCCCAATCACCTGTTCCACTGCAAGATGGAAACAAGAGATTTTGGGGGCTCTTTATGTCACTTACATGTACCTAATGAAATACCTGATGCAAAGGAACTGGACCAGATGTAAGACACTCATCTGAGGGGCCTGCAAGAGTTTTGCACTGCAGTCCTTTACTGGGATCCAAAAACATCCAGAGGAGCCTGAGGACAAAAATATCTGCAGAAGAGCTGTAAAATATTTTTCTCTTTGTCTTAGCTCGGTGTGTGATGGACCCTGGCTATGACTGGCCCCGGCTACTCCTCCTCCCCTCAGCACTCTATTCACCAGCAGCATAAGAGCTGTTGCCTCACCTTAGGGGAAGCCTCCTGCTCCAGTGACATCCACTGAAGACTGGGGCATGTCCCCATGCTGTTGGGTTATCTGCATCCTTGAGCAGATCTGAGTTCAGATTTACTATGGGAAATTTCAGCCTTCCCTCCAGCCATGTGTACAGGCCATATATAACCCAGACATACTTTTGGCAGAGTTCTCGATGGAATTTTTACTTGGAATTTAAAGTGTGTAAAGAAAGTGCAGTTTGAATGCTCCATGGGATAAAACTGGGTCTATCCTTTGGGGTAGGGTACTTGTCATCCAGCTTGTGATGGCAAATACAATTCTAACTGTTTCTGAAATGTTTTCTGTAAATTCTCAGTACATATGCAATTAAGGGGAAAAAGAGAAAAATCATGTTGTCAAAGGCTGAAGTTTTAAGTCCTACTTTTATGCAGTCACCTATGAAAGGCTGTTTGGCTGAAACTGAAGTTTATTCTAAATCAGTGAAAAATCTTTGGGGTGGTTGAAATCTGGCCCTGTGTTCAGACACCCTCTGTCATGTATATGGGGCAAACTCATTACACTATTGAAAATTATATTGGGAAAAAGAAGAGTGTGTTAAAGCCAATTCTGGTATAAAGGGTGGTTGCAATGGTGGTGGTAGGGAGTGCTTACATCCAGATTGGAGATCAGCTCTTCTAAGATACTTTGAACTTTTCCCTTCATTTGACAGACATTTTAGGAGGACCCTGAAAGTAGAGAGGAGTCGTAAACCTGTCACCATAAAACATTGTATCTCTGAAGAGGAGAACATAAAAATACTCCAATTTCTGGGAAGGAATGAGAAAGATGGTTGTCAGTTGCTCCCATTGCAAACAACACTGTCCCCCAGCACACCACGATGATTAATGCACCCAGGCATTTTGCTGTAAATCTTGGATGTGTTAGAGGAAGGAGATACTTGGCCTCACTCTGTGCTCTCGTCAAACATAATTCCCCTTGAAATGGCAGACTGTTTTCCTTTCTAAAGTTCATATGAGGAAACAGGTAAAAGGCAAATCTGGGGACAACAGAGATAGCAGACCTCCTGAGCCTCTCCACAGGCCAAGTCTGGAAGTCAAGCAGGGATGTTTGGGGTTCCCCCTTAGGTTCCCTTTTAGGTCCCAGTTAAGAGGATCAATCCTGTAGAGCCAAAGGAAGGGAAATGACAAGAAAACTAGTGAATTTGTGATACATGGGAATGTGAGGAAGAAATAATCTACAGGAAGCACTCAAGCCCCATAATCTAAGCAAGCAAATCCAATTTAGGAAGCTCTGTTAGCCATTGTCTGGATGAACTATTGAGGTCCAGAAGAAAGAACAACCTGAATACAGGACTCTGGTGCTTAAGCCAGCTGAAACCCATTATAGACCAGGTGAGTGCTGGTCCATTATAGCACATCCAGTAGTGTCTTTTTCTGGATGATGAAGATCTATCTGCCATGTACTAGGATTCAAAACTGAGCATTTGTCTGTCCATGTCTCCTGAATAGATCAAAACACTGCAAACATGTCCAACGCAGCAAGCTCTGGGAGAAACATGGCCACCAGACAAGGCAATGGAACAGGAGGTTCCACTTTATCTGACTTCAAAGATTGCCCAGATGGCTGAAGCTCTCGTATGGCTGTTGTGAACACACGTCTCACAGGGAAAGTTGCTGAACATCAAGCTAGTGAAGCACACGGGTGCTGTCAGCCCACACTACAGGAGATACTCCTTTTGTTTTAAAGCTCAGAAGGAGCTGAATGGGGGCTGGAGAGCAAAGATGAGCGTGATTCTCCAACATAAAGACTAGGGGATGAGAAATCCTGCCCCGATGATTACTTGGGTATTTGTATTAGCTCTCAATGAATGAAATAAAGAAACATCAACCACAGTTTCCATCACCACCACCAAAATGATCACTACCTGTGGGTGTATTTCTAAGGACAGGAACTTCTCTCTGAGATTGCAATTTGTTGTTGAGCACAAGACCATACCTTTAAAAAATATCTGTATTTCTAGAAGTTTACAACTATAAAAAGGCACATAATCCTATAATATTCGCTTCATGAA
Source organism: Ibycter americanus (assembly GCA_035590275.1). NCBI lineage: Eukaryota > Metazoa > Chordata > Aves > Falconiformes > Falconidae > Ibycter > Ibycter americanus. Next base: position 49,141,423 of record JAVJGI010000065.1, read on the forward strand.
GATCTAAGTTGTGTTGTTAGTTGAAATTGGTCCTTGGGAATCATGTTGATCATAGGAGAACAGCACTATTGCCAGGTACATACCTCACATAATTCACAAGCAACCCAAGGCTGAAATATAGTCACACAAGAAGTCTGTCAGGCAATTCATTTTAAAAAAAGAGGAGAGAAAAAAAAAATATAAACCACAAAATAGGTCTGTAAATAATTAACAAAAAGAGAGAGAAAGAGAGAGAGAGAGCTCAATTATTCAGGTTCACTATTCAGTTTGAAGGTAGTGTTTTCTGTGTTGGTAGCTAAACTACAGGGTAGATGCACTGGATAGCAGAAAGAAGTAAAAAGATATGTAAACTGCCAGTACATGAACTACTTTCAGTTTATGTATACAACAACTTTTGGATGCAGCAGCACTTTTTCAAATACAGCATCCTGCTAATGTTTGTGTGAAAGCAGGAGTAGAACTGTATTATTTACTATTACTGTACTTTTACAAGATTCCCATGCTGTAGATAACCACAAGCAAACAGAATATTAATCTCATATCTGGGCGCGTTCACTACTAAATCAGGTAACTCCACCCATGAACAACGGTTTCTGGAAGTCACCATGGTCTGCTAAAGCTTGCCAGCTATTTTTGCATTTTTCTGCAATATCAAATCCCAGTGGACACACTGTGGCACAGCCCCACACAGACCATGCAGCGCAGGTTTGGAGCTCGCTCACGTGTCAGAGTAGGAAATTATTCACTCTTCCTAATCCAAGAGTAAAACGTGTTTCTCCAGCTCTGATATAGTATTAGTATCTTACATATTTTACAAGACATTCTTGTAAAATATACTTTACAGTGTATAGGGCCTGATTCCCATTTATAAGGCAGCTCCTTTAAATACCCCTCCAGAATCATAAAGTCACTTTAAACCCTCGTTTAGTTTAGAAAAATTATGTAGATCACTGTTGAAATAAGGAATTAAATCCTTGTCTTTCCTCATCTCCATTTAACGTATAACAACACGGTACAAATCCTTGTTTGCCAATGCCAGTATGTTACCCACCAGAAGGGAAGCATTTTATGTCCAAAAGAGGACTTAGATATCTATCAGCAGACTCACCAGACTATCTTTTGTAATTTTGTAAAATTCAAAGAGGGCTTGAGAGATTAACAGCTAAACCCAGGTACTCTAAAGATGCTTTAAATGACCACCACATACTGCCTTGGATGTCTTCATAGGCACTCTGACTCTCAGAGTCACCATCTGGCATCTCTTCATTCCCCCTCTTGTTTTTCTCACATTTTTTCTGTTGCCATTTTTAGCTGTGAGTAGAAAAGAGAAACTGTTTCCCTTTTACACCTGTCAAGTTGATTTAGCACTGCCTGGTGACTGCACGAAGAATAAAACACCTTGCTCTTCTCCAGTAGTGCTCCAACCCTTCCAGCACACAGCAGACACCCAGAGTACCCTGTTCTTCCCCACACTGGGATGATAAAACCCCAGGGGAATGGAATCCTAAATGTTCCTTTTGCTGTGCTACAAAGAAATTAGAAATGTGTTTGCATTAGAAGTAATGAATTACAATTGCAGTGTATTTTACTAACGGTTTAACATAGGTGTTTTTCCTTACTTCATCAGATATGTAAAAACTCCACCAAACACCTTTTGAAGTCAACAGGAAGGCTTCCAGAGGAGCAAGGCTAGCCCCTGAAAGAGGTAGGTATGCCCACTGATCAGCATCATCTGCCATTGAGCAAGAGAAGTCCCCATCAGGAAAATAATCAGGCAGAAGCAGTGTTAGAGACCCATCTTGGAGCTGGCCACAGTGTCCTCTAAATGCTCTTATTCCATTGTCCATGCACTTTATTCTTGTCTGGGCACGGATAGCATGTTCACGCAGGTTACTGAGAAGTAACTTCTACATTGGAGATGTAACTGCACAGATATGATGGCCATGACCATCCCTGAATGAAATCCCATGCCAAATTGAAGGAAACTCGAATGCTCTCTTTGATTCATGGCCTGTTGAATTAAACAGAACCAAACTGCTCATTAAGGTAGCTCCCAGGGACAGAAAGATTAAAGGTGATTGTCTGCTCCTAACATGAGTGATTATTCCTATCACCTCTGTTTTCTCTCAGGAATGTTTGCTTGAGCTGAGTGAAGGCTACGGAGTGTTTTGCATGTGTAACCACAGGATTCTAAAAGGCAAATAATTTTGACTACATCAGAACTTTGCTTGTTCCCATTTTCCTTGAGTACCCAAAACCCTAATGTTAAAGGCATGTATTTATATGTTCACTTCAAAAAGCCTTGCTTTATAAAAAAACAGTACCACAAGACACAACCTCACCAGAGGTCTGACAAGAAGACCAGATCTAATGCATCCGTTGCGTAATAACGATACGAGCACAGGCAACCACCATGTATGAATGTGACAATCAAACCTCAGCTCTGTACCCAGACAACAAATCTTTAGGTACCCTGGTTTTTACACAGACAATGAATTGGGCAAGCCTCAAAAATCCCAGTAAGAAAAGGCTCAGATGTCAAAAATTCAAGAAATTACTTCTTCTGCACCATACCTTCCACTTCCACTACTTCATCTTTTTGACGGATGCTAAGTTCACGTAGTTGACAGAAGTCTTCACACCAAAACCAAAAGAAATAAGTGAAATTTGATTGTGAACCATTCGAATGACCTGTCTAGCCAGCTCATTGAACAGACAATAACATTAAAAACCAAGAACGAATTCAGATAATGAGTGAATTGTAATATGCTGGCATTTCAGGAACAAGTCTAGACTCAGGTTCATACTATTAAAATCTATTCAGTGTAACTGCCCTTTCTCAAAGAGGTATTTTTCTCACCTTAAAAATTAGTTTGAATTCACAGAAGGCTGCTAGGAGAATTATTGTAGAAAACCGTTTTCTCTAGCATAATCAAACCTGTTTATTCTGATTTTTTTTTCTCATGTTACATTATTCATTGAAGCCATGGGTAAGGAAAGATGCTAATCAAAACGGTTTGGCCAATTTTGAGGGCATTGCTCATTATTAATTCTTAGTCATCTTTTGTCCTCTTTTGTTATGACATTCTTTAAGTGGAATGGCTATGTTATATTTCATTATTCTACATATTTGTAGAAGTGCTGATGAGAAAATAGAAGCGGGTAGATGAAAGCAAGCTCATTAAATGCCACATGTTTTCATCTTTGCTTGTCACATCTGGCAATTAGGACGGATACAGGTTATATTAAAATTCATGGGATATGCACCTAGGGCCAACCAGTTCATTCTTAAAAGTTGCCAGTATAAGAAGTCTAAGCAAAAGCTTTAAAATTGAAATCTACATTCTAGGTCACAGGAGTGCTTCACTTTCTCAGGGTTTCTCAGGAATGGAAGACAGCTACAAAGTTTAAGAGAAAGGATACCAGTGGGCTAGAAAACAGCAGCACTGGTAAATACCCAGCGTATGGGTAATTCTGTGCTTATTTCTTCTTGGTTCCTGTATGAGTCATTTATCACTGAATAGCCTTCACTAAACACCAGCCTATGTATGCAGTCATCCCCCAGCCTTCGTTTTACCCTCTGATTCCGTTCCCTATCCCAAAAGCCTGTTTCCTGATCCCCCTGAACCTCTTTTGTATTTCCGGCTCCTGCCCCCTTTCCCTTCACACCTTTCCTCTAAGCTCCCTGACACGCTGCCGAAAGCCGCTGCTGGCTCTGCTCCCCCCGGACCCACGCCAGCCGCCGGCCCTGGCTGGCTTTTGGCCCCCGTGTTCCTCTCAAAGGCACCTTGCCAATGTTTCTAATGACTTCTTCCTAGCCAGAGCCCTGAGGCATTACCCCACCTTCAACGTGCCAGCAAAGTTCAACGTGCTGGACTTTAAATGTCTTTGGAAAATTTTGACTTTGATGACTCTTTTTGCTCCTAGGCTTCCTCCTGACTCTCTAGGTACACCCTCAGCCTGCCTGTCTGTTTTCAAGCTTCCCCCTTTCCATCTTTCCTCTAGCTAATCCCATCCAAACACACCATTCTGGCAGGCAATATTACCTCTTCTTTCTATGTTTCCTTCTGTTCTAGCTGAAAACCTGGTGTATCTCTCTCCAAGCCTTCATTATCTCATATCTTGATAAACGCCTTGATGAATGTAGTATCAGTCTATTTTTATAGATACAAATTCTTTCTGCAAGATAAATTTCATGGTTGCTTGCATTGGTCCTTTTATCCTCTTTTTGCCTTCCCTTACTGACTCCTCCTCGGACACGTGGTCCAGTGAGATCTTGACCCACTCAAGAAATTCCTATGCACTACATAAATTAAAAAAAACCCAAGAAAACAAAAGCCTTAAGAATTACATTGTTGAACAGGTGGCAACATTACTCCAAAATAAACAAATATGGGGCAAGCAAACAGTGATGCATCTGAAGACTTTCATCAAGCCTGGGGAAAGCAACAGCAAAGACAAGACAAAGGAAATCATGATTACTGCACACACACATACATTGGATTGTGCAGAGACCAAACACTGGAAGACCTGTGAAATACAGAAGAAATGTGCACTAAACTCCTTTCTAAGCACTGTCATACAAATAAAGATTACACTACTCCTTTATTTTCTAAAGGCAGTTAGAATTGAGGTATGGCCAGAACAAGATCTACTATAACACATGTAACTTTTGTAAATCAAATCAAAATAATTACAGATTTAATTGTGGCAGATTTGGGCGCAATAGGATTGTCAGTGGCGCTGTTCAGTCACGACCCAGAGCAATGTGCAACACTGAGCAGTGTTCGTGGGGACCTCAGCCTCATAAACTTCTCAGTGCTGAATTTTTGCCTGTGTGCAGACAGACCCCAAACCATCTGTAGGGATCTGCCCCACAGATGGTAGCTGAGACAGCATTTATTAAATTCTATTAAAGGCCTCATAAAAGAAAAACATTGATGTTAATATGACTCTTTCCACTGATTTGAATGGGCTTTGGATGGAGGCCTAAACAAACAAGGATGGAATTAGAAAATGGAAGTATGTATATACAGAAACCTGTCAATCCAACTGTTTACCTTCCAAGGATGACCTGGTACCACTTCATTTATGAGTCATTTAAAGGGCAAGGAGGCAGATTAATATTTTTAACTGTTATCTGAATCGAGTATTTGCAAATATTGATTCTAATAATACTTTTAAAAAAAAAAAACAACATTGTAATGCCACTTGCATCAACAGGATTTCTTTCTACACTAATATTTCAGAGACTGAAAATATCTATATTCTCACCGCCTTCAGTAATTAGCTTAAATAAATTGAGTCTGCATCATCTGTTATGTGCTGTGTCCTTCGGACTGCTATGTTTGATTTCAACTTTGATTCAAAGCTAGGGCTGATCAGTACCAGCTGCTCAGCCAAAGGGCAGATCACACATTCCGGTTCCTCCACTTTCTTCATCCCTGCTCCCAGCCAGCCTATTGTTTGTTACAACTAATTAATCCCGCATGCCCCTGCTGCCAGTGAGCCTCATAAAAAAACAAATTTTTGTATTTACTGCATGTCCAATAAACCAATTCTAGTTCTGAATATATGTATTACACATAAATGTGTACATATATGCACAACACACATTATTTACAGGGCCAGATGTGTAGTTACTATTCGTGGATGCCTGTTTGGAAACTGCTATTATTATTTCTAGCTGACCTCTTACCAGGTCAAATGTGAGAAATCATAGGTACATATTATTATTTAGGCCCCTCTATGTGGGGCCAGATTTCCAGATCTTCATTTCAAACTGATCCCTGGTGACATGGCACGAAGCATTGGAGTCACTGCACCAGCAGGACCTGGCCCTTTCCTGCCTTTGGGAGAGGAGAAAGAATAAATTTCAGATATGATAGCCAGAACATTTAACACTGCATTTAAAATTGCCTGACACTTCCTCCTAAAAACCTCCTGTTTTCACTTACATCTTTAACAAATGGTAACTATTCTCTTTTCTGGGTGTTTGCCTTAGGGCTTATTATGGCTATTTCAGTTAAAATAGTTCAGCTGCTTCTGAGGAAATACACTGCATTTTCCCATACTACAGTGAGAGTAACAGCTAGTTTGTTGGGTTGGTGTCAAGCCTTCATGTGCTGGAGTGAGGAGTGAAAATTTGGTAGAGGGGATCAGTTGTTTGTTGCAGCTCTGGCTAATTTTTTAAGAGCTCATAGAGGCTTTAAAACCTTTTCTTGCACGTGGCTGGTGAAAGCTTGGAAGCTCAGCTGTGTCAAATGAGCACAAGCTTGCTGTGGAAGGAGGGACTGAGCTATTTCCAGCTGGTTTTGGTGGTGGACCGTGAGCCTCTCCTGTGCTCCCCTTGACCTTGTGCTTGGCCGTGCTGAGGAAGAGAAGGCGGCTGAGGAAGGACCTAGCCTGACTGAATGCAGAAATAAAACGACTCCCTGGACTCAGAGTCAGATAGGATGGAAAGCAAAAAAGAAGTAAATTAAAAGATGAGTCGTGCACACGTCAATTAGTTGGTACACAAAGAGGTGCTTTCTGGGGAAGGTTTGAGGAGGTCTTTTTTTTTTTCCCTATTCTAATTCCATAATTTCCTATATAAAAAAATGAATGTGATTACATTTGTAAAATCAAGCATTCTTAGGAAATGATCAAATTCGGACTACCTGTAAAAGCTCAGTATGTTCCCCTAGTAGGTCAGCAGAGTAATATAGTTTGAATTTTGTACTGCTGTGTCTACAGTGCATAAACCAAACCAGGTTTGGAAGGGGTGAGTGTTCCACAATGATGGAGGTTGTTACTGATGTAGCTGTTGCCTTCTCTGCACCTGTAAAGTGCTCAGTGCAGTGGGTGGGGAACAAGGAAGATGCCTATCTGTAACTCATAGAATGGTTTAGGTGGGAAGGGACTTTAGACATCATCTCATTCCAACTCCCTGTCATGGGCAGGGGCACCTTCTACTAGACCAGGTTGCTCTAAGCCCTGTCCAACCTGGCCTTGAACATTTCCAGGGATGGGGCACCCACAGCTGCACTGGGCAGCCTGTGCCAGTGCTTCACCGCCCTCACAGGGAAGAATTTTTTCCTAATATCTAATCTAAATCTCCCCTCTTTCAGGTTACTTTATCATTTATCTTTATTTGTAAAGATAAATGAGCATTGCTCTCACAGGTTAGGTGCTATCCTCATCGCTGTCATGTTTGGTGCAGCATGTGTGAAGTCATGGTACTGGGGAAATGGGGAAAAAGCCAACAGGGAAGGAAGGTGAAAGCAGAGTTGAGCTGCAGAACTCCCCACTACAGGCTGGAAATCTGTATTGTCTCCACTGTGCTGAAGAAGAAAAAGCCTGGTACCTAGTTAGGTAGCTTTAAAATCCATGTGTTGCCCCTGGTTAGATGCTAAATCTAATAAGCCAGTCCTTGAGATGTTCCAGGCAGTACCGTCTGCTTGGGAAGCTGCTGCCTAGCTGCTGGCCATCGAGGGAGCCACGGGCACAGATGTCTCGCGTCTCTGCTCCCCCGGACAAGGTATATTTGCTGTCATCCTTGACTTCTGCCGTGAGTTACACTGGTTATCTAAACTGCCTGCCCCACAACCCATTTTCCATATTTCAGAAACGGTATTTTCTTATCACTATTATTATCAAAGCTTGTATGTTTGCTAATCAAAGACTAATTAATTTCTCTTAATGTTAACATTCAATAGGAAATGCTTTGTTTTCTATCTGCTATGTGTAACTGGGAAAAGTTAAAGCCACTCTACCACCCTTGATCCTCTGTTTTCCTGTACTGCATGTATTAATGGCACTAAATTGCAAACTTTGTGCCATATGCTCCAGCGGCTAACATTAAAAATTTCCTTCTGAAGTAAAGGGGAGTTCATCTGTAGAGGAGTAGGATCTGGCTCCAAATTTTACAACTCTAAAGTTCATGGGCCAAACTCTCTCTGAAGTAAACCAGTAAAGTACCTGCCATACTTTTGGGAAACACAGAATATTACTTTTCTTTCAGGGTGGTGCAATTAGCTCTTAATGGGAGCAACTGGATGGTAAAAGCTGATCAAGTCTCTGCCAACTTTAATAATTGCATATTTTCATGCAATCCAAAGCAGAAAACAGAAAATGGAATTAAGGGTGGTCTTTTTTGTTATAAGGCATTTTTGTTGCTGTTTACTTCCTTGGTTTTACAGGTCAATAATTAAATTGAGCTTGTTATGGTTTAGTCTTTTACAGGAAGATCTTTGTTTATGTATCTTCCTCTAAAGAGCTTTGAAGTGAAATCTCAAAGACACTCACAGGTTTATAAATAAAATTAATTCAGGAACCTCTCTTAGATTAAAATGACAATGGAAAAAGTAAGGTGTCATGATATACAATCAGGTTTTAATATGAAATCTGTCTCTTTTCTTTTGCTTATAGAACAGCAGCATTAACAACAAGCCAGTTGTCAACTGTAATTAAGAAGGAAAAGTCCATATCCTAGCAAGAGTGCAGCACAGTTAATATATTACCACTCTGAAATCTCTTTACTTGATGAGGAAAGGGTTAAAAAGCCTATAAAAGTTCTGTAGATCTGTTCTGTGGGATATAAAAAATTAATGTGTTGTCATCATCATCACCATGAGAACATTTAATGTTATTATTACCAAGACTGCCATTAACTGGATATTCATTAACGCTAAAAGTCACAGTCAGCATGAGATTCAGCAGACTCCAAGCTCTGGAGGAGGAGGTGGAAAGTTACCTGGTGGAGTTTCAAGAATAGATTTTCCTTTTTTGTTGCTTTTCTTCGGTTTTAACTCTTTCCTGCTCGGTTTGAACCCTGGGTGCTCCTCTGTCTCTGCAGCACGGATAGGTCCTTCCCCTCCAGGTTGCTCCGTGAAAGGAAAAAGCTCTTCACCAGGATATGGAAAAGAATAATAATGATCCCTGTTGCTAATCTCTTGCAGGTAATAATCCTGATCGTCCATGGGTACAGCCCGGGACACGTCCCCCAGCAATGCCAGCTTAAAGGCGCAGAGAGCGAGGCAGAGTTGAGAAGAACATGAGCCTTTCTTGCTACGGGCAATCATTATCGTTTGCTTTTGCAGAAATCTCCTCTGCAAGTCCCAGAACTTTATTTGTAAATGAGGAAAACGGAGAGCCCTGGCAGCTGGCGACCCCCCCTCCCAGCCCCCAGAGACACAGAGGGCTAAAGGAGCCTGCCTGTGAAAAGTGCCTCCGCTTTGGGCTAGTTTTGCAAAAGTTGCGAGGAGCGCAGCGGGACGGAGGGCTGCGGAGGGAGGGGGCAGGACGGGGATGCATGTGATCGTCAGGCTCACCAGCCAGACAGACGGACAAGCGCTCCGCTCCGCCGGCGTTTGGCAGGTGGGATCTCCAGCGCGGTTAGCTTGCTGCTTTTCCTCTCCTGCCTCTCTTGCTCCCCCCCCCCCGCCTTTTTTAATCTTTTTTTTGGTTATTACCGCTGCTTTCTTCCCAAACCAGTTACAAGACAGTTTCAGCTAAATCGCCTAACAGTTTCTTTAGCCTTCCTGCACGCAGCTGATCGAAGAGAGCATTTATTCAAAGAGAAGTAAACTTGGCAGCCCGCCTTTGCCTCCCAGCCTGTGTACAAAAGTGTTTCCATCCCCCAGGAGATGCTGTGCAGATCGGGGTGGGCACACAGAGCCGGAGATGAACCCTGCCTGCAGCCGGCAGACTTCATCTGCCTGTATTTTGACCCTGCCATACAAGAGGATAAGTGTGGTGTGGGTCTGCGGCAAATAATCCTCATTCCATGTATGCTGTGCTATACTCCCTTTCATGGTATTCTGGTGGGTTTTTTTCTTTTTAGCTTTTACAAACGTAGGATACCTCTGCAACACCTACCTCAGCCTCCCTTGTTTATTTTAGTTTATAGTTATTTTAGTTTATAGATGCGTAACTTATATATAATTTATGCTACTTTATATAGATATTTGTGTGTATATCTATATTTGTGTATATATATACACATATAAGTCATCTATAAGTAATACAACTCAACACATATCCTGTGCCAATTTATAAGAGGTTTCTCCTGGGCCATATGGGAACTCCTTGGACTCAGCCTAGCTGAAAACCAGAAAGGATATGTTTCATCAGTGGCCCTTTTTCTCACTCTTTTTGGAATGATCCTGACTTTTGTTCTTTCTGAAATGTCTTTTAAACAGATTAGGACACATTGTGCTAGCAGCTGCGCACGTGCAACCCAGTGTCATTAATGGAATCAATTTGTCTGAGAGTAAAATCTTATCTTTCATCTTTTTCATAGCTCTAAAATAACCTTCAGTGCTGAAGGAAATGTGCAGCAGTTGGCTCATGAAACATGAATCCTTATTCCCGTGTTGAAAATACCAGCTTATATTTTCATCATGTAGATTGTATTTCTTGACATTGTCCAGTCAGCTAGGAGAAAGTATAACGTGTTGCCCCACTCTTGATTCTGTCTTTGTAATCACATTTCATGTGTGTTTCTCATAACTTGAATACCATAATAAGCATAATTTCATATCTCAGTACCTATACCTTTTGGTATATATGGTTTCTAGACTGTGGGAGATTCGGTCTCCAATATTTAACGATCGTCCTTGCTTTCTTAGTCGCCATCCCAAAAGCAATTTAGTGCTTATATTGTGTCTTTTGTCATTCCTTTTAGACAAATGAAAATATGCTTTCACTAGCAAGTCCATTTTTATTCTCCGTTTTTACATTTTTTAAAATCCCAAAACTATGACTTTTTCTATTTTAAATATAAGAATTTTCATTTTCTAAAACCAGAATAAAATATACTTTGCTTTTTTACTGGTTTACTGATTTTTATTTTTTTTTTTAAATTTCATTTGATGAAAAACTGCTTCCCATCAAACTTTTCAGATAGTTTTATCTGGAATAGATGGCTTTGTCACCTTTAGCACACAGTGTGCAGTGACTGGGTGGAGTGTGGGAGCTAAGATCCTCTGGATACGGTGTGTGATACAGGCTTCTTGTTCTCTGTATTCAGTGGCAGGCTGAATATCTTGGATATCCAGTCTTAGCGATTTCACAGATGTTCTTACTTCATTTTCCCTTTCCAAAGTATCCAGTCCTCTCCTCCCTTGGTCCTAACTTCTGAGGACAGAGCACAAGCTACAGAAAATGTGTATAGTTTTGTTGTTACCATTTGCAGCACAGTCACTTTTTTGCAAATGTTGTAGACATTCATATACCTAGAGAAGTAATAAATAGACTGTTCCATGACATCATTAATGACCTATTTTTTCAGTAACTAAAGGAGATTTAGCTGCAAATTATTATTTAACTCATTGCAGTGGTCGAAGAAGGATACATAGAAACAGAAGAGGATTTACCTTTCCGAGCATAACAAGAAGGATTTTCATAAAATACAGAGTCAAGCGTGTGTTAATTAAAGACCTGAGGAATGCTATTTGGGGGGAATTTTACATTATTTGCTTTTAGCAACTTTACATGCGTATATTTTAATTATGTATGTAAACATCATCTATTTTCTCTCCCATGCAATACCTTTTTCTATAAAGAGACAACTGTGTGGGCTTTTTATTTTTAATTTATCATATATAACAATGTGTAATATTGGATTTGGACCTCTTTAATAGGTGAGGATGCATAGGAGCTGTATATATGTAGATGCATGACTACAGTATAGCAGCAAAAATCTTCTGCTGATATCAGACCTGTCCTTATTTAAGACATAAAAAAAATACATTTAAATGACACAAATATCCACCCAGATGTTACCCAGATCACCCATCACAATATCTTATTGTTCATGTATCCAACAATTCATTGCTGTATGTTCATGCTAAGTGGGGTGTTGGTGATAAAATTAGGGGCCAAATCATGCGCCAGCAGCGTTTCATCTCGCCCCTAATAATTTCTGAATTTGCTGGCAGATTACAAAGCAGCAAATATCTCAGTGAAGTTTCTAGTCATTGTAGTTAGCTGAGAGTCCCTGCAAGGGCCTCCTTATCAAGTGATCTGAGATGAAAGGCCACCACATGAGCTTGCATGTTAGTGGGAACAGGAGAAGCCCAACACGCCTCTGGGGACACCTGAGCCAGGAGAGAGGCTTGGTGAGCAGTCTGTGGTCAGCCACGAGGATGTACTCAGCAGGACACAGCGAGGGACTTGAGGAGCAGCAGGTTTGCTTGCACACCTCCACTTCTGCAGGTTAGAATTTTGCAGGACTTAAAGCAGTGCCATACCCACTCCTGCAGTCGCCACAAATAACTCTTTTTGCTCCGTGTGTACTTACCTTAAGAAAGATTTGTTCACCCAAACATACCTATTAATATCTACTCCTGGGTCTTGACCTGCATCAATAACCAGCTTCCCTACATTTCTTTCTCTTCAATTTTAATACTTTCTGAGGGTATGGGTATGGATACACAGCTGCTCCTTCCAGACTCATTTCTGGTTTTCGGGTGTGCATGCATCCAGCCAGCTGGAACTACACAAAAAATCTGTCTCTGGGCAGAATTTTGGTCTTCTTCACTCTAAGATGTTTTTACCAATTTTTTTCCCCTCTGTCAGGATCCTAGCAACATACAACTTACAGGAAAGGAGGTGTTTTTTCTTCTTAAACTGGCATGGGAGTATTAAGTTCACTGAAGGCTCAGATGTTTTGTGCCTAAGGGCTGTTCCTTATTTTTGCCTGTGAAGTATCCTGATAGCTTTTAAAAACTTGCAGTCGATGTGGAAGGAGATAAAGCTAACTAATATTTTTGTAGAACAACTGTAACCAGCATTATCCTCCCCTCCTGGACCGATGCCAGTGATAATGTGTAAGTCATTCTACACTTTGCTTTAATTCTTTGTCCTGCTGAAGTGAAACACAACATACTGTTATCTGCAAACAAGCAGAGCTTTCCCCCTCTCTTCCCAAGAAGTATTTATTTGAAAGATGAAGGTTTACCCTCTAAGCTGAGTTAACACTTCTCAGGCAGCAGATTTTGAGCCACTTCCAAAAACATCCCTGGAAAAAAAGGCACTCCCCCTCACCCCTAGCTGCAGGCAAAAAGTTATCTTTAGCCTGGCCAGTCCCCATGTCACCACCGAGCTGGAGATACTCGGGTGCCAGTAGTGGGAGAGCACAAGTAAGCCACCCTTTCCTGCCCTTCTTATGCATCGAGATGGTGTCTCCCAGCTCTTATTTCACATATACTGTTTTGACATTGTATAGCTTTAGTGGAACTAGCGGTCTGTGTTTGGGAGAACCGGGCTCTCTGTGTCGCACTTTTCCCCTCCCACCTCTGCAGCCTTGTTTCTCTTAATCTGGTTGTCAACAACCATAATTTCATGAAGTTACTGACATGAGCAGCTCTGGTCTCAAAAGGGGAAAAGGATCTTTGCACAGGACTTAGCAGGGTTTGTTGAAAAAGCTTTAAACTAGATTGGAAGGGGGGAAGGGATAAAACCAGGCTTACTAGAGGTAAGCCTGGGAGTGGCATGCCAATGCTTGAGGGACAGTGAGGTCCTTCGGTCTGCTGCCTCCATGGAGGTAGGAGATGGATATCTATGTGGCAGCAAAGATGCAAGGGTTATTGATGTGTTAGAAACCATGGAAGCGCCTGAGAACAGTCACAGAAGAATTAGGGCTTCTGCCCCAGAAAAGGTGGCGGGATCAATAGCCAAACTGAAGCACATCTACACCAACGCACGCATCATGGGCAACAACCAGGAGGAGCTGGAAGCCATTGTGCAACAGGAAAACTATGGCATAATTGCCATCACAGAAACGTGGTAGCATGACCCATGCACCTGGAGTGCTGCAATGGATTGCTGTAAGCTCTTCAGAAGGGATAGGCAAGGAAGGAGAGGTGGTGGGGTCACCCTTTATGTTAGGGAATGTTTTGATTGTCTAGAGCTTAATGATGGTGACGATAGGGTTGAGTGTTTATGAGTAAGAACCAGGGGGAAGGTCAACAAGACAGGTACCCTGGTGGGAGGCTATTGCAGACCACCCAACCAGGATGCAGTGGCAGATGACAAATTCTATAAGCAGCTGGGAGAAGTCTCATTATCATTAGCCCTTGTTCTCATGGGGGGCTTCAACTTGCCAGACATCGGCTGGAAACAGAACCCAGCGGGGAGGAGACAGCCGGCGGGTGGCTGGGGTGTGCGGCGGGGAACCCCCCGACAGCCAGTCAGTGCCAGCCAGGGAAGGCGCCCACTGGACCTGCTGTGCGGGAACAGGGAAGGATCCGTGGGTGCTGTGATGGCTGTGGGCCACCTTGGGCATAGCAATACAAAGCGATGGAGGTTTTGATTCTGGAAAAAGCAAGGAGGGGGCTCAGCAGAACCGTGCCCTGGGCTCCTGGAGGGCCGGCTGTGACCTGCTGAGGGGCCGGGCTGGCAGAGCCCCTTGCAAGGCAATCCTGAGGGGCACGGGGCGCCAGGAGGGCTGGGCGGTCTAGATGGAAACCTTCCAGGCACAGGAGCAGCCCATCTCC
>JAVJGI010000065.1:49157698-49175232 GCA_035590275.1 Ibycter americanus
CAAAAGGGTGGTCAGGCACTGGCACAGGCTGCCCAGGGAGGTGGTGGAGTCACCATCCCTGGGGGTGTTTAAAAGACCTGTAGGTGCGGTGCTGGGGGACATGGTTTAGTGGTGGCCTTGGCAGTGCTGGGTTAATGGTTGGACTCAATGATCTTAAAGATCTTTTCCAACCTAAATTATTCTATGATTTTATGAAGTTCAGATTCAGGATTGCATTCTTACTAAAGAGAGGTAGAGTTGTACATGTAAGTGAAGTCCTTCTTCAAGATCTTCATTTATTATTATACTACGCAATCAATGATCACATGTTTATGCTTAATTCTACTTCAGACTGCTTGGTGACTCCTGCAACTTCTCCTTTGGAATACATACATCATTTTTTAATTGGAGAAAATCTTTGTGGTTGAAAAGAAAAGATGAAAAAATAGGCATCCATCTTTCATTGCCATTCCACGGTAACTTTCTGAGGTAGCACATAAGGTTTCTATATGTCTTGGCATCAAAACAACACTAAAAATAACTTTCCGTCTGAACACCAGTAAAGTTTCTGTTCCTTTGTACGTCAGATCTGTAGTAAATCATGGAGCACAGGAGCAAGAAAATCGAATTACACTTTTTAAGGAATCATTTTCTTTTCCATGTAAAGCGTTTACCCCTGCTGTCAACAAGGTCAAACCATCACTGAGGAAATGGGAACCTAAAACTGACATTGGGAAATACAAAGTAAACTGCATTTAACATTTATGCATTTCTTGGATGCCTGTTTCTTACTTATGTAACAGAGACATACTAGCTAGCTGTCCTTCTGCTTACCTGCGTACACTGCATGTGTCCTGGGGTATCAAGGCATTTAAAAGCCTATTTGCACTTGTTGATAAGGCAGATGCTTGAAAGAATGGCTTTTACTGCAAAAACAGCAAGAAATGAAAACAATCTTTCATACTGAGACATTTTACTGATTTTTAAGAGGCATTTGACTTCAAAGGGAATGTCATTATTTTACCGTGTAAGAGATACCAAAAACTGCAGGATCTTAACATTTGTCTCTGAGTATATCAAATAATGATACAAAATATGAGTGGATCTAAAGTATATCCAGTTATGTTCCCCTCCTTCATGAGCAGGCTGCTGTTTCCTTTAGGTAAACAGATTTTAGAATAAACAAATGACAATATGAAGGCAATCATTTCCTTTAGCAATTGCTGATTTTAACTGGTTAGAAATGCAGCATGCATCTTGACTGGGGAAATTGGCCCAATGCATTATTCTCTCTAACTTTTCTCGTAAGAACAACATGACCTTCAGATAATCATTCAGCATATTGCCTTTGTGCGTGTGTCTGAAGGAGCTCAGATTGCCATGGAAACAAAAATTCCTTGCTCTCTTACACTTCCCTGTGCTATGATATCATTTTCACTATATGAACCATTTTCTTTAGCAAGAAAAGGAGTTGCGGGATTTTCATGTTTTGAGCATCTCAAACTCAAAATCTTTGGGATGGCTCAGTTCTTGACAGAAATGTTTTGAATGTGGAGCAGTGACTGCATCCATCATCATTACTATTTAGGGATAGTTAGATCAGATACATCTGCATCAGTCCATTTCTGCTAGAGAAATGAAAAAGTTCCATGTACTCTTTTCCAGAGTTTTCTTTACTTTTTGCTTCCAGATGAGAAGAAACAGCATTTTAAGAAAGACAATGTTACCCAGTGACATAAACAAAGCCAAAAAGTATTTCTGGCATTTTTGTAAAGAATGCAATAGTTCTTTTTTTTTTTTTTTTTTTGGTTATGATGGAAACAACATTTCTTCATGCCCCAGAATGCCTGTAGATATTCTGTTGACAACACATTGCCCTGACATTTGGCAGCCACTGCTGGATCAAAGCCAGCAGGATTATCACTAGGAAAGGGACTGAAGAGGCTGCCTTGTGATTAAAAAATCTGTAATGCTAGCAGTACAAAAAGGAGAATTAATAATATTTTTTCTAATACTATTTATTTTTGATGGATTTATCAGCATTTGAAATACTTCAGGTCTGCAATAATCAATGATTTAGAATTTTTTGCATTGTTCAAAAATGGGCAAATTCTATGTGCATTTTGTTTTAACAGTAAGACTGAGCCAACATTAAGCCAACAGAGATGACTGGATGACGGTAGTTTATGGAACAGTTGGAGAAAATGGGACGAAATGCCCCCACTGTGCACACAGCCAGGCTGTGGGTGATGTGCGGCTGGAATGTCCTTTTCAGTTTGCTTGTATGAAAACAGCCACTTCCAGCAAATTCTCATGGACATCACCTACCTGCCAACATCTGAATTTCAAAAAGTAATGACTCTCACATTTCAGTCTGGTATTTCCTGGACCAAAACTGCTGTACATGTGCCATGTGGAGTGTGAGCAGTATGTTTAACACATCCCAGGCAGCAGCAGGGAAATGCAATGCGAAGTTTGTCTGAAAGCTACTCAAAGGCCATTTTTCCTGGGATTTCTTCGATATCCACAGCCTAAGTGGAGCCTGAGAAGTCATGGACAAAAGTCTGGTGGGAAATGAAGATGACACATGAATGTAGTAGTCTCTGTCATGCTAAATGCAATAAAGCTGGCAAACGCAATGTCATCAGAGAGTAGCCCTTAAAATTTCTGTATTTAAGGATTGTGTTTTAAAGACAGAATAGCAGGAACTATTCTTTTCAGAAACAGATAGTATTCATGGCTGTGATTCATTTGGCTGATAAATACATAATGTGATACTTCCATATGATAACTATGTCTCTGCAGAGCTTATGTCCAAATCCAAACAGATTCAATATAATTAGTGAAGTTTGATTATTTATTGCTAATGTATTTGCTTGAAGGTGGGAAGAGGTGATTTTGTTTATCTTCACAATCAGATATTTTTGACAATATGCTGGAAGTACCTTCCATAATGCATTTGCTTATGAAAACAATGAAAACACAAGAATTTATAGGAAAGAAAAGCTCTGAAATGAGTTTTCACTTGTCATACAGAAGGTATCAAAAATTCATGTCGGACTTACATTACTGGAAATGCCAACATAATTTCAGAGCTATGTAATAAACTTGTTTGAACTTGACTTATAGCCATTAAAAAAGGGCTTGTGCCAGCATGTTGGATAAAGTTGTTTGAAAGCTGAAGTGATAGGCTTTAAAGATGCAGTGAGGTTTTAAGGTGATGCAGATGTTTACTAATATGTGGCATAACATCAATTATAAAGTTCCACAGAATTTTTTTTCTATCTCATACCACAAATGCCCAATTGTTTGAAATGCACTAATATATTTTTCCACATAGGTCCTTGGCACTAATTTTGCCAAGGAAGTGGGATGGTGAAATTCACCTTGCATTTTTAGATCTATCTTAAGTATTTCGTTTCCAAAAATCATAAAGTAGCTTAGGTTGAAAGGGACCTTTGGGAGACCTGCATCTCCCTTTTTTAACCCCTTTTAATATTAAAGTGTAATATCTCTAAGACAGAGTTTACCTCTCATGGTATGGTTGTTTATCCCACTCATTAATGAGATCAGCACTGTTAGAGATACTGTGGACTCCCACAGTTATGTCATAAAGAGTAGCATTAACATTTGGGTTACTGCATTTGAGTTTTGGAAATACTGAAACTTAGCCAAATACACCCCATAGTGCAGTTCAGATTGGTTTTGCTTGCTTCGTACTGGTTATGGCAAACACAGTCCAAGTAAAATACCTTGGCTTCACTGGAGGCCAGATAAGCTGGTTATTTGAGTAGGGAGTAATTTCCAGAAGCATCCATCAGAACTTAAACAGCTTATCTTAGAAATAATGATGATAATAACAATAATAATATTTTTTAAAGGTAATCACTTGTGACTGATAGTAAGAAGAACTGCTGTTTCCTGTGCAACAGTATTCAGACAAGTGAGTTTCTTATTTTTTTTTTTACTGTTACAACTGGATGAATAGCAAAACTGCTACAAAGCAGCTTCAAAATTCTCTGGCATTTTTAAGGATGCTGTTATCTGCTGTTATTGCTTATGACTTTCTCTTCCTTTCCTGCCTGTGGTCCTTACATGTTTGCCTTGGGATGGGCTTTCTCTTCTTTGGCTATGATGTTGTATGGCATTGACCACAGCGTGTTGGGGAGAGACTAAGCCCAGAGGGCTGGCAGAGCAAGGACCATGTTGCTTCTCCACATAGTGAGGCATTATATAGTCAAGCAGGCTCCACAATTTTTCAGTGTCACTTTGCCAGACTTTAACAAAAATATTGCTGCTGAGACCTGCCTTCACGCTTGTGATTGTGTTCTGCTTCATTGTTCCTTTCTGCTTCTCAGTGGCCACAGTCTCATGGCTCCATTTCACGGGAAATCTCAGATTTGCAGAGGTTTTGGAATGAGATCAGTAGGTGACCTGCAAGGCTGGCAATCCGGGGAATGGGACATCTTCAGACCTGAACCTTGAGGTTGGCCTGATATTTATATAGGCATAACACTGCACTGTAATTATCTTTCTTGTCTAGTTTCACAGGTGATTTGAAGCCATATTAAGTATGATGTCTTTTCTGAACACAAGCAAGCATTTTCAAATGCATTAATCATCAGTATTTTATTCACTTTAGACAAAATCCTGGCAGAAACTCACAAGAGGCTCCAGATCATTTGCAGGAAACATTACCAAAGGCCTCTTTGCTAGCAAATGAGCAAAAATGAAAATTTAGCTCCTCTCTCTCCAGAGAACTCCATCATGCACTTACAGACTGATTATTTAATGCTGAGTGACAGCTTTAGATTTTAAGGGTGCTTTACTTGTATTTTAAATGAAATTACAGTCATATGAGGTCATGATGTTTTATAAATTGTAGAAGCCACTTTCAAACACTCATCTGAAAACTGTGACTATATAAAAAAATGTCACACCCTTCCTATGCATCTGGATTATCTCCAGCAAATTCAAACTGCCAGGGGTGTTACAGAAGCATCATTTTTCCATCCTTACTCCCTCAAGCCCCTATGATTTATTTAGTTCTTTGCAAATGCCTGTCCCATTGTGTTGCACTGTCACCAAGCTGTCTGTCCACTCGTCTACCCAGATGTCTGTCTATCTGCAGTGGCCTTGTCACTAGTCACCCTGGAATCCTTGATGGATTTTATTTGAACTGAATGGAGAAATCAAGACGTCAAATAAATTCCCTTCACATAGTATGAAAATTGGATGAATAGTGAAAACACAGCCAAATTAGTAACCCCAGAGATGGAAAACTGCACTGTGAATTTAATGATTTTCTGTTCTATTTAGCTGGCTGATTTCTCAACATACAGATAGCTTCAGACCAACCCAAGCATATGAATCCTCTTGCCAAGCTGGCAATTTGGGCATGTGGAAGAGAGCCAAAGACATTCAATCAGGACAGGGGAGCAGGAGATACGAAGGAAAATTGAACTTACTGTGATGACCAGGCATAGGAATCAATCAAGTCATTAGAGAAGAGCAGCTGTAAGTATCAATTCATGAAAGAACCATACAGGGCACATAGAACGGAGATCTAGAAGAAATTATGCTCAGTGTTCTTTCTGCCTCCACATGCTACCTGTGCCTCAAGTTCCCCCAGGACACTTGATGCAAGCTTAGGGTTTTTTTTCTTATTTCTGCATCAGCCTCCCTTTTCCCAAAGGCTGCAAAGGTCTTCCAGTCCCTCTGCCCCCAGTCAAAACAGTGTGTCATAGGTCTCCCCTGGGGGAAAACGCACCATCTGTAGAGGGTAGGTGCTGATGCTTTTTGCATGCGAGAGACAACGCTGGTCCGAAGCTGCCATTTCTGCACCAACACTTCTGGTGTGTGATTTCCACACCCCTCGCAAGGCTAACAGGCGGGAAGGAGGGCTGTCTGCTGAAAGCTCTTCCTGAGTGAGCTTCCAGACCTGTAGGCAGCACATCACCAAGCGGAAGGGAGTTTTATAGGCACATTTGATTTAAATCACATATATTTGTCTTCAGTGCAGAGGAAAAAGGAAACTTCACTCACAATACCTGTCCTACAAATGAGGTTGCCATATGTGGAATTCGGGTTGCAGTTAAGGACTTCTGGCTTTATAACAGCTGTAAGAATGTCATGATTGGTTTCTTAAACTAATATGAATACAGGAATACAGTCTTTGGCAGCAGATCATCTTCTAATTTTTACAATGAGCCGAGCTGTCAGCCACATCTTTCTTTAATTCCAGAGCTGCAATTATTTTGGTTCTCGATTCAGTAGGCGCTTCGCTTCGAGACCTTGGTGAGTACCGTTTGAGCAGGGTGGGAGAGTCCTTCCCTGTCCTGAGCCACTTGGCAGTCTGTGACCACAGGTGAAGGGCTCCAAGCCGTGAGGCGGAGAACGCTTAGGTAGACATGAGGCTCATCAGTGGTCATCTTCCTTACATGCCCTTACACCTCATCGCATGTCTCAGCAATTCACTGCAAGGCAGTGTTAGTTATTCAAGACAGTCAAGAATCCGCTCACACAAACAAAGGGTTTCCCAGTGTCATATTTGCCTGTGTGAAATGCTCGGTGTCATGAGCTTTCCCATATCCACAAGAATCTACTGCCTCCAGGGCTGCACAGTGAACTGTGTCTCGGCAACCTGAGGGCCAGCACAGCAGGGAAGAAGGATGTGATGTGCCTAGAAAGTTTTCTTCTGCTGTAGCACACTGGTAGTGGAAAATTAGCTTCAAAATTTGGATCAGCTGGAGGATCACTTGCAGCTACTTTCTACATGATTTGCTTCTAATTGCGATCCATCATACATACCAGACTAATGGATTACAGTGCAGCAACTTTAGCTTCATCTTCCTTTATCTTGGAAAATCTGGGTAATGGTATTAAGTGTATTTTTCCATAAATAATTTGCACAAGGAGGCCAGCCTTGTAATTGCAATGGAAAATATTTGTTTCTTGTTATTTCGCCCAATCATGTGTAAATTCCTCCTGCCTACTTGTCTAAGACTGTCACGAAAGAAGAAAAAAAAATGCTTAAAAGGCAATGTTGAAAATGCCCTGGAAAACACCAGAAGCTTAAAACAAAACAATAGGGTAGCGAAAGGCAAAGAAAGACACAGTAAATTCCGGACAGACAGCCAAATTCCACAGATAATCATTAATCTGGAAAAAAGTCCTTGCAATTTCTAAGGTTATTGGAAGCATGTATCAGTTGCTATTGATTTAAATTTTCTAGTGTTTAAATACTTCTGCAAAAGTAGCATCACCACTGCTCATCTACCGCAGCGACAGCACAAGAGGCGAACCACGTGTGAGGGTTCAGATGCAAACTGCAACCTCATCCCGCCTGTGACCTGCCGGGAATGCGAAGTCCGCTGGCTGCAGACCTTGTGCAAACGTCACTCCCAGCTCTAATTTACAACAACATTCTTTTCAAAAAGCTCTAATGAGATGGTGTTTACAGAGCCCCACTTGTGCGTGTTAGCAGTGCCGGGGAGCCCGGCGGCCGGTGGTGCAGCCCTCCCCGGCGGGCAGCCCTGCAGTGCCAAGGCGTGCAGCCAGCCCCAGGCTCCATCAGGCCAAAATGACTTTCTTCAGGCCACGTCAATTAATGATCTCCTGAATTTCTGTCTCAATTCCCTTTCACGCAACCCGGTTATTTTGTAGTTTGGTCCTTAATGTCTATGCCATCATTTCATGTGGCTCCTTGCTCCATTTATTACAGTGTTGGTGTTCTCAGCGCCTCACATTTTTCCAGTAGCTGTTTTTGCTAATAAAACAGGATGAAGCCAGAAGGTTTTATTATCAGCCCAACAGCAATCTACTGAGGTAACACTGCCTTTACAGACAGACATTTCTGCTTGGTCTGTCAGTCTCTTTCATTCCCTTGTCAGAAAACAAATGTCTGCGCTACAAAGAAAGGCTTAAAATGGGACTGTTGTGATTTGGGTCTCTTTGGAGTGGACTGCAATTGTGCTTCTATAAAAAAACATCAAAAACTATTAATTCTGGAGAATCAGAAGTGCATGTTCATCTTTAAACAGATAAGCAGCAATGCCGCCCTCATTCAAAATCAGATTTAGAACTCAAGAAAGAGGAAAACTTTTTTTCCTCGAAGTTTCTCCCTTTGCCCCAGGCACAGAAGCACTCCTTGCATATTTTCCCTTTGTCCAGCTTCTCTGCACTAGCAACAACACGTGGTTCAGCCACAAGCCCAGAAAGCTGAGGAATAGCAAAGCTGAGTCTTGCTTTGAACTTTGGCACTGACCTGCTATGGGAACCTGACCACATTGTTTAAACTTTCTGTAACTCCCTTTCTCTGTTTATTCTCCTTGGGAAAAGTGCATTTTTATGCAGCTGATGAGTGCTATTAGCATTATTCACTTGTACTTTCATGTGCATTTGTATATTGAAGACAGGCTCAATATTACCAGATGGTTTTGGTTTTGGAAATTTATATTAGGAACATTAATTAGTAAGTTGACTATGAATGGTGCTCCACCATCCTAACAAGGAGAAACCAAGAAAAATCATGGCATCTGTTCAAATAGTGTCACCTGATTGCAGTCTGTTCTCCAAACTATTTCTTGAAGAACCTACAACTTGTAAACTACCAATCAGTTTTTCAGATATCCTGTTTATAAAAGGGAGTGTAAGAGTCTCCCTCCTGCTAAAATGACCTTT
Organism: Ibycter americanus; assembly: GCA_035590275.1. NCBI lineage: Eukaryota > Metazoa > Chordata > Aves > Falconiformes > Falconidae > Ibycter > Ibycter americanus. The sequence goes on from JAVJGI010000065.1 coordinate 49,166,360, forward strand.
GAGGTCTCATCTGTGTAAATTTCCTGGCTAAATAAATAATCATGGGTTTCCTTTGCCACAAAAGAGAAAAAAAAGCATAGGTAAGATGCCAGCAATGTTAATAGTTGGTTCATATAAAATGTAGTTTCCTAAGCAAGTGAGGCAAAACTGAATGTTTATACCTTTCACTGAAATTAGGATATTTCCCTAATGGAGAAGTTTGGCATGCAAATTTTTGAGTTATACTCAAAATATAACTTTCTGCATATAACAAGCATGTTATGTGCATATGCTTTTTTAGAAAGGTATAGGGTTAGTTGGTGTGTTTATACGGTTGCTCTAAAGTTGTTGAAGTGTAGTGTTCTTAAATGCTTAATTACATAATGCTGGCTGTATTTTATATATATATAAATTTATAATCGTAATGTATTCTATGTATACAATAATAGTGTATACAATGTAATTGCATGCCCCATATATAATAAGGTAATAATACAGACTGTTAGGGAACACATCTGTACTACATAGTATGGATGAAGGTGAGAGCACACAGGTTTGCCAGCAAATCACATTATCAAGGCTGGTGTTGAAAGACAGGCTCTTCCATGACCTCGGGAGAGACGAAGGGTGGATATCAGAAAGAAAGGGAAGAGAAAGGAAAAGTTTATTTTCTGAAAGGTTTACAGTTCCTCAGTTTAGGGTTAGCATCACAGGAGGATCACACCTGTCGACTTCTCATAGGTAGAAGACTTGGTGCCATTTTCTTGGAGGTGCTGGCCACGAATCGCTGACATTTTAGATGTCAGACAGAGTGCCAAGCCTTTGCCCAGCCTCAGGAAGAGGTGTTGCAGGGAGAGCCGCCGGCTGCCTGAGCCTGATGGACAGAGTGCCCTGGGCAGCGCAGCCGCTGTCTGCTGGGACGGGCTCTGCCGGCTGGATGCAGAGCAGGCTGACCTCCTTTACAAGTGCTGCTAATGAGGGTTTAAAAATGAGGCCAGGGATTTGGTTTTGTCCAGAAAAACATGTAGCTGATAATGACGTGTAACTTCTCCTTTCTCCACACTTATCATTAATTCAGGCTAATTCTGAAGAATAGGCTCATGATATGGATGGTAAAAATTGTTATAATTGGATATTTAACTCCCTTTACAGAAGCTCAGAGGAGATGAATGCTCTTCGACAAAAGCAGCAGAAACTCTTAAAAATGTCTGTTGACATTCTCGAAGGCTGATGTCATCGTGCAGCTTTTTCTTAATAAAAGGGTGATATGTGTGGGTGCCTACAGTATTAATTAACTCTTCTTTCTGTGTGGCTCTGGATAGTTAATGATTAACACTTCTATCACATGATAGCAGTCGGAACGGATTAGCTCAACTTGCTCCTGTTACGTCTTTAAAAAAAAGCAGATCATAATACCAAATAAACAGCAGCAACAGCCAAGGTAACCTTTAAGTATAACGTGAAATGAAGTAAATACAAATAGTGATCCTAGGTCATTAGTAAGAGGGTGTGAGTGTCCCTCTCTGTATAGGTAGATGCTGTTTCACACTGTTTCTTGCTTCTTGATTGCATTGATACTTGTTCTAAAAACAATGCCTCCTGCCCAGGCCTGTTTGAGTCCCCAGATCCCGCCAGCATGTGTCCTGTGACAAGCCCAGGGCTGATGGATTAATTTAAACTGTAAACGTAATTTTTAGAAGATGCCAGGAAAATGCTATCGTATCCCCCAGACGGGCAGTGAATCAGCCCAGTGAACAGCCTGGAAACCATGTGAGAATAGCTGCAGGAGTGTGAAACCCTGTCTGCTTTTGATGGCGTCCCCGAGAGTGCTGTCTGTCCATCACGATGCCAAGCGTTCAACAGAACCTCGGTGCGTGCTTTGGGGCAGATGTGCTGTGGAGAGTCACTGTCAGTTATTTCAGACCATGCCTGACTATTTCAATAGCAATTAATGGTGGCAGCTCAGGGTTTGTGCTGCAAAACACCAAGTTTCCATCATCTCCCTTGTGTTGTTGGAATAGTTAGTTGTGATATACTTTTTCCTTTTTTTTTTTTTTTTCTCCTTCCCTCTTCTATTAGTATATTATTGCGTACAGCCCTCTGCTCTCTGGGGGTTCACCACAGGGACATCGGGGGATCGGAGGTCCCCAGGTGCACCAGCCTTGCGATTTTCCCTGAAGTCCATGGGCAACACTGGGCAGAGCTGTATATACAGACACCAAGAAGTAGCTGCATTCCAAGATCAGGCTAAGTATCTGTCTCAAAACCAGAACAGAAACTATGACAGTTTACATCACATAATGACCCATTACAATAAAAATTATGATGAATAACATTTTATGGTGACTGAACTACTTATGATATATCTCCCCACTTAAATTCTCTGTTGTCTGTTAATGAGTCAGTTCAAGCTATGGGCTGTTCCTTACCCAGAGCATCAGTAAACTGTATTTCCTAAAATTAAGAATATAGGAAATCAGTGATAACTTCAAATCTCTGCAGCCTTCATATTTTCTGTCAAAATCCAATGAGCCAGGCCAACTGGAACAAAAGTTATTAGAGAAAACGTTCTCACAGTATGGATATAAAAGCCTAATTAATTAACAAAACAGGCTAATTAGAGACTCAAACTGGGATTTGGTAACAGCATCCAGAGCACTAATAAAATTAATCACATGTGCACAATTAACATGCTGTGGCAATTTGGGCCAATAGATTACAGCTTTGGAGTCTCTGTTGAACATCAGGAAAGGTGAGAAAAATCTCGTGACTGGGCCATTGTCCGGATGAACTGCTGGGCATCAATCATTGCAGGAGGCACCGTAAAGTAAGATCCATGGGGACTTCTGCAGTGCTACCAGTGACAGTGACTGAACCAAGGTCGGCTTGTACGGCTCAAAGGACCCTAGCTACTTTCAGCTTCTTCAACATTTGCTTGAAATTCTCTCAAGTGTGATGGATCCATTTAAATGAGATTGTACATAAATGCCCATTATAATTAATAATAAAAGCAGTTGCAAGGCCCGTACTTGTTCGTTACCCAGCCTCCAGCATGGCTCGTGCTGAGACCCATCAGTGCTGCCACAGCTGGGCACACCGGGCATGCTGGTTTGGACTGATCATACAAGACTGAAGCACACGTAGGTATAAATTGCTGTAAATCTGGTGCAGAGAAAATTAGTATTTCATTCTGGCTACCTAGGTTTTCTGGAATAGATGACCCAGTCCTGGCTTCCACTAAGTGAATTTACTCTCCAAACTGCTGGAGGAAAGAAAGACTGTCCCTAACAATGTATTTGCAGCCAGCTTGCCCTGTCCTCCTTTCTCTTCCTTGATGTCCACTTAATGCCTGTGATGCGCAGAGGGATGTAACAGGCTGTGATGCTCCTTGTGCCCATCAGAAAAGGTCCTTGTTTCGTCCCTGCAAAATTCACCATGGATTGCTCTGCAGGATTTGGCCCCTAGAAGTGCTCAGAGCAGGACAGTGTTCAGCTGGCCAATGCCAAGGAAAGCCCAAGGGGATCCACATCCAGCCAGCAGGGTGAGGGTAACAGCAGCTGGAATAGAAAAAACTCTCATACCTGACATTCAAAGAACATAAACCTGGAGTTTCAACCAACAAATTGCTTTCACTTTGCAGAAGCAGAGCTAAAGGTCCACTTTCACAGTTCTAATGAAAGCCGTATTTTTGTGAGAGCTACGAAAATAAATGAGAAAACTTCAGCCTTTGGACTGTTGCTAAACTTGACGGCATTTGCAGGCACTATCATCTTACATTTTTTAAACTTCATGTCTTTCCTCTACTCTGGATGAAGTTGTGTTGCTATGACATACAGTCCAAACCAATACCAACCATACCACAGAAGGATGCCTTCCCTATAAGAGCGAACAGTGTCACGCACACATCGTGTGGCTGCCTGGTTCACACTAAGGACAGCATCTCAACTTGACCCATTTTTCTTGATGTTGTTTTGAAGAATAACTATTCCAAGGTGAAATCTGAGACTTAAAAAATTTGAGAAAGGGAGACAGGGGAAAAAGTATTTTTGAATTTCACCACAACTGAAATGCCAGTGTTTGCAATGCCAACCCACGCAACTTTTGGCAATTTTAGAAACGTTTCAGAACGGAGCTACAAAAAGTATGCCAGCAAAATACTGCCTTCCAAAAACTAAAAAATGTCTTTTTCTGCACTATGCAACTGAACACTTGACTGTAAGCTAGAAGTCCCCTGGGTGGAAGTAGGTTTCCGACAGCAGAGGGCTCTTTGGCTCAGCAAATGATGGAATTATCAACTCTAACAGCTGAAACCCAGATAGAACAAATAAAAAGCAGAACAGAAACGAGCTGCAAATTTTTAACAGTAAAGCTAAACTTTATTGGAACAACTTGACTGGTGACAGATGTGATAGAGGAGTGAGAATGTCTTTAAAAGTTACGAATTTTGGTGTAGAAATAACCTAATAAAATTCCCTTTCTTGCCTGTATTTTGTAGTAGATCAAAATGGATAACCATAAAAATCCATTCCAAATTTACAGCTGCTCATTCCTCTATGGAAAATGTCATGAGCTGAGGATGGGGGTGGTTAACATGATCCTAACTTTTATATGTCGGTATTCCAGAAATTTTTTTTGATGGAAATGTCCACAGAATTTTCACATTTGGTTGGGGTTTAGTTACACAAATTCACCAGCCTGATACATTTACAAAGTGTTTGGAAATACATCTGAGGCTTGAATTTAAGATTTAGAGAGAAATAATTATAAAATAGTTGAAATCATCTAACTTAGGGTTCTTGGTCACTGGAAAATGGTACTTTTTTCCCATAGGGGCCCGAAGTGGACGTTATAGATCTGTAATTCAGTAACAAGAAAGTTACTTAGTTATGTGACTTTTATTCCTGAGGCCACTTCGTATACTCAGGACCTTGGAAGATGAGAGCAGAAGTGTCATGGCTGAGTTCATCATGACCTCAACCAAGTTGACCGGCATCAATATGACTTCGATATTCTTAGGCACATTTCATTTTCTTTCAGCAGGCCAAGCATTAGGGAAGTGCTCTGATGTATGTTCTATCTAAAAGCAGTCCTACTTAATAGCAGACTGCATACCACTTCTAGATCAAAACTTGGTATTAATGTTTGATGCTTAATGTCATGTCAAGAAGTTTCTTACAGTAAATAGCATGTATTTGGTTCTTTTCTATGAATTGAGACAGTTTTTTCTCAGTTATGAATTTGTTATTTATTTTTGTTATCTTTTTTATTGGTTATTTAGTGTAGAAAACATTGCTGTATTTCTCTGAACTATGTGGAAATGGTGATTAATCTCTGATTAACCTGAGTCTGCCAATTAGAAGTTACCTTAGCTCAGCATCATGCATAAAAACACCAAAAAAATCCAATCATGTATACAGCCTATACGTGGGGTCTCTTCATGGAACATAGGGAATATTTGATTGTAAAGTAAATACAGGCAGCTTTTGAAATTCATAAATAAATACCATATGTCAAACCTTTTCACATGCCCTTGTGTAAATTGTTGTTTTGTTTGCAATATGTAACCAGATGTTGCTATATAAAATATCTCCCATGCTGAGAGTTGTTACTAGAGGCTGCAAAGAGTACATGCCATTAGTGAAAAAAACAGTGTTCTTGCCTTTTTTCCTTCTATGTACAGCAGTTTATAATCTTTTATCTCTTACTCAGAGTGGATTTGGCCTTGATTTGCATGCTCCTGAAAGAAGCAGGCTGTATTTATGCAATGCCCAGTGCCAGCATTTCCATCAAACTTGAAGGCTGCTCATTCTCTTCTTCCTTCGAGGTAATGTCGCCTTTTAGCTCCCAGCCATTGGGCTGAGGGTCATGCAGGAACCTGTTCTCTTTCAAGACCAAAAGCAAGTGAGCGGCTGTCCTTTCTTGCCTGCCCAGCCAACAGGGTGCAACTGCACGTCTCCAAAAATGAACAAGTTTTCGGCCTTAAATTGGGGCACAAGCTTTGCCTTCGTTGCTGTTTCTTTCAATATATGTTCTTGGGCTCATTTTCTCCACTTAAACACAAAGAAATAGTATCAGAAAAACTGGACATTTTCCATTCTGGGGTATTTCATTGCAGACGACTTGGCACTACACTTTGCACCTTCCCAACAGATTGCAAAGCTGCCACCTGTGTGCCCCATTCATGGCTGGAGCTGCTGAGCCAGCTGGCGGCTGAAGATCTACCCTGGTCTTTAACCTTCCCAGGACAAAGGGGTGACTTTAAGGAACAAAGCTGGAGGGTTTGCAATTGACTCCAAAGATTCTTCCGCTTCTGTTTCCAAGGGCCTCTTTCATAAAGAGTCAAGGGCTGGAAAAAATGGACATTTGTGAGTATTTGTCTCTCAACACAACCGTGGGCATTATAATGCCAGCAGCTTTTCAGAGTGAACTGCTCCTTTTGGAAGCATGCAGTATTTCACACACAAAGGAATCTGAGGCAGGACCTGCATGTATGATCTCCTTCAAATTAGTAATGTTGCAGAACTTGAAACCCCCAGAAGAGGACCTTACAGATTAAAGGGAAAGATGGGGGGAGCTCACAGACTTTGTTGAGTGCTCAGAGGGGTGAGAATCTGCCTAAGAAGGACTCATTCTCCCTCTGAGAGCAAAAGGCAGATCAAGACATATTTATGAGTCTTATGACAAAAGAAAGACTTTCTTCAAATAATGAATACAATATCTCACAACAATCTTCTGCTTTGATCTGGTCAGCTACCCTTATCACTGCTCACTGCAAAACCTTTGTGCTGCCGTTTGCATATGGAGATGCTTTAAGCAATTAGAAGAAAGCAAGACAAGCTGTTCTGCCACTTTATTTTGGAGTTCATTGAAATGGCCCTTGTCAGACAATGTAACGGACCACCAACTGCTAGGAAATTCAATCAGAATACAGCAGTACAGTGAAAAATTAGCCTCCTAAGGAGCAAGTTCAGTTCTGTTCAACTGACAATGTGTTAAGACTATCTCTGAGCATATGGCTCCCCTATGATCCCCATTTAAAAACAATCCGAGCTGATTGATGAGGGAAATTAAAGGGTACATCTAAGCACTTCCTACAGCTGTTGAAACAGAAGATTATTTATTTAATTTTCCCCTATCGGAATATAGGACTCAAATTTCTGTAAGGCCCCCAGCTATCGCAGCATGTTTTTCGACATGATCAGCAATATGGGCATAAGGCCTGGGTAACACTTATCCCATAAATGCTGCTTTTAACCACCTACTGACTTCACTCGTGTCTATCACCCTCAGACAGCAGAGTCTGTCTCTGAAATTGAAATCGTAATGTATTTCAAATTAGCAATGTGTTACTATTTTTATTACTACTATAGATATCCCTTAGCCCATAAGTATTTCTCGTCTTAGGTTTGGATACAGAGGTGGATCAAATCAAAGCCAAATAAGGGGAAGTGCTCATCTTCTTGGATTCGAACAGGTTTGATACACTATACTAGGGAATCCTCACACTCAATTTTTGCTGCCGGTGTCTCCATATTTATGTACATACCCAGGACCAGGTGATTTCCAGAGACTCTCTAGGGACCAGGATGTGCTGGCTCCAAAGACACTACAGATCTCCATCATTGTAGTAGAGCTGGCAGAAATGTTATAATGTGGACCTTGTAAAGTTCTTGTAAAGGGGATAATGGGCAGACAAAGAAATAATCTTTTAGATCACCTCTGCATGAATTTTCAGAGACCATCTGTGGGCATTTGTGTCTCTTCGTGTCCTGCCTCATCATGTTCTCATCAGAAAAGCAGAATATGGAAGAGACATGCAGAGGGAGAGACTCTTTGGCTCTGTCTCAGTTTATCTACAGGATGATGAAATATCTTTGCATGGACTTATAATTAAGGGAAATGTTTTTGTTCAGCTCCAGATATTGCAATCAAAGCTACGCCTTGAAATAATGATGATAAGCCTCAAAAATGTTTTTTCTTGAGGCCAAACTAATATTTAACAAAAGACTTCTTGCAAAATCAGCTGGTAGTATGATGTATATAAAGAAAACTTTTTACTGAAAGCTCAAGGATGAGCTGTTATTTGATTTGTTACCTGTAGTCCAAGTGGAATGGTGTAATACATTTCCTTTGGTTTTAGATTCATGTGAGAAGAAAATGCATCACATGAGCCCAGGTCTAGGGGTGTGCTGTGCCTGGAAGGTGAGGTAACTGCCATTTCTGAGCTGAGCTCAATTTCAGTATTTTGATATGCAATCTACTCGGGCTGGAGATACAGTCCTGCCTGTCTTGTGCTTCTTAAAACCTATATTCACCATTCACCACTAGTGCAATAGTAATGCAGAAGTTTCTATGTCTGAAGCTCCCAATAATGCCAAGGATTTGAATTATCCTTTTGGGGCCTTTTCTTATCTGTGAGTCAGTACTTGCTTCTCTGATAATGAACAGTAAAATCTGTTCATCTTTATAAATATGGGGAAGCCAAGTTAGTCTTTTAAGGGAGATTTACTGAATGGCTCCAGAACAAAAGAATGCAGCTATTTTGCATTTCTGATGGTGTAAAGAGGCTCTTTGCCTTCTACACATCACCACTTACAGTGTTTTAATAAAAAACAAAACTACTGACAGGGCAATGGAACAGAAAACCGTTCATAATCCATTATTAAGCAACTGCCATACCAGTATGTGTTATACATTTTAATAGGCTAAACAGTCATAATTCAGTGAGTCTCAGACCACACAGCCAAAGTATCTGGATATTACCAAATGTGAGGTGTCAGAAGAGAAAGATGTGTCACAGCACTACCAAACTACCATGCTGCAACAAGGCTTTCCCACACAAGGTTCCAGAAGTTCATCTACTGTCTGTGCTGTTTCTTCATCCTCTTCAGGCC
>JAVJGI010000065.1:49175332-49218360 GCA_035590275.1 Ibycter americanus
TATCCACATCAGCCAACCCACTGCCCCAGAAGCAAGCCCACAACTGTATATTATCAATGTTAATTAACCCTCTACAGATCCTCTACAAGATGAATGTAACAGTCACTGGTGAAACCTGTAAGGTCTTAAGCCAGGATCTTCAAAAGCAGTTTAATACCCTAATTTTAATGGGAATTGGGAGCAAGCTGTCCCATAGCAAAATCTATGTTCTAGAAAGAAAAGGAAGAGAAGCAGAACTTTTAAAGAGTAACGCATAATTCAAAGCATAGAAGAGATGCCCTATAATGAGAAACTTCATGTTTGTTCTGCTTAACAAAGTGAAGACAGTCTCTTGTTTGCATTGAAAATCTCGTTGCAGGTCACAGAGATAATCAAGTTATCTTTAACCCATTCTACATTTAGAAAGAGGGTAAGTGATCTTATTTGTCTCTTTAGCTAGCAAGCCTATAAAAGACATACAAAGTTTTTTTTCTGAGTCTGGTGGCTATTAATGACTGTATGTTACTGTAATTAACCTGGCAGGGAAGGGGGTGGTGTGGGAGGATGTCTCCTCCACAGATTGGCTCTCCGAGGAGAAAAGGCAAAAGGTGAAATTATTAATAGTTCCTATTAGATGACTTCTGAAGTACAGAGGTGACAGCAATGCTAAGCACAAATGCCACATTAGTTTCACAGCCAGCAATTCTATCATATCACAAACCAGTGTTCCAAAGTACAACAAAATGATAACTTTAACCCAGCCCCCAGAGGTGATAAACATCACAACAGGGAACATATACAGCAAGTAAGGTGTGACATAACACAACTCTGAGAACACGCACTACAACTCTGAGAGCAACTAAATCAACATTGTGACCAGAGACTATTAAACCATTACAATGAATTCTTATGACAAATTTGTTTTAAGATGCTGAGGTCAGATCGGTGGTTATCTCAACCTTCTGAGCCCCACATTGGGCACCAAAAAGGACTGTTGTGGTTTAACCCCAGCCAGCAAGTAGTCACTGTGCAGCTGCTTGCTCACTGCCCTCACTCCCCTCATGGGATGGGGGAGGAGAATCAAAAAACATTAAAACTCAAGGGTTGATAAATAAGAACAATTTAATAATTAAAATAAAGTAAAATATAAAACCAACAACATCAATAATAGCAATTGTAATTAAAAGGAGAGCGAGAGAGAGGAATAAGACCCAAGAAAAACAAGTGATGCACAACACAGTTGCTCACCACCCACTGACCGATGCCTGGATGGTCCCCCAGTAGTGATCTGGTCCCCCTCTGTCCAACCCCACCCAGTTTATATACTGAGTATGACATCCTATGGCATGGACTATCCCTTTGGCCAGCTTGGGCCAGCTGCCCTGGCTGTGCCCCCTCCTGGTTTCTTGTGCCCCTCCAGCCCTTGTGCTGGTAGGGCCTGGGAAGCTGAAAAGTCCTTGGCTTGTTGTAAACATTACTTAGCAACAACTAAAACCATCAGTGTGTTATCAACATTGTTCGCACACCAAATCCAAAACACAGCACTGCACCAGCTACCAGGAAGAAATTTAACTCCATCCCAACCCAAGCCAGGACAGAGAAATGCACAGCTACATATAAAAATTCTGTAGAGTGGAGGTAGCACAAGCATTTCAAACACTGCCACCAATGCCTTTCATCTTCTTCATTTTCTATTGCCATCTAAACTGCAATTTCTCCATTCAATGCCTCTTCTCTATACATCTCACCTCCTTCTTCATCTTTCTCACCTGACTATGTTTCTCTGTCTAAAGGGGACCAACAGGCAATGCTTCTGTGTAATTCAGAGTCCAGAGGATGCCCAGATCTATCTTAGCTGGTGGATGACCCTACAAAACCTTTTATTCTATCTCCTTCAGAGCAAACCTTAAAGAATATATTTGCCTCCTTTGCAAGGAGCACTAGTCAGTGCTGGCCCCCTTGTGCTCTTCTGAATTTTGTGGCCTGAGTACCAGGATGATTTTACTAAGGATGCTGGAGAGGCTTATGGCAGTGGACTGCTGTGTAAAGGAGCACAGCGTATCCCACAAAATATTTTTTTAAAAGCCAATAGAAGTCAGTGCTCTTAAACTGGAAAATGTGTTGCATGGCTTCTCAATCCCAGCTTGTCCTAATATAGTCTCTGCTGCTATACATTGATCAGGGTTGATATCCTGATTACCTAAATAATATCAAGAAAAAGATGAATCTTCAGGTACATTATAGCATGCAGTGTAAACAGCGTTGTTTCTATCAAGGTGCCTTTTTTGCTGACTTGTGCTAATGATGAAATTGCTTACACATTGTAATTGATTGTAAGTAGAGCTGACTCGAACCATTCATGCTGTCTGAGTGATTAAAATTCTCCAGATGGATCCTCAAAATACAAAAGTCATATAATTAGTCTCCCCTTACATGAGAAATGCTTTCTTCAGGGTCTATGCAAAATAGAGCGTAGCATATAATACACATATCTCTGCATACTTCAGTTTGGAGTGTCTTTATGCTGTACCACCTCTCGGGTTAGGAGAATGGTTGCAGCTTAAAAGACAGACACTTCGTACTCAATACTGCGCAGAGTTCTTGTATTTTCCTGTCATACTTACAAATGTCATATGAGCAGCAAAGACCTTTATTATGAAGTTGTTAAGTAACAAGCGTAACTTTATGCCATGTTTTTAATCTCAGTCTGTCTGCTCCTCTAAACCTCCCCTAGATTGCCATGAAGAATTTTGTGGGTTTTTTGATTTGTATTAACTACAGATGCATTTGCAACAAGAAAATATGCCTTTAAAAGGGTGCCAGCATTTTGGTTTTCCTAATTCTAAGTAATGGGAATAAACACTTGTTAAAGTATTAAAATAATCTAGAAAACCTTAGAAAAGTCATTGGCCCTTCTACTCAAAATATTCTGTTTTTCCAAAAGCTTTAGTTTAAGTTAAACCACCAGATGTTGAAACCAAGCGTAGATCTAAACCATGAGTTTTCTCCTGTATTTTCTGCCACATATTGCCTCTGATGTATCTAGAGATGGTTGAAATTTTTTCTCGTATATAGGACAGGTACAAACCCTCAAAACAGAACTTCAGTGTAACTTTTCTAGTGAAGCAGCACTGGATTTGCACTCAGACTGGAGGACAAGTTTTGGTCAATGCTTTCTGAGTTGCAGAAGGGTTGAGAAATATTTAATCTACAACGTTTCAGGCAGAACTTTTGTGATGATATGTGCAGCAATGTAAATACAAGCAAAGTGATTACAAATAAAAGATCCACCTTTTGAGGTCTCACAAAAGGCATGGAGTAAGGGACTACGTTTAGTTACATACAACCTTCACGTCATCCACCACATTTTCTTTGTTACCGTGTTTTCACTGCTATTTCCTTCACCTTGCTACCTGGCAAGTGACTCTTGCACACCAAATCACTGTGTCTATAAATTTCCCCTTAAAAGTTTTTTCATTTCTTTAAAAATTCTAACTCTACTGTTTTTTAATTCTAATTTTAATTCAATTCTAGATATAGTTAATCTCCTGTGGTTTGGGCTGGATGTCTTTGTTTGGAAGGCAGATGTACAGTGGTGGTTATGGCTCTAGTTCGGGACTCCTTTGGGAATTTTCCCTGTAGATGCCAGGGCTCTCATTGTGGCCAGACAGTATTTTTTTGCTCCAGGAGGACTCCTGTAGGAGCTGAATGTCTTTAAATTACTATCTCTTTTTACAGCTCTCCCATTTTATAACATGACTAATTCAATTTCACTCAAATGTAATTGTAATCTCACTCTAAAAGCTGACAAGATTCTGTTCCTGAAAACTGACTTATGGTTTTAAAGGACCATATAATTTTTAGCAAGGCTGTTCCATTAATAATTTATTTCTACAGTTTCTCTCTTTTCTTTCAGAGTTGTATGCACCATCTTCTATACTTCCATCTTTTGTTTCTCTCTTTCCCTTTGAATTTTCTGGGTGAAAGAGGACAACTTGTGAGGCTTTTATTAGACTCCACCTAGAGCTGTCTGTCCTGGACAGGTTCAGATATCAAGGCCACCTTTCTAAATTTTATCCAGTGTGAATTATATAAAGAACAGAGTTTAAGACATCTGAACTTTTGGTCATCATATTTAACAAAGTGCACATCTTTGTACGTTTTAAAATGCATGTAATGTTTCTGATGTTTAAAAAGTATCCTAATGATATATATATTCATTAAAAATGCAAATCAAAGAGAAAAAAATGGTTGGATTAATCCTTGAGAATTTAGCGTCAGTATTTTATCATTGATAAACCTGTATGTCATGTAATGGAGAGAAATAAGGCACATCTAGAAAGCTGAAGCATTTGGGGAAAGCAATAGCTGAAGATCCTGAAGAGTAAAAAGGAAGTTTCTGGGTTTTAAAAAGAATCTAAAATATCTCTCTTAAGTTTTAAAAATGTATTCAAGAACGTATAAGCTTTAATCAGCATTTAAGTTTAAAATTCCTTCCTAAAAATATATAAAGTCCATTTTAAAATAGAAATAAGCAGTCTGGGACAGGCAATGAATCGTAAAATACTAAGGGGTTTTTTTTGCAGGCGGAACATTTTGCCTTTGCCTAACTTCTTGTTACAATGACCTGTGAGACAGTTTACATGCAGCTAAAGTAATGGTCTGAGTCTGCCAAAGAGGATGGCATGGGACAATCCATGGTGGGTAATTATGGAAGAATGTGTCCTCAGAAAGATTTCCCTGCCACAGTTGGCTAATCCACAGGGAAACTGGGACTTTTACAGTAAATCTTTTATCCTCACTAGTCATTCTCATAAACTGTCTTTTCTTCAAGAATGCAAGGAAAGGGACAGGATGCTCTTCAGCCCCCATTAATGAGCAAGAAGCTGATCTAGGTTGCACCAGAGATCAGCTATCTTCTTCCAGATGCAAAACTAAAGAGTTGCCCAGACTCCAACCATCACCACAGCTAATTCCCCACTACTGCAGGTGGACTCAAAAGCAAATCTTCTGTGCCAGAGCTGCTCCTTCAAGGCTGAGGAGTGATCCATCTTCTCTGTCATTTGGATGGATGGATTTGGGTTTTCCTCCTTGTACAGCATGGGAACAACTTTACATGTACAATTTTGCACATACACCTCTCTGCTCAGCCCTGGGAAGCAAGCAAAATATTGTTTTCAGCCAGTCATCTACACTAAATAAACCCTCTGCTGCCTTTGAAATATGCTCATAAATTTAAATCAATACTGAGCCTGGAGTCTCCACTTCTTGATAAGAGCACATTTTTCATGTTGCAAGCATCTTGTTAGGACTCTAGAGGCTGAATCCTTGTCTGCCGGCCAACATCTGGGGTATCATTTTTTAAAGCAAACATTCTAGGTCATTATAAACTGCACTAATCTCCCTTGTTGAAATTTACATTTCTAAACCAAAGAGGGATCATGATGCATTTGTCCTGTCACACAGTATGGCATTTAACCAGGAGGTTAATTCATTGATTGACTTACCACCTCTCTTCAGCCTGCTTTGCTACTAATCTTCCATACAAATGGGGTTAAGGAATATAATTTAGATTTACCAGCATAAACAAAGTGTACAGCCACCCCACTAGGATGTAAAGCTTAGGGAATTCAGGGGATAAGAAGAAAAAAGCATAGCTAAAGAAGCAATAAAATTAACAGTAAAATCCACATGCTGAAAAGAACAAAAATTAGAAGGAACAAATTGGGGAAAGTTTCTGCTTCCAGCAGGCAGGGCTGGGCACAAAGGCAAGAGGGCACGGAGAAGACAACAATGTCCCTCCCACCTGGTAATCCATGTTCATGAGCCGCTCTGGCTGCAGACCACAGGTTCCCTCTTATTGCAGCATCTGAATTTGGTGCCCAGTGGGTAGGGCTGATGGTTCCCCTGTTCCGTTAGAAGTCCATGGTGGTTTGAAGACCTCCAAAGGACACTGCCATGAGCCCCAAGGTGGCTGTAACCATGTTGTGGCAGCTGCACTGCCATGGCTGTACCAGGCAGAAATCTGGTCCAGTAGACTTAAAGTACCCGAAATATACAAGCTAAAAGAAAGAAAGAAATTAATTAACCTCATTGCATTGAATGGCTTCCAGTAAAAGCCCCCAGCTGAGTGGGCTTGCTTCCTGGAAAAAAGCAAAAAATAGAAATGCTGGGTTTGTTTCTAGCTCAGTTTCTCTGCCCACCTCTCATCATGCACTGGCACAGAGCAGTCCTACCCTTACAGACTCCGGGGGAGCCATGAAAACCCAGCACCTCTCTACATCTGTCCATCAGTGCTGCTGTTACAGTTTCAGAGCAATTTCTACCCTGAAGGTAGATCCTGTCAGTCTGTCTATCAGCCCAGCCACATGGGAATAACTTCTGATTATTAAAAGTACCATGAGCTCACCAGCTTGGAGACCCAGTGGGCTCCAGGGACTCTCTAGCAACAGCTAGCGTGAAAGAAAATAGCAACTTTTATCAAAGTGGCACAGGTTTTGCAATGTGCAGGAAATATTCCTTTACATCCACCGTCAACCTTGTGCTGTTGTGGTTGTTGCTATCAGCCAGCTGTGCCATGCTGTGCCTCGATGAACCTTGCCTCTCCCATGCCGTGGGACCAAGGCACTGAGCTAAGACCTGCTGATTTCACTGTGTGCGCTCAAAGCAGTTCTCAGACTTACGGCGTGTCCATTTTTGCCTCCCAAAGCGTAAAGAAGCTGCAGGCACAAAGCTGAGCAGGTTGTCCCACCACTGGTGCTACCATGGGAGCTCTTTGGAGATGGCAATGTTGGAGTGGAAGGCCGTACGTGCTGCCATCGTTTGTGTTGTCTGATGCTTTGATGTGGTTAGGGAGAAAGTCAATGATCTTGCTGAAACTCGTGGCATGAATGCGTGAATACATGAGGCAATTAGCAACCTCCATCTCAATTCATGAATGAGGGTTAGGCAAAGTGGTTTTCCCCCTCTGTCTCCTTTTTCTTCTGTCTCCCATCCTCTAGTTAAAATGCTTTAACTTTGGAAGTCAGGAGATTTTTCCAATGGGTAAACAAGGGGAAAATGAATAAATCTCAGGTTTAGAAACAAAGGAAGAGATCGTTGGATGAGGAGTTGCAGCTGTCTTTTCAGAGCACGCTGTGTTTGAACAGCAATCTCCTGCTTTCTCTGGCAATAAAAATCATCTTCCCAGTACTTGGTGGCAAAGGCTGCTATTGAGAAAGCTTTAGTGAGATGCTGACTTCAATCTACTATCTTCAAAGCATTCAGTCTTGTTTTCAAAAAAAGAAATGAATGTGCTTTCAATACAAACCAATGCAAGCAAATCCTTGCCAACTTAGACGTTTTGCTAGGTGAGAAGGTGATAAACCTTCTCTAATTTTAGTGTCTTCAGTCTGATCATGGTTCTTTAGCCTGGGTGACCTGTTGTCACCAAAATACGGTTCTTTTTGCCTGTCTGTACCTTATATTCTAATAAAAGTGCTTTGATGGAATGATAAACTGGCAGAACTGTCTCAGGCCATAGCCCATGCAGCTCACAAGCACACAGTTGCCTTTACAGGCATTGTGCCAATCTTAAAAAAGAGAGAGAACACTGAATATATGTTAATGGTAAGATCCATTTTTAAGAAAAATCACATCTTAATTGAAAAAAAAAGATTATTCAAGTGATTCTATTTTTAGCTGATCAGAGGATATATGAGAGAGCTTTAAAAACCACAGAATTTTGATAGAAATGTAAAAGGCTGATGTTCACTGGCTTTGTAACTCATTTTTTTAAAATTGTGTAGAAAATTATTATGTAACGAAAGGTTTTCCCCTTGCTTTAAAAAAGAGAGTAAGCCAGGGAGTTATCGTGGATTGACTATCACAGTCACCTTCCCTGAGAAATGTTTATTCAATATTTGGCTGCTTTTCATTCTTTGTCTGACTTCAGTCTCACAAAACCAAAACAGAGAGCTGAGGGATGTTGTTTGGGACTTGGACAAGAAAAATAAATGCAAGAGTGTTTTCTGATCTGTTCCAGTTAGAAACAAAATGGATTTTTTTATTAGTGTGTCTGGACAATTTTGACTTTTTGGGAAAATACCAAGCCAGAAGTATTCAAATGTTCCCCAGATACAACAGGGTAACTGAAATCAAGTTGTCCTATTTACTGTTCTCTTGGAGGAGCTGGACTTTTCTGGCTGATTTGTCTTTTCTTTACTGTCACCACTGACTGGTAAAGGATGCATGTAAAATGTTTATGTATAGCAGATCCCAAAGAGCATGTGAATTTAAAAATTGGGAGTAGGGAGGATTTAAAGGCAAAAATATTGCAAGTACCCAGGAAAACGTCACCAGAATATTTGTGACAGATATCTAGAGTTCTCAGAAAAGGTAGACACATTTTGTGTGCAAATATCACTGAATTCAAACACTGTTTGGTGTGGATGTGGCAACACAAAGAATGAAGAACACCCCCAGGACAGACTCAAGAGAAGGAACATTGATGGAAACCTTTCTTTCTTTCTTTTCTTAAAGGACTCTGTACATATTTAGATGGTAAAACCTTTGTGGCTTCATCACATAATATGTCCAAGGGAGGCAGAGACTTTTTAGGTTAGAAAATGTATTTTGTTTACCCCTGTATTCTCAGGGTAAGGATTACCCTAGATCTCAGTTTGTTGCACTTTCTGCTACATAGGCTGGTTTCTTGTGACTTACTGTGGAATATGTTTTCTGAAATAAAAAGCTTTTCCTTTAAACAAACTGTGACATGACTTTCATCCAGCTGACAAAACAAAACAGTGAACATTTTCAGTAGTATGTAGGAGTGGGTTTGGAGGCTTCTGTTTACATGCAAGAATTACTTGAGGCAATGAATCAAATTGCTGGCATCTAGTTTTGTCAAGACCCTACAATCTCCTTTTCATTGTATAATAATATTTATTCTCAAAGCACCCCCAACTACAGCCTCAAAATGTCACTGCAATAGATAAATTTCCCATACAAGTTACAACAGATACTTCGTTTTTTCCTGTACCACGAGGCTGTGGTTTCTGCTGCAGATTCCTTTTCTTAGTTCTCCTCCTACACTCATTTTTCTCCAGTGTAACTTCCATACAGTTATTCCTCATATCTATCAGCATGATCAAATGCACACTCAGAGAGAGAAATTCTATTAAACAGTTTTTTCAAATCTCAAACCCAGCTTATTTATTATATTTAAATAAGAACAGATTTTTCCAAATTTGCAAGCATGTCTTGGTAATAACCCACGGTACATTAATAAAATATGTTTTGTTGCTTGCAGTCACCATATGTTTTCCACAGGTTGTTCCAGTAACAAAAGCATATCCAATGTGTTCTTTAAGTGAAGTAAAGAAAAACAAGATCAGCCCAGCAGAGAGATTTTAGCTGCACTCCTCAATCTGTACAGCTCTGAATTCTGATTGTTGATTCCCCTAGTTCAGCTGAGGAAATGCACTCTGTGCCTTTGTTAAGGTTGCTTGAGAAGAGGTCAATGCAGTACCCACAGAGCTCAGGTTTTGTAGAGCCAAGGTGATGACCTACCTCAAAGCCTTCCTTGGTCTGACCCCTACACTCATCGCCCTGTGGTCCCCAGCAGAAGATGCTGCCATCTGTGGAGGAGCAAATCCGTGGTGTTACTCAGCATCCTTCTTTCCTTGTGCTGACGTGGGTCACCAAGGACATGGGACCTGGGACAGTTTGGTGGCCACTTCTCAAGTTCCTGGGTCCTTGTGCCATAACTGTGCTGTGTGGTACATGACACAGGTAAGGTATACTGAAATTGGTGGTGTTAGTGCTGCAGTCAGTGACACATGTCCCATTGACTTCATTTGGCTAGGGCTTTCATTTGGAAAGAAGAGAAAATAATCCAATTTTCTGATTACAGAAGGAAAAAAAAAAAAAAGAAAAAAAAAAAAAAAGGAAGAAAAAATAACCTTAAATGCTAATAAAAATTTACATAAACAAATGCCATGTTGAGTCCAGGCAGCCTAAGCAAAGTCATTGTGTTGCAACCAAGAGAAATTCAGTTTTATAAATGGTAAAGCCTGTGTTGTTATTATTGTTATTGTTATCACTGAAAGAAAGAGGGAATAAAAAGAAGAAAAGATTCCATTGTATTTCTTAATGTTCTAATGAGTCCTGAGTCACAGATTTTTTCTTCTCAGGTTAGATCATTAATAAGAGGGTAATTTTCTAGCTGGCTGTGTGTCAGGAATATAATCTTTATCCTACTTTTTAGAACAATTAACATTTATAAGACTGTGATTATGTTATGTGCTAATCCACAGTAACTATTGCAGGAATTTGCAGAGACAATATCCTCAAAACCCCACTGTTCCATTTAACTAACTTAGAATGATACAGCCAAAAACTCATATACTCAAAACTCAGGCCATTGTGGATATGGTCCTTGTCCTGAACAGTAGAAAACCTCAAGTACTCTATTTGCAGGTATTTGCGATTTTGTGGTGATTTAAATAATTTTTCAGTAATAAAGACTCAGTCTACAGCATTGTCAGGCATTAAGCAGAATGAGATCAGACAGTGAAAGTATTTTTCATTGGAAAAGAGATCTCAATTTACATTTTAGATCTGAATTTTCCTTTTTTTTTAATAAAAAAAATCAAAGTTTTTTATTGCTCAAGTAATACCATAGAAATCAGTGGAATCGGTCCTATATTCAACAGGAACACAAACTCTGCTTGTTTTCAGATGTAAAATGACAGCTTTGCAAAAAGAGTAGGTCCACAGAAGACTGTTTTGAAGAGGTTATTGACAAACAGTTCAACCATGAATGAGGGCAATGGGACAGTAGATTTCAGAATGATGTATTGAAATATCATTTCTTCTGGTCTTTTTTTTTTTTTATAGCTGTACTTGTCCTTTAATTTTTACATCAAACTTTGAAAATTTTAACCAAACACCTGACTTTATTCCTTTTATTCTTCATGCAAGTCAAGGTTTAGAAATGTATATGGTATGTTACATAGAAACATGTATGAAATGTATATGGTGAGATGGTATGTACCAGTACAAAAACAAAAATAAGGATAATGTAATTGATTATGGGAAATGGTGTCGGAAGGGGAACGGAAGTTGCAACAAGAGGTTGGGGTAAATAAAAAAGAGTGGGAGGAAAGAAGAAGAGAATGGCAAGAGCACAATAAGCTGTATTATTTTCTTAAGATATGGGAACATCCCCAAGCCTTGATCTCTAGATGACGTAAATCCGTGGATGTACATTGATTCCAGCTCAGCAATGCCAGCATAAATAACTAAGTATTCCCCTCCCAGGCTCTCAGCAAGTCATTCACCAGCTCCACCACCTTTCAGGAATTTTCCTTAAGGAACTGGGAATGGGCCTGTGACAGCAGCGAGGGCTGATAGAAGTTAGGGTTTGGGGTTTCATTGATTTAAGCTCCCTGGCCAGTGCTAAGAAAGCATTTTGCAGGCCTTCATTTTGATAATCTGGTGCTTTGGAAAGTTATTTTAAGAGTTGGAGGAAAACCGAGCCTATCATTTCAGGATGGCATTCTACGGTCACCTTTGCAGGCTGGAGAAAATTACCTTGTGGAGACCCTCAGCCACAACACAGGGAGCTTTTCCTTGGTGGCATCGGCTGGTGTTTGGAAATACCCTGCTCATGCTGAGGTGAAGAGCTTACACAATTTGGAGTGAGACAAATACAAAAAAGAGACCAGCTGCAGGCTCGGGACCTGTCCTGGGCTGTGTGGCAGACCCTGAGCAGCAGTAAAGTTGTTTGACTTGTCTATTTGTTTCACTTTCTCTATCAATGTTGTCCAGCACATGATGGCAACTGGAATTGTGACAGTGTCTGCCTGTATGTTTCACTTCACCTGTACAACTAGTACTCAACTACTATTTTACAAAATTTATACCTGTTTCCTTCGAAACTATCAGGATCAGCCTCATTCTGCTTCCTTAAACATAGCAGAAGTGAAAAAGTTCTTGGAATAATGAGGCAAAATAATATCATGTTTTATACAGACAGTTCCAGTCCTGCCATCCACAAAATGATAGTGTTATGTAACTGGGCAAGTGCTGGATTTTTAATAGAAACTGTAATAAATACATTAAATTGAAACATGTGGTGTTAATTGGTTCAAGACCTGCTCTATTTTCTTGCATTGGTGGTTCCTCCCCCTTGAACTCAGCATAGATTTGGTATTTCCTAAGAGTCTCAGGTGCTAGAACAACAAATGCGTTTTTATTTACATAGTGTTTGTCATGGTAAAAGCATAGAAAAGCATTGTTTTAAGGTCAAAAGTACAAGCAGAATCTTGTGTGAAAATAGATGAATGCAGATACCTGTCCTTTGAGGAACATTATCTGTCCAGTAACCCACTCACCTGCAGCAATGAGGCCAGCCCATGGACTTGCATTCACTGCGTAGGCTTCCAGCATTTGCCTTGACCCTGGAAGAGGGCTGGAGGTCAGCCAGCCACCCAAGAGCAAGGCACACCAAGCACTCGTAGCAGCCAGCCCATGAAGATCAACACTGCACACACCACACCACTGAGGAAAGTTTTTATTACAAGTCACCTGGTAATGAATATTTTCTTTAGAGGTCCATTAGCTAAACTTATTTAATGCGCAAGAGTTTCAATTTTCTTTTTAAAAGTTCATTTCTAGCCCACATGGCTGGGAAGGCAAACATGAAAATGAAATAGGAAACCCAGGGATAACAGGGAAACACGAGCTTCAGAGAAAGCTCAAATGTTTTACTTTAATTAATCTCACATTTCGTGGGATTGGACTCATATTTTTCAATACATGGGATTAGCAGCAGTTCACATGCAACAGATAATATTTTTTTTTGCTTTTAATTAAATGTGAATTAGCTGAAAGTATAGGATTTCTTATGTGACCAAATGTTTTTTAGAGTTTTTCTGGTTTTTTGCAGATACACCATGGTCCAAAGTTGGAGATCCCCCACCTACCCAGGAGCGCCCAGCAGCACTGACATGTACCAGAGGTCCGAAGCAGTACCTTTACAGAATGAGACATCCTACTGATGCTTTGGCTGAAACGTATCTTTTTTAAAAGTTAAGATGCTTTCCTGGATTTCCGCACACAGACCTGGCAGTGCTGTCTGCTAGTAAAGACTGCTAGGACCTGAGGATTAGTAAGAGACATTAGCCTTGTATATAATAATGTCAATAAAAATCAGTATTTTGGATGGATAACTAGAATCAGTCTAGTATCAGCAATCCCAAGTCAACTTTCAAAGACATTTTTTAATTTGGATCTGTGTGCAGTCCACTTAGAAACAGCAAAATAATTCACATTTGATCGCATCTAGTTAAAATTCTAGTTGGATTTTCTTCCACAAGCAATGGATTAAACTGGATTTCCTATCAATCACTTAGCATGGAGATCTAGTATGATAAATTGCCCTTGAAAATAAAACTGTAAGTCTCTTATTAATGGTAAAAAAGAACAGATGCAGAGCATGACTCTTTCTTAGCTGAAAAGGCACAGCATTCAGCAGATGAAAAACAGGATTATTAGAGGAGAAAGCTGAATTGATAAGTGTCTCAAGATGCAGAATGTGCACAGTTGTGGTGGAAGTTCTTTCCTCTTTCCCACTTGGAAGACCCAGAAGTTGGCATAGTGCTTTCAGCTAGGTTGCACACAGAGGTGATTTGCAGACCTATTGCTGTTGACATCTCAAAAATACTTGTTTGGTATAATAATTAAGTATAACTCCTCCCACTAATGACTAGTACGTTCATGATGAGCAGCACAATTACAATGATGAAAATGATATTTGGAAGTGATATCAAACAGTACTTAATCACAATTAAGCCAAACACATGGTGGTTCTCAACCTGGGGAGACTTCAGCGTTGAATAGAAACAAGACCAAATCTAAATGAGGCAATAATGACCTGGAAAAGGTGCTTCCTTATAAAAGAAAACTGAAAAGCTGGCTGGAATGCTTATCAAGACAGAGACCAGTGGCAAATTTCTGCATAGAGTGAGATTTCAGTAGGAATGTATCCCTTGGCTTGAACGTTTCCCCAGTTCCAAAGACAGTTTCATAAACAAATGGTCCATTTTTAGTTTTAGCACAATAGTTTGTGCAGCAGTTAGTTATAGTAGCTAATTAGCATAACAGTTTGGAGCCAAAAAAAGAACATCTTACAAACAGACTGAGAAACGTAGTTTAAATTTAGTAGGCGAAATGCCAGAAATAAGCAGAGAGGAACTGATAGAAAATGAACTTCCAGTGTGACTGAAACAAATACTGGCTTCAAATACTTTTAACCAGTGAAACCGCAAATTCAGCCAAACAGTTGGAAAACATTTGGATGGTCATTCTCTCAGACATTTCTGATACTTTAAGAAAGGGAAGGGGGATTTTAGTGGCTGAAAATATAACTCAGTATTTAGGGATGTGGTATATAAGGTTTAGTAAAGAAAAGGAACCATTATAATGACCTTGCCATGAAAATTGTGCTGTTCATATTGCTGTTAAGTGGAGGAGAAACTCGATATGTTGGCATATCATGCTCTATTATCCTGAAGTTTACATGAGAAGAGCTCCCACACAAAATTTAATCATTTTTAATCTGCCATTGAAAAAGTGGGGAGGAAAGGCTTTAGTTCGCCTCATCTCTCAGCCCTAAGGTGCTGAGACCTTCAGCTGTGTTATAGCCATGTCAGCTGAGCTATACTGCAGAATCGGGAAAGGCAGGGAGGGCAGCTTTGTTTACCGCGACTATATGTTCCATGCAAATGACCAGGGTGCCAGGCCCATGCTGGCATGGGCATGCTGCTGAGGTGCAGAAGCTCCAGCAAGAAATTTATTAAAATTGTCCGCTAACATCAGGCCAGAGAAAAGGAGAGATATTTTTTATTCCCTCATCTACATTGGCTAACTCAGAATATTTTGGATCTTAGAAAAGCCTTTGGTCACGGATACTCATAGCTGATAGTTTTTTCTGTTAAGACATTTTATATTTGGGTGTGAAATTGCTATAAAATACCTTTTTGACTACTGAAAGTACTCTGATCTCCATGCTGGCTATATAATTTATCCCACACACTGGGATGAGGTATGGATAGCCTATGGGAAGGGGAAGGAGGTCATCGGGTGTCTGACCCTTCCCAGGGCATCACTTGTGCTCTGGCTGCAGGACTAACCACCTGTACTGCAGAGACAAGGACTGGGAAAGGGCATAATACATCTGTCCAGTACTGCCTGTCGCTGTCTCCTTATCCTCCAGCCAATGTTCGACCCGACTGCCTGCTGGGGACAATGTTCGGGTGAAAGGTTGAAATGTTCCACACTTCCCATCAGAAAGCTCCTTTTACTCTCTGTCAGCTTTGTTTGCAGCTTAGCTCTACTTCCCCCATGGGAAACACAGTGCTATATACTGCTTGGGACCTCTTGGAAGTCCCCCCCAGCACCTACATGTCTTTGAAAATCTTAGACAAAGACTCTGAATAAAAATAAAAATAAAAAATTTAGCACTAGACCTTAGACTTCTCAATCACAAATATTTGTGGCTTCCTTCTGATGAGCCAGCCTGGGCCAGTGGTTTCAAAATCTCTTCTGACCCCACATGACATCTCTACAAATCTGAAGGGCTTAGACTGCCAAAGGATACAGACCATTGCTGGCACTGAACAACCCCAACCTACATCCAAGGCAATGGCTTTCCAGCACACGCAAATCTCATAGTCATAAAGAAATTATATTCCTGGTGACTTAAGTGATGCTGGGTTAACTCCTATCAAGGTGCTGAGGTGTACGCTCCATCCACTCACACTATATAAAAGTCTTCTGCAAACAAACCAGTGGCTGGGGCTGGATACCAGGCATCTTCAGGGAGAAGTTATCACACCAGGCTTTCTGCTGCAATAGGTATATCAGTATATAGGTATATATATAATATGTCTATGCAATAGGCATACAGCCTGCTGTCAGCCATGGTATCCCACTGCCCCTTTTTGATTTCCAGTCTCCTAACAGAGGTGACCCAGAAGGGTGCTATGACTCAGGCTCAGGTGCTGAACCAAAAAGGATGCGCTCACAGAGCCAGCAACCCCAGAAGGACCCACTCTGGGTCTGTAAATGCCATCCATCACGGTTCCCTAAGCATAGAGGCAAGCAGCAAGCATGCACTTGGCAGCCACCCTTCATTTTAGGGAGAGCTTTTGTCAGCGAGGTGAGGGCAGTTTTTAGCAGATGGTTTTATTTATTTACATCCCAGCAGCCCTTTCTCGGCTTTATTTGTATTTATTGCAGGGGTTCTGTTTGTGGTTCAGGGATTGCACCGGCGCTGTGCTGGTACATTGTAATTAGTGCTGACCGTTTTGCTTGTTGAACAAATGACAACTGGCAGCCTTTGTGGTGTTTCCATTTCGTAAGCACTTACTGCTGTGTCTCTCCGTGATGAAACACATGTCAGCTCCCAGCAGTGTAGGACCACCTGGAACACATTAGCATCAGAGTGATTTAACAACCTGATCAGAACTTTTCCAAATGACAAGTGGCATGTGGAGGAAGCAGGACATGGAAACTTCACCTGGCCATTCCAAGCAAGCACACTTCCAAGCATTTTCCTGATTTTTAGCACTCTGTAACTTCCAGGTTCACTAGGTAGCTGTGTGGCACGCAGTGTATCAGAGGCTCTGAAAATTGCCACAACTGCAGTGTTGCTGCCAGAAGAGCGATTGTACTTGTTAAATATTACCAGAACTGAGCCAAAGAGGGGAGCAGCCTCTCACCAGTGGGTGCTAGGAGTGGGTTACCCAAAGGAGCCAAGGGTCTTGTTCTTCTAAAAGGAAGACATACTCTTCCAGAACTTGCAATGATCTTTTGATCAGGTTCTTCGTACAACAGCCTGCCAAAGATAATATGGCTGTAGCATACGAAAACCCATACTGAAACAGCACTGTGATTAAAAAGCCTCAGAAGGTAGGAAATGCCAGCATCAGCCTGTGTGTGTCTGTGTGTAGGAGTGTGTGTGTGCAGAGGCTGTGGGACACCCTAAACTGGGGCTGCCTCTACCACTCCGTGTCAGCGCAACAACAAGCACTGTGGGTCCTTACTCCTCCCCTAGCATGCCTAGCTATGAAAAATAGCAACACACAACAGAGAAATCAATCTGAATCATTACAAGGATATTCAGAAAGGATGGAAAGGGTTGCAAAGGAATTAATGCAGCATTTTAAAGACCCTAGAGATCTTTAGCAATACCAGCCCAAAGACCTCTTATACTTTCCTTAAACACTTGAAATACATTTTGTAGTTTTGGAAAATTACTTTTTGTACGGCTGGACTGGAAAAAAAATGAGCACAAATAGTAAGCTTTTCTTTGTTTTATTTTTCATGTAAAGGCAAAGCATGTTATTTTCACTGGGGAGGCAGATGATAGGAACAAAGAGATAAAACCTTCTTTTAGCATTACAGTATTATGACTGGTATAATCTTTACTACATGAGAGCTTCTTCGCGGCAATGAAAAAGAGCCCTAGAACAATAAACATTTCTTTCACTAATTTAATTTAATGAGAAGCTGGAAGGGACCACTTGGGTCATCAAGTCCCGTCCCATGTAATGCCAGGTAGCCATATAAATGGATGTTTAGTTTAGAAGGGTCCCTAAAACTCCACCTGCGGTGACCCACACCCCACAGACTACACCAGCTATCACAGCAACACATTCAGGACCTCAGCTCCAAGGTTGTGTTATAAAGTACGTCAGGGAGAAAGAAGGAACGCTGTAGGAAATTCCCAGTTACTCTAGTTCCCTGCAAGAGCACCAGTATTGCTGTTGGATAAAACTCCCAAATGTGTATCTAGGTTTCCATATATTTTAAGTAAATTTCTGAGGTTTTCTTTCTTCCTTTGCTTTTTTCCTCGCACAAGCAATTTGTGATGTTCCAGTCTTTTCTTATTTATGCATCTGGAAATGCCTTGTTTATAAAACAGCAGGATCCCAAGGCCATAGAAAATTTTGATAAGACATGTTCTCCTGGGGGTGAGAAGATTCAGCATTTCACCTGAAAGTGCCTCTTCTATTAAAACTAGGCCACTTCAGCCTACAGCTGAGACAGCAGCCCACACCTTCTGGTGGGGCTTACTGGCTGGTAGGAGCAAGTTTCTGCTGTGAGAAGGGCCCCTCCAGCAGTGGCCAAACACCTTCCCACTCACCAGGTGGCTCCCAGCAGATGTGCTGGATGCACTTCTGTTTGCTCAGGACCTGCTGAGCTGTGACCTGCCCTCCACACGTGGTGGGACCACCACCAGGGAAACACCTCCCACAGCTGGGACCTTCTGCTTCTGCAAAGCACCAGGTCCCTGCAGACCGAGGGAGAGGACTTCATGCCATCCCACCCTCACATATCGACAGAGAGGAAAGAAAGTCTCTGTTTACCACAAGAAATACACGGAGGAGGCCCAGGTCAGACCTTTGGAGAGCTTCCCAGGAGCTTCTGTTGTTCTCTCCATGGATGACTTTGGCACTGCCCCATCTTCTCCTGCTGTCCCTGTGCAGCCACCCCACATACCCCGTGGTGCACATCTGGGGTTTATCTCCAGGAGGGATGTCCATGCTGACGAGAAGCAATGCAGCGGCACTGTCTCTTACCCAACATGGGACTTGTGTATAGATAACATGCAGGCTGACAGCCATGAAGGAGTGACGTAGCTCCTGCTCCTAGTCCTTGGAAAGCCGTTCTCTGGTCCTGCCTGCTGGGTTTTACCCACCTGCACTCAGAAGGCACAGAGGGGGACTTTATACTTTTCACTGGATCACCAGTAGAATTATTTTCTAAGCAATAATACAGGGCCAGGAAGATACATCTCCACAAAGTGCACCCCAGCGTGCATAAATGCATCAGAGGGCAGAAACAGATTCTGCAGGTCGCGGCGCTTCTCTACTGCTGGTGTCTGTAGGGGTGGCATATAGAGGACTCTTCTTTTTCCTTATTTTACTGTGACTGTATTGCATCTTTTCATTTCTTATTGCAAGTCTGCAATGTTATTTTGTGTAGCCTTTATTTTCAGAGCGGAACTTCAAGCGGCTGCAGTTGAAATACTGTCTTGTGATTTTGTTTGAATTTTTGTTTAATCCTTAGCCAGTATGAAATCCTTTGAAGTAGCAGAACTATGCTTCTCTGCAGGTTGATCTGGACACACAGTAATCAGAGATAGACAGCAGGCGAATGTACCGGAGCAGAAATCACAGGTTTGCTGCTAGGTCCCTGACAGCTCCAGGTAGATACTCTGCTTTAGTTTTGCTCGCTTCCCCTTGCTCCAAAAAGAGAAGCAACAGCGAGAGGACCTTGTTCCATTAAGTCCCCCCTGCTACTGGCCTGAAACCAAGCAACTAATCCTTATTATAGGGGCTGCCAACAAGCCGAGTAGGTGTTTTGTCTGCACAGAGCCCTGCTTCAAAGCATTTCCACAGCTCACACTGTCGGAGACCTTCCTGCTACTCTCCCCCTCCCCAGCAGAGCTCCAGGCTGGGACCACCAGAGTAAGAACCAGCTCACATTTAGGCTAGGGAGGGGATGGTTGACGTGGAGCCCCTCACCTCTGCTCAGCCCTCGTTGTTCCTAGGTCCCAATTCTCTCTCTGCCAGTGGGGGTGGTGGGTGGCGAGCATTTAACTGGAGCAGCACGTGCAAATGGAGAGGAAAAAATCAGCTCGAGGTGCCTAAGTCTCAGCTGTGGCTGCACAGTGGCAGCTAATGTGGTTATGATCCGAGAGGGGATCGACCGGTGGCGAGCTCTGTATCTGCCGCCTCTCATAAGAGTGCCTTGAAACCCAGCCGCCCGTTACACAAGTGCCATAAAGCCTGCAAATGCAGAAGCACGACAAATAGCTGGCGCTTTTAGGAAGTGACGCCAGCCAAATGGATTTTCCCTTCGCTGAGAAAAAACTGGCAGCAAAGGGACTGTTTGGATGAGAGGGGCAGCCTGAAAGTGATGCCTCTTCTCTCATTTCCAACCCTCGCTGAGGAGCGCGTTGCCCATCACACGGGTGGGTGCAAGGCAGTTTTGCGCTTCCCTTGGGCTGCTTTGCACACTTCAAGAAGGTGAAAATTTCCCACTTGCAAACCAGATGGGTGCAAAGCAGAGGGAAATGCAGGGCTTCGGCTCCACTTCAGCTCTGGGTGTGTTTCACCTCATTTTCATGCTGATACAACCTGAAAACAATTCTTTTCCCAAATTTCTTCAATAAATTATAAAAAGAAGATAGTAGATGCTGAAAATAAGTGTTTCTGCCCCTTACAGTCCTATTCAAATTGACTATAAGGATGTGAAATGATTTTTAAACTGCCATGAACATAACTACATGTACATTTTAAGCATCTAAGTTTGCTATTGTGACCCACTCAGAGATGCTTTTCTTGTGTAATATTTTCTAGGGTTGCATCTCAGTGTATACATTTTCTTTATCTTAAACATGGAATAACTTTGAAAGACTGTAATTCAGAGGAAAAAGTATTTATACTTTAATATTCTTCCTGATGCGTTACAGAGTGCAGGAAAAGACTTTGCCATCTAAACACGCTGTGAGGTAGCAGCTCCAAGTCCCTGCCCAGGCATCCAGCCTGGCTCTTTTGCAGCTGTGCTGGCACCGTTGGGAGTGTTCGCATTCACCTTTGGCCTCAGTAACCTTGCATTTGCGTTTAAAGAAAAATTCCACTTTATTTAGGCGATATTGGTTCTACTGAAGATTTCTTCAAGTGGCATCTTGAAGAAAGGCATGGTGCAAGTATTTGCGTCAGCCTAACCTGCAAACCTGAGCCCATGTTAATTTTGTTATATCTGCTCATTAACACTGCGCTAGTGTGAAAATGCTTTCAGGATAACCAGGAACCAGCTCAGCTTATTCCGGGTACTTGTATGAGCTGCAGAGCAGAAAATCTGCAGCATGTGTCTAGAAATCTGTTGCTCTGGGGAAAAGTAGGACAAACATGTTAGGAAAACCAGGCCTGAACGGGGCTATATAAAAATATGGTATTTCTGCATGGTAAGACTACCAATATATTCTACAATCCTCTAGTAAATTAAGAATTTTTTCTTCTTAAGCACGTGGTAGATACCATAACATCATGTTAATTGGAAGGCCTCTTAAAAACCTGCATAATGTAAGGCTGAAAGCTCCTGTATCTGTGTGAATATTGCAAAGTATTTATGTCAATGTTGCAAAGATCTCACAGAGAAAACTTGAGGTGATGCACTGGCGACTGATGCGGTTAATCACAGCACTAACCATGCTGTCTAAAAGCCTGGAACTCGGCGTTTGCTGTGGAAATGGGAAATGTTTCACAGCTTTGCCTTCTGTAAAGATATCTGGTCTTCTGTACCATTAATACAGAAAACTCTCCTCTTTTTTGCTGTAGACCCAGTGTAATAGCAGATATTTCTTTTTGAAATGCAGTGAGGATCTAGTTTAACTATTTATCAGTCATAGGAAAAAGAGGGGAGGGAATGGCTGCAGGGGAGAAGCACGCAAATTGTGCTTCCTGAACAGTGTGGCTGCTTCCAGGTATAGAAAATAATAAAAAACCCCAATTGTTTGGGATTTTTTTCTTGGTTCTTGGATTTAGAGACAACCAGTTTTTGGCTACCTTCAAAAGCTTTGTAAAAAGCTCTATGTATTAAAAAATCTCAGGGTATTGTTCAAGCTACGTATCCGAATCAGTTACATTCCTCATATTCCTTTTTGCCTTGTCCTTTTAAAGTAATCTGTCAAGAAAATACCAGGCTGGTTCCCTGCAGCAGAGGAATTTCTCCCCATGCCTGTACGCAAGCCCTGCCAAGCTCTCTAGACTGTCCTTCCCTCTTTCCACCTGGAGCTCCCTGTAGTCTCCTGCCCATCCACAGGCTGGGTTTCCTAAGTAGCCTTCTAGGTCAGACTGGGGTCTGGGGATCACACGGTCATTGAAATCTTCTGAGTCCCAAGGAAGCACGTTAGCTGCAAGATCATCTTCCTTTCCTTTAGGTTTGATGACTACAACCATGAGCTGGGTATTTTATTGTCTGGGGCAAATCCTTGATGCAGCGTTCTTGAAAGTAAAGAAAATGTGAACAACGAAGAATATGCAGCTGTTCGAAAAAGTAGTCCTAAGAGCAGCAACAGATTTTTTAAACACCCACAGCTCAGGGCACTTCTAATTTTAAAGATTTACAGTCTAATATTTCTTAGATACCTGCCAAGACAACAGTGAACAGTGAACGCTTCTCACTAGTTGCTTCCCTTTACAGTTGCAGGACCAAATCACTCTGGCACAAGCCAGTTTCTCTAAAATAAATCAACTTATCCCCACTCCTGCTAGGGCTGCATTTGGAGCCATTCATCTCTCTCTGCCCTGACTTCTCCCGTTCTCCAGCACTTCAGTTCCTGAACTTCAGAGTGTTAAAATTCCCAATTTCCTGACTCTGCCAGCAGT
Organism: Ibycter americanus; assembly: GCA_035590275.1. Taxonomy (NCBI): domain Eukaryota; kingdom Metazoa; phylum Chordata; class Aves; order Falconiformes; family Falconidae; genus Ibycter; species Ibycter americanus. The sequence goes on from JAVJGI010000065.1 coordinate 49,197,760, forward strand.
TAACTTCAGCAAATCCTGCTTCCTGCGGTGCTGGACACCTACAGTTTCTGCCTCCCGAGGTTTTATCGTACTCATGTTAGTACACTTATGCTAGCCCAAGTGCTTTGAACCCTCTGGCTTCAGAAGCTCAGGATTTTGGTTGTTTGCTGAGTTGTTCTGTTTCAAATACCTGTCTTAGCTCATGCTGTGCTGCCTTCAGCCCCAGCCTCTAATTACACAGCAATGCGTACCTTCTGAGGTGTTCGTTAATTAATGTACACTTCTGTAACACATACAGAAGAAAGGAAAACTATTGAAAAGCAGCTTAATGTAAATGTATAAATTCAGTACTTCTCAAATACAGTATTACAAAAGCTCAGCCGCAGTTGGAAGGGCAGGACTGCTCTGCAGCACCACCTGATGAAACCAAATACACTCAGTAATCCAGTTTCAGAACGGCACACATTAACTGTTGAATCAGGCCAGACATTATGCACACTTGGCTTCGGGTAAGGAACAAGTGTTCCCGGATTCACCCTGAACTGTCTGACACAGCACCATCAAGGACTGACTCATGCGTGCCTATTTGGAAGGTGTTATTTAAATGTAGAGGGTGGTTTTTCACCCTACAAAACTTTTTTTGTAGATAGTACTTTTGTAGATAGTGTTGATAGTACTACTAAAGCAAAAGATGCTTCAACACCACTCAGTTTGGTAATATCACTGTGAAGCAACAGAGCATTATTATTGTTTATACATATAAATATATATATATAAAAAAATATGTATGTTTACATATATATGAATTTATTGTTATATTTATAAAATATATGTGTATATATATATAAATACTGTTTAATGATCCAATAAATACTGAGCTGACTGCTTAGTGTGTAACTGTCACAGAAGGATTTTTCAGTGGCAATGAACTGTTCGCATGTCCTTTTCCTCATATATCATGCTACAGGACAACTAAATAACACACTGAAATAATAAACTCATAGAAGCTGGGCTTATGTTTGACAGTCACGATGAGGAAGTGGGATTTTTATTTGGTACCTTCAAAATCCATATTAGTTGTATCGAGGTTTGAGAAGGGATTTGTGTTCAACAGCATGAATCAGAGTGAATTTGAAGGTGGGGGCTACCCCAGCCCTGGTAGGCTCATGCAGGAGAGAGAAAGCTCACCGTGATGCCAATGCTTCTACATAAATAGCATCAATGCCATACGGCTGGACTCAGTGATCTTAAAGGTCTTTTCCAACCTAAACAATTCTATTGTTCTATGATTCTATGCTGTGTGTAAATTGTACTGCTGTGCATGTTTCAGTCCTTTTGCATAATTCTCCCAGTGCTTTCTGTGTTGTGTTATGTAGGAGTTACGTACGAGTTATATCAAATTAGTTATGTATGCATGTGTTATGTAGCATGAGAACCACTTTCCCTTCACTGCTTGGTGCGATTCTGGGGAAATCTTTTTTCTGATAAAAGCTCTTTGTGAGTGGACCTCTCGCCAGGGCAGGAGGCTTTGCCCACCTGGCTGCAGTCATCATCAGACTTGTCCCTCCTTTTGCCCACTTTTGCTGCCTGCTGGGTGTCCTTCGCTGTGGCTGTGCTGCAGGGCAGCGGTGCTGGGTCTGGGCGCTGCGCACCAGCCTTTCCAGCTGCAGCTGAATTTCCAGCTATGCCCTGCCCTCTCGTGGTATGCTGCTGGCCTGATTGCTTGCTGGTCTTACACCACTGGAAAATAAACGCCTGGTGAACTCTCAAAGCTGCAGCTGGAGGGGATGCGGTGGCAATGTGCAAACACTCTCCAGGCAACTGGGTTTTGGCAAGTGCCTTGCTGCACCCCTCCTCTCTGCCCCTGCCCCACATCGCCTCCGTCAGCAGCATCACACCCTGCCACCTAAAATCATCCCTGTGGTTTCCCACAAACACAGATCAAAATAAAAGGCATATTGTATTTTTGCCATCTGTTACATACCCTCTGGACCAGAGTCCTGCCCTGCATGGGTCCTTCCGTCTTGAGCCTGCATGCAGGGACCTGAGAAACCTCCTAATGCCAATCTTTTTCCCTTCCTAGCTATAAATGCATCAGTTAGCCTCTCTTCAGAATCTTAATCCAGTCAAGTAGCTCCTGTTCTTATTTTAGCCCTTCCACCTCAATAATTGTTCTATTCCCTTTAATAGCGTTTGCTCCTTCCCAAGCCTAAACGAAGCGTTGGACTCTGCTGTATGAGCTGGGCAGAAGGTGAGGGACCCACATTTCTGCAGATCCCATCCCTGTTCCTTCTGACCCTGAGGTTAGACCTCCCAGTGCAACACGCAACAAAAGCCAAGTCTGCGGTGGGCTCAGCCGATCCCTTTCCAGTCAAGCCAACATAGTTTCCCTGGGTTATATCATTATTTTACTTCCCTAAGCCTTTTCAGATGGTCAAAAAAATCCACCTTTTCTTTTCGTCTGACAGCCATACATCTCCTTCTGCTTATTTCTCTGTCTGATTTCTTCTATTTTTTTGGCTGCCTTGCTTGGGTTTACTTTCTTCCATGCAATTTTGCCCAATCGATTTGTCTCACTGCTCCAGGATTTCATTTGCCCCAACTGCAGCATTTCGTTCTTATTTTTCCCCTCATTCCACCCCTTTCTGTAGCTGTTGTATTGCAGCCTTTGCCTCCTCGCCCTGCTGTAGGGCCACACTGCCCTGGGTGCCCTGTTTGTATCAACAAACAGCATTTTGCATTGCTTTCTGTTTCTGAATTCAGCAAGCTAGAGGAGAAGTTACCATGTGTAGATCCAATTAACCACCCAGGTAATTGGGGCCACCCAGGCAGGACTGCACAGAGGGCAACCCTTGGCGTCTTCCAGGCCTGGGATAGCTTGGCTGGAGATACCCAAGTGTATTTCTGCTTGAAATGCCTATTTAACGGTAGCGTGATTGTTCTCTGAGGGTGGGTTGGTAATTGCTTTTCTCATAGAAGACCTAAGAAAGCAGCAGTCACTCAAACAAAGTCAGTTCAGCCCCCGAGTAATGTGAATAAATAAATATGCACACGCCATGTGTGACCATGAGAGCTGAGCTGGGAAGACAGAAAAGCTGGGAATGACCTAAATTATATTGTGCACTTGTCTGACTTACAGATGTGTTCAACAAGTCTATAAACCAAGAAAAATAAACACTGAAGTTTTAAACATAAGGGTTTTTTTCTACAAACTCTTTTTTCAAAATTCCGCTGTGGAAGAAGACCCAGCTTGGCTGACTAAGCTGTGACGCCGCACTACATGTGCGAAGAAGGCAGCCCCAAATCTTTGGTCTCTGAGAAACCCAACATGTTCAATAATCAGGATGCACTGGTTTTAGCTTCATCAAAAGCTGAACCCCAAGTTATTTGCAAGCCATCTGTGGCTGAGGTCTCTGTAGCCTTAAATAAAGTTTTGGGAGCTGCTCTGAGGTTGTTCTTCCACTGCAGTGCCGAGTACCAGCACAACCCTTCCCTTTCCTCATTCCCATTCATTAGCAGAGCAAGAGATCGTTTTGTGAGTGTGCAAGACGTACACAGACTGAGGAAAGAACTGTGAATTATTCTGCCCCTCTTTTTGATAGCAAAAGGCAGCGTTTGCCCATGTTTGCCTTGGGGAAGATGTCCCGTGCAGCAGCTTTGCAGCGCCACCGCTGCCACGCAGTAAGTTGTTACGCAGCAACTGCTACTTCAGCAACTAAACAGCAGTTTTAAAGCTCTTAGAGTTGTATTTTCAGCATTTTTCCTCTAGATCTTCCACAGCTGTGACCCATAGCCGAAGGAGAGCAAGCGGGTGGGGAGGCAGGGAATGGGGAGTGTTGGTGTGGGGGACCCTGCTGCTGGGCTGGGGGTGCAAACTGAAGCCAAAGGGCATGGCTTTTCTTCACTGTGGTCAGTGCTGGGCTCCCCAGTTCAGGAGGGACAGGGAACTACTGGAGAGGGTCCAGCAGAGGTACCAAGATAATGAGGGACTGGAGCATCTCCCGTATGAGGAAAGGTTGAGAGAGCAGGGCCTGCTCAGCCTGGAGAAGGGAAGACTGAGAGGGGGTCTCAGCAATGTCTATAAATATCTTCAGGGCAAGTGCCAAGAGGACGGGGCCAGGCTCTTTTCAGTGGTGCCCAGCGACAAGACAAGGGGCATCAGGCACGAACTGCCACACAAGAAGTTCCATCTGAACGTGAGGAAGAACTTCTTTACCTTGAGGGTGACGGAGCACTGGCACAGGCTGCCCAGAGAGGCTGTGGGGTCTCCTCTGGAGATGTACAAAACCCGCCTGGACGTGATTCTGTGCAACCTGCTCTGGGTGAACCTGCTTTAACAGAGAGTTGGGCTAGATGATCTCCAGAGGTCCCTTCCAACCCCAGCCATTCTGCAATTCCGTGATTCTGGAGGACAGGAGCCAATTACCAGCTGCACTCACATCACCCACTGGGGCTTTTTTCTCCAGGGAGCAGAGGTCATGAGCCGGTCACATCACAGGTTTGGGGCTTCTCACTGCCACGAGCATCAGAGGAGCCAAAACAGTCATCATGATACAGATGTGCACACAAATCTTACTCCCTTTTCCTGCAGCCATCGTTAGAGAAAAGTACATTTGGTGGGTGATACCAGGAGCAGGCAGTCGGACACCTAGGGAGCCCGGCGTGCCCGGGGGTGAAAGCAGCCCCTGCCCCTGCCAGCCCACATGTGGAGACACCAACACACCTACACCCGCTCGAAGGGGCGGCTTTTTCACCCAGCAAATGGGTGCTCAGCAATGACGAGGGTGACGGACGGAAAGTGTGTCTTTCCTCTGAAATGTGATACGTTGATTACCATTCGTGTCTCTTCCAAACCTTATTTTCTGCTAATTGTGGCTTAATATGTACACAGCAGGCCTCTAATTTTCAATGGCAGATTTCAGCCTGGCAGTCCATTAAGCTCCTGCCATGCTGGCAATCATTTTAAGGGTCTTTCTATTGATTGAGGCAGCGCGGAGAGCTGGCAGAGTTTTCACAGGAGCTGTGACTTAAAAGCAGGGGTCTCCAGCAGGACACAGCTGAAAGCGGCGGAGGTGAGCATCTCCCTGGCCTCTGCCGCTTGATGACATCTTTCCCCTGATACAGGCAAAGAGCCTCTATGGACAGAAGTGTGGATCAACGCCCTTAGCAGCATCTTTGCAAACCGGGATTCCCAGGCCACAGCCTGATAGCAGTTTGGCAGCTGCTCTGAGCGGGCTACTCATTAATAACTAGAAGTACTACTATGATAACACGAGCTAACAAATTCCTTCTGCGTGGAAGTAAGTGCTGCACGATGGTCTGCACTGGTGCCGGCAGGTGCCTGTGGGACCCTGCGGCAGCTCCCAGGAGGGGCAGCAGGATGAGGTTGTGGCGAGGGGGGCGGGGGTCAATCTCTTCTACCAGGTAACCAGTGACAGAACAAGAGGACATGGCCTCAGGTTGTGCCAGGGGAGGTTTAGATTGGATATTTGGAAGAATTTCTGCACCAAAAGGGTGGTCAAGCACTGGCACAGGCTGCCCAGGGAGGTGGTGGCGTCACCATCCCTGGGGGTGTTTAAAAGATGTGTAGATATGGCACTTGGGGACACAGTTTAGCGGTGGACTTGGCAGTGTTAGGTTTACAGTTGGACTCAAGTGATCTTAAAGGTATTTTTCAACCTAAGTGATCCTATAATTCTATGATGCCGGGGCTGTGCGGAGTCAGTGCTTCTCCATAGGCTCCCCAGCTCCTGGGCTGCACTGGAAATTTTATTGCTGTGTGCATCTGAAAAGAAGTGAAAATTATTTTTTCATTTTGCACCTGCCTTTTTCAATGTAGAAAAAAAATATATATACACACAAGTCCACGGCACGAAGTATTGCCTACGTTGACCACAAGATGGTACCGCAACACAAGCATTTTTGTTAGAACACATTGCCGGTGAAGTGCCCCATCTGACATGCCTGTGTTAGGGCTATGTGGCAGGAGGAACTTCTGGTGACACTGTTGTGCCTTGTCTTTAATAAATGTGCGTTTGGCTTAGTTGGAAGATGGATTAATTTCTTGACAGAAAGATATATTCAGAACTTCACTGTTTATCTTCAGTTTATTAAGCTGAAGCATACAAGCCTGTGGACCGGACTCTACAGGTAACAACATACCATTTCCCACGTAAACCAGTGCCTGTTTTTCTTAGCAGGAGATATTTTGTTTTTACTGTGCTTCTTCCAGCCAGCCAAGATGTTTGGCCCAAAGATGCAAGGTCTTACAGAAAACACATTTCACATTCTTCTGCAGTAGCTGCAAGAATATTTGGAAGCAACCCTTCCCTCCGTGCCTTTGCACTCAGGAAAGCTGCATCTTTGCCTGATTACTTTTGTTCAGCAGCGATAAGAGTAAAACCATCGCATGAGACATACATTTTCTGATGTCTTTGCAAAGAGCCACTGCTATGCTTTGGCAAACATGAAAATATATTGTCTTGATAGTAAATCTGATTTCTGAGCAAATTACTGTTCTGGGAACGTAGGCCAGCTCAGTGCTACTGTGAAGAATAATAATAATACTGAATTCTTTCACAAGTAGAATTGTCAACAGAAAGGTAAAGGGAACTGGAAGAACTTGGGGTGAGCCTTATCCTATGTAGAGCTTGGCTGTGAGGCTGGAGCGAAGCCACTGAATGGCAGTGGCACTCTGTCTGCTCTGCAGCTGAAGAGGGGGTCTGACACCCAGTGCTGTCACATCACTCAGCAAAATCAAATGCTATTTTATTATATTCTGAGTCACCAGATCAATACTATTTTTACAGTCTGGTCTAGAGAGCAACATCCTTACCTCTAAGATGCCCCCTTGACAGTTAATTTGCTACTTTATGATACTTAGTCATGCCACAACCCAACAGTATAAGGTCGCAACAGTGTAAGGTTGCATCAAGAGATTGTATTTTGGAGCTCATGAAAGAGATGAGGACTTTTATAAAAGCAGCCTCATTGGAGACTTCACTTTCACAAGGACCGCAGGCTCCTAACCCATGATCTATAGCTATAGCCCCTTCCCCATGTGTTACTGTGCTACACACATGAGGACGCTCCCTGTTGATCTTATCCACACTTGGACACAGGTGTCCACCGCCATACAGAGAACCTTCAACTTTCTCCTTCTTCTGAGTCAGAACTAGGCAAGACCTCAATTCAGCAGGGTGCTGGGCATGATTCAGCCTAAAGCAGAAATTTTGACCATGAAGGATGTTTTGATTTAGATTATATACGTAGGCAAAGGGCAGAAAGAATCTCCCCGACCACTGGTGGACTGCATGTGGCTGCTGGCCACAATGAAGAGTTCAGCGCCACGCATCAGAGTGGCACAAACCAGTGTGTGTCATTCGGTCATGGTATTAATGCTCACGCTAAATGATTATGACAGGTACATTCATTAGCTTTAGGCAAGATAATATCGTTAGGTCATGGTTCTAGCTGACAACTAAATGGAAATATTTGACCATGGCAGATCAGGTTAGCAAACATTCTGTATAGTTATCCTGACCGCAGAGCGTTGACTCTAATTCCAAGCACAGCCGGCAGGAATCTTTAGTGTAAATAAATTGTTGACTGAAAATTTTACATTTGCAAACAGTGGTGAATTAATTCTAGTTTTCTGATTCATGCTGCCATACTACTTTTTTTTATACCGCTAAAATAGTTCATTCTCAGTTCTCTAACCATTTTTGGTCTGTAAGCATTTCTGAATCAGAACTAATCTGTTCTGGTTGTGTAGAACTACCTCCCTAAACTACTTACGTTGGGCTTTCTAAACACCAGACCAAATCCTTTTTAAACAGCACATTACCAGTTGGCAAGGGACCTAGAAACGGGCTTCTATTGCAAAAAATGTCACATCGTCAATCATATTCATGTGTGAAATGTTCAGGATTCAGAAGTTTTCAGCACTAATTCTCAGTTGGGAAACACGGGGGGTGAGTAACGTGTCCCTGTGGAACAGGGTGGTGAACAGTTACCCTTAGTGCTTGTAAAAGTATTTGTGACTCCATCGGTAAGCTCTACTGTGGGGCCCAACGTAGAGGTTGAAAGGGCACACAAAGCCAATTAGAGACAATTCTTTGGGGTTTTGATACCTGCTAGCTAAATACCAGCTTCATTTGACCCACTCAAGATGCACTCCGGGAAGAAACCATCATTTTAGCCCTTGACAGTAAATTATCCCCAGGCAGCATTTTCATTTGCCTCTAAGAGTCCCTATAGGGCTTAGGTAGACCGTGCTGGTCGGTTCCACCTGCAGGAAGACTGCAGACTGTAGCTGACAGTGACCCTAACCAGGTGTGTTTGAAATCAAATATTGAACTACTGTGTGTTTATATAGAAATCCAGCCATTTCAGTCAAATAAAAAACTTTCAGATAGTCCAGAGTTTCTCCATACCTTACTTCTTTTTCTCATCTGCATACCTCAACCTTTTTAACTAGATGTAGGCATTTTTTCTGAAGAGGGAAACACATAACGTGCAACTAATTTATTAGGTTACACATCCTTTCTATGAGGATGCATTTAATAACAAGATTTCATACTGATTTTAAAACACATTTTTCTTTGTAGTGGAGAAGAGTAATTGTGTAGAACCTAACAGAAAACTCCATAACAGCTCTCCATGGCCAGCGATGGACTTTACACCCAGCTCATTAGTGCTCTCCTGGGAAAACGTGTGAATGATATGAATAAATGATACGTATTCATATTTACATGAACAAAATATGGAAGACAATGGATTTGTTATAGTAAATGCTAAATGTGGCCCATTGTTTAGATTTCAGTCGTCCATTCTTACCTGGAATATACAATTTTCTTTTACAAGAACTGTGGCTAGGGAAGTCCATTTATCTTGAAGATACAAATTAGACTTGGAAATTTATGTAAATGCAATTATCCCTTATCTTTGTTTCAGAATTAAGGAAATAAAAAAACCTGAGTGCGAGTGAAGATCATTTGTGAATATGCTGACAAAAAGAAACGAAATTTTAGGTTGAATTCAATTAAAAATTTTAATGACTAAATGACATCGATAGTTTGAAAAAATGAATGGATAACATATATTGAAAATGAGATTATAAGTGTAATTGTAGGAAACTGATGCTACTTCTGTGTTGCAGCATCTTAAAGAAGGTTAAACTTCAACATCCCCGGGAAGAGTGTAAGAAACCACCTTTGTACTAATGCTTTTCCACTCCACTCTTTTGCCGGGGTAAAAGAAGTTGCAATAAACTGACAAGCAAGATGCTTTACATTCTCACAAGGAAAATGTGGTATAACTGTCGTGAAGTGCGCTGACTGAAGGTGAGAGTCTCAGCTCATCAATCGGCTTCTCTTTGGAATGGGAAAAATGTAAATATCCACACACAAAAATAGAATTTAAAAAAATAAAAACTCCTTTAAGCAGTGTATTTGTGGCACTAAATTTACATATTATGTCCTCTTCCATAAAAAAGCATCATCAAAAAGAACTTGTGCCAGTTTTGTATTAAAAGGCCTATAGAAATCTCTTAAAATTGCCTTTGTTGTTGGTAGCATAGGTCCCAGACTTCTGTCTTCAGGTCGTCTAGTGTTTGATGCAGGACTCTTTGTAATCAGAGCTTCTTGTTTCTCACTTAGAGGTTCTGTGAAAAAATAGAATGTTTTCTCAAAATATTTCACAAAAAATGCCCATGCTAAAGAAGACAAATGAGAGGACGAATGACTAACTCAGAAGGCTTGCCAGAGGAAGACAAATGGAATTTGCCTTAGCAGCAATGATGTTTCAGAATATTGAATAAAGTCTTAGATTAGCAAAATAAATCACTGTTAGTAAATATGGATCTAATATCTTTTCCTTTCACATTAATTAATCATCTCTAAAACAAGCAGCATAAATCATTTTTTGAGGAAAAAATTTGTTTTCAGAAAACAACTATGACATTGAATACAACTTCCTCTCCATTCCGGAGCTGCAATTTTTTTATACTGTTATTTCATTTGATGATGTGACTTATCTAATACCTGGTAGAAACACTACAAGCTTCGCTCATGTAAGCCTTTTTTTCATTTGTTTTGGAGGCTGTCAATGAGATCTAAGTGGTACACAGGCATAGTGATGCCCCCCTTCCAGAAATAAATGTAAGCCCTTGACAATGTACTTCAGCAAGTTAAAAACCCACAGACTTTTCCAGTGTAAACCATATTCAGGAAGAAGATGCCAAGCTCTTCATCTGTTCAGTCTGCTACACTCAAACTTTCTCATCATCTAGACCAGTGTTTGGACCAGCCAGACTATTTTGCAGCCACATTTTCATCCTCTTGCTACTGTCGAATCAACATTGGGCAACATTTTGTCTGCCAGCGTTTCTCCAAGGATTAGCAACAGATGTCTCAATCAACACAGCAAAAACATAATTTCCCCCTTCTCTCTGGCTAGAAACACAACCTTTCATCATACTCAGATTTAGAGTCTGGATTGGTGCACGCTGGCAACAGCATGCACACCATGGTAGCGCTTCGATTTAAATTGCGTGGGATAGCTCTTGCACCTATGTAATCCCATGACAAACAAGCCCTGACTGCCTTCAGAAGCGGGACTGGCTTCTGTATGGTAAGATATATCCCTACATTCTGAATGGTTTTGATTTTTTTTCTTGACACAGTCTTACTAAGATCTTCTAACACCAGCCTTTCTATGGGATTTGGGAATTTTAATTTTGCTTGCCTCCAGTCAACAAGATTAATGCATCCTTCAAGACAGATTCCCATGTTTCTGTTTTGTCTCTTAATAAAGCAAAACTGACCTAGAAGAGGGATACTAACGATTTTTTGCACTTGTCTCAAAACAGCCAGAAGACACCTACCCAGATCCAGAAACTGGAACACCATGTGCATGGTGTATTTCACATTTGATGCATGGTCCTCCAAGCGAAGAACGAGTATCTGATCTTTGTCAAAAACTGTCAGCCAGTCCAAAAGATACACAACATAGAGCCCAACCTGTAACCTCACCTGTAAGCACAAAAAAAACCCCAAACAAATGAAAATCAGTTCATCTAACAACACTTCTAGCAGTAAGAAACCAACACCCACCTCCGTCTTCTGGGCAAAAATCCCAAATACTTGCTTTTGAGGTGCCATGAAAAGACAGTATCTGAACATTTTTTAATCTTTTTCTCGGTTTTAGTGCAGCTTAAGGAAATCTTTGCAAATGGCCTTTGTTTTGGTTAGTGTCATTTCACTAAGGGCTTGGCGGTGCACTTGCTGCCTCAGCCACAGGTCTGCATGAAACCGCTGCACAAAGACAACCATGTGCAGAAGGATGTTCCACCACCTCACCTCCATGCTCCTCTGTGCTTGGGATGACCCAGCCTTCATGGAGACACTGAGGGCTTCCATCCCTTGAGATGAACGGTAGTGGAAGGGAAGATGCTTATTCCTGCTACCTTCTCCAGGCTTTAAGGCTGCTTATTTCACCTTGATTGTCAGCTGCACCGAACCATGTTGTCACGAATAGTACAAACATTCTGATTTGGTGTCAGGAATTAGATTTGGGGGTATTAGCTTGTATTCTCTGATTGCAATAGTTAGGTTTAGATCCAAGCTGCAGTAGCAGTGGCTGCTAGACAGTGTTAATGGTGCACTGTCTGAGAAGGCAAGGAGAGCACCAGGCTGGGTTAGACCAGAGATGTGAAAAGGCAGTTTTTCAGCCTGTCCTGACTTAATCTCTGTTTTTCTTCCCTCCTCAATTTTACATAACAAGTTGAAACATAAAAAGGGTAGTCTGCTGTTCTTAAAAGTCCAACCTCCAACTGTGCTTATAAATATTTTTCTAAATCCCTTCAGGCTCAGAAGAGAGAAACATGAATCCCAAGTCATAAGTATCTTTCATAAAAGAGGCTTAACATCTTCAAGTCGCATTACCGCAGAACCCATGAAGTCAGATAACAATAGTCTCTTTCGCTTCTTACACTGACTCACGTCCTAAATTGATACCTAAATCCCAGTAAAATAAGCCATATTTTGCATTATTGCTAAGTCATTATTATCATAATGTATGATTATTACATTATAATGTATGTAAAACATACATTATTATTATCATAATGTATGATTCTGATATGTGTCTCTAGCTGTTTATAACTGTAACCCTCCACACCTAGCAGACTTCTTTACATATGTGCTACACAAGAATTTGAAACATTTTATTTGATTAAAACATCAGCCTAACATGTATCAATACTGGCAGGGCAGCACTCCAGCCCTCCGCAATGCCCCACTTCACTGAACGCTGGGGCAAACATGCGGCTTAGTGACGGGTTTTGCTTTTCTTTCTCCTGGGAGATGGAGGTGAGCAAAGGGCAAGCATCAGCTGCGTGGTACCGTTTGGGACTGCAGTGCTTTCACACATAGGCTTAGAATCTTGTTTAAAGCTTTTCACCAGAAAGAGGAATTTTAACTGATATTACTTAATATTATGGAGGCATATGAGTTAAAATTATGAGGAATATATCCCCGTGATCTTCAGTTTTCTTGGGATCAGCAAGAACCTCAATTTTCTTCCCTTTACAGTGTGTGGTACTGACTTCTTTTCATCGCTGTTCTTCTCAACCAGACTGTCTCTTTCTATAAAGCCTCAGTGCTTCCCCCTACACATCAAAGGCAACAGCAGAGTTCCCCAAGCCATCCTCCCCTCCATAGTACCCATTTCTGCACTTTCGGTTTTATCACCCTGGCTCGGCATGCCTCTCTCCGGGCAATACGCTTTTCACTGATTCTAAGCAAGGATAAGCTGACAAACCCCCTTTTCTTGACAGGTTAGCATCTATCAGCAGCGACAACGTCTATGACACCTCTTGTTTCAGGAATATAGTAACAAATGGCAAAACAAAATTCTTCTAGCCTCGTCACACAATTAGCAATCTAATGATCTCACCGGGGAAAACGATGTCTACTTTTTCAATATGTAGCAAACCACGCACATAACAGACTTTAGCAACTTGGCTGAAGAAGAAGCTCAAAAAGCCCACTGAGGAGCACAGTTAGCATTTGCGGTTTATTACGAACACCTGCCTGAGGCTCTTTGGCAAGAAGCATCCCCTCTTCGTTCTCAAAAGTATCTTCTTCAGAAGGCTGCCTAAGACAACAAATAAAGATTGGTTCTGCACCCTGAGGAAGACGAGGAAAATCTTTCCTTCTGGTTCTCTCTCTGCCTTTCTCTCCCCACACTGGAAGAAATACATTTGTGTGAGCAGGGGGCTGGAAAATACTGTGACACTGCCTGGCAGCAGCTCGCGTCTCTGAGGTCCTGGAGGCTATCATCAAAGCCCAGCAGCTCCAGCCTGCCTGCCAAGGTAGGAAGAATGTCCTGTTTGCCCTACTGCTGCGGGGCTCAAGCCTGTACAACGCACTCCTTTATGGTTATTCTATCGAGTGGAAGAGGCAGTAACTTCACCCTGGAGACAAAGGAGGGAAGTATTCCCTCTGAGTCCTTTACAGCCTCAGCAAGTAAAATAGGACTGAGTGGCAAACTGGCCAGACGTGATACTTCCAAGTCAATCTCTTCCATATTATTCTCCCCCCTGAAGAAAAACTTGAAGTCAGTTCTACACTAAAAATGTGAATTTTGGAATACTGAGCCTGTAATACTTATAGATTCTCCTGCCAGAAGTTTCTGTATTTCCTGTTACCATTTTCTGATGTGCACAATTAAAAAAAAAAAAAAAAAAAAAGAAAGGTTTTATCTAGTTATTGTAGCCCTTTCTTGAGAAAGAATAGATAATTTATTCTGATTTTGAGGCAATTTCATACCACAAAGATCCTTGCCAGAGCTACTTTTTGGAGACATCTGCGGAAAGCTTACACATTAAACTGTAATCTTCACTGAATGTGCTCCCCATACGCTTGCACAATAGAAAGACTGTATTATTACTGTTGGCATTCATCGGGGAACAGACTGAGGAGACAGCTGAGCCAGTACATCAGCTTTTACATGTTTACATATATATTTGTCATCCGCTTTAGAAATGAAAAGGGAGAAAGTTTTATTTCTTGATGCTGATTTGCACAGTATTTCGGTATTTTAATAACCTTGACACAACGTACCGTTAAACAAGCAAGGAATCAAATGTTCTTGGAAATACGTACGGGCATGGCATTGTTCAGGGTGTTGTTGTAGACGCAGGCTCTCAGTGAGTAATCCAGCACGCAATTCTCAAACAGCTGCAGTGATTCTGCCACTTTTTCATGAAAATCTTCCGCCGATTTATTAGCACTTGCAAAGTACAGATAATCCGAGTACAACCTGCAAATGAGATACGCGTAAGTAAAGGACAGAGGAAATGAAAGAAGATTCGTTTTCGTGGCAATGGCAAGCAGTTACAAGAATCGAGGGAAAGGGTGCATGTGTGTAACATCGCCCCACCGATGGCCTGTCCAGCCAGTGACACATTTCCTATTCATTTTGATGGGTTTTGGCTCAGAGTAACACCCACTCCAGGGAGTTGCTAAATGTCTTCCTTGCTTTCAAGGTCAGCATCCCTTGAGAACCTGACCCTAGTAAACATGCGAGCCAGTGTTTTCTCCTGAAAGCAAATTTTTCAAATATATGTACTTTAAACTAGTATCATCTATGAACAGTAGAACTGGTCTCAGCTGGCATCGGTACCCCTCTGCATCTAGTGCTCCACACTGCCATGGACAGGATTGGCCTTCACTGCAAAAGCTTGACGTTGATTTCGAAACCAACACAGGAATGGCATGGGTTAGAAAGAGTGATTTTTATATGATTACCAAGCTTGCTACCATCAAGAGGGGAAAAGAGTCCAGATATCCTAGGTTTTTTGCAGAAAGCTCCAATCCTACACTGACTTTCCATCACAAAAAAATCCAATTTACAGCATTCCAAGTCTTGGGTTTTTTTAACGCTGAAGTATTACATGTAGGTGAATGGTTCACGATTGTGCTACAGCCCGTGGTGCTGCATTCCCAAGCAGTCCCACCTCTACTTTGTGGACAGCAGGACATGGGCAAGCAGCACCCCTGCACCAGCTGCTGCGGCCAGCAGAAGCCAGCAGCAACAGGAATTCCCCCAAGTTACAGCAGAGGAGTATCCCCTCACTGCATATTTTTAGCACAAGTTTTACAATTGCTTAATAGCAGTTAAAAGAGATTATCTAGGTCTTTTTTAAGGGCGATGGTGGTGAAACATCCCCAAACCCACAGACAAGTTAAAGACCTACTTTAGCGGTAATCCCTGAAACTTGACTAAACTTTTCCAAGACAAGCGTGGTTCAAAGGGACAAAGGAAATGCTCTGACATGGCATAAATATTAGATCTGCTGAACATGATATTTTAACTTTGTTTTGTATTTAGGCTTAGAAACTATGACCAGAACTCCAACAATACTGCAGGATTTTGTAGACAATTTTGTAACACTTGAGAAGGAATCCCTTCCCTGAGAGTGCAGCGCAAACACTACACCTCCATAGCACCCACCTCTAGACAAAATTCCAGAAATCCTACGTATCTTTCAGCCCCCTTCAAAAAACACAGGTGTCTAAGAAATGACCTAAAAAAATCAATCTATTTAGGTTTTGTTTTAATGCTGTAGTAACCTGTTGTATTGCACTTCATTTATTTTTCAACTTCCCTAGATTTCCACAGGTACTTAAAAATTCATCATTTAATTTAGAAAGTTTAGGCCCTAATCCAGCAAAGCACTTAAGCACAGGAATAGCCCCTCTACACTCATTATTTATGTTAGTGTTTTGCAAGAAGGGGATTTTAATTCCCATATGAAACAAATGAAGACTCTCTGTTCATTTAAAAAAGAAGAAAAAGGATACATTTGTTGCAGGATGCTTTTAATTCAACTTTTATGCACTTTTTGAAAGAAAAATCATAGCAAACTATAAAATATGAGGCAGAGGCACCCAATACTATCTATAGGAGTTGCCAGCTAAGAAAGAGAAAGACTCTGATTTTTGTCCAGTTCTTCCCAGCCTGGCAAATGCATTTCAGTTTTCTTTAAATGAAAAAACTCCCTCTCAGAGCAGAGGGGTGGGGGTACTAAGCTTGGACCAGACTGACTGGGCAACTGTTTCAAAGTGATGCCCACCGGTGCTCGAGGACCAAAACCACGGCACCACGTTTGTCCTCTCCCTCTGCAATGGCAGACCTTGGGTCCCTCATGCTGCACCCACCCAAGAGCCACCCCACCAGCACAGGGTACAAGGACGAGCTGGGGAGAAGCTAAGGGACAAAGCCAGCTGCCTTCAACTAATTTAGGCACACAACAGTACCTGCTGCTTGCAGAAAAGCATGCACATCAACCAGACTCAGGCTTGCTCAGCTTGTCCCAGGGATGGCAGGACTGACAGCTCCTGGCAGAGCAGGTGAAAAGCTGGGGGAAATCAGCCAGCAGGCATCATGTACAGCATGGGCCTGGCTGCAATTTTATTTAAAAGGTTTTAAATGCCTGATTAGTATTTCTAATCATTCATTAAAATAAACGCATCATTTTTAAGACTTGTTGACATCTTATGGAAAACTACGTTCTTGAAGACAAGTTCTCTCTCTGCAGGGCAGTTGAGATTTTCTGTTTCTTTCCATCTGTTTTTAATTCTGGGGACATCTGCCTGGAAATAAAACCTTTGCTGATTTAGGATTTCAGCTGTTCCGGCTGCTTGAAGTCCTTACCTTCAATTGCCATCCACTACAAAGAAATAGTGAAGCCACTGACACCCACCATCACAAAAACTGATGTCTTCCAAATATCCCCTGCTGGGGGACAACCCAGACCCTGTGCAGTTTAGATCAGACCCTGTCCCAGAGCCTGTGCAGCACCCACGTCCTCCTAGCTACGGCAAGGCAAGTGCCCCGCTGCCCTGCATCGCCGATGGAGCTGCCCAGGCTGCCCTTCTGTCGCGGCTGCTTTTGCTCCTGCAGTTCAGATGAGCTATCAGCAACAAGGGCATAGAGGATCATAAACAAAAAGAAACCAATTTATCGTACATTCAGTAAGGGAGAAGAAGCTGACTTTTTATGTTACCCTTATTAAAGCTGGCAAAGAGCTACACCCACGTTACAGAGGGTGGTTAAAGAAATCAGGGAATTTGTCAGTAATTTACATGAGGAAGCCACTTCAGCCAGCTCTCTCGCATAAAATTACCATCTGTTAAATCCTGAGGTCAGGAGATGCCATTAGAAGTTGAGAGCTGTGTTTTCTGACATAGGAGATGGGAAACACTCTCACAGCTCTGCCTCTCGCCCGGAGCCATGTCCTACCACCAGGGAAGCTCGGCAAGGAGCACCCACCCTTTCCCACTGCCAAGTCGCACTGGGCAGCTGCTGGGCAGCAGGTACGGGCTGCCTGCACAAGCACCCCATGCCTGCTCTTCTCCCAGTGCCTGAGCTTGCACCAGGGCCTGGTCCCCGTCATCACCTGCATCCCCTTCTCTTCCCTGGGTGCTTCTGCGGCTTTGCCCTTGTGCACTGACCTAGCCCTAAGTATCCTGAAGATCCCCATGGAGCTAGAGAGAGAAGGAATTCACACCCCCTCAGTCTGACCCTTTCGGACTCTGCCTCCATCCCCTCCACCCTCCCTGTTACCCTCATCATTATCATCATCCTCCACAGTGGAAAGAAATGCCCCAGGAATCTGGAGGAAGACTGGAGAGAAAAGGTGAAATGCAAGTGGAAAGAAGGGCACTCCTGGCTAACGCAATGGAGAACCACTCAAGACCAGCCCACGCCTTTGCAAAAGCATGGCCCTTCCACTGCAGACAAAGTCAGGAAGACCAAGGATGAACTCCTGCGTAGCTGCTGGCTGTGTAAGCTAAAAGCACCTAGCAAAGCCTTGTATGAGTGTTGCACCAAGCGTTTTTAAGATTTAAAAAAGTTTGTATCATTTGCTGGCTCTGGAGCTATTTCCGATCTTTTAATCATTTTGAACAGGATATCCCCTGAAGACATAAACTTTATTATTTAACGTGAATTGAAGCACTTCACAGGACCACTTATGGTGCAACCTGTAAATACAGTACCATACTCAGTCTAGCGAGCCCTGCCGAGGACCAGGGCATATTAGCTCAGGTAGTAATCACATTTGGCAATGTATAAATTCTTTTTTACAAAGGAGCTCAGGTATCTATGTATGGCACTCACTGTGGCATTTACACTCACGTGCCCCTCTTTAAAACACTATCACAATTACACATGCGAAAATACACAGAATAAAACCTCTCATCATAAACCAAGTTAACTGTGAAATAAGACGTGAACATTTATTTACATCCAAGACAGCAAGAATGAATACAATTATTATAATAAGAAAATTTTCTTGCATACTTTAGCAACGTGATCCTTGCTCACCTTTCAACAGGGTCTCTCAACATGATGATGAGTTTGGCATTCGGTTGGAAGGCATGGATAAAATCCTGGATTAAGAAGGGAGGTTCTCCTTCAGTACTGTTATCATAAAAGAAAATCCAAGCGTTGTTGTCCCACATCGTCGAGGCACTGGCCTCCCCTGGAAACCAAAAGCATCTCTGCTAGTAACTCGTTTCGTTCTTTGTATTGGAGTGGAAATTGGCTGAATTATGAACTGGTGTAGGCTGATTAAAATTGACTCCATTAATTTCAACAAACCTTGGTTCTTGCAAATTGATCTGGCCAATGCGCCCCAGAGCCAGAGCAATCACACTGCCTTGTACCTTTGTGAATGCAGTGATGGTTGAGGCAGTTTTTACGTAATTGCACCCGAAATATTACTGTCCACTAACCACACTGCTTCCTGTTAGTGGTGGACACATGCAAATATATTTGCTCTGGGCTGCAACAGACTGCTCAGGGCTTTGGCACACCCTCCAGAGCGGAGGCAGGAGCTCGCTGCTGCCGAAGACCTGCTGTGCTCTCCGTAGCACCCCAAGGGTTGGTTTTAATGCTTCTGATGTCAGAGAAGTAACATGCTAACAAACTGTACAATTTGACACAAACTAAACAAAAAAGTGGAAACCACCACTCCAGCAGATCCATAGTATTTAGAACACAAAGAGGAGACACTGGTGAGCGCATGGGAAATATTAAAAAAAAATGCACTAACCAGCTGAATTGTGCCACTGCGGTTTGAAATATGCCTTTTTGAGAATTATCCATTATCAGAAAAATTTTTATATAACTACAATTATTCACGTGGATTAAGTTAAATATAACTATTTACTAACTGTTAGACAAAAGGTTTATAGAATAAATAACACATTCGGTTAAATGCCAGATTCTGATACCCTTAGTTGCTGAAGCAGCTTACTCTCAATGGAATGCTACAGGGAGAAAAACAATCAGTAATGTCTCCGCGAGAAAAAGGTATATGGTGCTTCAGCTGCTAAATAAATGATCTGATATGATGTTTTGAACTGTGTAATCTTCCCTGTCTTTGAAAGTAATACTGGCATTTACGTGGCACACTACTGTTTAATAAAACATATACAGAAACTTTTTGGAAACTTTTACTCTTTGACAGTCTAATGAGAGCTAATTCTTGTTAATTAGATTTTTCAAATCAAAAGGAACAAGATGAAAAAATAATAATGTTGTAGGCTTACAGACTTGCACACGATTTCCCTCTTTTTATTTTTTTCCCTCTCCTGGGAACGTCCAATAAAGATTTTAAAAGATGGCCAAAACACAACATGAAAAAGGTACTGGCTCCAAACTTCAGCTTAACATAATGTGATTCATTAATAAAGTCTGGGAGTTGTTAGAAAACACATTAATCTTCTGTCATGTTCATTTTGCCTCTTTTCAGAGGAGATCAGGTCCGTTGGCTAAAGCTGGGTGTCCACAACAGCTCTGCTTCTTCATTCTAAATTAATTAGCCAAAGCACTGCCTAATCATCGGTGGGCTTTGACTTGTCAATTAAAACTCAATTAGCCCAGCTCCCATGCTGGGTGAAGCAGAAACACAGAAGACTAAATATAGGACAAGAGCTGAGAGAGCCGTACCACAAAACCACCATGCAGCTATTTCTGTGCTACCAGAAGATGGTATAATGCAAACGGGCACGAGCACTTCCATCCGCGGACAGACAGAATAGTGTGTGCCAGGGATGGCAGCGACCTCGGAAAGTCACTGCTACATCCCTGTTACAGGAATGGCTAGGCTTAAATGGCTCCCTCCAAAACGTTTGCCTAAATCATGCCAAAGATTGAAGTCTATGACCTCATCAAGCCATCTAGTCCTCTCTAGAATAGATTTTCTGGTCTTCTTTCACACTTCTCTTCTCTACAGACCTCTGGGCGTATCTGATGCTCTATTGGATTTATTCCAATTAGCACATACAGAGCGACCAAACCTAAGAACATCTGCTTACCTGTGTGCTGTCTGAACTAAATGAAACCAGTGCATTTACACAAAAATGGGCAGATTCTCTTAACATCATGGACCAGACCACCCCACAGAAATTGCTTCAGCTGCATCAGCTGCCACCACCACAGATCTGCAGGCAGCGCAAGGGAAGACCACAGGCACACGACCGAATCATGCTAAAGCATTAACGGGGACTCAAGGTGCTGCTCTAAGGCACTCCGTCCGGATACCCT
>JAVJGI010000065.1:49218424-49272427 GCA_035590275.1 Ibycter americanus
GGGGCGGGGGAGTCTTTTAAAAAAATCATCATTCTGGTCTCTGCAGACTCTTATAATCTTGATTTCCTGAAGCAGCCAAAAATACTCCTGACAGTTTGACAGTGTTCCTTTCTGTTTCATAATACAGATTTAATATCTGGAAAGAGAACAAGCCATACTAAACCTGAGATAAATTAATCACTGCTATAGTAATTATGTAAAATTACTGCAGTGCGACCAAAAATATATTGTTTTTTCTTATGGACTGAAAGAACATAGGAAGTACTAAATTGCCTAAAGAATGGATATATAATCTGTTTATTCAATCATTAATGAATTAACATCATACTGTGTTTTCACAAGACATTCCTCTGAATTTATCATATTAATGATCACAAATAAACAAGTCCGGCTCAGAATGCCTCAGGCTAGATCAGCGCTGTCCTCTTTGGTTCATCTCTAAGCAGATGTTGGATTTTATGGGAAAATGCAATTATTATCCCCCAAGTACAATAACTAAAGAAGCTTAACTTTTCAAAATAATGTAACGTGATGAACTACTGAAATGTTTATACTTTTAATTCACTTTTTCTTTCTAATCATCCGATATAAGGAAATGGAGAATTCTAAGCAAACCTGATATCCATACAGATTCATTTTCAACCAGCTAGGCTTGTTTTGTTTTATACCAAGGTCATAAAAGACTGACTTAATGAGTATAATCATTCAGGACTTTTCCTGTAAACTTAATAAGAAAAGTGAACAGAACCTTAATGAAACAAGAAATGAGACTACAGGAAAAAGAAACACAAAGTGAACTCTAGAAAAAGCTGTAACAGGCGGTAAGTAATCAAAGACGTACACTGCCAATTACATTAGTGAATTTAATTAGTATAAGCATTTCACCCATGAAAGGACAGAAGATATTATTGTAAGCAGGAGGAAAATCTGCAGATGTCCTTGATGGCAACATTTCTTAAGACCCCATCTTGCAAATTTTGCTCAGTGTTGAATATTTAATAAAGCAAATGATAGACTTAAACAGAGGCTGAGGAACGTGGCTACAGCCAAATCTCTGGATTAAACAATGTGAGACATCGCCACTATTTCATCAAGCCAACAATAGGTTAAGCTTTTTTGGTTAGAATGAGACCCCAAAAAATTATTCTGAGGGTAGGCAGCAAAAAGCTTGTCTCTATTTTGTGTAGAATAATGACTTCGGGCCTACATGAAGTCTCTTTCCAACAGGGAACTGTCTCTTGCACAACTAGTACTGTCATGGACTGCGTCTAGTTTCCTTGGGAAACTTTAAGGTGACAGAGTAAGACTGGTAAAACTCTCTGCCCCTTAGTTCCCTGGTTTTAGCAGGCAGCAAAAGCAGAATTTAGAAATCTCTGCTGCTGTTCCTCACGGGCCCTGCGAACGGATGGCGCCACGGACCACAGCGGACGAGCGCAGTGGATTGAGCACGGTGCGTCACGGAAAGCAACCCAAGGATCCCTCCCTAGAGCCCGGTCCCAACCACGGACTGCCACAAGGTACAGTACAACACCATTTCTAAACCATCTTTAATGCTAATCAGGTACCATCTTTAACGCTAATCAGGTAATTCAGTATCAACTGAAACTGTAAGATTATCTCCAGTGTCCTGTACTGTGCCTCTGGGTTCCACGCCTGTAAAGAAATAATGTGCAGGATAGTTTCAACTTGACTCTGTATATTCCTGCTCTTGAAACTTGCATTGTCTTTGCTGTTAATGAAGCATCTCAGGGGATTAATCATTTTTATTTCAGTCCACCATAGGCTACATAGGCATGATGACACAAAAAATCATGGTCCTTCTTCCTACATGTGTCTTATGTTGGATCTTGAGAAGGGAGAGACACTTGGAGCTATCACTGTCATGGCAACTGTCTCCTCTGGTCAGGTACAGGATTTCTGCAGCACTTATTTTATGTCATCGTACCTGAATTAGTGTGTTATCCCAGACACATTGCTACAGCATTTGACCCTGAAGTTACAATCCCATCACTACAGGCAAACCCCTCATAGTGGCATCAATGTTTGAAGGAGTCACCAAAGTCATTCTCACTCTTTTTTTTTTTTCTTTTTTTTTAAGATTTCATTAAATCCTAACATTTATCAGACTTTCATCACTTGCTCAGGCATTTTCTAAAGATCATCACAACTTTTTAACAGAGCGAGTAACCACCCTCCAGGAAAAGGGAAGAACTTCAGCACTATCCACGCACACCAGAGAAAACCAGTGTCAGGGGCTCTGTGCTGGGAACAATTCACATGTGGGAAAATGCCCCTCTCGTGCCTCAGCTACCAATGTTGCCCACCTGGCGCTACAGGGACGTATTTCAGAGGCTGTATTTTCCCTACCAATTATGATGTTGTTCGTCTTGCCGCGCTCGTTTGCTGCTTCGCTCTGCAGCACACCCTGAATCTGATGTGCTGCTAAGTCAAACAGATCAAGGTAATCTTCCACCGGGTAACGATCATGAAATCCATCCCTCAGACGAATGATTCCTACAAACAGTGAAAAAAACAGAAGTTAAAAAAAAAGGGGAAAAAAATTATAATGGCAGGGCAAGATGAACCGCTGGTGTAAACCAAGACAGCTTCATTGACATGGCTGGCACTGAGCCAGCCAACATCAGCACAAAATTAGACCGATGAAGTGTAACACTCAGATAAAAGTGCCAATAATGAAGTAGCTGAGATTCGAGATACTATACAATCCAGCCATAAATCCACAGTGATAGGAAATATCTTAAGTGTTCTGTTTTATAGTTCCTGCATGAATAGCTTGCATTTATTTTCTTCTAAATTTAGCTTTTGGAATGAATATAAAAGACCAGATTCTGCTTTCATTTGCACCAATATAAATCGAAGTAATATTGGACTCCCACTAGATTTACTCTATTGAGACTGAGAACAGGCTCTGATGCCAAATATGCAAATCAACATAACTTATCAAAATCAGAAAACTGGGAAATCATTCATGTATTTGTCTTTCACAAGTATGAAAACAAAGCTCCACGATAGTGTCTTATTTTAATCCCCTCCTTCCCTGCGCCCCAGGGTC
This sequence comes from Ibycter americanus, assembly GCA_035590275.1. Lineage (NCBI taxonomy): Eukaryota > Metazoa > Chordata > Aves > Falconiformes > Falconidae > Ibycter > Ibycter americanus. The sequence continues at coordinate 49,221,498 of JAVJGI010000065.1, forward strand.
TGTTCAGTATCACCTTCTCACTACATTTCTCAGCATCTTGAGTCACATTTATGATTTTTATGCTCCTTCTCCCACTCTTCTTTCCAAATCTAGTCTCACTTCTCCATTTTCTGCACGTGCTCCCCTCGCCTGTCTGCATTCTTGTTTCTTACCGTGCCACAAAACAGTTTCTCAAGTGGGCAGTGGTCAAGGTCAGCCTTGGGAAGGCAACAGAGTAGGAGCAAAGCTAAGAGTTAGAGCAGGGCTCCTCAGCTCTCCCTTTCTTGCTCCTGCAAGGCCAATAATTATCAATTATGTGAGAGGAAAGCTCAGCAACGGAGTTCTTTTGTCCATTCCCTCTGATTTTCCCCTCTAGGAAAGTGGGATTTAATGAGGGTAGAAGAAAGCTCAGCAGTATATTTTGACTTGTTTTGAGGGGGGGGAAAAAAAAAGCACAAGCATGGTGCAACAGACTGCCTTGGTTTGTTGCCACCCCACTCACGGGAATAGAAATTGTGGCTAAGAGCCAGGAAAGAGAGACAGTCAAGCTAGGACAAAGTCCTGTAGAGCATCAACCACCCCAGCAGAACGGGAAAGTGGTGATTTGTGAAATGGGGCCTCCCCAGGAGGGCTGTTTAGCTTCAAATGAAATTAGTCAGTCTCATAAAAATCCACTGAATCAGAGGATGCCATAGAACAAAGAGAATTTCTTGTCTAGATAAGTGTTACAAACTAAACCAAGTTAATAGCCAGGAGCGTAGCAGCCATATCCACTAGTGGGCTTGTAAAGGCAGCTGTCTCGGTTTCACTTGTTAGTCTATTTGTCGTATTCTCTTTTTTTTCTTTTTTTTTTTTTTTAAATAGTAACCATTAGCTAATGAACTTTTGAGGTAAAATGAAAGGACTGAGCCACTAGGAACAAACTTAATCTTTCATTCTCAGTGGCAGACAGCCTGAGACGATCGGAAAGTCATCGCTACAGATCTCCCTCCCATGAGTTCCCAAGCTCTGCAATCTTTCCTCATTCTTCAGCTTTACAAAGTAACTTTAAAAAATTTAATTATGCAAAGAATGTTCTCTTCAAGGATCTGCACTTGATCCCCAGTGGCTGATCAAAAGAACATGCAAGTGGAAGGTTTGCGAGTGCCAGCACAGAGATAGGAATTCATCCTTGTTCTCAAATTATCTGCACTTCAGCCAAATTTCTTACACTCCTCTGACTGTTTGGTAGGTCCACTTCTGAGCTTTAGGGAGCCCAGTCTTGCTTTAATAAGGTTGGGTTCACTACCTCCTCCAACATTAATTTCAAATTTATTTTATTTATGTTTCATTTATTATTTTATTTTATTTTATTTTATTTATTTATTTGTGTTGAGGCTAATGAAGATGTTGAGAACTAGTAAGTATAAAGGATTTTAGCTTAACGCATCAGTTCAGTTCAGCCTTCCCTGCCAGCACCCTCATGGAAGACAAAATCTTCCACAGATGGTCCCTGTAGCTACACACCCAGGGACAAGCAGCACAGTATTCATACTGGAAGGTGTCCAAGTCTAAAATTCCCTTTCTTCACTGATCTGACTTTTCACCTTCAGGTCAGGAAGTAATTCTTATCATTTGTCTTCAGCCAGCCGCTGACTGTGATGAATGAGTGCCATCTCAGGGGGCTTCAGGGGGCACCACCATGCTTCTCTTGTTTGACTTTTTTTGACTCCTCAATCCACACTGGTGCCTCCAGTGTCTCCAACACTGGACCAAATTATCACAAAAGCAAAACTGTATTTTCATCATACTGCTTTAACTCTTTGTTTATAACAAACATGTAGAAAACATCTAAAATACTTATTTTAGCCAGTTCCTTATGGCATTTGCAGAGGAAGAAAATACCAACTCTAAGAACACAGCAAGATCATGAAATCCTGGCTCTGCCTCTGAGCCTTCCTCCTTACTGAGCAGCGAGGAACAAAGCCCCATCTGCAGGAGCTCAGAGGTTCTTCTGGGCTCCAGGGCACGAGGAAAGGAGATGGAAGTGGCAACACCATGTGCAGGAGAAATACAGAACTGAAAGTACGACCCCAAAATAAAGAACTGAAGCAGCACTGCAGATGTCCTGCTCAGAAAGTGTCCTTCCTTGCCTTTAGCCACAGGAGATCATTAGAAGAGGTAGTTTCCCATTTCAAGAAAGCTTAGAAAAGCACCAAGGTAAAGTAGTGATGCAAGGTCCTTATCAAATGATCTACCCCACAGAGCTAGGTTTTCCCCTGTTCCAAAGGCAGTGTCTGCAGTAAAGCAAAAGCAAATAAGAAACAGAAGCAAAGACGTCACCGTAAAATAGCCACTATCTTCCTCTTGAAAATAGTAATATCACTGAAAAGCCTGTGATCTTTGATACCAAAGTCATACAAAGTGAGGGCATACCAGTACTTAACAGCTAGACCCAACAGTGGGAAAACCCAGAGCCCGGGTGGCATACAGCAAGCATTACATGCATCATCATTTAGAGGAAGGCACTAAGCACGCAGCAGACAGGAACCAAAAGTCTGTCTCTGCCTCATCTAGTCTCTAACCACAAGTCTGACCTTCCTTGGCACCCAGGGAAGACACAACAAGAAGGACATAAACACTTCAGACAGATAAAACGATGTGCTCATCCCCACCACCCTCAGACACCCTTTGAAGCTGAAGGCACGAGGGGTGGATGCATTTCACTCCAGCAGGCCATAACCTCAACTTATCAAGTCTGCCTTCAGAGCCAAAGGGTCACTCCATGAAATATTGATGTCACCTAGGAAAAGAGCATCAAATATATGTGCAGGTTCCTCAGTGTGAGAGCTTTCTCCTGCAGAGCATCTCTACTGTTCAGTGCTTTACTAGAGCTGCAACACTAACAAAGCTCCTACCACAAAGCAGATTTGTATTTATTGAACCATAAGAACTGAAGCCACCCACGTTTCAAACACTGGCCCATCATTTATTCATGTAGGAAAGGCTTTACAGAATTTTGCAATGCAAAACTGTCACTGCTATTCTTTAAATCTCCCATCACAACCTAATAGTTCTTCTTCCTGCTCTTACAAATTCACAGGGTTGGTTTTACCTAGTGTTTTTATTTTTTTCCTAGACTTTCCAAACCACTGCAAATAAATGAGATGTGCATCATCTTGAAAAATTTAACCCAAAACACCATTAAACAAAAGCAGGTTGAAACCTACTGAGCATCCATCACCCAGATTTTTCAAAACTGAACTCCAGTGGTTTCAAGTTAAGCCAATATGGAACAAATCCATAAACTTCATCCCAAATACATACAAGAAATATCAAAGTTTAATAGAGACAACTTGCCCGGATACCCGAGGACACGTTTACTCACCAAACCGTTTTCTTGTCCACCAGTGTGGCTCTTTGATTGCTGAGAACCGAACGTCGGGGTGCAGCCTGAGCCGGTCGTACAGGTCCGTTGTCCCGCACTTGGGCTGGCCAATGATGTAGAAATGGGGGAGGCAGCGCAGGCGGTAGTGTTTGTCCTTATAATGGTACAAGTGGTTCCAAAATACCTTCCTGAGGTAATCAAATATGGTTCGAAAGCGCCTTGAATACAGTGCATAGGAGTTTGTTGCATAAGGATCTGTGGTGGTGTTTCCTCTGTACTCTTCATACCAACAAGGGTTCTTGCTATTTGGAAGGAATTTGTTAGGAATTACTGAAAACATCTGCAACATAAAGAACAACAATTTCAGTCAAGGCAGCAAAAGATTGACAGTTGCACTTTTCTAACTTAGCACAGTAAAGAGAATACAATAGAAACACTATGTGGACATTTTTAACCCTTATTTTTTTTAACCACAAAGTTGACCTAACTTATTTCTTCTGATGACACTGGAACCAAATCCTGTAGAAACAGTTGGACTGGAGGAGGAGGACATTTAGAAGTCCTTTGATTTTAAGGCCAGAAAGGACCTCAATAATACCCGACTCCCTTGCAGCCCCAGAAATTAATCTTTGAAGTCAAACATGGAATATTCAAATCAACTTCCAGTTTTTAACTCTGAAATACAAGGTTTGCAATGATCAGATTTTCAGAAAGGCACACTGGTAACCAGTTGTTAGAAAGGCTATTTTCTTATTTATCGTGTAAGGTGACTGGCAAACTAACTCAGAATGATTTTGCAGGAGACAAGGTAAAAATTCAGTGAGGTTGTACAGCTATCGGAGGACTGCCTGATTTTTTTGTTTCAGGTGTCAAGACCATTTATATAACCCATCTATTTTGCCCATGACTCAGGACGTGATCTACAACATCAACTTTTCAGCTGGTGTAAATCAGGAGGCTCCACATGGTGTAAATCACTAGATGAACACCTCAGCAGCTCCACTTACTTTATCTCAGTAAAGGATTGACTCAAAAGTCTTAAAATAAGCAGGTATACAGCAGTTTAAGACACAGTTCAATTCATACTTACATGTGGCTCTTGTTTCCTCAGCTCTTCTAAATCAGGGCGCTGTCTCGTCATAAACTCTATCTTTGAAGTAATAGTGTCAATAATTAATTTAATGCTTGGATAATCCTTTACGTATGAAATATTCATTTTAGAAGGCTGGTAATGGTCTTTCATGTCACTAAGGCTTTCATTGTCCATTAAGCTTGGATTGCTAGTAAAAGCTCCGTAATGGAAGGGAGATGGTATTAACAACAGGCCATGCTTGGCTCCAGTCAGTATGTAGGATGCCATCACTAGAGTCATTATAATCAACCCAAACATTAAACTGCATAGCTTCCCCTTCCTCAAGCAGAAAAATCCATTCCAGCTTTCACTGTGATCAGTCCTTACTTCCAAAACTGCAAGCAACTTCATCTGCTTGCTATCCGTGTACAAAGGGATCTTATTTTCTCCTTTGCAAACAGGACACTTCTGGTTATTATGATTAGATCCACAGCATGTGAAACACTGTCTGTGCAAGTCATCTGGTAATAAATGTATGCAACAATTAATGCAATACCTCATATTACTGCTGTTAAACTCCTGTATTAATGAGCCAAGCACAGCCATAAAAATATTTCTGAAGCATACGAGTCATCTTCTCTAAGTCTGAAATTATTTAATTCCTTGAGTGATTCTACGATTACTCAGCAATGCCAAAGGACAGGTTCAAGCCAGAATAGGTAAAAGCACTCAAAAAAGCTACATATGTCACATAAAGAAAAAAAAACCAAACAAACAACACACAAAAATAGATGTACTGTGGATGTGGCTTCCAACAATTTGGCTTGGTAAGAAGAACGTGGCGAAGTATGAATCAGCTACACAACTGGTTCAAGTTTTTCCCATTGAACAAAATGAGGAGGAAGAAAAATTGTTACATAGCGTGAAAATATGCAAAGAATAAAAATAACTCATTGTCCTCTGATTTACGCTGAATAGGCAAATATGGGTAGAAATTCCCAGGTATTCTTAAAACAAGTGGGTTCCAAACCAGACTGCTGCTACTGGAAGCTTCATCTTCCCAGAGATGGTTTCAAAGATTTGCATTGTACAACCTAAAGAAACAAAAACATATATATAGACACACACAGAACAGCAGAGGCAATATGTACACCCACCTTCATTCAAAGCCATAGCAAAGCACAAGCTATCACAAGTAACTTCACAAGTCTATTTGAAAGATGGCTTCCATTTGCCAAGTGTATTATTTACAGCGCTTACAGTATTAAACCCAGGAAATGTTTGTTTTCAAGTTCACGGCGAGCTGCCCTTTCTTTTCATCACCCACCTGCTCACATCAATGAACAGTTGCTACGGCAGGTAGCACGGCACGACTTCCCTCGGCTGCTCACTAACCTTCTAGCAGATCTTAATCTGCTCTTTATATATGGGAGCACCTACCTGTACATGGGGACCTTAAATTAACTGTCCTGAAGTGGGGTAGGACCCTACTTAAGAGAACAAGGCAGGGATAAGATAACAGTCTCCTTTCAAGCATATGAGATAAAAAGCCAAACAAAAAGCCCAAAAGCCATTAAGTAAAACATTCAGCAAATTGAAGGGATTAAATAATAGACAGGAGCAAAGGCTCACGACAAGATCTCTGGTTTCTGGGACGACCGCAACGCACTGCAAAGTCACCGAGATACCTTCAAGCACCACTCACCAAAGGTGTTTTGAAAACACAGTGCTCACTAAACATGGCAAGATGTATTACTTATATGACATTGTCCTGGTTTTGGCCGGGACAGAGTTAATTTTCTTCCCAGTAGCTGGTGCAGTGCTGTGTTTTGGATTTAGGATGAGAATAATGTTGATAACACACTGATGGTTGGTTGCTGCTGAGCAGGGCTTACACCAAGCCAAGGACTTCTCAGCTTCCCAGGCCCTGCCACCACAAGGGCTGGAGGGGCACAAGAAGCTGGGAGGGGGCACGGCCATGACAGGTGGCCCAAACTGGCCCAAAGGGTACTCCATGCCATAGGATGTCATGCTCGGCATATAAACTGGGAGGAACTGGCTGGTGGAGAGGGATGGCGGCTGGGGGACTGGCTGGGCATCAGTCAGTGGGTGGTGAGCAACTGTACTGTGCATCACTTGCTTTATTTTTTTTCTTGAGTTTTATTTCTTGTTCTCTTTTTGTTATCTCCCTTTCCATTACAATTATTAGTATTAGTGTGACATTTTACTTTATTTCAACTATTAAACTGTACTTATCACAACCCTCCGGGCCCCCCCCCCCCCAAGCCTCCTCCTCATCCCACTGGGGAAGCAGGGGAGGGAGGGAGCGGCTGCGTGGTACCTAGCTGCTGGCTGGGTTTAAACCACAACAGGAACGTACCATCAGTGCTGCAACTTCAAGGCAAGACTCTGGATACAGTAAATGCCGTTAATGGTTTGCACTTTGGTACCAGAGAGGCCATGCAGAAAACGCAGGAGCAGGTGTCCCCTTGCTACAAGGCAGGCACCACAGGCAGGGACTTGAGCATCTGTGGGTCCCATGAAGGTCTGCCATGTCCACACAGACCAGGGGCTGAAGCACCCTGCGGCACAGGGTAAGTGCCATTCCCCTTTAAACACTTCCACACTGCAGCTGCTTACAGCCAAAAAGCAACCAGAGCTGTTTAAAGTATTTATGTCAAGCTTTCGTCTTGGTTTGAGCGTGTCCATGCTTGGCTTACCAGGCAGCATTCAAAGCAGAGACACTTAAAGTCACAAACAAGTCATCAGCTTAAGGATGGCCTTAATTAAAGCATATTTATGCATGGTTCCTCTAGAATTTCTGTTTCCATTGTTTATTAAATATCCTACTGGCATTACCCACATTGTTAAGTTCAAAATCAACTCTCTGTTTTGAGAAGCCAGATTATCAAATACAAAACTTCACAGTTAATATACCTTCTCCTATATACTAGAAAATATTTTTATTTTCTAGAATTACTTTTCTGGGGGGAACTAAACCCGGAAAATATTTTAAAACAAATATTGAAAAGTCACAAGCAAAACAATAAACTGGCATAGGGTGAAAAGGGAAAGAAAAAGATGGGGAAAACCTATGGAACAGCAGTAATGCATGGCTTGGACAGGCAACTTCTTTTTTGGCTTTTGTCACCCAATAAAGACAATGGCCCTTTAGTCGCTGGGAACAAAGATACTTTAAGGCTCAAGTGCTGTGATGCTCCTTGTCCATCCCGCTGTGGACACCCCTGAAGGCAGCGACCCAGTTCCCCTCTCCATATCCCCATTTCCTCAGCATCCCCCAGGACCTGGTCTGCCACAAGGCACTTTTCAGCCATTCCACAGACAAGCCCAGTATTAACCTGAGCCATGACCCTGAAGGTTCAATACAAACAGTTTTAGCCATACTGTGACGGAGAGGCTCGGTATTGCCTCTGACGAACAGGGGGAGGACTGCCCCTCCTGCGCGAGGCCAACGAAGGGCAGAGGGACGGACTCCACGCACCAAAGGTAACGCATTACTGCAGATAGCAGCAGCAGTTGAAGGAGCTGGAAGAATTCAGGAGCACAACAGCTTTACCGGAACAGAAGGATATCTTTTGCCCAGAAGACTATGGATGATGAAATGTTACTTAATTAATATTATTTTTCAGAGGCAGTTAAGCTCTGTTATAATTAACCGCGCTAGTCCAGAGAACCAGTTCATTGCTTTATGGGATTTCTAAAGGTCCAACATTCACTTGTACTACTTAAATGAAAATACATTTTCCAAGTCACCTTAATCAAAATATGAAATAGATGTTTGGGAATTCACTCTTACAAAACATTAGTGAACTATCAGAGTAATAAAAAAAAAATCTGCACCTTTATAATTCTTATATAGGTACAGTTCTCTTAGTTTAAATGCACATCAGTAGCCATGGACAAATGTTTTTCTCATCACTTTTTGCCACTGGCTCCCTCCTCTGGACTCACAGTGCTTGCTCCTTCTCTACATTCATCTTTCCTTTCAAGGCTCAGAAATGCTTTTTCTCTGCATTGTTTCCAAACACCTTTCTTTCTTTCTTTCCTATCCTACAGCACTCTTCGTCCCCCCCCAGAACATCGAACCTAGCTCATCCTTTTGCACACCTCTGTCTTCAGCAGAAGCCTTCCTGCCTGACTTTGTCCCTTGGCTCCTGAGAAACAACACTTACACGTTTCTGAAACGCACATTTGGGTAACATCCAAGACACCAACAATGACAATAATTTCTCATGACTACACAATGGATACACAAAGAGCCCTCTGATTACCCCTAACACACTGAATCATAGAAGCATAATCACTACTAATCCAGAATTTGGTTATTTTGCTTTTAGCTCTTTCAACATATCTTAATTCTTCAGAAACATTGCTGTCATTCTAGATAGTAAGTTCTGGTTCATTCCCACAAGAGTGTCCAGATCGAATGGGTAGTCACTTCAGACCCTGCATTAATCATCATCCTTCTAGCTGCATTTTTTTATGAGACAAAGTGCTTTTGCAAAATTATCTCTATTCTTTATGTTCCTCCCACCTAACACTGTCATGTATTGGAGGATTTCTGCAATCAGAGCAAGCAGGCTGTGCCTCAAGGACTCAGGAATAATTATTTAGAAAAATACTGAACAAAAGCATTTGCAAAATCCCTTCCCACAAAAAAAGGTTCATTTCCTTAATGAGTTTATTCTACAAGTCAGATGAGGCAGACAGAAATTGTAGCATAATCATTACTGACTATATTTAAACCAAAGGGAAATAAATCAGTGTAAGACGTCTCAATGAAACTAGTCTTTAAAACTTCTCTAAAGAAATGGACCTGTGATGATTTTGACAGAAGTTTGAATGATCAGAGAGACTAAATCAGATTCATATGTGTAATACTAAACCCAGAAAATTTATGCTTTCTTAAACATAAAATATCCTCCCCTGTCCCCCCAGTGAATGTCCAAAAGAAAGAGAGTGCTATGGAATGGAGCCAAGATTTCAAGCAGGAAAGAGCTCATCGGTTGTCCAACCACCATTGATATTCCTAATGGCTGGAGAGAAGGAGAACGAGAAAGGGGGGTCCTGACAAGAAGGGAGAAGTTTCCACTTTGCAAGTAAACATTTCAGGCAGCCATAAGACACCTGAGCAAAGATTTTCGAAGAGGAAGCAAAGGAGAACAGAGGTAGTTCCAAAAAAAAAGCCAAAAGACTGTAGAAGAAGAGAGGATGGAGATGAGGGCCTTGTAACAAACGATAAGAAACGGGAGGTGAAAAAAGCACCTCTTAAAAAAGATGCACAACGAAGAGACTACAGGTTACAGTGGTAGCCATAAAAAGATCTGTAACCACAAGGTACTCCACAGTATCACTTCAATTAAATTTATCACGTGCTACACGTTTGGTTTTGTGTAATTCTTCCACCCTGAACTCCTCCACTTTGACACCCAGCGAGTATCTTGTTATTCCCCCAGACCTCTGCTCTCCAGCTCCGTGCTGTTTATTTTCAGAGGGACCCGTTACTATGTACTGTCTATGTACAAAAAAAAAAAAAAAAATCCAATTTATTTTCCAGTCCTCTTCTAACGGGGATCTGAAACTTGCTCAATGATACTGATTGAACAGATTTATCTGAGATAGTCTTGCAGAATCAATTCAAGACTTCTGTATTTGACAGTAATTGTAAATTTTTTTAAAAGAGCCATCAGAGATACATTGATGAATACAGAATGCAGGGTCTTAGAAAAACCACATAAGCTTTTCTGTCCTATCTTATGTCCACTTGTATGTTAATAAAATGGACTGAAATTTACTTAACCCTTCCCAGGTGCAGACACTTCTCATGAAACTGTTACAAATATTACAAAATCCAGGAAAAACAATGTTAACTACATCTTTAACAGCTCAGGAAAACACTTTACTGGGAAGCTGATACGGGGGGGAGAAAAAAAGAGAAAGAAATAAGCTTAGGCTGCAGTAAAAATGATGTGAAATGAGAACATAAAAGGGCAGAGAGAGGCTGGTAGAGTAAAACCTTCATAAAATTTTCATAGGAGGAAAAAGCAATGTTTAGTAGCAGTGCAGTACAACCACGTAATTCCTCTTCCATTCCTCTGCCTCCCATTGCAACGTGGCCCGTGGCAGCCGGGACCAGCGTTCTCCCTGTACAACAGCAATTCTTCATCCCATGCAAGATAAGCTTATGACCTCTGGACACAAAAAACCTGCAAAATTTTACCATTATGGATACTTTTTAGCTGTCAAGCTTACTGGAAATGATACGAATTGAACCAGGCTACAGGCTGCACAATGATTTTGCACCCAAACACGGTCTCTCCAGAACAAGCCCAAGTATTTGTACAAGTGTTAGTGAAGTATTTGTACAGCGTAAGGAAGTTCATCCTGTTAGTGGGCAGGTTGTACCACTTCAATAAATAAACAGTACAAGTAATAAAAACATGACAAAAAAAAAAAAAAAAAAAGAAAAAAGAAAATGAGATCAGGAAAGGAAAGGAATAATCATAGATTTTCTCTGTCCTACTTATTGTGTACACTTGGCTCAAGTTAACATTTTTGGAAAAGAAACTTTGCCTGAACTCATGTCTATTTACCTCGGAGAAATCAACAAGCTGCCAGAAAGAAGATAGGTCAATAAAATGAGAATCATGAATCACTGATCTCTGCAACCTCCTTGCAAAAAAAGAAAAAAAGAAGAAGAAAAAAAAAGAAACAAAACCCAAACCAAAAGCAATTGCAATGGTTTAGAAAAGCCACAGGACTCATCACAAAGCTCAGCAGCCTCCTGCAGACTGAAGTTATGTAAAGCTCCACAATTTGCTTAAAAAACCTAATTTTAAAAAAAATAATCAATGCAACTCCCAAGATATTGTATAAACCTACTAAAAATATTTTTTTAAGGCAATCACTTGAAGAACAGTTATATTTTAAAAGCTAGACGATGTGGTCATAACCCATGATTATACATTCAACCTGTTGAACAACTGCTGAACACTTGTTCAAGTTTAAAATATTCTTTAAAGAACCCAGTTCTGAAGCCTTTTAAAGCCAAAGAAAACCTCCTGAATCACCACCGAATCAGCAATCTTGCCTGAATAACAACTGTGGCTTATTCCATAACCCAGCTGGTTTCTTTCTCAAGATCTAATCCAAACACGCTCTGCTCCTTCCTCATCAAAGAAAACGTGAGAATGGAACAAATGACACCCTCCATTTGCAAAAAAACCCCACAAGCTCCCCTCAAATCAGTGTAACGGTAGTCGTTTCAATCAAACAGGGACTTGCTCTTATTATCTGTGCTGCTATGCTCAGGAAATAGTTACTGAGCTTGAATCACCACTCCATTAGGGCATAAACACTGCCTGAATAAACAGGTTATTGCAAGCAAGGAAAAAAGGGGGGCAGGGGGAGCGGGAAGGGGAGCAGGAGGCTGTCCTGGATCAGCTACCGTATGGTCATGCCTTCCCCAGAAACCTGGTATCACGTCTGAAGCCTTGGGCAGGTTCCTAGAAATTACCGCAGTCCCGCTTCTGGCGCTCCTGACGTGGCACACCCACACCTTCCTAGGCATTTTTGTTTGATGTGCCTTGAAAATGTGAAAATAATAATAAAGCTTGATATTACCCATTTTAATTTAAATGGGTTTTCAGCAGAAAGAATACCACTAAAAAAAATTCTATGAATTCTGTGTTGTTTTTTCTATTTTGCCTGATTTAAATCAGTCTAGAATCAGACCCATCATTTATTTTTGGGCTACTTGCAGAAGAAAAAGTCCAGACAGGGCAACAGAACAAAATCAAAGCCAGACAACCTCTGGCCTACTGATAAACCCCAAACTACATTATGGTCTTCCAATTAGATCTAAAATAGCATACAGGTTTAGAAGATAACGGACTGGTTCCTCCACACCTAAGGCAGGATGAGACCTTGCCAACAACTCCTCTGCAGTAACACCTGCCTCAGATCCACACTAGGTCATTTTCCAAAAGCAAGAGTTGTGCTGAAGGTTTTATGAGAGCTGAAGAGAAGTGTAGGGATTTGAGGCATCAGCACTGTAATGGCTTCTCCAGAAAGGCAGGTCCAAAAGCCCTGGAAGAAAGAAAGCACCACTGCCAGCTGCCTGACCTGTGGCACCATGTGTCCCAAGCACCATGAAGCCCTCACCCTGCATCAGAGTAGAGCTCACATCAATGTAATTAAGCCCTTCTCCCTGTACAAACATGGAGCCAAATTCTGTTCTCATGTATTTATAAGGATGCTCAGTGTAGAATTTGGCTTACGGTACACACTGGCTTCTCAACGCTCGATCAAAAATTGCTGCCTACGATGTGCAACATCTCCAGCAATTCATCTTTTCACTTCACTTAGTTTCTATTCATCTCACATAGCATCTTGCTACGGAAACAGTGACAGATTTATATTGAATATGAAAAAATTGCACACTGTAGAACAACTTTGCCTTTACATAAATTACTCCAGTGCACGTCTTTTCATGGAAAAGCCATTTTAAGCCACTTTCAGAAATCATCATGCACGGTTGAGGTTTCGTACCTTTTCTCTTCTTTTAATTCTCATAGTAACTGTGAGCAACCTCCCAATATATCCTACACAGTCCTTGAGGTCATCCCAAGAAAACAGAGATAAACCAATGCACCCATCCTGTGGGGCTCACAGACTTCTCTCCCAAAAATCTGGAACCAGATTTAAAAGTTCTGGTATCCAGAATGCAACCAGGAATCATACCTATTTAAGAAAAAACAGTCAGCCCCTCTTCATAATGATCAAGTCACTAACGGCCAGAACAGACATAAAATACTGATGCTAATGGCAGTTAACTTTTACCCCTTGCTAAGAAAAAAGTATATTTTCTTAAATCTCCAGAAAGACACCCAAGGTCCAAATAAAATAAAGACGGACATAGAGAAAGTTAAATAACTTATTCAGTGATTTAATATCACTGAGAATTCTTCAGGCTGAATTTGCCTTATTGATTTTCTTCTGTAGAAAACGGAAAATAACGAAAGAACTCACAGTAATGGTAAAGGGATCACCTGAAATACAACTTTAGGTGCAGAGAGTGGACGTGAGAAGATTGGTTTGGCCACAGATGTTTTTATTACGTTTTCAATAAGATCAAGCAGCCGTTGAAGTTTCATTCCCGACACAGGGTATCCCATTAATTTACCATAATAGAAAGTCTTACCTACATGCTCTTTCAAGGAATAAATCACACTATCATTCCACAAATCGGCCAAATTCCTCTTGTAAGTACTAACGCAAGAGGGAAGCACGAAGCATGAAGGCTGGATCTGTTATGAAGCTCTTCCACTCCAGATAATTTTATCAAACAAATCCAGGGGGGTTGGGGGTTGGCAGGTGGGAAAAAATATTGTATTTAAATACAGCTCCCATACGCCCTGCACCTGGGCTGTAATCGAAAATACCTACTTATCTTCAGAAAACTTCTGAGGGAAATAATTGGCCTAGTATCGACAGAGTTCACTTATCAAATGCCGGCTATTTTTTGTTATGCATTTCCTTCTGACAACCGCCTGTCCTGTTTTATTTTCAGGCTTCCACGTCTGCTTCATTGTTCGAGTCTCTGAACAGATATTGCTGTCATTTACTCAAATAGCCTTTCTGGAGCAACTTGCTCAATAGAGATATGGGTTTCCCTTCATGCAAAGCTCGGTTAGGTGAGGACAGTACGCTCATTTTCAACACCTTATCTGAACATGAGGAAATTGCTCTGGACAGTCAATTTCTCTGTGTCAGCTACAACGTGAGGATTGAGTGACTGCCTCAGCTTTAGGCATCTGCCATGCACGCCTCTCAGGTTAGGTGAGATGAACACCAAAGCCTCGCTGTGCTAAAGAAAAATAAATCTTCCCAGAGTGCCAGCTGACTTACTCGAGGAGGAGATGGAGAGCTAGCGTAGCACAGTCGAATCTGCAGGAAGACATCTTTCAGTGCTGAAGAGCTATTTTAAGCCCAGGTCTTTGTCTCTTGCATCGATTACTGGTCCCGAACCAGCACGTGGGAGAAAAATATTCGGAGAGTATTTCCAACGGTCCTGCCAAGCATTTTCAGCCTCAGCACGCTGCGAAATAGTGGGCATTCACAGTTATGTTACTCTGATTACCATCTTGTTCTTTTTACACATTTGATTTTACTTGATTTTAGCAGCTGCTACCTCAGGTTCATTTAGAGTGAGAAACATATTCTTTCTACCATCTGAAATCTAATACTTTCTGCCACTTTGCAAATGGTATACAGTATAAATTGCCAAGTCTTGTGGGTTGTGAGAGATCAGCTGCTAATTTAAGGCTGCTTTTGAGGGATGAATAACATTATATAGAATAAATAGAATATGCATAACGCAATGCCTTCAGTGCCTGTTTATCTCATGGCGTGGTAAAATGTTTTTGCATGCAATAATGCAACCAAATGGTATCTACTAGAATTCATTTGATATACCTTCACGCTTCATAAATAAGCAGTCTTTCTGGAGGGGATGGGTCTATGTGATAGTTAACATTGCTTTAAACACAATATTGTTGTGACAATTCTAGAGCAACGTATATGCTAACAGCTGCTCATTTGATTTTTAGTGACTGAGAAGGGATTTTCCTCCACCTCCAAACTGAATTTTCTCCATAAACTTTACTATCTTAATGCAGTCAACTGAAATTTTTTGTTATGAGTCATATATGGTACCTTCTCTATGAGACATACATTAAAATGGATGGAAAAACGTATCTCATCTGTACCTAAGTACCATGTAAGTGCTTTTTCATGAATAGGGCATTTCATCTTTCATCTAGTGCTGAGTGGGTGAAAGGAAACATACACAGCTGCATCCTGAAAAGACAAACCCAGTATTAGTGTGTCATTAAAGTTTCTTGTAAAATCAAACAAAAATTAGTCAACAAAAACTATTCATCAGCCAAATCACAACTGTAGCTTTGTTTCAATACTTTAAAAAAAAAAAAAAAGTGTTCCAAGCTTGGTAGTAACTTATAAACGTTCAACAACTTTAATTCTTTAAGCAACAACGCAGCAGATAAATCTTGGCCCATTAACCAAGAAACCACTCACTTGTTCCAAAGTGAAGTAGACTCAAAGGCCAAGTGGAGAACCCAAAAAGCGCTAGGTACTCTCAAGAAATTGTTAGTCATCTCTGTAAGAGTAACACAGTATCACCAGATAAAATTCCTGCAGGTAACTTCTGACTACAGTTAATTAAGCAAAACCTTTCCGACATAATATATTATACTGCTTTCAGCATCTTAGGAAAGTGTTTATTTTGCATAAGTCAAGCAACATTTACTTCCAAAGTCTACTACTGCTATTCATAAGTGTTTCATCAGAGGCTTAGACTACATCTTTCTTCCGTATCTCATGCTCTTTAGCTACACAAAAGTGCAACAATTTTTACTAACCAGCTTACAAGATACATCCCTCTGAAGATGTTTCTGCATGCCTATACTCTGTTTTCTCTTGCTAACAATATAGATCTTTATAGGCAGAGCACATACTTGATGTGGAACCTAATGCCATTTGATAATGGATTAAACACTCGTTAGCGTCCTCTCACATCATTAGACCATCACAGCTAAAGCACAACACTTCTATCACAAACTTCAAAGAAATCCAAATATCTTCATTTACTGATTTCCACTGTTATCAGGAGAACCTGTTGCATTCTTTCACCAGCCTCTCAAAAAAAATCACGGCTCCCGATACAATTTTCATAACAAGGGAAACTCCAGCCCAGTAATCTTGTAACTTCACAAAGATCCCTGTTTACAATAATTAAAAAAAAAAGGGGGGGGAGGGGGAGAAGCCATGTTATGTTTGGGACCCAGTAAGTAAATACTGCAATATCCAGAACAATAAGATAAATTGGTTCCCCAGCCACTGAGTCGACGACTCCCTTGACTTGACTGTGTGTTCCTGCAGGTTTTGCCCACGTTTGGCTTCAGTACACTCATTTTCCACTTGGAAAGAACACAACCACAAATACCTTTTTATGCTTTATGTTGCACTTAGCTAGGCTGCAGATTGTAAACAAACAAGATAAAAATCTGAGAACTTTCTTCACTGAATTTCCAGGAAAAGAAACCAGGAAAAATAAAACAAACCAAAAACCCAACTCTGCATAATGATGAATGTACCAAGAAAAATTTGGCATGCACCCCCTCACACCCTGCCTTTTCTGCAACATTTTCTGCAACATAAAGGCAACATTTAGCCTAGCAAACTAGATCGTCTTTATTTGTGGCGCAGAGGCAATCCGAGGCAAGCTAAGAGACTTTTTTTGCAATTGAGATATTAATTACTTCTGTTGTAGGGAGACTGTCTCAAACTAACCTTCCACTCTTATTCTGTTTAAACTGGAGAGGGGTCAAAACTCACTTTTTAAGGCCTTGCACTGAGAAATTAAAAAAAAAAAAAAAAATCCTTGATGGAGCTCCCAGATGGCACAACCAACTAATTCACACAGTGGTCCTTACTGATCCCTACCTGAACACCACCCGGGTGCTAACAGGGATGCCTGGGGCCAGGATGCTCCTCTCGCTTGTTCTGTGGGACAGAGCATCTCCCAAGATGGCCCAGGGGACACAGTTTTAAGGAGAAAGGGAGAACAACTGTTCTCAGATGCTCTGCTCCAGCCAGCTCTCCGATGCAAAATCCCTGTGTTTTTGGGGGTAGCAGGGCACAACTCAAAAGTGAACAGCAAGAGGTAAAGTGACGCTTTATTTTCAAACAGCAGTGCTTGCTTGTTGACATCCTTGGTTCTAAACAAATAGAGGACACGGAGTTGCCATAGGACATTGCAGCTGAAATTGGATCGACACTAGTTCTGGAGCTCAGGTTCCACTTCTTGAGACAAACCATTTACTGAAGGAATTCACAGAAGAGATGTGAAGTGACACAAACTCCACCAGCTGCAGTTGGCAGCCAGCTTTTCAAGAACAGATGCATGACTGTTAATGATAACCCAAAAAGCTTAGTTTCTAATGCAGAAAAATTGAGATAGCAGAGAACACTAGCATCTCCAGAATACACCGCACAAAATAATTTGCAAGGACTTATAAACTCCAACTTTAGCAGAATTAACATATCTAACCAAAAACCATCTCCAGCAAAAATTCCTCCCAAGTTTTGAAAGCATTTCCATATGTTACATTTCTCTGTTGCCAATAGCGTTTACTCTACCTTGAGTCAAACGCATGAATCTTTGATTTCATGGGATTAATTTAATAACTTGGTTTAGGCTGTTAATGCATCCAAAGCTTTCAGACATGCAGGAGACTAAGATGGCATCAAGAGCATGCAGATGCATTTGGAGGGGACTTTTTTTATGTGAAAGAAACCAGAAATTCCTTAATATATGTCTGAACCAGGGGCTACACTGAAATAAAAGCTTGCTAGGGTGTCCTAGGATGGAAGAGATGGCTTTTAAGCCTATTTATGGTTTCTAAGCACTACTGTATAATATAAACAACACCACCAAGGAAAACCCCTAAAACTCTACCAAACAAGTGACAACACAAGCATTCTAGGAAAGCAGGGTTCACTTCTCAAAAGCAAGACCCAACCACTACAAAACAATAAGAAATAAAATATATACATTATCTGCAGATAACAGTATAGAAATATGCTGTACTTAGCAGAAGAGCTCAGTCCTGGTGATGCATCAAACTGCAAGTCTAGAGGCAATAGCTCTTTTAGTGCCTCAGATCCAGGGAAATGTGAAAAATGGGTCTGTACTGACCTGTTCTATCCATAATGCCATCGAGCTGCACGTGGTTTTGTAGCGGCCACCGAAAGGAGCTGTATGGTTTCAGCACTGTAGGAGCTGCCGCGCGCTCGGTTTCCTCTAACACTTTCCACCCTTAAGAAGGGTTTTAACAAAACACAGCCGTTGCCACAAGAAGCCGTTATCAATCATTGTCTTCTACAAAGATCACTCCATGCCCACATCTAAAGACAGCAACATGAAATAAGTGCCATGAAATGCCACGTCTCCCATCAAAGCGTCAGGACTGTGACAGCAGCCGGCAGGAGCAGTTCCAGACTCCGCAACCCCTCCGCCCTGCGTTACGTCCTCTGCAGCGGAGGTCCCAGAAGAGCAAAGCTGCCTCCACCCCACCGGCTCTGGTTTGTCCTGGCTTCAAGAAGAAACAGCTCCAACACCAATCCAGCAGCCCTGTCACCCAGACGCAAGAGCCTCCCTGAGTCTGGGCAATGAGGCCGTCAACCAAATTGGGTGTTTTGCTTGGGTTTCTTAATCATGAAGTGCTGCGGTGCTCTCCCCGTGGAAGCCTTCCACCCTTTGGCCACATAATTGTTCTATGAGTTTCTCTCTTTGCTTAGGCTTTCAAGGGGGAGTTGGCATCTTGGCTGTGACCATCCCCGTCTGCATCTCCCGTGTCCTTCAGCAGAGCGGGTCCCGCTTCGCGCAGCCGGAGCAGAACCTCGAGCCAGGCAGAGCCAACAAGGGAGGGTGCCCAGCGATCGGCTCTCTGGCCCTGATGGACAAACTCTTTCTAGTGGACAAAACCGAAACCTACTATACGAATAACTGAGTCAGTCCTACTGTTTTTATAGCAGTTACTTCACCAGGATGTGCAGAAATTAGGCATGCTAGAAGATCATTCATCCTAGGTATGTAAGAGAAATGACGGTCTCACCACTGACCATTTGATTTAATTTACAATTTTCTTGCATGTTTAAATCCTGAAAAATGTCTTCAGGATCCAAACCATTTATAATCAAACTAAGTGACTTCAGAAGTTCAGAATAATCTAAACTCAGAAAATTTCAGTTCTTCTCATTAAGTGAAAAAATAAATTATATGCTGATAATATACCTCAGTTTCTTTATTGCACGGCTCAGTGTTATAAATTAGACTTCGATAATAGTAGCAAATCAGAGTAAAACCTTACAATTACATGCTTTCTCTTCCTTTACATGTGAAAACTTTGAAATTATTCTTACTCTTCCTCCTAAAGGTACAGGGCTAAGCTATGCCAACAAAGCTGATCTGGAACAGATAAAATGTATTCTCCAAACATGAATATTTAAATACAACATATGCATTATTTCATTCATCTTTTTATATAGAAGCTTCTGTCCAACCTGAAAAATGATTTAAATGAGTAAAGGCAGCAGTTTCACTGCAAACATTCAGGCCATACACAGCAGACTCAGGGGGATGCTAGAGTGCACTCAAATGTATCTCAGAGTTTGGTTAATGTCCATGTGCATCCGACCCTTGGGGCAAAAACAGTATTCGCTTTCTTGGACTAACTCCCAATGGCAGATGTCAGAGTGCTTTTCAAAGGTGCTTTTCAATTTGTGGATGACAAAATGACAGAGTACTGACATGCGTTACCTATACTACCATATGGCATAAAATGGTAGAAGTCCAAAACAAATCTAGTTCTCCTAACTCACCATGCAGAATCCCATTACATGGGGATTGAGGGACTTTGAACAAAATTCAGATATGTATCGTACATGATAGAAAGTCACCGGCAATCCAATTTCTAAATAAATCATCTAAGGCAGAAAGCATGGAATCTGAATTTCCCCAGTAACCATATTAAAACGGGAGTGAATTTCAGTCTTTCCTTAAGCTCAAAAGACAGGGAAGGTAATTTTTCTAACCTTCCCAAGCTGCACTCACGCTCCCCATCCCAGAGCCAGGCTGGGACCCTGCTACACGATGGTGGCAGTGAGCACTTTGGGCAGGTGGCATTTTTGGGAGCGATGGTGCAAGACCTGCAGCAAGGAAGTGAAACCCTTAGTCTCATAAACAACTCTTAGTTAAGAACTGGAGCCCTCATTAATTGGTTTCATACTATCTACTAAAACACTAATTCGCTGCATTTAGAAGTCGACACTATTTCTGTTAGTTAAGGAGTGCTTTGCTCACCTCCGTTTTTGCTCAAGCATAGAAGAAAAGGGTGGGGGGGAAAAGTCTGTGCCATATAGTCTGCCTCGAGTTAGTGAATGCCATGCTAGAGTACATTTTTCACCACAGATGAAAAATGAAGGTAGCTAGTCTTTCAAAACAGCTGCTCCTGAGGACTCAAAAGGAAAATAATTTGGAGAGCAACCCTCACATCATTCACTTGGAGCAAAGGATTGACATCCTCCAACTGTCATGAGATCCATAGAGTGAGTATGACTCCACCCCAAACTGAAATCTGAAGTAGAAGATACATTTAAAACATGAAAACAAACTACAATAATACCACTGAGGACAAAAACCGAAACATTAATCATTACCCTTTAGTAAATCACTCAATTTTCAGCTGTTCTGCTTCAAGTCCAGAAAATTAAATTTCCCCTTTCCAATGGTGCTGCCTTTGAGCACAGACCAAAAAATAAATGAGCACGAGGCTTATGTGACCAGAGAGCAGGAAGAAGGTCTGCACCTGTGGATTTAGCATCTCTAGTAATGAGAGGAAAAAAACCCACCGTTGAACACCATGACCCAGACCATGTGCCCTGTGCTTGCTCTCACTGGTGAACAATCAGTCATCTCATCCCGCTCACCGATACTGCTCACGCTCACTGGGGTCAGGAAAAACCCCTTTGCGCTGGGTACCAACTGTCCATTTTCCACTTTAAGAGATATAATACCGGTTATGTTTATTTACCCTTTTCTCTGAAGCCTTTAAACCCTGAGGATAAATTGCATTGTTCTGTAAGCGGATGCTGTTCTCTGATTTTAGAAGTGGTCCTCCCCCTGTCTACACACACTGCCACCTTGCTTTCAGTCCTGCGTGACTTTAAGACTCATCTCACTGCTTTTGACTTGGCTGAAGAGGAACATATATTTAAGCCACTGGTTCAAGTGTCTTTAATGATAGTACAGTCCATAACAATAAAACTGTCCTTTCCATAAAATGTACTTTCATCCTATTGAAAATTTAGTAAGCCTATTCATTATTTTCTTAAAGACTGAATTTCAAAATGTCACTGATGACATTTAAGGCTCATAAAAAATGCAAGCCGATCTTATCTGTGAGAAATGAGTTTATACAATCTATTTTAAGATGAAAATATTTATCAAGGAAGACAGTTGCCCATTGTGAATACAAACAGAAACAAAGCCACTTCTAGCAAGTTGCTTTTTTTTTTTAATCTTTTACATACCAAAGGCGTATTTCTCCCAAGCACAGTGGTGCACAAAATAAGTGACATCTGGTGGCTATACGCTGTAATATAATAAGGCAACTCATTTCAAAGCTGTTAACCAATTCAATTTTTAAGTTTACTGCTTCTTAGTAAAGCTTTCTAGATGTTTTATTTATTTATTTTGACACAGATACTTCTGAGACTCCTAGGCATCACAGTCCCTATGCATGGTGACAACTGGTGTAATCTAATTAAAGTGGGATTGTCATATTCACATCAGGCGAAACATGACTCAAAAAAAGGAATTAGCAAAACAGCACCAAGATTTAGCTGGGGGACACCAGAGAGAATTGTACAGAGCCAGGCTGTAAGAAAAGGCTGCACAGACTTTTGCAAAGGAAATCCTTCAAGTCCTCAAAGTAATTAATATCAGCCCAGGTTTCTCTGAATTGTTTTTCATTAGGGTTTAATTGAACAAAAAAGAAACAGCTGTAACTTTGATTCTGAGCTTAGCGGCATCCTGGTGCCTTACACTTATACAAATCTGAAACAGCCCTTCCACTTTTCATACCTTGTTGCTCCTCAGCAATGGTCACATCTAATCCAGCCAAGCCCGCTGCACCTAAACCTGCACTCCAGATATAAAGCGAGCACAGCTCCCCTTCTAACTCCTACAGCCCAGAAATAAAGCTCTCTTGTAGAAAGCTATAAGCCTCTCTTGGATAATTAATATATATACTGTCAGTCAGATACAGTTAAAATTACCAAATTGCTAGCACTGCAGTTTCAAGGCTTGTAACACCAATTTCTTCAGTAATAAGTATTTATGGAAAAAAAATCTCGAAGCACTAACAGAAATGAGATTAAATATAAACAGACTCTAAATATTTATCAGCAGAGGAAGTTCAAAAATATCCCTGCAAAACTAAAGCGGATGGCAGGCTAAATCCAGAGCCATTGAGCGTTCTTCGAAGGATGTGCCAGGAGGAACTTCATTTTCAGTTTGACATCGCTAAATCAAATTAATTCCTTCCTCCTATTCAATTGCTACCTAAAAATCCTTGATGCCAAAAGGACAACGCTAAAAATGTCCCTCAAACCATGCCTGAATGCTGCACTTGGTGCAAAAGCCTGCCCAGGCTCCTACCCACACAATGCAGTCGTGCAATACTTTAAATAAAGCGTCAGACTTTGGGGCTTTCCATCACTTTTAAGGCCTGAAAGTCCTTACCAGGAATGTCCACCTGCACGGTCAGCTTCCCTTAGCGCTGAAAGGAGCACACGTCTGCAGTATCTCAATAAAAGGGGACCTCTGGGATAACACAACTACTGACAGATTATTTCAAAGAGAAATATTATTTCCTTTTCACATACCCTCATCCCCACCAGACATGATCTTCAGCTTAAGGCTTCCTGGCTGAACTAAAGAACAGATGCACAGAAAAGTGCAGCTGAATGACTTCAGCTCCAGTCACTCATCGAGAAGAAAACTTTTTAAGATCCCATTTCAATTTATATTTTTTTTAAATCCTGGCATGCTGAAGTCAGCAGGAAGACATTTCATTGACTTTAATGAAGCCAGAGGTTCATCCTGAGAATTGCCATTTGGAATGAACACAGCATTTATATTATCTCATTTCAAACCCGCAATTTTTCTGTTCAATGCAACTTAATGATATTTGCTATTTCAGAATTACTTGTTATCTTTAAAAATACACAAAGAAGGTTATTAAAATGCTGCAGTGTAAAATTTTTAGTGATTATGGCTGGGATATTCTTGTTTCATTAACAGGCAAGTATTTTTAATGCACAAATATACATTGTCATAAAGTTTCAGTTCATTTTCTGTTATGGAAAAGCCTTAGCGTCTAGGAATTGTAACAGTCCAACAAAAATTACTGTTGATATTTACATGCTTACCTGCATTTTCACAGCACATTTTTAAGGGCTTTTTTTTAATCTTTTATTATCCAATGTACTAGTGCAGCAAGACACTGAAAAACTGGATTCGTTACTACACCCACTTAATGGATACCATTAAAAGAAAAAGCTATCGAAACTCAGCCGAAGCTTTTTATGCATTCCCCTGTATTACACCACGCTGAGTTATTGCAGCGTTGTAACTATGATATCAAACTACAAGAATACTACAGTTTTAAAGCTTTACACAGAAATAAGCAGCAGGTGATTCAAAGCCATCTAAGAAGGACATTTTACCCAAAGAGTTACTGGAATCTGTTTTTTTTAAAAAGAAATGTAGCGGGAACTTAAGCTAAAAGCTACTCACTGGCTAGTACCAGAGCGTTACAGCAGAGCGCTGCTTAGGTTTTCCAGCCTTACCACTACAGCCGCACACTTTGTCGAGCAGAGGACTCTGACCTTCTCCAAAACAACTGGAAAACACTTTCAGTGCCTGTGATTTGGAGGAGCCAGATTCTGGTCCCCCTTACACCAGCGAAAACCAAGAGCTGATTTACTCTCCATCTACCCTAATGCAAGAGAAATCCACTTGGGATTTCCATGGATACCAATATATATCCTATTTTACTATGCTGTGTGTTTTTAATATTGCTGATCTCCTCAGCAATGTTCAAAAATCCTCTCCGAAGAGTTAAACACTTCAATATTTAAAATAGCCTGATGTTAGACAAATGAATTTTTCCTCTTCCCTGTAACGAGAGGTTCCACTGTTCCCTTCTGTTCATCTCTCACATCTCATCTCTTGTTGAAACTGTTTTTAAAGCTGGTATAAATAGCTTTGCAAAGTAATTCTAATACTAAATGTCAAAAGCGATAGTGCTTTCATTCTGATTTATCCTTATCTGTTCCTCAGGCAAGTTAATCCTCAACCTGAGATACTGTTTTCATAGCTCTATAATTTATGAAATTTTTCATCTAAATTATTTACTTTATGAATGGCTCCGACGAGTTGCTCAGGGCATAAAGCTGTAATACTCGATGCTGAAGTGCTCAAGAACGCGCTTTTGTCTTTCTAAACGAAGAGACCACCACTGCACCTCGTGCTGTAATGGCTATTGGTAGCCTTTAATGCACAGCAATGGTTTTACCCGGACTTTTTAGCTGACCTCTGCACTTGCAATAGATGCAGATACAACCCAGACATCACAGCGTTATCCCAGGCCGGAGCTCCAGGGAGCCACAAAAGAAGCAGAGAGTCCCTGATCCTGAGCACAACCTCACAGTGTGACCCCACACTCCATCGGGGAGCTGAACGGCACCAGCTCCGCACGGGCTCAAACCCCCTGCACGCAAGGAACCTGCTGCTCTTCCACCTCAACAAAGCAACCTCCAAAGTCCCTTCAGAAACGGCCCCAGGAACCTTCCTCAGGCTTCAGCAATCAAGCCAGAAGGATGAACTGTACAGCAGCCGTCCTACAAATGTACTGACCGGGGACTGAAGACAGAAGAAGAACACGACCGCCAGCCTAACGTTGTGAAATAGATTTATGAAAAGCTGAGCTTTCAGAGTGCTCCTTGAAAATCCTAGAAATTTCAGGTTCATTATCCATTTAAATTATTTAACATTAACGCTATCTATTGAACATTATCTTTTTAATAGCTGCGTAGCTCAGCCAGAAGACAAATATCTCAACTAACAAGTAGCCAAAATCAAAGCGGCTGAAAAGGAATATTAGATAAGGCATCTGATGGACTTGCAAAAAAGTGTTGGTTTTAAGACCTGTTAAAAGAATTTTCAGGAGACAAAGCTCCCCTGTGAAGAGCTGGCCCCGCAGGCAAACCCATCTCATTTCATAATATATACTGCTAATAATCTATTAAACTATCCTTCTCCATTTCCTCCCATTTCTGCTTTATACAGTCAAACCTCCTGGCTGCATCAAACAAGAGTCCTTCTTCTCTGGGCTAACAAATTCCAGCGCTCATAGCCATTTATACCTTAGCTTAGGCGCAGCAAAGTAAATACCAGGTTCTTACATTTTCTTCAAATCATGTGCAAAACCTTCCAGAATCCTGATTTCTATTACTTTTTTTTTTTTCCTGAGGTCCCCCCTATTTGTTGTTATCTCACTACTAATTCGGTACCAGATCTAAAGCACTTTAAAGTGCTTTTTTCCCCGTGCTGCTCCAAGACGTGAGCCCTAACTAGGCACGCAGAGCACGTAAGGACACCATGATCTTCAGACATCTGAAACCACCCAATATTGCAAACTCACATCTAACGTGCCGCCCACTTTCACAGCACATTTCCAACACTACCAGCCACCAGGTTTCTTCCACGCCCTAAGTACACACATTACAGATAAATCTTTATTATTTTCCCTATGCATCTTACAGAAGCTCACGTTTTTTCAAACCAGATAAATCTTTATTATTTTCCCTATGCATCTTACAGAAGCTCACATTTTTTCAAACCAGTTTTATCTTGTTTTCTCTGTACATCTTTGAACCTTGCATTTTGTCTTCACTCTTTTTGTTTATCTCACAGTTCTTCCCAGTTAAAACTCACCTGTAACGCAAAGACTGCCGTTATTTGAAAGAAATGTCCTTCCCTATATTCCATGCAATACTGAGAAGCTACCAGGTCTAACTTAAACTTGGTGTATTTAAGCCATGCACCAATATATGCAAAAAAAATGATAATACAAAAGCCTTTTTCGATCTCATCAGTTTTTCTAGTTTTATGGTAAGATAGCGGGGTACATTCAACCACACCGAACATCAAGGTTTTTTACAGGAAAAATAACTCCTTGTGAAACATATTTTTCCCTACTGGCAGGCGTGAAGCAAATGAAAAGATGTCACGTTTAGTATTTTGGTATTTAGGTATTGATCTGCACCTTGTACAGTGAGGAACGACCTACCTTAGACACAGAGCTGGCGCAAAACCCCCACACTTTTGTGTAAAATGGTGTGCACATTTGATGAGTCCAAATGATGGCACGTTCAGTTTTAGAATAGAGAGGGTGTATTTAGCAGCGCTTGGCATATAGAAGAAAAAAGGCCTGTGTCACTTCCCTACCTCTCCATCACCACATTTCTTCGCAGGACGGCGCTCCTTTCAAAGGAAAGCCATTACACGCAAGGCAGGCACCTTGGCAGCCAAGTGCCTTTCACCATCCATAACGCTGCCGGGGCTGCAGCGGCTTCCTTCAAACCCCGGGAGGAAGGCTGGCTGCACCAGGAGCTCCAGAAATGTCTCCGGAGCTGGGTTAGCTTACGCGTGCCACCTCATTTCTGGCAGGTTTGTAAGGAAACCAGCAGGCTTGCCACTTCAGAGGTTTGGAAACCGTGTTTCAGCCAGTTCCAGCTCTTGGGGGAATTTTAAGAACCTGGATCTGTGAATGAGAAGAGGCAGGGCAATGGGTTGGGGCTGGCGAGTCCATGGCCCCTGGCGTGCTGCCACGGAAGTCAAGCGCTGGGACAGAGCCTGCCACGGACCTAGTCACCTTCCCCACCACATCTGGTCTCTCACCACCACCACCACAGCTGCCTTGTCATTGCCACCAGCCACCGGTACACAACTGGA
This sequence comes from Ibycter americanus, assembly GCA_035590275.1. Taxonomy (NCBI): domain Eukaryota; kingdom Metazoa; phylum Chordata; class Aves; order Falconiformes; family Falconidae; genus Ibycter; species Ibycter americanus. Next base: position 49,248,603 of record JAVJGI010000065.1, read on the forward strand.
CATCATTTTTCTTCCCGTTTCTTCTCACAAGGTATCACGCGCATCATCTGGTTGTCCCTTCTTACAGAGGATGCCACCCTCCTTCAAACGAGCACTTACAGGCCACGTTCAACAGCTGCCGGGAACCAGGTGTAACACAAATTAATAAATATTCCATGGAAAAGCTACATTAACTGCTTGCCCCTAAAGTGCTGTTTAGGGGCATGTCAGGCACAGCTGTGTAATCAAAGGATTACAGCGCTCCCATTGCAACGCGCCTGCCGCACGCCAGCTCCTCGGGAGCTTGCCTGTCTCCCTCGCATGTAAAAACCAAATCGAGTCACCAGGACAGAATTGTAATCGTGTCTTTCAGCCTGGGAAACACAAATGAAAAGGTCGTGGGGACAAACAGCCAGTGTGACTGTACAACACACTTTCTGTTAGATATATGGACAGCCCTACATATTTTTAAGGGAACGAGTCGACAATGCTATATATAATTAGTCAATTGTAAAGAAATTGCAGTGTAAGTGGAGGCATCAGTGTAACTCAGGCAGCTTTGAGATAAGAACTTGTAGAAGCTTACAGATCCTTTCCCCTTGCATGAATAGCTGTATTTAGACTCCAAATCTGGCAACACACTTCGTCAGTAAGAAAAACAGTGCAGTTAGCTAAAAAAATAATAAAGAAGAAATACTAATTTGTGGGGGAAAGCAGTAGGAAAAAATGCACTCTTATTGGAAATCTATCTTGTCTCTTCACAGCACTTTGGTTTCTTCCAGCTGAGCAACATAACTCCAGCCAAGGAGTGAAGTGGGAATTCAGAGTTATCTCTCACTGTGCAAGGTACAGAGGAAAATAAGTGGGTTAAGGGTGGAATTGAAGCCTGAAGACAGCAATTAAGGAGCCTGGTTCAAACCAGGGTACAGCTCCTGCAAACTCGATAAGACATTGGAAAAAGGGTGATTCACATCACCCAAGTCAAGCATCCAGAGTAGTGCTGGATGATTAAGTAGCACATTTCCTTGAAGTTTCTGATTGTGGTATATACAGCCTTTAAGGACACAGTAACTGCGAGAGTAGTTAAGAGTTAGGAGGGAGAGGAAGAATACTGGCACCTGCTTAACTCATAGCTTTCTTCACCTGAGTGATGTATCTGTAGGAAAAGAGAAACGCAGTTGCATGCTCTAACTGTCTAAATCAATATGTCATTCAGGCAAGATCAGAATGCGTCTGCTAGCTTACCTCCAGAGAAAGTATATCGGAACGAAATGGTAACACAACGCTGAGTTACAGCTTCTTAGGATTTTGCTCCCATGAACACATGAGGAAGCACTCAGCATAGGAAAAGTAGTTAATAGTAAGAAGGAATCCCTTCCTAGCCCACAGAGGAATTTGATAAGAAATCTGTGTTGGGGGGCAGAGGGATTGCAGTATAGTGACTAGCAATGCCTCATGAACTTTGGAAGAGTTTGCTGTCGTCCACCTAACAACTTGATCTGAAATACAAACCAATACTTGGAGAGACACTTCAGCGCTGGGACACAGTCCATCTTTAAAAACATGTGCAATAACACTGACACCACCTGGGCTACCAACATAATCTTTGCTGAAACTCCTGGTTCTCACAAAGCTCCTGCCACAGGTTGCTTAAAATAATGTTGAAATATAAGCAGGATCTTATTTGCACCTCTCTGACTATGCCTACATAATCCTATCCTTCCCAATGCTGCTAGTGGATTACATAACTTCATCCTTCCAATTTAACCACGTGAAATCATTAAAATACAAGAGTCTGCCTCAACCTTCTCATTTATACTATTGCCAGATACCTAGTTTTAGTCTAGCAACAAAATCCATTACTGTCTTCCATTGCATTAATGGAATGGCATGTACATCTCCACTGTTTCATCATGTTCCTGCTACAAACCACCATATAAAATGCTCTAAATTAGAGATTAGCCCTTCTGTTACAAAATCTGAACCGTAAAACTATTTTGTTATTGATTTCAGAACTGCATGGTGACTGCACTTACAGACACAGGATCTAAGGGCCATTTAAGAAAAAAAAGAAGGTAGTTTCACTACTAAATCTTCGTACAAGTAGTTTCCTCTTTTCTGCATTCAAATTGATTTTCTTTCTTTTGGCATGTGAAGAGCCAGATGAATCCTCTGACTCAATGCCCAAGAGTGAAATGGCACCAGCAGCAGTAGAGAAGCTCTCAGGGCAAGAGACGTGTGACAACATTTTAATCACTGGCAAAAAGAAAAAGCTTCAGGACAACTATTCCATTAATATTTACTGTTTATAAGGGAGTGTGTTTATATATATGTGTGTGTGTATATATATGTGTGTGTGTGTGTATATAAAATACATATATCAATGTATATAAATAGCATAGATACAAATACATATGTATAGTTCATAGATATATGTTGTGACCCCTTACGGATGGAAATTCCCTTTTTGTCAGAGATCAAGTAGTGCCCAGTTAGCATCAAGTGCAGTGCTGTTCAATTAGGCGTTTGTTTACACAAAGGAGTGCATACGATTTTCAGCTAAACCTTAAAAATATTTACTCTTCATGAACAGCTCCAGCAAAGTCTGAGATTTAATCTGTAATCTGCTCAGCTGACTACTCTGCTTTTTTTAGTCACAAGATACAAAAGGCACACGTTTGTTCTGCAGGAGATTATCACAATTTTTGGTCTGGTTAACAAACAATTCAAGAAGTGAAACCAGTCGTATGTCATATGCAAGCAAATCAATAGTGAAGAGAACTTTAGGCCATAGAATTACATAATAATAATTAAAAAAAAAAAACATTTCTGCATCTGAAAGAATTAAAAAAAAAAATACATTTCTGCATCTGAAAGTTTGGTAGGTGTTGAGATGCACCATCCAAGAAATACTATCTATTAACCTACAAACCTAGCTGTGTCTCTAAGAAAGTCAATTCACTGCAGAGTACGGCTGTGGTGTTACAATGAAGCAGCACAGGGAAAAAAAGAGAAAAAAAATCAAAACCCAACCAACAAACAAACAAACCCCCCCAGAAAAAAGCAAAATCATCCACGACACCACCAAAGTTCAGCTGGCGGATTGTTGCTTAACAGACTCTAACCATAATAACCCGCCACTGAACCCTGACTGCATTCCCAGCAAAAGCATGCTACGGAGCTATTTTTAACAGCCAACAGCTTGCATTTAAGAAATACCCCTCTTTCCTTAAAAATCTGCATCGCTGAATGGCAACATCCATCCACGGCTTAATTCCAGGTAGGATGCGCTGCCGGAATTAGATGAACCTTTCCGGGAAAGCCGCTTCCCCAGCGCCAAACCACCCCAAAAGCAGCGCAAGGAGCCGATGCGCCCCGGCAGGCGGCGGGGACCTGCCCAGCACCGGGCGCGGTGACAGCGAGTGGCGTTATCCCTGTCACCATCCCGCCCCCCCGGGGCGCCAGCCGGCTCGGGGGCACGTTGGGAAAAGTGTGTGTGTGTGTGTGTGTGTGTGCCCCCCCCTCACCCCGCCGCCAAGCACCGGGGGATGCTGCACCCGGGAGCAGCTGCCGCCTGGAAGAGCTTTAAAGTCGGGCTGTCTCCTGCTTGCTCGCCTGCCTCCGCTCCCTTTCCCTGGAAAGAAACACTAACGCTGCAAATACAAATATTTTTCCACAATCGCCTGGGTTCCTCCGGCCAGAAATCCCAAAGTGTTCAGCTGTCTTGTCTTCTTCCTTAGGGAGACCGTGGCACGAAGCAGGGAGAGCAGCCTCCGACACGGAGCACCGGAGTTTTAGGGTGACAAACTGGCCATTTGGGCCGGTTTTGGGACGGCCAGGTGGAGCCAATGAGCCTCACAGGTGCTCAGCATTTAATTACGCTCTTCGCTTCACATTCCTTCCTTAATCAGTTAATGCATGAATCCCGGGGGACAACTGGCCTCGGGTGACAGTTTCTGGGAGAACAAGGGTCTCAGGAATCGAAAACATTGCACAGAACAGAAACAAGGGCAGCATCGCATCCACCGGCTGCCTGCCCAGGGGGGCTGTGCCCCCCCAGCTCAGCAGAAGAGATGCTCACTGCGTGGCCCTGAGCTGCTCCCAGGCTGATGTTCAGCACGGCAGCACGGTCGATGAAAACAAACCACACGGTTCGTTAGCAACGTGCTCAAAGGTAATCAACGACCCCCTCGTTATTTCTCTCCTAGGAGCAGAAAAGAACTTTGCCCGGGCTCCGTTACGTGCTCCATGCACTGCGAGGGATGCACAAAGTCCGAGGCAGCACAGCTGGTACATCAGGGACATCCCCACGCTGGTGCCGGGAGAGATTCTGGCCTTGCTGGCAGAAAATCCGCCTCAGCAGGGTTAATCTCTGCTGCCTCTCCCCCTTTAGCTGACTGATTGCTCAAAATTACCATATAGATTGAGAAAGCCAGGCCTGTAATTTCACAAGAGCTTCTGCCAGCTTCCTCCAAGCATCTGGAGACCCTCAGCCAGTCTCGACCCCTGTCTGGAGCTGCTTTCCTTGGAGACCAACTCTGGCCTCTTCCTGCTGAGAGGAGCAGCTGATGTTTCCAATTTGGAAGCAAAACAGGCAAGACAGCAACCTACCCCAGCCACATCCCATTCCCCTGCCCTGCGCCGTTCCCCCCTTTCTCTGCTAAATCCATTCCTCCTAAACCTGAAACAAAATCACTTTCCAGGGCAATAGCCATCCCCTGCCCCACGCTGTTCGCCCGGCTACGCTCCTCCCGCAGCCCAGCCGGGGCAGGAGCCACGGGCACAGCTCCGCATCCATCTGCTGCACCAACAGCCCCGCACATCGTTAATTCCCAGAGTATTTATTCCTGCCTGCCCTAGGCCAACCTATAAAGCTGCATTGATTTTGTGATTGCACAGAGTAAGACAGCGCCCTTTTCCCAGCCTTGCAGCATCCTTTCTAACCCACACGGATACGAGCAGGGAGGCACAGATTCCAGCCTAGGTTTGAGGCACAAAAGCCCCGCTCCCCTTTTTGGCTAGAGATAAGGCAAGACCAGCAGCACAGGCTTCCAGAACAGGACCTACTTCTGCTGCAATCCAGAATCAGAGCCACCATCCCATGCCTGCAAACCCCAGCAGCGCTGGCAGCGGGCACCCACGCAGCCCTGGGAGCAGCGGAGCCCCCCCTTACACCACCGCTGGCCTTTACTTGGGAGCAGGGATGAAGCACGGACCTCGCTCTCCACGGCAGCGATGTTTGGGGGGGCCTGCTGTGTCTCGTAACAGCAATAAATGTCTGGGGTGCTTGCTGTTCATCATCGCAGCGGGAACTACACGGGAGGGGAAGAAAAGAGGAAGAACCCTGCAGAGCTCCAAGGAGCCTAGAGTCCGTGGAGAGAGCTTGGAGACCGACAGGGCTCAGACAAACGGGATTTTTTTCTGCGCAGGGTTGGGGAGCGGAGGGGGAGCTATGAGAGCGGGCGAAGCACAGCAGTGCCTGGGGTGGCAGCGAGGCACGTCCATGGCAGGGGGCAGGGGCAGCCACCTCTGGCCCCAGACAGGTGCCTTTTGGGTCCTCCCTCCCCAAACACTTCCTCAGGTTGGGAGCCAAGTCCTGGCCAGCCCCAAAGGCTCACCTCCAGGTCACAGCACAGCCCTGCCCCTCGCCCGAGCTCGCAGGACAGGCTGCCAGCTGCTGCTCCTCCTCTCTCAGCAGCAACTTCCAATTTCCATTAAATTCAGATTTTAATGCTCTTTTTCCCCCTAGTCCCTGTGTATCCAGGCTTAGTGAGTGGTTTGGGACACGGGTTATACCTGATGGGTCCTGGATACTTCTCCTTAGTTAATGAATTCTCTCTTCATGTAGCCAGGCAGCTAATGAGAAAACATCGGACCCCCAGTACCTCCACAGCAGCAGAGACACCCGGAGCATTAAAGATGCCAGTTTGTAACCTCACTCCACAATCCAGCTCACACTGAATTGGATTTGAGTTCCTATTTACTTCTTTTATTCTTATCTAGGCTGCTCAGCGCTGACAGCCCAAAAAAACCCCACTTATTTTCACAACCTGTCTGCAGGGCGAACAGATGACGCTGCTCCCTGTCCACCCATGGCAAAACCAGAGCTCCAGAAAGTGAACTGGCTCACCTGGGATTACAGGGCAGGAAGGGCAACAGCACGCACCGGTCCTGACTCACATTAATTTCACATTAATTTCACTCACCCCTGAAATACCGGCAGGGATGTAGCAGTACACTGTATGACTTTAGGATGGGAGAAAGGGGAAAAAAAAAAAGTAAAAAAAAATTCAAACCATTCTAAAAGCAGTAAACAAGGTGTATTTTTGCCAAAGCAAGCTCGAGCTACACCAGTTTGGAACCGTTGTCCATTTCCCAGACTGACCACAGGAACGTCTGTAATGTGCCGAGGCCGGTGCCATAACCTGGAAGTTTTTGGTTTAGCTCATTGTCACAACCTCGTCTCTTCCGATGCCAATGCCAGGAAGGTATCGGCCATCCATGCGACCGGTCAGGCCCCAAGGCACGGGTGGGATTGTCCAGCTGGAGGGAGCTGGGATACTGCACCCTGGGAGCCCCAGCGCCTTGGAGCTGGGGACCGTGCCATGGTCCCCAACACAAGTTAAATGCAGACATAACTGGGGAAAAAAATAAAAATCACATCATCCTCTCCACTGTCTTCCTTTTGCAGGTTCACCCTGCAACTTATCATAGATCACAGGGATACACGGAGCTACTCGCTTCTCTCCAGTCTCGTGGATTAAGCCCCAAAATTTTGCCACGAGTATCAGTACACTCTTTAAAAACAGGGAGGCCAGGACAGTACTGCTTTGAAAAAAGCTGGGTACTCTCGGCTCCCTCTCACCACCAAGCCAGGAGTCCTAAAGTAAAGCACAACCATACCACGTGTTCTACAACACCCTGCTTTTACTATGGGAAATTATCTTTTATATATATTATATATTGCAGCAACGTTCAAATGAAATCAGTCATGTTGGGCCTCCTAGAAACACGCCAGAAGATCGTCCCTGTCTCAGAACGACGACTCCTTCCCTAAGTTAGGCTGTGCCGTCCTCCCAGAGCTGAAAAGCCCCAAGACTGTCTTGGTTTGACAGCTAGCCACTGCTGCCGCACGCGGAGATGGTTATACATGAGGTTGATTCACTTCGATTTTTCTAGGGGAGCATCGACCTTTGAGATATGGTGCGCTCTGCTCCCCTCCCACGCTGATTATGCTGTAACTTGACTATAATTTGGCTCTATTTAATAATTACCGTTACTCTGTAATTACCGCTTTCTGATTTTTCTCTTTGTTAACGTTTGCTGGGGAGGGGGAGAGGCTTTTCTGCTGTGCCAGAGAGCTAAAGATGTCTCAGATTCAAGACGAGGTGGATGTGCCGCTTGCTGCTGCGGTGTTTAACCAGGCACCGATCAAAACACCTTTCTCAAGTCAACCGTGTCAGAGCCGGCAGTGAGATGCTGGGGGCTGTTCACTTGCTGTTTCTCCCCCCCAGCTAACCAGACACAAGGAGAGGCTAATTAAATACTTATACACACAGGAGAGGCTAATTAAAGAGTACAGGTGAGCAAAGAGCACTGCCGAAGAAGCCATTATTATTGAAATGAGACAGCAAGGGAGGCAGTGCGGAAGGATCCTTCATGAAATGGGGGAGGAAGGGAATCAGAGGGAGAACAAAGTAAAAGGGGGAAGAAAGAGTCTAGGAAAAGGAGGAGGACCTGACTGATGGAAGATGTGGCGGAGGCGCAGAAACCAAAACAACAGTGTTCTTGCTTTAACACCTGATTTTTCTCCTCTACCCTCAGTCTGAAGGGCTCAGGCACCCTCGTTCCTAAAGGCTCCAAGCAAACGGTCCGACATCCTGGGGCTGAAGCACAGTTCGTGTTCATCAGCTCAGCCCTCAGCTGTGCGTGTCCCAGCTTAGAGAGGCTGGCTCTTGCTCCAGGGGCCAGAGCAGACCTTCAGCATGAGGAATCCTTCCTGGAATCCAACACACTCCAGACAAGCGCTACCAAGCACAGCCTCAGGGCTCCAGGGAAGGTGGCTGCATACCTGTTCAGACCTGCAGGATAATTTGCCTGAGCAACAAAGAGACGGAGGTGAGCCTAGGAGAGTTATCCTAGCAAGGCCATTACCTCCTTCCTGCACAGCCCACTAGAAATGTGGGTTTCCCTAGCTAAAGGCTGCTACACAGCACAGCGCCATCCCGCTGAGCACAAGGCAGGATTATCTAGTTCTGCCAGCAGCAGTTATCACCAAGTAAGCAGTTGCATTTGGCTTGTGCCCATTTAGCAGCTGTGGGCTGATGGCCTTTTGGACACAGGCAGTGGCAAAAGCAGCCTCTCTCTCCATGAGCACAGCTGCGTTTTTACTTCACTGACTATGGAGAGGCTCTGCAGACCACGCAAGTCTCTGCTTTCCCAGCTGAAGTCACAAGAAAAGTGGAATTCCAGCCCTTGCATTTTCATCTTTTGTGGAAAGCCTTTTCCCATGGGTCAGCTAGAGAGAGCAGCGACACAGATCTCTACTGCCCACCAGGGCTGGATCTGAAACAGAGTGTTACAAACCCACGTATCTGAACCCCTTGAGGCACGTGGAAAAATCACTCTGGCTATTCCATACAAACTCCTGCCCAGACAGAGAGTGCAATAGCCACATAATCCCCAAACTCCTCAGAAAACAGGCAACTGCAGTAAGTGTGCCAGCTTCCATCTCTCCTCGAGACCATCCCACCACCCTTTTCCCAACCCTGTCTCAATCGAACACATTGCTGGTGAAAGGTGTGATCTTCTCCAGTGAGACAGTCGTTTCACACTCCTGGTGCATCACTGCAGGCAAGGCATCCACAGGGCAGGCATTGTGAGAGGACTTGGAGACCTGAGAAACATGGTCAAAGGACACCTCGTTGTTTTCCATCAGCAGAACAGCATGGGGAAGGAGCTGGGGGTAGCTGAGGGTCACCACTTCCTTCTGATAGGTGGTGTCACGGTGGTAGGAGACCAGCTCGTTGCTGAAGTTCACTGTCTCCACAGCATTGCTGGGGCAAAGGCAGCCACAGCCCAAGATGGTTGCAAAAGCTCTCCGGAAATCTGCATTGAAGGCATAGATGATAGGATTGAGAGAAGAGTTGGCCCACCCGAACCAGACAAAGATGTTGAAGACCGTCTCACTGACACAAGGTAGCTTTCCTGGCTCATGGAGGTCAACACTACAGAAGGGCACCATGCAGTTGAGCACAAAGAAGGGCAGCCAGCAGAAGACAAAGATGCCCACGATGATGGAAAGGGTCTTGAGGACCTTGGTCTCCTTCTTGAAGGAGTTCTTCAGGAAGGCCTCGTGAGGGCAGTCGCTGCTGTGGCAGTTTTGGGCATGTTCCACCGCCCTCTCCAGGGAGGAGATCCTGCGGATCTGCCGCTGGGCAATGCGGAAGATGCGAGTGTACGTCACAATCATGATGGCAACAGGGATGTAGAAGCTAATGAGAGACGATGAGATGGCGTAAGTCCTGTTGAGGCTGGAATCACAGTTCTCCTCCTCCCTGGTGACGTTAAAACCTGGCTCCTGTTGGCTAAGTCCCTCACGATCCTTGTGCCACTTCAGCTGCACAGGGATGAAAGAAATCAAGAGGGACAGTAGCCAAGCCACTCCGATCATGACAAAAGCCACGCACTGTGTCATCTTCCTTTCATAGCGGAAGGGATTGGAAATGGCCCAGTAACGGTCCATGCTGATGATGCACAAATTGAGGATAGAGGCTGTGGAGCACATGATATCAAAAGCCACCCAAACATCACAGAAAGCCCCAAAGGGCCAGAAGCCCACCACCTCGGTGGCAGCCTTCCAGGGCATCACCAGTAGAGCCACGAAGAGGTCAGACACTGCCAAGGAGATAACGAAGAAATTGGTGACCTTAGAGCGCAAGTGTCTGAACTTGACCACAGCCACACACACCAAGGTGTTGCCCAGGAGCGTGGAAAGGATGAGAAGGAAAAGTAAGGCAGCTGTCACCACACGGAAGGACAACTCTGAGTTGCTTTCCTCTGCCCAGCTCTTCCTACTGCTGGTGTCGTTGATCACATCCTGCCCATCTCCTTCTGCAGAGGAGTAAAAACCATCCATGGGTTCCCCTTTGTTCCAGTCCCTTGAGAGGTTTCACAGCTGTTCAAGTCCCCATCAGCATCCAAACCGCCTTTTTTTACTGCTCCGCTGACATCTCAGAAGCACCAGCTGCAGTCCTCCCAGCTCTCATACCCAGCCAGGCAGCCCAGCACAAGGAAAAATGCTCGAAGCTCTCGTTCCTTTCCAAGTCTCGCCTGACAGCGTGGCACTTGTTTTTTTCCCCTCTTGCCTCCCACCCCACTTCTCTTTCTTTGCAGCCTGCTGCTCACGAAAGAGCTGGCACTCACCTCCGGCACTCGAGTGAGCTGGGAAGGCTTTGCTGCAAGCCTTCCTCTCTCTTCTCTCTCGGCAGCTCTTCATCCCTTGTTGATCTGTGCCTGCTACAGAATCCCAGTCAATCCCTTCTGCACTGGCCAGGCTGGGACTTGCTGCCAGATGCAAGAGGGAATCCGAGCTCTCTCTGCTCTTGCAGACGGACCTTCTCTGCTCATAAAACAGGCTGCTCTGCTCTCTGCTCTTCCCTCTTGCTAATTGCCTCCGGATTTCACACAGGTGAGGTCTGTCTCTGCCCACACACCAGGTCCCCCACTCACCAGGCTGGTCTTCTGCGAGCTAAGAAGAACGTGGCACTGGGAGTCTGCGGCTGACAGGGTAAGTTACTTGGGAATTAGGCGATAGGATTGAAAGGGTAAAATAACAGACATTCAAGTGGGATTTCAGAGTCTTCAATGCAGATCAGCAAGGAAATTTAGCGTGCTTGATCTCTGAATAAAAGACACTTCAATTCACTGCACAGGCACTGAGTCACGGCTCAAACATATGACCCTAAACCAGTTACTCCCCCATCCCAAGCCGCCCAGCTGCAAGTGGTGCAGAAATGGCATTTACTTTCCACTGCAAAATTCCTTCAAGTCCACAGAAAAAGAAGAAGAGAAAAAAAAGGTAAAACACACACACACACACAAAAAAAAGCTTGCACAAATCTGCAAGTTTTTCTTTCTGAAATTATCACACAAAGCACAGTTTTCAGTCTTTCAGTAGAGGTTACATGTAGAACCAAAGAGGATACTGAACATCACTTTGACAAGTTTTTATCCTGAATAAAGGTACTTTCAGTAAAGCAGTATAAGGTAGCTTCTCTTTCACTTTCATTGTTCTTTAGCTCCTAGCTAATTCCACATTAGCTATCACCTCAGTGATTGACTAGCAGCTAAAAACATTAACAGGCGAAATCACGATGTCTTTCCAGCACAGTACCCAGCCCTATCAGCAAACAGCGGTCACCCCCAAAGAGGTCTCCTCACTACTCTTACCAACCAACTGTTCCTCCAAAAGCACAGAACAGCTCTCCTCTCTTGTACAAGGGCTGAGTAGAGCCAGCCAGCCCCAGCCTGCTGCGCAGAAGGTGGGGGCACAGCTGGGTAGGCTGCTGGGACTGAACAGCAGCAATCGCGAGCATCATTGTACTGCAGAACTGGGGGCAGCTCTGGAGGAATGAGCAGGGCTATCCGCTCTCAAACTACTGCTCTTCCTACCCCACGAAGCTCTCACTCCAGACTGACTCTCACTCCAAGACTCTCCCTCTTACATTGCGGGGAAAAACACTACAGTATGAGGAACCAGGTCCGATCTACTAAGGCACAGTTTAGCCTTGGAAGCACTTGGAATCCATCACTTTGTAACTAAAGCCACTCTGTAAGCAAAAGGACTCCTTTGATCAAGAAATGTCAGGAAAATCCTTTAGGAAGCAAGTTTCCTCAAGAGCTGGCTCTGTAACAGCTGCTTAAATGGGGACCTGCTTTTGAGAAATGCCTTGCTGGTAAACTGGCCGAGGTGGGAAAGAGCAGCAAAATCTTTCCAAATCAAACAAAAAAAACCCAGGCAGTTCAGCATTAATTCACTCATTACACTGATAGTTGCTGTAGTGTATCACGGTGGCTTGTGCCTTTGCCTGTCACATATACCACTTCTGAAGAAAGCAGCAGCCAATCTATACAGAGCCAGCTCAGCTGCACTGAGATTTAATTAACTTGACCTTGCGACCCAGGCTTTGCATAAACCCAGCTAGAGCAGGAACTGCCCAAGAGCAACTTTCAAACGAGCACAATTATTCCCTCAAAGATACAGCACCAAGAAGCTGACTCCTAAAGTAAACAGCACACTTGCTTTGTGATAGGTTAAAGAAACTTGTTGCCAGCATGTCACAGCATTTACTTCTAAAGGCTTTGTTTAATTAAGCCTCATTAGTTCCACCGTCTGCAGCCTGCTCCTGCCAAGTGCCTATGCCAGGCAGAGCAGCTAGATGGCACCAAGAGCCGGCTCATGTCCGCACCTTCACTGGGGTCTTCTGTGTTAGGCCAGCTCCCCTCCTCCTGACCAGAAGAACATCATCAGAGAAAAAGAAGGGCCACCTGATTGCCCAGGCACACCAGGACCCTGGCAGTGCACTAAACCATGCAAGGACGCCTGCAGATGCGTTGTCCTCTGTGCCCTAACAGGCATTTTTCTCACATTCTCTATACCGAGCACGAAGATTTTCAAGATCTAAGTTGCAAGACTCAAACAGGGTGCTTTCACCGCTTTTCCAGAGAGCGGCGATGGCAGGTGATCTGTCATACAGCATTAAATCATGGCAGAGGCTTGGAACAGGAGCTCACGGCACGCTTAGGTCGCACATGCGAAGCCAGGATGCATTCCAGGAAATCATTCCTCGAGATAAAAGGAAGCCTTCCTCCTCCTTAGGAGCTTGAAAACATCTAAGAAAGGATCTTGCCCTTGCACACAACTTACACTGAAGCAGGCATTCAAAGCTGGGTCGGTGGGGGGAAGACAGGATGGGAAGGAATCCAATATATTACCCGATTTCTGTGCATCTCAGCCTAAACCTAATGAAGAAAGGACCGTTAACGGCCGCTGTCATTGGCAAACAAAACACAGTTACTCAAACAAAATACAGGCAATTACTCATGTGCACAGATTAACGCCTCCTGCCTGCTAGATGCAATCTTCTCTACTGAGAAAATCGTTCTATTGCATTATATTACTAAACAGTCGCTGTTTCCTCACATAAGCAGCTGCTATTTTTTCTGAGAATCAAGTTAAGTACTATTTTAAACAGCACTCAAATATGATAAGATACCAGTTTAGTGGCAATTCAGCTCTAGGTTTTCATACTTAATTTCCTCACCCAGCAAGAAGCTGCCCTCTATTTCCCTTCCCTGCTGTCTCACCAAAATATACTTAAAATTCTCTATTCAGCCATCTTGATTACATTCCTCACTCTGCATCAAAGGAAGAAAATTACAAGCCACTTCAAATAAAGCAGCAGCTGCTTGGGTTTAACTCTTCCATGTCTCTTCCAGAATGGCTGTCTCAGTCAAATGCACTACATAACTACAGGAGAGTGTTTATTCCTACAGGAATCACTTTGTACCTTACTTCCAGAGAAGGCACAAGTTCTGATAGCAAGGGAGAAGCAAAAGGTAGTCAGATGCATTTTAAAAAGATCCAGTGATACTGGCTGTAGGCAAAACCTGAGCCCTGCAAAAAACCCCACAGTAGCTCTCCAGGGCTCAGCGTGCCAGTTCAGATCAAACCTCTTGCCAAAGGAAACAGGCTTGACTGCCTGCAAATTCAAAGCTTACTTCAGGCATCTTAGTATCAGAGGGAAGTAGGAGTAATTTGTTTTGAGCAGTTTATACACCAGGTTACTCATTTAGATTAATCATCTTCAGACAGAGGAAAAAACAGCATCAGTCTCCTCGGCTGTGCTGCTTAATTACAATCAGAGAAAGGAGCTGGACAAAAACTGTCCCCAAATGAGGCTTACATATTGTTTAGTACAAAACCAAGGGGTCAATTAGGAGAACTGACTTCCTAGCGTAACAGTTTCCTCCACAGCAAGGTGGCTGAGGCAAAGGACTGTGTTCTGTGTGAGCCTTGAAACTGCCCGTCTGAGAGGCACGACGACAAAAAAGAAGTGGAAAGATAAGACGAGCTGAAGCAAAGAAAAAGAAGCAAGCCTTTCCGAAACAATACTCAGAAAATTAAGGCTGTACAACCCAAAAACCAGTACAGGCTACTTGGTAAAAATCAGACAACTTTAAAAGGTTAAACATCATAACCGTTAGGCTTTTTTAACCACAGAGTGAAGACTCAGGGAAATCAAAGTCTGGTACAGCAGATACTCAGTTTGGTTTTCGACAAAGCAGCCCGGGAATCCGCCCATTTACTTTCAGCACACAAGTTTTACAGATGCAGAAGCACGGCTGGAACAGCACTAATATGGCAGTGATCTGTGGCACAAGGAAAGAAAAAGAGGCACCACAAGGGACTCCGGTTCCTCCCCTCCCCTTTATTACACGTAGGCAGAGAAGACAGTGGTTTTTCTCCCGTTTACTTACAAAGGAAAGGAATACAGAGCTTCAAGTCATTTCACACAATTCCGTGTGCAGCCTGGGTAAACTGCTAGCTGGCAACAGCACACCTTCTCTGGCAGTCTGCACTCTGGAACAAAGCGACAATGAAGCCAGAGCCAACACAGCACCCTGGTGACACCTGTAATTTCTTCCCCTGTCCTCTGGGGCTAAAAGCTGGGTCGCCAATAATTAACAGGACACGGGAACTCCAGCCCTCATTTACCATTCACCCAAGCTGCCATCCACATAGCTCGAGCAATGGAGCTTGGTACAAGAGGCAGCGTAGAAATGGTGACAAGAATACATTCCAAGTCAGGGAGAGGAGGACTGGTTACACATCAACACGTAGCTAGTCACTCCCCTGCCACGCACAGGCTCTGTGTGCAGAAAGCCCAGTTAATAGCACATTCCCCTCCCAAAAGAATTAATTTATTCATGTTCAGCATCAGGCTTTCTGCTCTTCCATGTGCATACGCATAATAAAAAAGTGACCTGCAAAAGATGACGATTTCACTTCTGATGGGTAAAGAGAGCCTCTAAAACACACCTTCAGTTGCTGTGCTCAGTTTTTCTTTTTTTCATTAGAAACATTTACAGGGTTTTGTTTTGGGGCTTTCTAGTAACCCACAATCTTGTGGAACTGCAACATCGGGACTGAAGGCAAAGTCAAAGCTGTTATATGAAACTGTCCTCTCAGAAAGGGAAAACGATGCATCCCTTCTCCTCCCACCTCAAATGGCACAATAGGGGAGCTCAAAGCAAATCACCCTGCAGCTCCCGAGAAGTTTTGCAAACAGGGAAGATACAAAACCAGTGAACAGCTCAAACTTCAAGAGCAAGCAGAAAATTGTATTATAGTGACCGCAAGCCTTTGTCACAACAGGCAGTGTAAGAAACTCCTTAATTTAAAATCTTTTGCAGGTCTCCCTTTTAAGGCCTTAGAGTCGTTACAGAAAGAGGAATTATTTTTGTCTTGTGCTTGCAATTGCTGCCCCCTAGAGCAACAACAAAATCTCCTACAATTTAACAGTTACAGTGTCTAGTTGTCCACGACCGTGCAAAATACAGACAGGGAGGGATAGAACTATCAACAGGTGTTTAAGCTTCTTGCAGATAAGTACTGTCCTTGACCTAAGTTATGTGCCAAGTGTTTTAAACAACCACACAAACAGCCAAATGTTGAGCAACTGCAATACTGCTGCAATTCAGATACTCAACATCAGCCACAGCAAAGGAAAAAAGCCCAAACCAAAACGAGCACTGTTATGGACATAGAAGAGTTTATCTTCACTGGGCAGAATAGTGAATTGCATTCCCAGAAGGGAAGACTGGATGTCGCAGAGTGACTTGGGATCACAAGTCAAATTGAGACCAGTGCAGATGTTGGCACAGATGACAAACACCAGCTGGGGCCAGTTCCAGAGTGGATTGTCACGGCAGGAGATCCTGTTGCTGAGCAAAGTGATATCCATGAAGAACAGGGGAGCGCTACCCCTCTCCCCAGAAGTTCTAGTCATTAGTTAAGGGACTTTAAGACGACAACTCAAACTGCAGCAACAGGATTCTGTTGGGTCTTTAGAGATTCAGTCCCAGAGCTGTTTTGGGTTCAGAGGAAGCAGAGGGAGTCTTTTGTGCCAAATCTAAAAGAAAATTGCAACAGAGAGAGATCAGTTTTCATCAGTAAGAGGGAGTAGATCAACCACGTCCGTAACTAACAAATACAACTTCAGAGCACCTCAGTGCTTCAATATTCAATCGACTTCTCGCAGAAACCCACGCTTTAGGTTTGATAGGGGATGCCAAGTGTTCTTCTCCTGTGAAACCTGAGAGTATCAGCTGCCCAAATAGGAAGAAAACTGTATGGACGGTCCTGTGTCATTGTTCATTAACAGATTCTTGAAAGGAAAAAATTAAAGTCTATTTACCCCTGTCCCAGACAGGTCTAGGGAAAGCTCAGCATGCAGTTCAAGCCCATAAGCTCTGGTCACTCACTGTTACTAAATCAAGACTAGTTTAGTACTAGTTTAAGCAGACATCATACCTGTAACACACAAGACATAGTAAGCATTCTAGAACAGAGATGCTGCTGCATGCTTAGCGGCAACAGGCATGAAAACGCTGATCTACTTTATCATTGCTAACAGAAAACACAGAACACACTGGCTGACTTTGTACAGGCTTGGTTAAACGACGACAAAAAATAATTAGTCCACACACTAGCTCCCTCATAGGGCCTTCAGCCTTCCTATACCCCATGGCAGAAAGTCCAGGCAGAATTTCTAGCACAGAGGGCAGTTCATTCAAGACTGAGTCTGGTAGTGACAGACAATGCTACTGAGCACCTGGCAGGGATACCAGGAGAGCTTGCTTTCTACTGTGTAACTGGAATTGGGAAAGACTCCGGCTGACTTTAGTTCTGCTAGACATCTCTCATTTTGCCAGGCTGTCATAGATCCTAACAGCAGCCAGCTAACACGACTTGCTGACATCCATACCTCCATCAGAAACAGAGAGCTTTTCCAATTCAGCTTCAAGCTCAGCATCAGAAGTAGGTAGATCCAGCACCTTCTGGGGAACAGGAGGCAGATCTACAGGCTCCTTAGTTGAGTCCTGGAGGAGACTGTCCAGCTCCTTCTCAAGTTCCTCAGCGTCCGTCTCTGCTGATTAAAGAAAACATTCAGTTCCCAGCAGAGTTAAGTAGCATCTTCGCAGCACAGAATGAGATCCAAGTTTAAGCAAGGTATTATTACTCCCATCCATCATTACTCATAATAATAAGGAACTCCCTGCACTGCTTCTGGCAGTGAAAATTCAGTCCAGATCTCAGAGAGGAACTACTCCTTTAGAAGCGCTTGGGCTGAGGAATCTAAGGGCAAGAAAACATTTCAGCAGAGACAAACAAGCTGCAGCAACACACAGGTCAGAGGAAAGAGATCATCACTTAAAAAAAGTGGCAGCTGCTCTAAAAATAGATTTAAATCAACACTACAACAACTCTGAACTGAAACCCACCAGCACTTAAGAGACTACAAGGATTTGGAGATGCACAAACGTCGATTCTGCTGCAACCCACTGTCAGAGAAAAGAACCCCTTGTCAGTCCTCATTCCCTCTCAAGGCATCAGTAGCAACGGCCTTGGTATTTCAGTCAGTGCTTATCCTCCCAGGAAGGAGGGCTAGACACATGTGGGGCGGAGCAGGGAAGGGCTGGCAGCACAAAGGGCCAGCAGTGGCAAGAGAAGTAAAGGATGAAAACCCCAAAACATACCTAGACCATTGATCCCTGCTCCAGCCAGAGTCTGGGCTACTTCATCTTGAGTATCACAAAGCTGAGGAAAAATACACAGCGTTTGATACAGAATATAACTCAATCTTATGTCTTACTGTAGCCACCTATGTCAAAAGTAGAAATAACAAAAAAATCAGAAGTTGACTTAAAGGCAGCAGGTACTACTGCAAAAGAGACTCCCAACATGGCAGTTTTTTCACTAGTGGAAGCAGTAACATGGAAGATTTATTTAATAAAAGTGCTACAAGACCAAGTAGCATGTTTGAGGATCTAACCTGAAACAGAGTTCCATAATAAAAAAAAAAAATCCCCCTAAGTAACAAGCTTATACGGTGGCTAAGGCTATTAAAATAAGGAAGCTGAAGACCAACACATCTCAGCTATGAAATTTTACAGATAGCCTCTCGCTAGCTGAAGTCACTGTTTAAGTACATGGAGCTGAAGTTGCTAAAAAAGGAATCCTTTTCTGTTTTTTACACCAGCTTATGCAGACAGATTGCTCTCTTCGTTTCAATTCATTCAGAATAAACTCCTCTCCTTTCACTTACCGAATTACAGAAGATTATGGGTTTGGCAGTTTTAAGACCCTGTTTTTACGCACATAGTTGCATTCCAGCTTCTAAAGGTATGAACAGACCTTGCTCAACATTTTCTAGGAAAGTTATGTGCTTGCACAACATTGCTAACCAAAAGAACATATGAAATACACTAGTTTAACATAAGTTGTGATTACTAGCCAGCAATAAATGCAAATACATAAAACCACACACAACCAGTCATCTGAAGACCTCTCCTTGCTGATCTAAAGAGATCAAGTCTGTTTGCTCTGGTGACATATGAAACAGGAACCAAACAGGGCCAGAAGCCTCTGCATTAATAGCTGGGCAAGCCTGCTGTGTACATCTACACACCACTTGCTTGTTCGTTTAGATGTGCTCTTATTTCAGTACCTCTTGTATCTGATCTACCAGGTTCTCCGCCTTCTCCACAGTAACATCCTTCATAGAGAGTTTCAGAGCTCCCACACCAGCTTGATAGGCATTAAATACCTTTAAATAAAAAATAAAAATAAAAATAAAATTAAAAAAACCTTGAGATGTACAATGCTAACTAAGAACAAACAACAGGCAGTGTAAGCTTCTCTCAAGACCTGTTTTCCAAGCAGGACCCTCAGAGAAACATTAGCATACAAGCAGAAAACTGAGCCACAAAAGCAGGTTTATTCAGAGCGATGTCCCAACAACAGATTTTCTGTTTCCCAGAGCAGAGAATAAAGTCCTACCAGCCAGCTCGCACCCCACAGACATGAGCTATGACAAGCAGGTAAAGCGGCACAGATGAGAAGAGCGAGGCTAAAGCGAGAAGCACAAGACAAAATTAACACGCTACCATCTGGTCAGTCTGGGAGGCATATATACGATCCAAGATCCCCTGCACGGCATCCAGTTTGGAATGAAGCTCTTCAATGCGCCTTTCCGTCCTTCTTTTGGACTTCAAGCATCTCAGTGCCTGGAGACATTACACAGACTTGGATCACAAACCAGGCAGCACTCCAAGAAAGTGTAAAAAAAAAACAAAACACAACAAATAAATATACCAATCCCTCTGCAGCAAGGTACAAAAACACACCCCAGAGCTGGTTTTAAGAGCTAGATATTTCCATTTTTCTCTTCACCACCTCACTCTGGACAAATATATTCTTATCTTCACCTTAAGGAGACCTTTCGCCTCAGAAACACCACTTCAACACATGCAAGATTAAGAATACCATGTCTAGCCCTGGTCATTATCTGCGGTTAGGGACCAGCTCCAAGACACTTAGCTTGTAGTTCCTTCCAAATAGAACAGTACTTACCAATTGCTTTTTCCCAGCTCTACAAGCATTCCGGGCATCCTCTTTACACCTGTACAGATACAAGAAGGGAAAGAAGCTTATTCCTTTGCAAGCAGTAGTTATTTTACAAATCAGCAACCACCCTCACTACGTTGCTCTACTGCAGAGGTGACCGAGTAACAATGCATTTTGGATACAACCACCCTTAAGCCACTGCTGCTTCTCCGAAGTAGTCCTTGAATGCATTGCAAATCTCTGCAAAAACTTTTGACATCCATTCACTGCATGTTGTTTTCATAGGGACAGGAAACAAAGACTGGAAAACCTGCCCTACCACATGACTGTGGCTACTATGTTTACTGAACAGGAAAGAGTAACTTGTGCTTTCAGAAAACAGCTTCGTTCTAACTATGTCACAGAAATACAAAGGTCTACATCACACAGACGTTCTTCCCACCACCCTTCCCCAAATTACTTCTCTGCTTCCTGGGAAAGGGACTCCACCTTCTGTGACAGCAGCTGTTCACTTTGCATCAACTGATAGACTCCAATGTCCACATCATTCATTGGGGAGACTTTGGCATGAAGACCTCGGGCAAACTTCACGATCTAAAGAAAGAGAACCACAGGCTCAAGACCCTTGTCTCCAGAACCTGTGCCTGCAGTAGAAATACTTTTACTCTGATGGAAGGAAAAGATGCTTTTACACCCCCAGTTTTAACCTTGTAGTAGAGCAATGAGGATGTACCAGTCACCATATAGTCTAATATTAAACTAGACAGGATCAAGTAACATCAGCATGAAAACAGAAAGCCTTAACAGAACACCCTAAAGATTTAAAGCTGTCCTGGTGCTCTGAACAGTGCACGGCAATGTCACACTTCTGAGTACTTCAGTACTGAACTGTACAGTGCAGAACACTACGGGGAAACCTGCCATCTTAGACATGACAGTGCCTGCATCTCCGTAGTTGCTGACAGACAGGAGAACCTTTCCACAGAAAGTGGAACAGTGATTCCAGTGGCGTGGAACGACTTTAACTCGGGTAACTGGAAACAGTCAACCTGCAGGTAGACAACTACAGTATCTGCCAATTTTTTAGCTGTTAAATTACTCAGGCAATATTACAAATGTTTAAAGAACCTGTTATGCAAGACGGACGATTTAATCTCATCTATAACCAAATCATGATGTTGGAGTGCATAGATTTTACTTTTCTAAACAAAGAACACCTATATTTAGCCAATAGAGTATTCTTTCCAGCCAGACAAAATGCAAGACAGGGATTATACCACCCAAAAGCAGTCACCTTTACCCTGTACCTTCTCTCCATTCTGTTCCAGGATTGTGACCCTCTTCTCCTTTTGCAGCTGGAGAAGCAGTAAGTAGAACGTCCTTTCATCTGGACAAACATTGGCACAGAGGGAACGCAGCTCTGAGAGGGCAACAACCGGGTGAGAAGAAAGCGCAGAGTTCTGATACAGGCGATAAACTTCCTCTGCCTTCTCCTGAAGGGAAGCAACAGAGCTGTCTATTAGTTTACGCAGCACTCTTCCTTCTCTCACAACAACTGCCAAGTCCACACCTGCTTCCTCCCACACACTGAAGGTAAAAAGTTAGATGCATTATGTTTTTGTCTAGACAGACTTTCAGAATGAGTTGTACGATAACATTCAAAAGCAATTACAATGCTTTAAAAATATGACCATTAATGGAATGAAAAAATAGAATGAAAAAATAGGAATTTGGTTTTCCAGGAGAACCAAAACTACACTATTCACATTCCCTGTACAAACGTCATGGAACAACACAGGAACTACACAGGCAGCAAGCTGGCTTCCTCTGCACTTCTTGAAATCCACCTCCTCCCTGCCCCAAGTTTAAACCCAATAAAAGTTTTTCCTTACACCACACTGTAAGTGCGCACACCAAGTCATTCTGCATCATGTGTACGCAGGCGGAGGAAAAAGAAAAGCTTTCCCCATTTCAGGTAAGGAGTATGGTCCACTTAAGACTACAGAAACAACTCTTTCCATCCACCCCCAGATTCCCCATCAAGGCTTGTGGTTTTCCAGGCAGCTTTTAAAAAAGAAGTTTCTCTCCTCTCCCATGCACACACCCTCTGAAAGGGCTGCGGAATGGCCACTGCAGAGGGAAGACACCGTCTGCTGTCAGACTAACTACAAATAAAGGAACACATCTAAAGGGTTCTTGCACTTCTGCTGGTTCCAGTCATTTAGACACCACCTGCATGCAACAGCAGCAAATCTTGGCGCTAATTTTAACAGTCAAAGAATAACACAGACAGGACCCCAAGGTCCTGACAGTCAGCAGTACACCATCCAAGTCAGACTGAGCAACAACGAATTACATGAATTCACAATGCAACCCACAAGCCTACCACTAACAACATGCCAAAGAAAAGGGTCTTTGACAGGATCCAAGGGCAGTTCTAATTACACCTGAAAAGGCAAGCCAAAAGCAAGCGCTCTGAAGCAAAAGTAGCCTTTAATAATGCACATGCAAGTGCTGCTCGACGATACATTGGACTGACAAGACAGTGACTTCTACGTCACCCATTTCTCCCTACAACAGATGGCACTCAGTCTGCAAGTTTCTCTTGCATACTACACTTGCACAAACTCAAACCTGAGATTTACAGTGGTCTCGCAGCATACTACTTGCCCTCCTAGACAAGCAAGCAAGCCTGCCTCTCCTGTTTCTTGGAAGTCAGTGAAAAGTCATGACGTTAGTTTCAAGGAACATCTGTAGATATACTGCTTCTTATCCCTGAGTTATTCCATCCATCTCTCTACAAGCTTTTAAACACCTAAGGGGTACAAATGAAGGTGTCTTCAACCCTGACCCTTCCTCGCCAGCACGTTAAATGACTCACGATTTTTCTGGAGATGCATAACCTTGAGAAAGCTCTCAACAACACTCACCTGAAGCAGCTCCACATAAATCAGAACTTCCTCTTCCTCAGGTATTTTACTGTCACCCAGCACACTGGAGAGAGTCCACTTCAGGGGCTTCAGAATGAAGACTCCCACACCCCAGGAGATCCAGCTGCTGTCCACACTGGCCATGAAGTCTGACTCTCTCTGCAGCTTGCCACGTCTAGAGAAAAGACATGCATGCACAACTGAATCTGGTCAGTCTAAACCTTTTCACTGGCAGTAAGCAAGAACGCCAGCATGAAGAATTATTAACTGAAATTTTGCTCTAGGCTTTGTGCATCCACTGTCCTAGAGGTGTTCTCCAAGACCAGCTTCTAGCTAAAATTTCATGTGTTACTACTGGGTATGAAATGGCACAGGGGTTTCCACTCCTCCCACGGGTCTTTTGTTTACTATTTTTCCAGTTTCACAAGTCTCCCAGTTTTCTGACATGAAACTGCTGAGGCACTGCACATAGAAATCGACAGAGTCAGTTTTTAGAGGAGGCAGATGGACACTTCAGTCTCTTTCTGTGGAGGTACTCCAAACCCACCTGGGATGTGATTCTGTGCAACCCGCTCTAGGAGAACCTGCTTCAGCAGGGGTTTGGACTAGATGATCTCCAGAGGTGCCATCCAACCTCAACCATTCTGTGCCACTTCAATTGTGCATTAAATTGCAAACATAGCTTTTCTCAGATCTAGAGATCTTACAGCCTCAGCTAGCTCCTGCTGTTCTTGAATCTTTTCAGGGCATCAGCCCCAGGCTCTAATTTCACAACACAAAACACCCGGCTGACACCACATCCCCACATGCCCTGCAGCACGCACCACTGGGTCATCACAACACCTGTACCGTTTCAGGGAACGAAAATTTAAGACAAAGCTCCCCGCAGCACAGTATTCCCTTGGGATCCCCTCGCTCCCCCCTGCCCTCCCACACCCCCTGTGAGCCCCAGGGTGAGCACCTCTGGCTCCTGTCCATGCTTTGGCTTGCACAGGGCTCCCAAATTCCCCCCCCCAAAATGTAACCCCGCATTCCCTCGGGCCCCTCCGTGCTCTCCTCTCCTTTGCAAGCCCTGGCACAGCCACAGACCCCCCCTCACGCTCTCCCACCCCCAGCGCGAGGCCGCCACCTCTCCAAGCCCAGCACCAAGCCTTCCCTCCCGGTCCCCTGCACCCCCGGCCGGGCACACCGCCAGCACCTCCCCGGCTGGCACCATACAGGAG
>JAVJGI010000065.1:49272527-49285656 GCA_035590275.1 Ibycter americanus
GGGGTCCAGGGGCTGCGGCGTGGGGTCCAGGGAGGCGGGGTGGGGTCCAGGGGCGGCGGCGGGGGGTCCCGCTGGGCATCGCCCCGCGTCTGGCCGGTCCCGGCACCCGCTGGGCTGGGCTCGCTGGAAAGCCTTGGGAAGGAGCAGGGCTTCCCGAGCCATCCTCCAGGCATTCCAGCTGTGCCGTGCCAGCGGCGCGGAGGTGGCACCCGCATCCCAGACTGTGCTGGGGCCCGAGGACACCGGGGGGTCACATGCTGCCGGGTCCCCATCCCTTGAGCAAGGCAGCCATGGGTGCTGCGTGCACTGCGGGCCACGTGCAGCACGGACGGCCACGGCCCGGGTGTGCGATGGCAACACGGCCGGTGTGGGCTGGCATCCCGAAACCTTCTACTCCATAAGTGCAAGGTTCATTCTCAACCCAGAGGATCCTGCCATGGATGCTGAAACATACACGTATATCCGAACACGCAGTGTGCTGTCCACGCCAGCCGCGCGATGCACGCGTGCCCTCTGCAGCACCATGCGCATCCTGAGGGTTTAATGCAACGCTCATGAAGCTACAGGTACCAAAAGTGTTGTGACTGCCCGCGGCTGGCCAGGGTTTGTGGGAGCACACGGGAGGAGGAAAACTCCTCGTGTTTCCCTCCTAACACTAAGTGAACCCGGTGCTGGGCTTAAATCCGCGTGTTTCATATCCAGCCGCATCACTCCTGAGAAGTCAAGGTGATGAAGCATGAGCTAAATACGACAGAGCGGCGAATACTCGATTTCAGTATTGCCTTTCGTGATCGAGTCCATCTTTGGTTATAACTTTCACAGGCACCTACAACTTCACACAAATTTGTGGGAATCTGTTTTGAAGTGGAACCATATGTAACTTCATAGTCAAACGCAAAACAGAAGCTGTGGTCGGGAGCCACAGTGCCAGGATTTCAGGCGGGTGGTGGTACACCTGTAAGATCATATATAAATAACTGAGGGACCGGCTTAAAAATCACACACGCGCACGTTTCCCACTGCACTGACTCTATCTCTGTTCAGGTCACATCTGATTCTCACCTAGTGCTTAGCGAAAAACATCTCACAGAATAAAACAGCTGACTAGGTGAAACCTGTGATTTATAAAATATTCACGTATTTTCAGTGTTTCTGGTCTGGGTTAAGTATGCTGCCCTCCAAGGCCTTTTTAGGCCTCCTGGGATGCTCTGAATAGCAATTATGCTTAGCCAGATTCCTGCATCATTATACTCCCTTCCTTTTAATGTATTTAAAACAAAACAAAACAAAACAAACAAACAAACAAACAAACAAAAAACAAAAAAAAACAAAAAAAAATCAGAAAAGCTGTCACAAAGACAAGATCTTCATTCCCTGGGGAAGTCTCTCTTCACGCTATTCCTCACCAACCATCAGCTGGAGTAAATATCTTGATCTACACTTGGTAGCCCAAACTTCCAGGCACTCCATAAAGGTTGTATCTACCCATCTCACAGACACAAACTATCTTCGACACTACCTGGTGAGACGGGGAAGGAAGAAAATACAAAATTTTATGGCATAATAAGTCATTGTCCAGGAACTATTTGTGTTACCATGAGCAACGATTAGCCAGAACAGTCAGCATAAATAGTCTGAAAAATCTAAAAACTAACAGTGGACTTTAATTGCCGTGGGTCAAGGTGTTCAAAGAGGGAGGAAACGAAGAGACCTCAATACGGGAATTACAGTAAAACTTTCTCTGCCTAGATTGGTTTTCACAAAACGAGAGCTCCTGACCTCCACCTCTGTAAATATGATTTCTGCTGGTCGCCACGCTTACTCCGCCATGTATAAAGCATCACCTCACTTTTAAAACAAGTCTGTATGTATTTCTTAGCTCTGAGCGGGGTCCTCTGGTAAAAAGATGGGCAAGCCCTTCAGCAGCGTTGCAAAGCAGGTGTGCCACTGCTCATGCAAGTGTGGGAATTTTAAAGGTGATTTTTTTACGCAGCGGAGAGGTCCGGTGGCTGGGTCTGACAGCAGCAGAACTGTGTGTTTACAGCCAGATTTAACTCCGGGATAAACAAATCGGCTTGTGTCCTCAGAGCGCCGCTGCAATGGGATGCTTATCCGGGGAAAGGGATGGCTCTTCCTCCGCTCGCCAGTTACAGCACCAGCATCTTTAGGTTGTTCTCCCAAAGGGGGGTTAGAAATGCAGATGTTTCTGCTTTGTGCTTCCTCTCTCCCAAGCTCAAAAACCAGAGGAAAAAGTTCATTGCCCGCAAGCACTCGGGAGACTTTTGCTTCCCACTCCTGCTGCTTTTGGGGAGCCCTTTTCCCATGACCTCCCATCACCAGGCGCCGCTTTTCTCAAGGGATGTTGCTGCAGGGTACCAGCATAAACCGATACCCTTACGTCAAATTGTGATCTCACCAGAAACAGATGTGGCTTGTGACAGGAAAAGGCAAAAACTTCCCCAAAACGTCCCTGTTCCCCTTCTGCCGTGAGCTGCGAGGAGCAAATGGATGCACCGAGTTCACCGGGGGAGCTGCCCAGGTTAGCAGGTTCGGGATTCCCCCTTCACGCGGCAAAGCAAAGGGGCAGCCAGAGCTGGAAGCAAGTAATTTACTGGGTGGGGACCTCTAAATTCAGCCGGGGAGTTTCCATGCAGTAAGTTTGAAAAACCACAAGGTGATACGTACGTTGTACTTAACAGTTTTCGGACTTAACACTGCTGTGCCGCTGAGCCGCTCTGCTGAGCAGCGGCAGAGCAAAGCCCAATTTCATGCAGCCGTTCAATCCCGTTGGATGCACGGCTGCTTTCTAACACAGGCTGGGGTTTGGATGTGCAACCACGGCACCCCGACACCCACGGAGACTGTTTCAGCTCTTCCAGCTCTGAGGCTGGGCTCTGAGCTGTGAGTTGGCGCTATGAGAATATTGCAGAAAGATTTACTATTCCGAGTTGCCTGTTCTCCCATTAAAATATTGGTACAATTCTCACTGGAATTAATGGAATGTGTATGTTTTAAAGAAATGCATTTCCACTTTTATTTTCCCTGTGGTATCCTGGCAACAGACATGTTCCTAAAATACGGATCACTTATTTCATACCTTATACATCCTTCGGCTTTCGGTAAAGGGTCTATCAGCCTTCAAATACTCAGAATGCTTTTTTGCTGTTTTCCTAGCTTGGATCAGGACTTACTCTTCTTGGCATGCACATCCCTGGACTGTGTCTGGGAGTTCTTGCTCAGTCTTTAGGTGAAGACTACGCTTTTTTTTCTAGAAGAGGCAAAAATTAACACTGAAACATGATTAGATGAATGTGCCAGAATTTGTTTCCCCACAAATGGTCTGTAAGATTTTAATGATGTGTGTCGAGAGCCAGTTTTCTTTTGCCTAACGCCACCCTTTTATCCCCAGTTGTATGTCCTTCAGCACCCTAAGGAATTCCTTTTTATTTGTGATATTTATGCCCTGCAAGTACTTGTTGAAGGGTATCGTTTCCCTCTTAGTCATCATTTAGCCAAGCGATATGTATTAAGTTCTTCTAATCTTCACTCATAAGTCAGTCTCTTCAGACACTTAATCATTTTTATTGCTCTTCTATGAATTTCTTCCAATTTGTCTGCATCTCTCTGGCAATGAGGTACCCAGAATTTAATGCCTTATTTTAGGTGTAATCTCCCTGCAGCAATACAAAAGATGTTACCTCCTGCTACTTTTATCTACCACTGATTTAACAATATGCTGCAGTCATGAAGTAGCCGGGAATCAATTAAAATAGATTTTAAATGGTTCAGTGCTCAGAATTACCATAATGCTTTTGTGGCACCGTATGCAACGAGAAGGCTTGAAGCCGGGGTTGAAGCCTGCTGCTTCATGCGTGTGACTTCTAGGGCAGGCAAAGCTTTTAAACCCGCTGCATGCACAGCCCTGTGATTCTCTAAATGAATACGAACGAGGAGTTACGATTTAGAAGACAAACGGAGACGGGTTCAACTTGGCATCAGAAATAGCTCGCGCGTACTGATGGCCTGAGGGTTTCACACTGCTCCTCCTATAGCTCTTAGATACGTGACACTAACCAAGGGCTCATCACAGCAACGGTAAAAGGTGAGCCAGCAGCCAAGGAGCTCAACGTTAGCTTGGTTCAGGCTCGTTGAAATTGTTTGCTTTAATACAAAACAAAAAAGTTTTTAGAAATCTGTAACACATCATGAGCTTTGATTAAGGAAGAGCTTGAGATAGCTAAGGAGCAGACTAAATGGGGAAGGATGCTCCAAGACCTTGCAGATCTCTGCTGAAATGATCAGGTAATGGGGAAAGATGGTCCAAGACCTTGCAGATCTCTGCTGAAATGACCAGGTGGCTTCTTTGTCACCACTGCATGTGGTCGCTGGTGAAAGGCACACATTGCTGCCGCTGAAGTCGACGGGA
The DNA here is from genome assembly GCA_035590275.1 of Ibycter americanus. Classification (NCBI taxonomy): domain Eukaryota; kingdom Metazoa; phylum Chordata; class Aves; order Falconiformes; family Falconidae; genus Ibycter; species Ibycter americanus. Next base: position 49,276,954 of record JAVJGI010000065.1, read on the forward strand.
GCTCCACTCCTGGCTTCTCCTTTCCCATATGAACAACCCCATTGTTTCCCTGTTGCTCTTGTGAATAAGGAGGGAAGAGCGTTACTCTGAGGCATTTAGTTTCTGTTACAGAATCTTTTCCCCCCTGTGTCATATATTTAAACTGTCACTCTCCAGTTCTAGTGTGTATGTTAATATATTTCATCTCTGAGCCACTGACAGGGAATTGTAGGTCACTGGGTCCTTCCGTATGCACTCCAATGCCCAGAGTTTTTACTTTCATGTCATTTATTACTCCCCCTCCAGCTCCTGAATTCAAAATTAAGCATTTAAAATTTGTCCAGAGATGTGTACTAGTGACTGCTTGCATTATATGTGTGCCTTATTTCCTTAGGTCATTTTTACCATTCTATCTATCTCAAGAAAAATCAGATTAATTGTATTTTACAAGGTCTTTTTGCTTCATGCTCTAGTCTTTCCTCTTTCCCATCTGTTGTTCCTCATTCATGCCTAAATCTGAAGTTCCTTGCAAACCCCAGCCTTCGGCAGGGGCTTCAGAGCTGAAAAAAACAGATTATGGCATGAAGGAAATATACATACAATACATGTGCTTGGACATGCATGCACATATGACTCTCTCCTTAAGAATTACTTACATTCTGGATAAACATCTCATACTCCTGGCAAAAAAAAAAAACAAAAAAAAAGACTGTTTCTTTTAGCAATAGTACATAAATAGTTCAAGTACCAAGGCTGATATGTTAATGTTGAGTTTGTGGGATGAGTGCTCATGGCATGGACTTGCCATTTGTTGCAATAGTACTTCATGTATGAGCAGCAAACACTGTGCTTGTACAAGAGGGGACCCAGGGGGGACCCCCAGCATCCCTCACACCTGATGAGAAGTTACTACCTGGCCAGTATTAGGGCAGGGAGTGCCCAAATCTGGAGCCCAGAGTTGCGGTCCCACTCTGCTGAGCCTTTGCAGGCTCTGTTCTAGCCCAAACGGCACCTGATTCAGGGAACAGCCTGGTCAGCGACTGTTCCCGTAGGTATGACGTCACCAGTGAGGTCAATGCATGAGGTCAGCCCGCTTTTCAAAGAAGAGGGTTTACTTGTACAGAGATGGCCATGCCGTGTTTCTTTCCTTCAGGACCAGAGGATGGGCCCTGACCCTGTGCAGCTGCAAAGAGATGCTCTTCCAAGCATGCTTATGCTAGAAAAACCTTCATTTTAGGTATACAAATAGCGTAATTTAACTTGCTAGATGTTAGATGAAAACTATCAAGACAGATCAACTGTCTTTACCTTCAAAGTTATGAAAACCATTATTACAAAGATAAATCACATACCTCCTTGCTGACATAATGATAAATGTTTTCTCCAAGTGTTATTCTTTCTGCTAATTCCAGAAAAATGAATATTCCTTTTTTCTGCCTCCTTTTTTTTTTTTTTTTTTTTTTGGCTCACTGAGGCTTTGTTACAAAGTCATTTCAATCTGCAATCATTCTTCCAGTACCTGAAATGGCAGAACTGATAAATACTTTCTTCTATTATAATTTTTAATGACTGCCATAGTTGCCACAGAATTTTGGCTTTAGGAAGAATACCAGAGATGGCAGAAAACAGAGAGATAAAATTTAGTCTCCATCAAACAAGCTGAAGAAATAGCACTGGAGGGATGGATTTCATACATATATTATCTATTCTTAATTCTTCTTTTTTTTTTCCCTGATAAGTTTCTACACATATAGTTAAAACGCTGCCATACTTGAATCTGTAAAGAATCTCTGAGTTTCTCTTCATGCTGGTTGCTTCCTCTCGCCCAGTGCCTAAAAGCGGAAACATAACAGCAGAGCTTCTGCACACTGGTAGTATCTTGCTGAATCAGGCAGTTTGGTGCAAAGCCAATTCCTGTGACTCCTGTGGTCTCACATGAGAAATTACTTCTGTTGAATAAGTGTTGACCATTTAATATACGGTGCTCATGACTCACCATATATATTCCAAGAGCACTTTGAGATATTTCGATACTGTCTCTGTATTTTTACAACCTAAACGTATTCCCGGGAGATTTATTCAGCTTTGCATTCTTTTTCACTTGCACATTTTCAGGGGGGTTATGGGGGAGCGAGGAAGGAGCCTAACCATTGAGGGCAGCTCCCTTAATTTAGCACAGTCCTGTCCTTTCCAGTTCACCCACCTGCAAAATGGGAATAATAATAAGCATTTAAGGGAAAGCATTCACATGTCTAGCTTGAGACCTCTAATGTTAGTCTCTCCAGAGGCTCAGCAGAGAGAAATAACTTCTAATTCAGATGCTTTGAATGGGCTTCTAATGGAGCCTGCTTCTCCCTGCTGGCAGTAAGGGAGATCAAGTTCTCAGCTCAAGCACCCCTATATCAGGCACTTCAGTAACACACCAAAAGCCAGACACTGTGGGCATCCTCTTTCATACCTTATCCCGCAACCATTTCCATGCTCTGTGGAGCTGTGGAGCAATATCTGATTAACTCAGCGGTTTTCCACGTATGCAGAGAGGAGTGGGTTGCAGGACAAAGATCGTGCACACCCTCTGTGATCAGCGAGAGTGAATGAATTAGTATTTCAACAGCACTTCACATGTATTAAGCACAGTGAAAATGCTATTAATTATCAATATGGTCAGTCATTATTATTCATTAGTGGTTAGAGCAAACTATCAAGACGCGAGATTTTTGCACTTCAGTCCCAGGATTGCAACTGTGTGATATTGAGCAAGTCGCTTCGCTTCCCTTGTCCTCATTTTTCCTGTCATTAGAATATTTGCCTCATTCTTAAGTGTGATGTGAACCTTAATTAGGCTTGAAAAGAGCTTTGAGAACTTCTGGTGAAAAGTGAAATATTAATGTCAAACATTACTATACAGCAGATGAGACGGAGCGATGGTCTCATCCCTATTCAAAGAACTCAGACTGATGCCATGGAGCACTTCAACGGCTTGTGAATTCTACCCAGAAATACTGAGGGCAGAGAAGCACACTGAGCCAGTTCTCCTCAAAGTGACAGCCAAGAAGCACCACAGGGAGTTCAGATTTGGAAAACCCATCTCTCCACTGCTTTCCTTCCAGTTGCACAGGCAAACTGCCCATTGGTATGCACAAATGGACATTTAGGCATCTAAATATCCGCCCCTGGACACAAAAATACAATTTGTGAGCGTGTCTTGCATAGAAGGACTGGCACAGAAATCAATCTTTATTTCAGAAACTCTTCGGTGTTTAGCCTTTGTGTTGCTTATATGAATTAGATCCCTATTACAGATGAGCCTCATGTACCAGAAACTAATGTGCTTTGCTCAAGAACCAAGACTTTCTGCATTTCATCATCATTCTGTTCGTTAATGATTCGGCTTTCCTGGCAATGATGAGAAAAGTTTATTTCCCCGGAGTATTTCTGGATGGTAAAATTACCGTGTTAGTTGTGGGCAATTGATGCTGTATTAATTCGCCAAGGCTATATTGCCACATTTAATCGTGCTGTTTGGAAGCCTGGCCACCTTCCTTCACACCTCTGGTTACCATGATACCCTTTGTCCATTATTAATTAATTCATTTTGCTTTTATGCTTAAGACAGTGGCTGCCAGCTTCTGACTGCTTGAAAGCGTAATAGCAAGATAAAATGAAAAAATGACAGTGACATAAACACTACTGAGAGGTCTTAGTCTGCATTTTAAGGACAGTTGTAAATCAGAGTGGTGGAGAGAGACAGATTAGCAAAGCCAATGCGGAGAGGTGAATGTGCATGCTGGAATCTACATATTCCTGTAAAGCACATCTACATTTCACTTATACCCAGTGCCAGTAACACTGCCATAACGTTGCGGAAAAAAAGGCTGTGTGGATAGTGAGGTCAAGCTCTTGCACAGTTCCTTAAGCTCTCCAGGGGTCATTGACTGAGTTACTACAGGTTCCCACAGCGATGCAGTCACATTTTCTTATTTACAGCTACCACCCTTCTGTACATCTCCCAGTCAGAATCCGTGAAATGCATTACTCTAGGCTGTCATGTACAATAAATTCTTCATTTCGAACATCTCGTAACTTCTGTTTGCTAATAGTCTCCACCCCATTGTAAAATCCAGCCTGCTTCCCCAAACTGGAAAGCCAAACCCAAATAACCGAGATGAGATGAGTTACATGCCCACACATACACACTTTTTTGTCGGGATGTCGCTGTGTTTTGGGCAGTGTGGCAGCGTCAGCTAATGCAGGTTCTCTGTGAATTTGACCACACGCATCCCTCCACCAAAAGGCTGCACTCAAGAAAGTTATTTTAATGCAATGTCAGGCTTGAGATCTGCCATCTGCTAAACCAGGAGACCCTAAAGTTAATTCCCCACCCGAACCCATGCTTGGCTGCTCTGCTGTTGCCATCTGTAGGTTTTTGCATTACTGTTTATTCTGTTACATGTGTGCCACAGTGTGTAAAAATGTTCACAAACTATAAAAGCAAATGAGCAATGTGACAGGGTTCGGCACAGTAAAGACAGTAACTTGAAAATGATCAGATTTTGTAGACTTAAAAATCTCAGGGCTTAACCTTATGTAAACCCTTGGTTTTCCAATTTAAAATCTCTACGCTTAGTATTCGAAATCTTGCAATATCCTTATTCCCTCCGCACATTCAGCAGCTTGGCGTACCTCTCATGTTAGACTAACAAAAAAGTACCATACATTTGAGAGGTCTTTGTTCAGAATATTCTCTCTGTTGTAGAATGTACGACTACTGGTATCAATTGCTCCTGTAGGAGTTTTTAGGTCAGCACAGCTACTACGTGCTGTAGTAAAATCATGCTAAAAGCTTTGGTGCTCAGTTTCATGTGCTCCCCATCTCAAATTCAGCCTACATATGAACAAAGAAAAATGCTTGGGAAATACACAGGGATGCAAAAATCCCCATATTTGATGATTTACTTGGAGGTGACTCTTTTAAGACATACAGAGTCACACAGTATTAGAGGGAGCAAGCTTCTGTGTGGTTGACTCATTTATTAAATGAGTTCTGACGTGCATTTGCTTCCACGAACTTTTCTTCTCTGATGGGCTGCAATTTCAGGATTTTGTTCGCTTGTTCAGGATTTCCAGTGGTTCATACCAAGGAGCGAGAGGCCTCTGGAAATGTTTGATGTGTCTCCCGCAGTAGTGGAGATCAAACCTAGAGATCGTTCCCAGCCAGCCCAGCGTTTCTGGGCCAACTGCTCTTGCCTCGCAGGGATGGGCTGGAGACGTGCAGGAGGTCTGATGCACCTTGAGCCACCTGCACTGACCGTGCGCTTGCAGATCACCCCTGTTTGCGCCTTCCTGGAAGCTCTCAGCTCCCCGTGTGTGGGACTGCCCCGGGATGTGACCTCTGGCTTTGCTTCATATTACCATGCAGGAGCAAAATCACATGCTAGCACAGTCAGCCCTGTCAGATCGACAGGAGGTTGGTCTGGCATGTCCTGGCTGCAGCTAAGGCTGCTACAAGCTCAGCTGGTGTACAAACCATAGGGAAGAACGATGTAAAAGGAAAGCTCTTCGGATGAGAAAATGCCGAACAGCCTAGAAAGGCTGCTGTAACACCATTGCTTTTTTTTTTAATTTTGGATCAAAAAAAAGAAATGTCAGTCTGACCCATATGCTGGAATCCATGCAGAACCCCAAAAGACCTATATACACGCTGGAAGACAAGTGCCCATATGGTGTCTTCATTCATTCAGTGCAGTGCTGGTAGGCAGCAGAAATACCGCAGGGAAGAATTGGGGCTGAGAAGATATTTTTAATAAAACAGACTGCAGTGATCTATTATAGGAATAATCACTGAGCCTTTTTCACAAATATCTAAATTTCTATCTCATATACTTTCCCTTTCAGTTCTGGCGGAGAAAAAGCAGACAAGAAAGCTTTCTTGTACTATAAAACACTGAGAAAATTTCCCAGTTACCAGTGTTCTACTGTATCAAGGTTACTATTAACTTCATTAATATTCATTTTCATTTACACTACTGCAAAGTCATTAATGTGATAAGAGTGTTATTATCTTTATAACAATAAGTATTTATTAAAAGCATGTACAGTGAAAATTGGTAATATGATGAAGTATTGCAAAGTAGAATGCAATGAATCCCTTAGGAAGAATAATAAAGATTTCTAGCTCTTTTTATTCCTCCCAACAACTTCACAGTATAAAAAAAAGCAAGATAACAAGGCAGGCTTGAAGTCGCTTATCAGAATTTCCAAGTGCTCTGAGTGTTTATCCTCAGTGAAAGCTGGAGGGATCCATTTCTAGAAAATGATTATTGTCTGCCCTTTTAGCAAGAAGCTGTCTTGCTGTTTTTGTTTAATTAAACCGCCACTGTCAATTACTGCCTGCAAATAACATAAAAGTATTGAATGGTGAACTTGGGAAGGCACTCGGCAGTCACCAGGGCGCTGGGAGCTCCCTTTGCACTCCCTGCCCATTTATTGAAGGTGGGAGGTCTGACGCAAGATAAAATTCCCCATTTCTGTCCATTTACCGCTTCCTTCAAGGAAATAAAAATGATCCATAATTGATATGGCACCATTGATCAAAACATCAGCATTTCCACCCCAAGTTGCAATATCTGCTTTAGTCCCACACGCTTCGTGTTTGTCGAGCCTTTCCTGTTGTCCTGGCCAGGGCTTCCTCCCAGGGGGGCTGCAGCAGGATGCCCCCCGCTCTGCTCCGCTCCTCTGACTCCCACTCAGCCCTTTGGAGCACTGCCCTGGCCAACCTGGGTGCTCCTTTTCCCCTCGCTACTGGCGCATGCCTCTTATTTCCCATTCTGTAATCAAGGTTTTATTCCTGCGCTTTTTTTTTACTTCCCCCACCCCCTCTCCCCAGGAGAAAAAGCGGTTAGCTTTATGCTGTGCTATTTACCCAGGCTCTAGGGCCAAGCAGTACGTGAAGGTAGAGCAGTCCCAGAGCACAGGAAAACAAAGAGCCGTCCTTTCCGCCCGTACGCTGTGTTCCCTGCAGCTCGGCTGGAGACTTCCTTCAGCAACAAGAAGTCTCACCGCCGGGCTGCAGCTGAGTCTGGCAAGTGTTGCTGCGTGAAAAATGACAAACTATTTTTTTTCTTTTAAACTGGTCACCAGCTGAGCAATGGCTCCTGGAACTTTTCTGCTGTCGGAGAGTTGAAAAGTTGACCTCTGATAAACTTTCTGGGCCAACAACCTTATACTGGCTGCCACTGCACTGTAGGTGAGGACTGCAGCGTGGTTGCTGGCTGCCCCAGAAGTCCTCTCCTTTATTCAAAGTCTCCCCTTTTTCATCCCAATGCTAGCCCAAGAAAACATGTGAGGACACGTGTTAACGACATACATGGTCTTAATTGAATTGGATGTGATCTCTGACCAAAGTAAATGAATTCTCAGGAAGATGCAATCAGAGAAACTCCATCGTCAAGTTGTCTTCTTTTTTGAAGTGTAGTTTTTCTGTAGGAAAACTTTTCTTTTCAGTGGCATTGAAGGCATTGTTCCCTTTCTGATGGCCATCCATAAAAAGGTTGTTTCCCAACAGCTTTGGATATTGAGGATAATTGACTCTGGGGTAAGATTTTCCATGATGTATGTGGGCTGTACAGTCAAGATAGGATGTACCTGGACTCCAAGTTTTATTTTCAAGGTGTACAGAGATATGAAATACCATTACGGTAGAGTTTAATGTTAATTAGGTTCAGTTTTCGTCCTGCCTGTTTGTTCCATCACAGTTCACTGATTTCATTTGTGGGTAGATTGGACCAATGTGCAAGTATTTACTTGAATACCTGCTCATCCCACATACCCATAAATCTTTAATGTCAGTAATTTTTGTGATGCTCTCATCACAGGAGGAACTCCAATGTCCCAACCCGCTCTTTCCCAGAGGTGTGCTGTTGCCCAGAGCCATTCCCACGCTCTCTCAGGGTTTGCTGCTGTCCCCCAGCTCTGTTCACCCTGCCCGAGGCAGCCCCTGCAGAAACTGCTGCAATTTCACTTGATCTTTTTAGCAAAGAAGCCTTCTGTTGCAGCAAAGGCAAGCCATGGGGGCCTGGACTTGCAAAAACATGTAAAGTGTGGGCTCATGGGAGCTCCTGTGCTCACAGAGGTGACGGTCCCCACCGTGGGCATGGGGTGCCACATGTCACACCCTCCTCCCGGGCTGCTGCCCTGTGCTTGCAGGGAGATGTAGCGCCTGTGCTCGCTCACACTTCTGCCCTGGAAGATGAAGAGAGGGCTGGGTATCCTGGCATGGGCAGTCTCGTGAGGATGTAGAGCAGGAGGAGAAGGGGCAGCAAACACTGCTCAGGCTGCGCTTCGGGGGGGACACAGTTCCAGGACAGTCAGCCCAAGGGGGGGACTCTGCCCTTTGAAACCACAACTTCCAGCAGTTACAGCACCGCTGTCGATGCCATTCTCACGTGTACCTTCAGAACATTGCTCCACTAAATATTTTCTGAAGTATGCTAACTTCACTTTTAAGGTTCTGAGCGGCTTTGCCTATTTCAGGCACTAAGCTGAATTTGTATCAAATGTGAACACGATAAAACAGAGAGGTGAAAGAACCACAGGTAAAGCGATGCATTTATTTTATGTCCCAGATGCCTTCACTTTTTCCTTACCATTTGAATCCTCTCTTCTCTCCTTATTGCAGATTTAGCTTTGATCCATCCCGGCAGAATCAACAATCTTTTGTAAAAG
>JAVJGI010000065.1:49285756-49296160 GCA_035590275.1 Ibycter americanus
TTTGAATCCTCTCTTCTCTCCTTATTGCAGATTTAGCTTTGATCCATCCCGGCAGAATCAACAATCTTTTGTAAAAGTTCTTTTCAGTCTCAGCCCTTTTTGTGATAACAACTAAAACAGTACTGAAGGAAGATTTGGATTATATTTATGACTAGGCTATTGATCTCAGAGCCCAGGAAATGAAAAATAAACTGAAATGAGTTGACCAGGAGGAGGGCATCAGGATGAAGCCAAGCACAGATCAGCGCGGAGTGTCATTCTGCAGGGACTCCAGCCACCTCAGAAAATCAAGTTGCGGTGTTTGTATGGCGTAAATTCAGCTTCTTCAACTCACTGTGGACCTGGTTTTCTCAAGGGAACATTTTCAACCTTTTTAATGCACCTTATTCCCGTCACATGGAGAGGTGGCAGAGCATTCTGGCTTGCACGGGATGATTCCTGTCTTGAACACCTCCGTTCCTACCCCTCATTCACCAAAATCCAGCCTTCATCCCACTTGTTTGACCGAGGGCTTCCCCCCGGGGAGGCTGGGGGAGGACTCGCAACAGGTTCTTCTCTGAACTTCAGTTTTTCTGCGGTGAGGAAAATGTGCCTGTTTCTGGCACAGGGTCCTCATATCTCACCGTCAGCTGCTCAGACCTCTTCTCATCTCAGCTGGGACTTGGCTCGTCACAGCAATCATGAGGCAGGTTGGTCTGAAGGGAAACGGCGATGCCCGTCTGCCAGTGTGCTGGGAATTTTTTCTTCCTTTTTCTACTGTAAAGCATTCTTCCTTCCCCAGCCTGCTTTTAAGAATCTAATTAGTGGCCTAATTACCACCCCACACTATGCCCTAGCTGACCTTTGCTGGCTCGTGTTCTCAGCCTGCCTTCCCTTCTCAATATGATTTTGTGCTGTAGGTCTGCAAGGTCTGCGCTCCTTCCTCCGTGCATCGCAACCTCACTGCGCTCCTCTCGATCGTTATTTTTATTCCGTACTCCAACAAAATTGAACTGTGAAAGGACTGTAAATTTTCAGCCTCGAGAGGCTCTTCATTAAGTAACAAATAACTCTCTGCACCTCCTTGGTATTACCCTGCTGGTGGCGGTTTGTCACACGCCGTGCCTTCCTCCCCGCTCAGCCCGCTGTGACAGTTCCACTCAGCTGACGGAGCTGCTGCTTGCCAAATAACTGCACGTTATATCGTGTTTACTTACTTTAATATAAAGGCAACAGCACCGGTTTTATCCTTGTTGCATTCGGTTCAAAGACTCGCGCTATCTCACTGGTGTTATCAGACGTCAGCAAGCAGTATTTCATGGGACCAAGATCCCCGTACTGTCCTACAGGAATAGCTTTTCATGGCTTCAAGAGCACTGCTGTTGCTAATGGCATTTCCACACAAAAAGGTGCTGTCCAAAATAATGAGCTACGTTTAATACATCAACACTGTGTTCCTGATGCTGTCTCACCAGGATGCCGGGTAGCCGGGGTGCCTCTACAGCCCAGCTGCCCCGGGTCTGGGGAGCAGTTTGAGCTCCAGCTCCTTTGTAGATCCTACCTGCCCTTGGGGCAAGCGGTATCACAGATCTCTGAAAGGTGCATTATTAATTTTCCAGACACAGTGCATCTAAAAACCAACCACTGCCCTGAGAAGTATGCCATAAAACAAATATTTCTTTCCTGCTGAAATGCATTATTGAAGCCTCTACCCTATAAATCCTAAGTAGATAACCCTCTCCATGGCACCTTGTAAAATAAGCAATTTTCTGCTACCAAGGAAACAAATTCTTTTTCTCAATCCTATCTAAACTCCACCAACATGGTGACAGACACAACATTGCATCTGAGTTTGTTTTTGACAGTCTCATACATTTCTAACTCTGTCAGCAAAAATAAATGTATGAAGCTTTTCACTTTAAAGACTCTGGAGCAAAAAAGACTTTCTGGGAGCCGCTTCACCCTTGCCTATACCGGACTTTATGCCGTAACATTTCCCACTATTTCCACCACTGCTTCATTGCGAGGGTGAGGTAGAATTTAAGTGCCAAGATCAAATCCAGCCCAAGTGGCCTTTTGAACAGAGGGAGTGAGGCTGGAATTAGAAAGATAGACATCATAGATTCCCAGAAATATGCTTTTTCACCCCTAGAACATGTCAGGATGAAGCTCACTATGCATCATACCCCCCAGGCACTGCAGAATGAAGGAACATCTGCCTGCTGTGTCCAACAGCCTGACCTTGCATGCGGTATCATGACACAAAGGGCTTTAGATACCAGCACCTTTAACAGTATTCTTGAAAAATTCTCTGAAAATGCAGTTAGTGCCCGAGAAAAGCAAGCTGCAGTACGCAGTCTTGGCTGTGCATACCCTGACCATCGCAGCCCTGGCTCAGAGACATGGAGCAGGACCTGGACAAGACCAGTTTTGCAGCAGCAGGGTGTTTGAGGTGACATATCAATTTTGACTACATTTTCTAGTTTCCTAATGAAACCGTCAATGGTTTGTTTCAGTAAGACGTTAGCTTCGTTGTTTCTTTGCTTTGGGTTTTGTGGTTTGTTGTTTGGTTTGGGGTTTTTGTAATATAACACTACAATACTGTTTCTTGTTGATTATTATATCAGCAAATGTTAACATTTTATTCCAGTTTGGAATGAAAAAAATTTAAGAAACTCCAGCATTTGCCTACAAAATGGAAGTATTTTCTAAACAGCTCTAATCAGCTACCAAGACATCTTAAAATAATGTCCTGTTTTCATCCATTATGAGCCTATGCAGGTATACACATTTATTTCTCAGAGTGAGAAATCTATGGGATCATTCATTTCAGAAAGCTATGTAATATCTCTCTCCAGTGTTCGTTTCTAGAGCAATCAGGAGAGTTAACTTAGTAGTTCATTGTTATTTTTCTGTTCTTCGATGCATAGAGTGTGTATGCCCTGTACTGAGCGGCTGCCAGCAAAGGATTCGGTATCAACAGTCATCAGGGTCCACATGTGACCACAGATTTTCAATACAGATATTTCCTTTTTCTTTTAAAGTGGAAGTTAAATTCAAGAAATCTTTATCCACATGATCATGTATTCAGGGATCAGCCAGAAGCCAAAATAAATTTGTTTCATATTATGGGTGAAAAAATGGCTTGTTCTCCAGCTCAGCAAAGACAGATCACTCAGCATAAATCCCTCATATTAAAGCCCTTGCTTCTCACTACCAATACAGAATTCCCAATGAGAAGAAAACATACTTTCCTTTTCCTCCTCATTCTCACAGTTCACAGAAGGTGTAGCCTATGCATTTGAAAGTATTTCTATTTCTATATTCAAAAAGCAAAGCTTAAGTGGGTAGATATTGCAGCAGGCTCCTGTAGTGGTGAAAAGAGCTGGACTAGAACCATTCTGCATAATTATACTGGGATACTGGGACAAATTCACAGTCACCTCCGAGTCCAGCCTGCCCATGAGAGAGCTGCATAAATATTTGAGTAAAATCTTCAGGGAACTGATGTACCCACTGACAAGGGTGATACCAAGCAGCTTATCATATATCTACCCAAGGAATATCTTCAGTCTGAAAAAAATGTATGAGGGACCGCAACCTCACATGGGGATGGCGAGGACGCTGTTTTGTTTAACTAGTTCGAGCAAGAAAGCAAAGTATGCCAGGTCTCAGAATTCACTTCTCTTCAGCGTTGCTTTTCCTCTGATTAAACTTGTAACAAGCTGCTTTCCTTGTGTCTGAGGAAGAAACCCAGAGCAACGTCCATGAGAAAGGACCCACAGTGTCACTCAGTCCTGCCACAAAAACCAATTAAAATTCCTTCGTAGGGAAACCAACTTTGGGTTGGTTTTTATTTTCAGCCTGCTATTATAAATAATAGCAAGGAAAAACAAAGTTTTTAATTTGTGCAAATGCTTTGACAAAGTTGTGCTTCGTCCTTGTGTAAATATTGCTCCTGTAAGCCTGCCAAGGAAAGGCCTTGAATGTCTGCAGCCAAAAAACCCAGACCTGCTCCTATCTAAGCCCATGAGCCCTGCATGTAATTCCTGTTTGTAGCTGGTATTCCAGCTCTTCAAAAATTGCCTACGAGCCCCTCCTGCCTGGGAATCCAGACTGCCGTTCCCTGCCTGCTGTGCAGCATTGCAGGGGCAGCCATGGCAAGCTTTGCAAGGAAAAATACTTTTGTTAGACCAACTGACAAAGCTGGAGAGAAAGGGCAAACTTTCAAATAAGCAATTCCTTTCTGAATATTTGGACTTGCGTGCCTGGGTGCTTATCTGTTCTTTTACAGTAATCCAATAAGAGATAAACTCTCTCCCCTTAAAAGCCATTACCTCACTTAAACCCTAGACAATCATGGCTAAAATACCATGGCTAACTACAAAGATGATGGCAGAGACAAGGAGGAGGGAATTTGCTTAACTAGAGACAATAACTTTATACAGAATGAACAGAAATATAATAGCTCTATTGCATAACCTGGCTGTATTCCTCATTTCAGCTTCTCCAGTGGGTTGCAGCCCGCATTTAAGTGGGAAACGGAAAGAAACTCCAGGCGAATTCCAGCTGGAGGTGGTATCTGTAGGATGTGTCTCAGCTCTGAAGTTTCCGTTGTATCTCTAGCTCCCATATCTCATTTGATAGCAAACCCGAACTGCCAGGCACAAGGCTTTTCCCACTGCCTCTGGAAATCAGGAGTTCAATTAATTTTTGCAAAAAGTGATGTGAGAACCAACAGAAATAGCGTGGCTTTGAAAAACACAGGCTGAAGCTTGAAAACCTGCAGGCATTTTGTGATTCTGCCATTTCATAAGCCATGAGCTTGCAGATTTGGAGATAAAATTACAGATGGAGTTGAATGTTAAAATCCCATAGGACGAGCTCCTTGGTTTTGATGAGGTGTCCAGACTAGACTTCTCATTCCAAGATAGGACTTGCTTACATTCCAATCTAAAATTCAGTAAGCCACACATGGGGTGAGCCTACTGTTTTCCTGGGTAGGCGAGTCACCTCCTCTTATGCACAAGCAGGCTAAGGAGAATCCTCCAATAAAGTATGAAAGTCTTCTAAATTCTGCTCCTGAGTCTATGCTGCAAGTATGACTTGGACCATTCTCCAGCTCATCACTGCTTTAAAAAAAGATGGGTTTGTACAGCAGATGCATGTGAGTAGTTTATTACTCTTATAGATGTCTGCAGGTGATTTTGTGATCGTAAAATTTTGCACAGAAATTTTCTGAACCTGCCTTCTGGTGCAAAGGAAGGTAAATGCTGGGGAGCACTATCTGCCAAGGAATTTTTAGTTCCTCTGTTATAGCCAATGCTTTTAGTATATCTGTTAAAGAAGTCAATAGACATTTTAATGAGCAGAGCTGGCGCTACAGCATCTTCCTGCATAGAAAAGTCTGTGGGCACATAATGATGTGGGGTTTTTTTCCAAATCTCTGTTGTTGTCCAGAAACAGGAAAAAATTCTAGTTACGGTTCACTGTAACACCATACGTAAAACTTGCGTTATTTACAAATTCTGGTAGTCAAAACTATAATAGGCAGAGAAAGACAGAGAGAGATCTATTTGTAATGGAAATCCACAGGAAATCTGAACTTAAAAGATAAAATCTTGTTTTAAAAGACAAGGTGTGGTAGTAAAAATGCCCAATTATTTCTTTGTTTTCATATGCAACCTGGTCTCACTCGTGAGTGCTATGATATCCAAAGAGTAACTTCCCAAATGCCAAAAAGATGGAATATTTCCTTGCTATTGTCCTTCTACTGGTTTTCCATAGCAGTTATCATTTTCTGCAGAAGCAGGAGAGCAAGCACAGGTCTCCATCCCACAATCACTTCCACGATTCACGTGTACCATTTTCTCGTATCGATTGTAGTCCAGGGAAATGAAAGAACTAAAATCATCAGGTTAAGTAAGCTGTGCTGACAAGCTGTGAGTGTGGGGCAGGCCTTAGCTCCAAGTTATCAGTTGACCTTACAATGGCCAACCAATTGAAATAGTTAAATTATTCTGGTTTGTAAGGTCAGGAAACGGTGAAACAGTGAAACTCTTGCAGGAAAGCATATTTTACATAATGCTGCTCTCAGCCCTGAACCAAAAATACTGAGAATAGCCTGGAGGAGATCTTCGTCTTTCATCCAGTTCCAAGAGAGTCTGGAAACACTCACATTTAAATTTGTTAACGATCCTTTAACCTTTTCTCTCTCTTTTTCTCTCTTTTTTTTTTTTTCCCCATGTACTGTGGTCTCTCCACATGTGCCTCCTCCCTGTTTATTAGTTTATTTTCTTTTAATAAAAGAAGGGGATACCGCTATGATACCTTCCCCCGGCCTCAGCCTCTTTATGATGGGCTCGCTACAGCAGGAGCCCATCTCTGTGGGTGCCGCTACCCCTTCTCCTGTTGACGTGGCCACCTGCTAGATGGTTTCTCAATAGGTACGAAATCCTGGCGTGTCATGTTTACTGCCTGTACCTGCTGCCCCATGAGCAGGATCCTGGCTTTGCCTCCTCTTCCCTAGTGTGCCCTGGCTAACCAGCCCTTGGACAGGGCTTTTAATCCCTCAGAAAAAATAAAAACACAAAATCCACACAACCACGGCTCCCACGCTGTCACTTTGGCTGCGCATCTCTGCACTTCCAGCTGTCCGGCCAACACCTTCCTTAACCTCTCCGCTTTGGTTTGCCCATCTCCCTGAAAGCCACGGAAATGTTTTCCCTCTCTCTTGCTTTTCAGCATCATGACAGTGGGGAGTTGTACAACTTTACAGCCTAAAAGGTTTCTCTCCCTGCAGGGCTGCTCAGCTAAAAGGGAAATCAACAGTAGGGTCAAAAAAGGTACACGGGTGTGGAACACTTTCTCTGCAAAATGAAGGGGTTTCTGCCACATCTGTGGGTCACACAGCTAACCCAGGAGAGGGGAAAGTTATCATTTCAGAGTGCTTTCCAAGTGAAAACAGTATTTTAATACGAGCAATACGCTCTTGATGCTTGTATGGTATTTGCTGTCTCCAAATATTTAATTTTCATTAAAAAGTGTTTAATCCTCTTAATGAACTCATTACATGCTGAGTCCCTTGGTTTACTATTAGAAAACTGAAGAAAGTGAAGATTAAAATTTGGTCTTGTCCTTTCTTGTGCTCCCGGTGAGTGAGGAGGGTACAGCCGCCACCGAGGAGCGGCCGGGCTGGTGCAGCGGCTCTCACCCACCTCCACCTCCCACACCGTCTGAGCACAGCAAACAAACTGCCAAACAATACCGAAAATGGAATAAATTCTGATTTTCTTTATCTAGTAAGCATGCTCTGCCAGACTACCAAAAGTAAAAAGTCATTAAAAGTGGCAGAGTATTTGAGTGCTGAGTTGTCACTGGATGTACAAGAGGCACTTCACTTTTGAGACGGAGATGCCATCTCTTACATAGCCCCTGCTCTTAGTTAACCAGCTTTTTAAGCATGCTGATGTTGTTGTTCTTGTTAATGCATTCTAATTCCACTCTTAATGTTTTTGCACACTCATGCATAGCCAGGGACATTGCCCTGAAGAACTATTCACTGGGAAAGGGTGCAAGAAGCCAAGCCAGCAATGGGAGGGGGAGCATGGTTTTCTTGTAGCATCAAGTAAACAATAATAATGCCACATACCGTGTAATTACCACCGCTCCCTCTTTGTGCTCGTTGTGTCTGCGGGCTGGGTTCGTTCAGCAGGGAGAAGAGGGAGCGGGGAGAAGGGGGGAAGGAGAGGGCGATACCTGCTCCAGCAGCTGCCCGTTCCCCCACCGGCGGGATGCCCGCAGGCTGACTGCACCTGATGAGACGGCAAAAATAAGGGGGCAGCATGTTCAGAGAGCTGTGGGGCTGGACTTGGAGCGGGATGGGAAAATTCACCCTGTTTTGTTACCTCTCCCCATGGGAGCAGTCTGGGGTGAGCGGCGGTCGGGCCCCCGGGGTGAGCGCTCGGCCGTGCCGTGAGGGGCACCAAGAGCCAAATGTGCTTCCATTGTGCCAGAGCAACATTCCCAGGAGGAGATCAGCTCTTGCACAGAAGAAACATCGGTTTGATATTGCACTGGAGCAAGGAAGCGCTTTTACAGAGGATCATTGCCATTGCAACTGATTGCAGATGTTAGAAGGAAAGCAGCTTGTGTCTCCCCCAAACAGGCGCTGGAAGGTCGCCCCCGGGTCAGCACAGGCTCATTTGCAGTGGAGCAAAGCGCACCGTATGCAGGCCTACCTCTAATTAGAGACCTGCAGTTTCCCACATATGTATTCTTAAAACATCTGTAAGCATAATTACAGTACACCAGTTAAGCAGCTTAATATGAGGCAGGCGTTCTTTTTCACCGGGAGATTGCCTTTAACGACGCAGCGTACAGTAGAGTTTGCAGATAAGGCCAGAAGTGCAACCTAATTATCTCTCTGCTAGCAGCTACTGTACTTAAACTTACATTTCCATAGCGGTATGCCAAGCTTTTTGTTTTCTTTCACAATGGCTCCCATCCCTCTTAATGCTTAATTCTCCATGCACTTTAAAAATTAAGGATGCAGCCCCCAGCCTGGGCTCCAGCTACCCAATTAACCGCAAAGAATGCTCTGGAGCTGGGTGCCATCTCCTTACGCCTTCCCTCTTCATTGCTTTGACGCGTGCTGATAGCACTCTTTTGTTAGCTGAGGAGTATATTTAGTATCTGTTTTGCAGGAATTATTCTATTTTCGCCAAAACACGGGCCGTGGTGTCTGTAGTGTGGCAGAGGGTGTTCGGAAGGAGACTGAATGTAATTCCTGGTGATACTACAGCTCCCATTTCCGCAGCGCTCGGCTTTCGCCGAGACTTTCAGTAAGGCAGAGTTGTGGGGAGCTATTTGATGTCTGAGACATCGCTCTCACTTGGGGGATTTTTCAGCCTGGAAAAAGAGATTAAGGAATCAAATTAAGGATGTCTAAAAATCTGAGCTGTTTTCCAGGGACTTTTTTTATTTTTAACCGGTTTTCTGTTCTCTTTCCTGCTTGCCTGAAGCGTCACCCCATCTCATCTGGGATGTTTGCAACCTCACGAGGAAATCGTTGCTTCATAGCACTGATCTGAGGCACCTTTACAATCTAGGACCTAAAGCTGGGGACCACCTGGGGATCATTTTTGGGAGAAAAGAACCAAAGATAGGTCATTTCTCAAGACAGGAGTCTAGTTTTCACCCCAAATAAAAAGACTGGAAAGGTCTATTGGGTAAACTGGATGATCCCACGGGGGTGAGAGGCGCTGGAGTTTCTGCCTTTGCTGGAGAAGGCACTGCAAGGCTTGAAAGTAAAAAGCAGAACTGTGAAGGTTTCTACCATCACACAAAGTCTCTGGCTTTTTTCTTTTTTTCTTTTTTTTTTTTAGCATGGTAAACAGAAAGAGGAAAGCAACTGCCTAAAGGAACTGGCTTAAGAAGAAAACGTTTTATGAAGAAACTGTTGTCTTGCAGGAAGAGGTCAAAGCTGGGTTGGAGAAGAAGATACAGAGCCACTTAAAAATCAGAGATGCTAGATGTTGATATGATTGAGAGTGGAGAAAAAGAAATCAAGAAATCAGCGCTTGCAAAAACCAAACGGAAATACCCGGAGAGGTTAGAAGGGGAGGAGGTAGTCGGGCAGGGGAGCGAGGCTGTTCACATTTTGTGCGGCTCCTTCCCTCCTGTGTGCCTGCTGGGCGGTGAGTGCTAGGGGAATGAAACACGGGTATTGCTGCTTGCAAACAGACGAGCACCTTGCAGCCCCCAGCAGCTCCCTCCGCCCGGGCAGTGCAGGAGCTTTGGTTTGGTTAGAAGTTGTAGCGTTTTTTTTGTCTCTTACGATAACAACCTTCAGTAAGAGATAAACCCCTGCGTGACTGCATAAGCTTCCTGGGAGGAGTCGTCTCTTGCGTGTGCCTTCCTGTGTCACGGCCGAATTCTCATCATCGCCGACACCAGTTGCACAATCCAGCCCCTATTTTCCAGCCCACGGAAAAGCAGTGTGTGTCCAGCTGGCTTACCCCTGCTACAAATGTGACCTGTGGGAACTGACAGATCATGCAACTTCCATCCCCCCACTGACTCACGGACCTCCTCCCCCGTCTCCGACGAGCAGACCAAACCACCGGCTATGTTTGGAGCAAGGGTTGCACTAGCACCTTCTCCATCAAGCAAAGACATGATCAGAGAGGGATGTGGGAAAGCTCCCAAAGACCTCCCTGCAGATCTCTAACTGCATCTGCAGAGCCCGTGGAGGAAGGCGCAAGCGACCACGAGGCTGCCAGCACTGCTGCTCTTCGGTTTGCAATATGCACAATGCCCCGATGGGCCAGATTTTGTCCTTAGTGAATCCTTATGGTCACATCCAGGCCACCTGCTACAGCACAGTGACTATCCCATGGCATCAAAGGTTGGGAGCATGAAAAG
>JAVJGI010000065.1:49296260-49328310 GCA_035590275.1 Ibycter americanus
TCCTTATGGTCACATCCAGGCCACCTGCTACAGCACAGTGACTATCCCATGGCATCAAAGGTTGGGAGCATGAAAAGCGGGCTGGACAGTCCTGGTTCCAGGTGTCCAACCTCTCCAACCTCTCTTGATGCTCAGGAGCTGCCATGGCACTTACACCTCCGCTCCAGGCCAAGGGGATGGTCTTCCCAACGTCAGGTGATGAGCATTCACCCAAGACTTCAGGTTTCAGCTTCTTTTAGAGTCAATGGGGAGAAACGGATGGAACAAATGGCCCCAGGGAAGTTCCTCTCTACAGACTCTATGGAGACCTTAGAGTGAGTTTAAATACAGATAAATTTTAGATGCTTGAAGTTAAATAAGACGTGTGTTGCTCTCACACCACACGCCTTGAGTGTGACCTGTTGTGTTTGCTTTGTCCTCACTCAAAACCTGAGAATATACACTGGGGATTAATTTCTCCCCTGGAGTTCTGAACATCAGAATTGCATCCTTGTAGTCATACTGGTAATATTTTCACACAGCCTTACAAAAAGTAAATAAAAACATACAATATTTCACTGAAATATTTGGACTGTCAGAAATGACAGTCCTCTGTGTCTGATGGTGAGCCATATTTCAGTGTGTTCTTCTGAATAACAGAATAGAAATAGGCTATATTTTTGTACTAATAAAATCGGGAGGCATTTTCATCCAATTATTTTTTGCCTGTAAGACCAGTGAAAGCTAGAAAGCACATACATTTGTCTAAATAACTCTAGTTGCATTTTGTGTGGATTCTGTTTGAAAGCAGATGGTTATGAAGGCAAGCCTTAGCAAGTATTTTAAAAGAATATAATAAATGCTGTATAAATAAGACATGCCTGATGTCTTGCTATATTCCTGCAAGATCTGAATCCTGTTGTGGTTCAGACTAAAGGAAAACAGAATTTTGCAAAAGAAGCTAATGTGTCTTCTTCCTGTTGTACTATAATTGGAGACAGAAGCTAATTTAAAAACAGCTTTACTTTTTACTAATCCATTAAACATGAATTTTCTCTGAAAATATTTCTCTATGTCAATCGGCCCATAATAAAACAGGATACACTACAGCTATGGGTCTGGTTCTTGCTCCCAGGAAAGAAGTTTAACAGATTCAGCACAGGTCTGGGCTTCAAGTGGTCTGGATCTGCTTCTGTACCTACTTCTGTCATACTGTGTGACCTTAGATGAGTCAGTCTCTAAAACTCAGGTATCGTTCTTGAATAATGAAGATAATTCTCTCCTATCTCACAAGGAAGTTATGAGCTTTAACCAAGCAGGGTGAGGAGATACCAGTTTCAAGAACAGCAAAGAAATACCAGCAAAGTAACAAGTTCCATTTTTCAGACTCTGGCAAATTTCAGTATTGTCCTCAATATCTAAGAAATGCAGAAGGAAAACTTTTGTTTGAAAAAGCAGAGAAACATGTACACATCAGTGGACAATGTCGTTTCAGCATTATGAAATGCTGACTGTTTTTTCAAGGATCTAAAGAGAACATCCTTTGCAGATGTTTTTTGTTCCATGAATCACATTTTTAAAGGCTTATTCAGTATTGAAAAGCAACTTGGTTCTACTTGCATGGTTTCATTCAGCTATATATGAAGAAAGAATTAGCATCTGTCAGTCTTTCTCAGCTATCCTTGATCTGGGAGCCGTAGCAATCCAGAGGGTGTACCACCTACACCCTGCTATACTAGGAGCAATGCTCGGTTTTGCTGGGGATCCAGGGTTTTCATCATTAGACAAGATAATATTAGCAAATTAAAGATGTTTGAGACTGAGGCTATTGCCCTTTTGCCCATCCTCATTGGTGTCACCTAATAAAACACTGACTCTTTGGGTCAAGTGATATGATGGCTGCACAGCGGCCAGCCAAATGAAAGCAGCACCAGGACACTGGCACAAAACTTAAAAGAAGAAATCTTTGTCACTCACTAAGCAGAAGAAACTGGTGGGCATTGGAGCAAGGGTGGGCCCCGGTGAGCGCGGGCATGGTGTGGAAGGCAAAGGCATGCAGCAGGAATGAGGAGATGGTGTAGGCTGACACCTCTGCAGCCACCCAGGGACCTCTGCACCCTCCTTGGGACGCCTTGGGTGAGACTTAAACCAAGCGCTTCTTTGGGAAATTTAGAAATACTTCTAGAGGATTACTTTTTAATATTTGTAGCCAGGCTGTATTGTTTGTAACTTTTTTGTGTGGTTTATACTTTATAACATTTTATTTGCGTGTGCCTTTTTGCAGACGGTCACTATCACCAGCAATCCAAAAACCTGTATATCTGTTGCACAAATAAAATTGCACTGTTTAAGTAGCTAATCATTGCAGTTTCTCAATAATTCTAGTTCATCTCATAATGTGCTCATCTGAGCACTGGGGGCAATTCGCTAATGAAGAGCCTCCAGGCCAAAGGTAAGGCACTTGGCTCTGATGGACTGCCATGGAGAAGAGGCATTGACCGTGATGAGATTGAGCAGCACACTGAAAAGGAGACCCTGGGTGCAGTGAACAGTCATGAGAAAGATTGCTGTGGCTGCCAGGAAGCCGTGAGCGAGGGATGACAGGAATGAGAGCAAGAGGGACGAGGCACTGCAAACGTGTAAAAAGTCAAACAGCACCATGGCATAGCAGGAGCAGCGAAATTTAGATTTGGGTCAGTTTTGGGAATGAGCTGACCCTCAGATGGACCTTGTTAGCATGTTCATAGAAATCTAGGTATGCATGTCTTACAAAAGGGAAGCTGGAGAACAAGAATAATTTGGGAACAATCGCTTGAGGACTGATCTATCCAGGGTAATTGTAGCTGCAGGAGATTTTTATCTTATTGTGCGACAGTTTATTACAAAAATCCTTCTAGGTAACTTTGACCATATGTGGAAACTGCTCAGTAGGATGTTTTATCAGGAAAAAAATTAGTATGAATTGTGTCTGAATTACAAATGCTATTAGAAAGGAAATCTTATCACAATATGTGATATTGCAGTGAACCATTGGATCATGTTACCCCAGTCCACGATTCCAGCTGGGAAGTGATTAATGCAGCTCACAGACATGGAGATTAGCTACACTGGCTGGCCAGGGGGTGAGCTCTGATACCAGCTGCCACTGGGTAGGACGTAACTGGCTCTCCCAGTAGCCAGTTTGATAATATAATAAAGATTTCTGGACATGGTAAGCTCTTTCCTTTTGGCAGAGTTACAGTGATACCTCTTCCTGACCAGTCCAGAGAGATTTTATTCGCGACCACACGTTTCACATTAAGTATTGGAAGTTACTGGATTACAGCACTGCAGTATGAAAGGTCAGCCACAGAGTGGACTGTGAGCAACTCTGGTTTTGTTATAGGTCTGCATAAGGATGGATAATCAGATAATTGCCCTGTGTGCTGGTTTTCTACTGATTTCTGTTCTAGTAGCTCAAAGATATCTGTGTAGTTTAGAGCAATATTCTAGCGCTCTTGAGAAAGCACTTAAATAAGCCCTTTCTCTAAAGTGCACCTAATATTTCCATGCAATTTTCCTTTGGGTCTGAAATGTTCTGTGGCTGCAGAGGTTTTCCTGGAAAGCTAAAGGGGAAAGTAAATTTAATTTGACTGTTTCTTGGTTACCTGACCTTTCATTTTCTGTGCCATTGGGATTTTCCAGTAGTCTAGAATCTTAATTAGTTTCTTCTCTTGCAATTACCTTTTTTCTTTCTCAATTCTCCTACAATCTTTTCAGTTGTTTCCTGAGAACTGGAGTTGAGGTCCACAAAAAAAAAAAAAAAAGAAATTCAAATGGGGAAGATCGTCACCTTGGGTAACTCATGGTGTCACTGCTGACTTCCTTCTAGTCCAGTATTGAAATAAAATGAAAAATACTGAAAATTCAGCTGAAATAATGCAAGTATCCTGATTTTTCCATATGTTTTCTTTCAAATTTGTTGATGGGCAGGGATGGCCTGTGCACTTCTTCCCCCCCCCCCCAAAGGACAGGATTTTTTTATTTTTATCTTTGTGTGCAGTAATAGTTCATCATATACTCCAATGGCCTTTCTGCTGCAGACAGGACTTAAACTCTACAGAGGCTAAAACTCATTAATATTTGACTTAACTGTGTTTTTTATCCTGCTAGTTTTTACAAGCTATTCGTTCCTTTCCAAGATAGCTTCCTCCCATGAAGCAGATTATTTTTTTTTTTAACCTCAGAAATTAAACTCCAGTTCCAACTATAGACAGTTTTATTTCATATGCTAAATTGTCACAATCAAAGGCAGAATCTCTGCAGAACAGGTTTGGAAACATCTGGCTCTTTTCTTTCGTCTTTTGAGTCTAATTATCTCAGTGCAGATTGTGATTGCTAAGTATGAAATCAAGCTGCCCAGCCACAGCAGTCTTGGAGAGTTTGGGGTTTGGGTGGTTGGGTTTTTTTTCTCCCCCTTTGTAACTATTTTCCCCACAGCCTTAAATCATGCTGAAATGGAAACAGTAAAAATATGTACCCAGAGAGCAGTCCACATGTGCTGGCACTTGGAAACACCACCACAGGAATTTTCTTGCTGTGTATTACAAGAACCGTCCGCTTTGTGCAGAAACCAGAGACGGTGGAGGGCTCGGGCGCTGCGAACAGCGATGGAAACGCTGCGCTCGTGGGGACACTCTGCCCTCGAGCCCGTCCACACGGGCAAGGGACAGGGATCGACCCAGGGAGGTGAACATCGCCGGGTTGATGCAGAAAGCGGCGGCTGAGGGTTCATGCTGTAGAGGTCTGCCCAGCGCGGGATGGAAAATTTCTGATCTGCTGCATCCGTGGTGGCCAGGGGGGCTTGGAAAGCCCAGGTCTGATTCCCTGGTTGCTGCCTGTGAGTATGTCACCCATGTTCAGACCTGTAAAGTGGTGGCCACAGATCTCTTGCAAGATCTCAGTCTCTCTGTGATTCACTCCCTGTCCATAAAATGAGGGCAAGGAGTTACGTGACAAGAAGTATATTAAAAGCCTGCGACACTGAGGTAGCACAGTTAGAAGAGCTACGGATGGAAAGTGACGTAGAAAAGGAAGTAGAAACAAATTTCATTATTAAACCTGGGGGAGGATGACATGGCCTCCAGTTTCATCTGCTGATGAAACCATTGCTCCTGTCATCTCCATCAGGGGAGCATTGCTCCACTTTGGCTGTCTGTTTTGAGGACAGATGCTCTGCTTGGCAGCATTGCCCCCAGAAAATTCAAAGAGAATGGATTGAAAATGTGTCAGCTTTGGAGACAACAGGCACCTTTTTTCCCCCCCTCCCTTTTTCCCCAAAAGGAGCAGAAGTGCTGAAGGAACAGAGACTGTTCCTTTATCATGTACGGAGAGTCCCATCTGCTCCAGCTTCAGACCCACGCCCCAGCCTGCCCTCCTTGGCTCACCTCTCTCTCTGCCAGGTAGTGTCTAACACATCCACCCACGCTGAGGAAGGGAAAAGGAAAACAACAACAATGAATCACAGTGAACCAACCAATCTTTCCATACAGCTTGGAAAAGTCCAGGGAGACACTGCTGTTATTTCTGTTTTCAAACAGGAGTGCAGACGTGAAGGTGAGGACCAGGGGAGAGTGAAAGCTCAGAAGATGGGAAGGAAATCCTGAAGGAGGAAAGGATGTGCTCCCTGCGCACAATCCAAATAACGCGGTAGATGGAGGGTCAGTTGGGGCATGCGTTACCCAACTTCGGCTAGGTTTTCCAGAGATAAGTACATCTCTCAGGCAGAGGCACATGCCAGCGACACTCATTATTCTAGCCAACAAACACCTGACACTTGTCTGCACTACCTGATTTATATATCCTGGGAACCAGAAAAGGCTTTCTGCCATGGAAATAAAAAATAAAAATAAAATAATTCTAATAAAGAATTGAGTTAGTTGAAAAGCCAGCTTTCTTTGTAAATGACAGATGGTGCCTGGTTGTAAAGGGTGAGGGGAGTCATCCATTAGTGCCGCTACTTAATGCTGCATTCTTTGTTTTAATTATGTAAATGCACTCAGACACCCCAGCATAGATGCAGGCTTACAGGGGAAAGTATTCTATCTTGACTATTTTACTAATGTTCACCATTGCTCTTTAAGATATTAAAAAGCCTGAGTCAGAAGCACTTTGTAGGAATGCAGGCATAAGCATAATGAGAGAACACAGCCCTGGTGGGACCAGGCGTATCAAGGCATCGTGCTGCCTTCAGTTTGTACATGGAATTTGCACGTGTGCTCTACTGTTGATAGATGACACCGGAGCACATAGACATAAACTTTTTTTAATCCTATGTGCAGTTTAAGGAAGTCACTAGCAGTGTTATGTGATGTCATCCATACCTTCTGAGTGACTCTGGGGAGACTTTAGTGTTTTTACTAAACTCAGAGTACTTTGGGGGCCCCTCCGGAGCCACTAAGACAAGGTCAGATGGCTTTGCCACAGCTCCATACTTTGAGATGTGCAGTTCCCAGGTGCCGTGCACACAACCTGCGAGCAGGAGTCAAAGCTCCTTCATCCCTTCCTCTCCCCAACACAGTCCCCCAACCTCCACATGCATCCTCTTGTTTGTACAGCGCATCACTTCAGGCTCAAATACGCTTCCCTTGGGCTTACATCAAAGCCTTACGGTCATACACAGAACATCCAAGGCTCTCCTGCTAGCCGTGTGTGAGCTGCTGCCTGGGGAGCTAACCACAGCTCTGGTTGTGATTTTGGGAAGAGGAGATCCCATCGTCTATGCGGCTTAACATGGCTATGTTTGGCAATTTCGTTTAAGCTGTGTAATTATGGGAGGCCCCACGATACTTTGGGCAAGAGGTTTGGGATTTTCCTTTCAATGAACTTTCAGGTCATCTTTAAAGACAAGTTAATTAATCACATTTTAAATCAGAGGCTGTCTTCAGCAGGTCTCAGACACAAAACAACTGTGTCCACATGTCCTTTCTTTACCCTGCTTTGCAGATCAAATCCTGCTTTCTCCACCGAAGCCACCTGTGGCTTCACTGGCAGATGCTGCAAGTGGAAGTCAGCTCAGAGGGCTGCTGGTAAAAAGTAACGGAGAAGGCTTTAGCGTGAAGACCATAACTGCTTTTCCTTAATCTTTGAATACTTTCCACCCTGTCGTCACGTGGAGGAATTGCACACTTCAGTTGTGATTTTACCTGCCCAACTATTACCATCAGTCTGTAGACACCTGCACTCACTGGCTGGAAGCACACCCAACATACCCTAGGTCAGCAGCTTGCTGAAGTTTGGGACCTTCTGGAGAGGCTGAGTCCTGTGACACCAGTTCCCAGGAGCTGAAGTTGTGCAGAAGGGAGAATCAAACAGGAGGCGAAGGGATCCGCAGTGGTGTTACCAAAAGAGCAAGCCCCAACGCAAAAGTCCTTCTCACCTTACTCAGGTCGTCTTTGTGAAAACTGTCCTACAGCGTATTTCCTTAGGGAATATTCATCAACTGTCTTTCGTCTTGAAAGACAAGTTGTGGAATGGTTGCACAGAGGAATTTATACTAAATAAGGTTAAAGTGGCATATGCTAAATACAGGGGAAGGCACATTTTGTTGCTGGTGGGCTACAGGGATTTTGAAACGTTGGATCCCTCAAAGGCCATGCCTTGCCAAGGATCATTCCTTGGTACAAGGCACAGCAAACGATACCATTTTCAGATCATTAGTCAGTCGTGACTTGTGCAACAGACCATTCTTCCATCATATTCTGACTTTCTGCACTGTTCAACATTGATGGTGGTGTCTCCACCCCCACACTTTTGAGACTCTGATCCACCTCTTCCCTCTCAAAATTCAGTCCCAGAGTAACCCAATGGAGGTGAGAAAACCACATCTGCAGAGGACAAGGATGAGAATGAAGATAAGGATGAGGGGAGCTCATCCCCCAGCTGCAGGGATGCATGAGCCCCAGTGCCCATGGTGCTCCGAGCAGTGGTGGGAAGAGCAGAGATGTAGCAAGTGGCCCAGCCCTGGCCGAGTCTCATGTCTCCCCCAACAGCTGCTGCTTCACAGGTAAGAGGCAAGCTTCCAGGGGAATTCAGCCATCAGGACTCTGTGCTGGCGCCACATTTGCTTTCCCATGGTACCTTCCCCATGTCAAGTACCACAGCCATCGGCACTCTGCTGTGCATGTTTATATTGCTAAGCTGAGAGAAGGCTTAAGAATAACAGACAGGAGGACCTATGGTATTTCAAAACACTTCCATGTCAATCGCAAATGATGTTTAATGAGGTTCCTGCTGTGAAACAATTTCCAAAGATGGGTGTCTTAAGTTACAGGACACTCAATGTTTGGGTATAGGCTTCTTACAGAAGGACTCGAATCAATAAAAGAAACCACTTCACTACTCACTGTATAAAAATACAAATATCAATTAGCCCATGAGCAAGCCCTTCAAATCCTATGTCAATTAATTATTTAAGATCCTCTTATTGCCTCCTCCTTTCATAATTTCAGCCACTTACAACACTAATTTCATAAAGTCTTCATCATTATTGTCACAGGGTTTCTGCTTAGCAAGTAGAGCAAGGCTGTCTCACTGGTTGTCTCTTACCGCTGCCTGATTTTCCACAACCAGCCAAGGAGGGTAGCGCAGGAGGCACTGGTCCGTCGGAACTGCAGGAAGAGCGTACGGCAAAATCAGCAGAGCGGTTCATGTCCTGCAGCCGAAGCCAGTGGCTAAACCAATTCAGCTGCTCAGGTATCACAGAGAAAGCCAGGAGATTAAAGACCAAGAAGGGTATAATAATTTTCTGTAACAATCATCTGGGAGACCCCACAAGAATTATCTGAGGGTAAGGGTAGTACAAGATCAAATGTAGGTAGGTAGGTCGGTCGGTCGGTCGGTCTTGAATACATTGAAGCGTGGAATTAGAAGGTCTCTAATCACCACACTGAATTTTAGAAACCCTCCATCAAACACAGCAGTGGAAGAAGGAACCTAAACTGTTTTAAGATGGATCTTGGCAGCTTTCTGGGTGGGATTTGGTAACAGAGCAGAAGGAAGCCTCAAGCTAGAAATTAAAGGCTTTGAAAGACAATTTTCCCCACAAGGAACTGAAAGGAGATTTGTTGAGTAGTTGATGAATTTTGGTTGAACCATATTTAGGCTATTAATTCTGTTCTTCTGACCACTGGTTACTTGAAAGACCACAAGGACTTTTTGACTGGGAGGGGTTTGCTTGCTTTCTTCCAGATCAGCACAGACTAGTCACACTTTGAGCTGGGATATTTGGAGAGGTGTGATGCCACCCCACTCATATTCAGCAATATTTTCAGGATGCAGATAATACAGATGGTTAAAGCTATGTAGCCATCAGACCTGAGTTCAGGAAGGAGCATCCCTTCAGCCATGCCTGGCAGGGACTGCCTGGGAGGGAGGGAGGGAGGGAGGGAGCAAGGTCCATGCTGAATATCAAATGGGCATCTCACCCGACAACTGCTCAGCTATTGCAGTCATCTTGGAACACTGCTATTGGCCTTGTCCTCTTCCTTTGGTATGTTGGCATTTTAGTGGCTTTAAATTTTTTGTACTCATCATAATGATTTTTTTCATAGGGCCTTAAAAAGCTCATAGAAAGTGTAATTCCCACTTCCTCTACATTCCACTGTAGGTGAAAAAGCTTGCAGCAGACTAGCCACTGAAAGACAGTTTTTTAAATTATATCAGTTTTATGATGCATTTGATTTAAGAGTCTTTCATTTTCATTAGGCATCCAAGAATTTTACTGTTACATTGATCTTGCAAGAAATAAACAGTGTTTGCAGGAACTTAGAATTTTAATTATCTGTTGCTCTATAGTCGAGACTATCCCAAGACAGAACAAATCTGGGGAAAACATACAATAAACATTACATTATAAAAAACCTCAAACAACCCACGAAAAAAAAAGCTCCTTTAGCCATTATTTGCTCTTTTTTCTTTGGAGCTATTAATCTCTGCAGAGCTGTACGACCGCGCTAATAAGTTTCTGGGAGAGGACTTGGCAAATCTGAAATGAATTCCCGGCCTCAGATAATGAAAGAGGCTGAAGGATCATTGGCTTATGAAAAGAAAAAAAAAACCAACCAAAAACCTTTTTAAAAAAGCTGCTTAGAATAATTTGTTTTTTAAAAAGCCACAGAGCAGTCAGACCTGCCTTCAGTGAGGTTAGACTGAAGGCTACTTATAGAATTTCCGTAAGACTTTGTACGGGTTGCTAAAATTTCACTGCAGGGGAGTAACTGCTCCTTTCAGCTCCCAGCCTTCTTAACAATCTCAGGTTAGTAAACTTTCGGAAAGAACAGGCTTTCACTTATTTTTACGGTTTGCACTCTTCAAGCTTGACAAAGATGAAACCATAACATAAATTACAAACTGCATACATAACGCTCACAGCTCACTGACATTACTGAAACATTATATTTTTATGAGACAAAACATAATTAGAACATTTATTATTTTCTAGGATCTTAAATTGCCTACAGTTTCTTTGTTTATTATGTAACTAGATTAAATTGTACCTTGCTGCAAGCGAAACAGTATAAGCGTTTGAATGTGGGACAGAAGATGGTTGGTGCTAGTAGGTCAACGTTTAAGAGTAGGAGCATAGCACTAGATATCCTGCCATTGAAAAATCTGTTGCAAGCCTGTTTTAAAAACCCGGTATGGAAAGAATTGACCTTGAGGTGTGCCAAAGGAATAACAAAAATATGAAAATTGATAAAAGTTTGCCTCTCCTTTTTGATGTGCGTAATTGGTAATTTTGCATTCCCCTGCTCTGATCTGTATTTACTCCATTTACGATGAAGGGCTCCTTCGTGTACTCTTACTGCCAATTTCAATCTGTTAATGCAATTCATACAACTACTTTACTGCTTTTATTTCTGGGCCATCTGAAGGCCAGTGATTTGAACACTTTAGGATTTATACATGTCTTCCTAGAAGACTTCAGAGATGAGCATTTTTTGATAAAAGATAGTTTAGTTGTCATTTCCACTTCTAATAAAACGACTTGTGCTTTCAAAGTACATTTTCATTTTCACAACAGAGGCTTAGTTTGGCTCTTGAATTTTGAATACAACATGCCAGAAACCCTGTGTTTTCATAATACCAGTTTTAAAAAAAACATACATTTTAAACACTTTTCAGCAACCAAGTGTGAAAAGTTGAAGGAATCTGTTAACATATTGATTGCTTTGAGCACTGCTTTAAATTAGCTTTCTGTTCCTCTCCATATGGTTTTCCATTAAATTTAAATAAATTAAAGTTCAATTATCTGGAAGAGAGGTACAGAGTCCTCCTCAAGTTGCCGGATGAATTACCACTCAACCTTCACTGTCAGGAATTCATCAGGATGTCTGCCTTTGGGTGTTGTGGATCTAACGCTTTCTCTTTTAGACGAGATTTCCACACAGGTGCCAAGCACACTTTCAGAAATAGCCCTGCGATTAGAAATTACTTTCTTTCTGCACTATGTTATGAGTGATGCCTGTAAAAAAAAAAAACTAAGGAAAAAAAAAAACCTAACAGAAGTTCATCAACTGGAGAGGCTCCACGTTGACACACACAACAGTTTTCAGTCTGCAGAAATGCAGCAGACATAAACAGGAGGATATGCCACAGATGGCGTCTTTCATTCCGGGAAAAAAAAAAAAACCAACCAAAAAAACCACTTAGTTTGTATCTGCCTGTTGGATGCTCAGCATGCAGAAGGGGGGGAAGGAGAAGGGCAAAGAGCGTCCTCGGTATTCACAGAATTGGGTCTAAAACAGCCCGTTCCCATCCAGTCTAAATTTGGGGTAT
Source organism: Ibycter americanus (assembly GCA_035590275.1). Taxonomy (NCBI): domain Eukaryota; kingdom Metazoa; phylum Chordata; class Aves; order Falconiformes; family Falconidae; genus Ibycter; species Ibycter americanus. The sequence continues at coordinate 49,308,057 of JAVJGI010000065.1, forward strand.
ATGCAGAGAAGGTGTTTTGCAAGAGCTTCGAAAGAGTATTTGGAGGATGCAGAGCGAGCCTGGGATGTCCTCTTTCAAAACACAGTTTGTCACCTATTTGCCGCCCGTCCTGGCATGTCCTTCCAGCTCCAGCGGTAGCACAGCAGCCCTGGCACCAGCCAGCTGACGGGAAGCATGAGGAGCCGCTTGATCTCTTGAAGAAAGATGGAAACATCGTTCCGAGATCTGTTGCTCTCATTCTCTTTTTCTCTCTTCCTTATCCAGGAGAGCATAAAACATATCCGTCTCACAACTTCTGTCAGTAGCAGAGATGCTCCCAGAAGGCAAAATCTCCTCATTATAGTCTCTGTCTCAAAAGTCTCATTTGCCTCAGAAGGAAAATGCAGCTGTGAAAAGCATTATCAGAAGCAAGAATAACTTAATGGAAGTGTGACCTATGAGAAAAACGCTGCCTCGAGGAGCTGAGAGGCAAGCCCTCTTTGCAGGAGACTGGGCACCCATGGTGGTGAGCCCCGAGGCCAGGGTGGTGGGCTGCCGGGGCAAGCGGGGCATGTGGGCTCCTTGCTGGGATGAAGCTGGGCCATGCTGCCTGCTGGGAGCGATGGGAAGGGGCGAGCCAGAAGGGTTTAGCTGTCTTTTGAAATGATTAAGAGAGCCACAAAAATAGCCGTACAGCAAAACAGGGCCGGCAGTAATTTTTACGTAGTGGTTATCTCTACAGTATAGCTCTGTGGCTATATAAAAAATGCAGAAAACTGAATGAGGGAACACACACTGGTGTGTGTATGTGGTGTTGGAAGTGAGGCATGCTCTCCCTGTATAGAGATACTGTAGATATAGATATATCTATATTGTGCACATCTGACGTATTGCTTCATTTTTTAAAAATCACAGCGTATCAAGCCTTTGTATGAATGCATAGTGAAATTTTTGAGGGTATGCAGAGGTGCAGACTGCTCAGCCCTGCACTGCTGTGAAGTCCCCATTTTCCTCTTCCCTCTGCCTAAAACAGGACTCTCAGCCTTAAAAGTCTGTGCCCTACCATAAAACTCACCGTACCTCCACCTCCTTGAGACTCACCTCCAGTGGCCCCAGACTGGTTGTTCCTTTCACTGAACGTGCTATTCATCCCTAGCAGCAACTGAACGGTTTTATTATGTGAAAATGCATTAAATGACTGAATCGTTTGTTTTCAAACAACTTGCTGTGCAATCGCTCATTTGACCAGAACCCTTGGTGCCTTGCAATTTGCTCTGCACACGTGGCAGCTCCGAAGGAGCCCTTAGCAGACGGGGGTCAATGAACAAAACACCCCTTTTAGCAAGCCTTGGCATATTCACCCCCAAACAAACCACGGAGTTTATTGTCTATTGTGTCAGGACTCTGTATTTGTGTAAGAGGGAAATTATTCATAGTAATGGGTCTATCCAATTGATAGTCTCCATTTTTAAAATTCCCAGAGTATGCATTTATTTTAAGAGATAAGACAATTAAAGAGGTTTAAACTGGCTTTTATAGGACTATTAAATTTCCCAATAGGGCCGTAAAAATTAATAAAATCAACTGCTGCTATTGTACTAAAATATAAACAGACCTAGCATTAAGGGCTGGGCTTTTTTTTCCAAGGTTTTGTTACTGCTGCTGTTTCTTACCAACAGGTATAAATGGGTTTTGTTCCCTGGGATCAGTCTCTCTCGCAGGAACAGGGCTGAAGTCCAGATGCACTCGGCTCCCTCCAAAGCCCAGCAACAAGGATAGACACCAGGTGCGGGGCAGGAGGAGACACCGAAGCCATGAGACCAAGAACTCAGTGCTGCAATAAGCATACACTGATCAGTCAGTCCATAAGTCAAGATAAATGACACTCATCTTGGCTAACATACAGCATTGCCACTTCTGCTCGTCACAGCTACACAGATTTATTGTGAAGGTGATGCACCCAGCTGGGATCCATGAGGTCGAAGAATGTCTCTTCAGCTGGGTTCAAGTGCTGTTCCCAAATATCTGTATTCACTGCCTTTCCTGCACCACGTAGCTCTATTTAAATTGGGTGGATGGCTGTGCGAAGATGGATGCTGGTTTTCTTGTGTACTCCTGAAAATGAAATTTTCCATTCTTGTAATATAGTGCTAAAAGTCTAACTCAGTCTTACAAAAGCAGCTTGAAGGTAGAAGCTGTCTAAATCATGCATTGCAAATTCTCTGTTATATTAGTGGGGGAAAAAAATCCTTTCACGTTACCTCACTCAAGCTGCTTTAATCACTTTAAATCGCTTCAAATGACGGTTATCAGTCATTTCATTTCCCTTGGTAAGTGTTTCTTCCCCTGAAACCTTACTGCTTTCTGCTACTGAGATGTTTTCAACCTGTACTTGGAACAGAACTTATTCCCTCCAGTATAATTTTCATTTTAACCTTTCCTCAATGGTCTAGAAATAATAGATTGCTAAAATTACTCTAATAGATTGGAAATTTAAACTTGGTAGAGATAACCACCTAGACGATGTTACAATTCAATGATAAGGCAAAGAATAACAAATCTTAAAGGTTACTGAACTAAGACTTACGTTTTAAGGCTGCTGAAATACCGGGTATTTTTTACGGCCCTGCAATTAAATAACATTACCTGGTGTTACGGTTCCACATGCTGCTCAAAACCTTCCAATATGAAATTGCTTTCTTTGATGGTAACTCTACGGGCAGTAATTACCGATGGAGGACAACAAATATTTTCAATATTCCCCTGTGGCCTTCTCAACGCTTGAAGCACTCTGATGCTCTCTCCGTAACCTTCTGGGCACTGGAGGAATCGGGGCTTTCAGTCAAAATCTTCAAGCTAATTATGTGTCTTCATCATTTGGAGTTGGGAATGTAAACCATGGCAACCCAGTGAAAAATACTTGCAGCTTTGGTAACAACCAGAAAAATCTTTGTGGAATGGTATAAGTAATGGGGTTTTTTTCTTGCCTCTGTAGTACCTGAAGGATTGTTTCTTCAAAAAGAATATTTTCTAGAGAATTACTGATTTTAATTCATAACACCCCATGTGGCCAGGTCCCCACCCCTGCTGTCTATGGCAGGGTCTTAGCAAGCTGATGGATTTTGTCCAACTGAGTTGAAATTTAAGAATTATCCCATCATCTTATTTTTCCAGTGGCCTATGCATAACTATATATGCAATTCATTACAAAAAGGTGGCGAGTTTGGGCATTAGCCTTTACATGACAAGCAAGGCTGTGAACTAGGAGAGGACAAGCCCAGAGGCAGCAAGGTGGCCGGCAGCGGGGGAGCAGCGGTGCCCGTGCTGGGGATGACACTGAGCCGCTCACACCGTCACGGCTCCATCCTCACGCAGCACTGAACCAGGACAGCTTCCCACTTTGTGTAGGAAAAATTACCGGATTAGAGGTCAAGAGAGGCACTTTGGGGGGGGGGGGGACATTTCAACCACACTTTTTAAATGGAGGTTTAACACAGATTTATGGGCACGCATCCCCCAGATATGTGGAGCTAACAAATTCTTTTCGACCACCTGCACAGCCCCTTGCTCTGCTCCCTGGGTGTATTGGCTGTCTCAAAAGATCCACTTCTGGTTGAGTCCAATATGTTAATTCTGACACACAGAAAAGGTTTGAAGGTCTTGTCTATAGGTTTTATAGTTTCTTCTTAGCCCCTTGCAGAAAGCTTCATGGTAAACAGAGCATACGTCTCCAGAAAGGTGACAAAAAACATTCTCTGTTGACATTTTTGGGCTTCTAAAATTGCTACACCCCATTTTGAAAATGGGATGCACAGAGCTGTGGGCTGTGATAAAGGTTTTACCTTGTACCCTGTGTCGAGGGCTGTGTGACACCCACAGCTCTGCAACTCCCCGGTACCGCAGCCATCCCCACGGCCCAGACTTCAGCCAGGGGTAATGTCCACCCTTTACATTCCCCAAAAACGAGGTAAACCCTTGGAAGCAAACCTGATAACTTGCCCCTCTAAGAATAGGCTCAAGTCTGGTTCTTTTAACTGCCATCCCTGGTTTATTGCCAATGCCTGACTTCTAATGGGCTACTTGTGGTGTAAAATACCTTCTAAAAATACTTGGTAATTTCAGTACTTGGGCTGAAACAGCATGGTGCTAAAACATTCCCTCTGCGTTGCGATTTTCACTGTTGCAACCAACAGCTACAAAGGCCCAGTAACAGCCTCCTGTACTTAGCATCCCTGTATTTACCTGCATACCATTTATTTTTAGCCTACTTTTCTCAGATGCTAGCGGGGAGATACTGCATTGTGCTGTGCTGTGCTTTCCTTATTTATCAGTTCTAGAATCGTGGAAAATACCACTTCATTCAGTTTATGTACTCCTCCCATGTAAATGCTTTAGCATAGATAGCCTAAAGTTTTTTTTTCAGTTTCCATGTGACATCTATGGCCAACTATTTCCAACATTTCCCATCTCCATCTGCAGTTTTCAAATGTTACTTTCCAACCTGGGGAAACAGTGTTGCTCTAAAAAGAACAGAAGGAGCAGCACACTTTAATTATATTTACTTCAAGTTTTTTCAGAACCTACGAATGAATTTGAGGTCATTAGTGACTATTTCTTCCAAACTTCCTCCCTGACACAAGATTAACAAAACATATTGCACTAATTAAACTCATGGGAAGTACCTGAGAAGGAGAAACTAATTGTGCACAGCTTTTAAAGCGATCACAGTCGTGCCAGAGGAATTGTTTATCAGGGCGGGTTCCCACTTTCCCATTGCTCTTCTTCATAGATGTCAAGTGCAAAAGAGGTGCTCAGCGCAACATCTGTTCATTTTGCACCCAAAAAGGAAGTCATGGGAGGTTTTTTCCTGACCCTAGAAGAGACAGCAGCCAGTGTAGGGTGACTGAGAGGTGGGACTTCCCAATCCCACTGGGGCCCCGTTGCCATCAGTGCTCCCCTTACGTCGCCGTGCAGCTGCAGAGCTCACCCGCGTAGGTGGGGTTACGGTGGCTACTCAGCAAATATTTGAGATGATTCAAATCGGCTTCAATAACAAGCTGCTGTATCGTGGGTTGACCTCAGTAGAAATAAACTGTGAGTGAACGTATTATGCGTATACCACGTGGCATTAACTCATCACAGATGTGACAGGAGGATGGGAATTTTGCAGCGTGTTTTCTGCTCTCTGGACATCCTCAAGTTAATTTAAATGTCACTGAGACATTCATAGCGTGAATCATCGTTTTAGAGTTTCAATTTGGTGGGCTCAAACCCTTTCCAGGAGAAAGCTTAGCTGTTACCTGTGCTACTCCATCCTCTGTCTGGGATCAGCAGCTGACCAGAGCTCACCAGACCGGCAGGCTGCTGTGGTCCATCCAGGCTTGGAGCCAGGAACCACTCTTTGTGCCACCTCATCTTCTGGGCTGAAGAAGAGCTGCCAATGCTTCTGCATGGTGAAAATTCTCCCCAGCTGTAAATCACACAATCCTGGCTATCTGAACGGACACCAGTGGTACCTGATGACACCTGCTTGATAAATCCAACGTGCTGCGTATCTCATGCTTGACAACGCTACAAATGCTTTTGCAGCTTGTGATAGTGGAAGGCTGTCAGTCATAACTCTCCTATGTCTTTCACTCACATCAAATACTTGACTTTATCATAAGTAATAGGGAGTTAATTACTGCTCTGATGTGATCTACTACAAAGTTGCCCCAGAAATCTGTTACTAAACTGATTGCCTGGGCATGCCTCTAGACCCCTTAACATTTATTTTAACCTTGACCTTAGTGCACAAAATTTATGAGCTGTGCAAGCAGACTCTCCAGTAAGTAAATTCTAATTCAAGTAAGAAAAAAATATGTCCTGGGGCAGGATCCACCCACACTCTGAGTTGATCTCGAAACATCATTTTCATCAAGTTTTGGCACATAATGCAAATCCCTGTACGATAGTTGCAGGATATCAGTCAGTAAGGCTAAACAAACATTGGCAAAATTTCTCTTTTTCCTTCCACTATGTTTACCTCAGTCATAAAAGTAAATGCCTCTGCCTGCAGTGGAATATTGGAAACATGTAAAAGGTAACTGAGCCTCCCATTGCACAGTTCAGCCAAACAAGGATAGAGATGGAAGAGTTTCCACTCTCATCATCACTCTCCTGCTTCTTCCTCAGCTCCAGGGACCACTAACCCACTGCAAAGTCGGAGTTTTAAGGAGTCACGTGGCTCCAACCACAGATTAATGTGTATCATCTAACAAGTCCAATGGCAGCTGAATGTGCATCATCCAGGGACAGCATGTCAACCCCACTGGGGATAAGCTGTTTCCTCTAAATGCAGTGTACACCCAGGCAGTGGAGGTGAAGATCATAAGGTCAAAATTCAGGCTGTTGTTGGAGCTGTGAACTTGTGGACTCACTGGGAAACCTGGCATTGATTTCCACCTTGGACCTGCTGATGCTTTTTGAAAAGCACTACTGCTCTGTTGCTCAGCTTGGACTAACTCCACAAGCACACTGACGTGCAGAGGAATACTGCAATGTCGTGGGTGATTGCTACACAACGTTCAACTGCCATGCTGCCGTTTTTCCAGAAGCAAGAGCTTCTCGTTGAGAAAAGAGCCGTAGCCACCTTCTTTGCACTGGAGAGGGCTGGCAGCAATGGAGCTATTGACCTTGCTTCCCTAAATATGTTGCTCTTGCTAGTTAAATGCAATACGTGAACTGCATTTGAAATATTTCTCTACTTCTCCTGCAGTGTGTAAGAGCTTGCCCTCATATATCAGTGACTATTAAATCACCATATTCTCATTTCTATGTACACTCCAAGATGCTGATGGAGTCAAGTACTGTTATGTGTATGTATATGAGGATCTAATTTTACTCCGCGTATTATTTTATAGTTATCAGGCTGGATTCTGCTGACTTGATTCTACTGCCATTAAAAAAGAAGGGTGGAAGAGTAATGGATTTTGCAGTCATTTGATGTGTGGAATGAAAACGTTCTGTCCAAACCAAAACTGCATATGGACTTCAGCTATTTGTAAACATTTGTGTTGTTTACTTCCAGTAACATTGTGACCTTTTTTTTTTTAAAAAAGGAAATTCTTTCAGGACAAAAAACAAAAAGCATTTTTGCTAAAATATTAACACATTTCTGTCAATTTTGAAATCAGCTAGGCTTTTTTTCCAAACAAGCAAATTCGTGGGTAATTTGACTTAAAATTAGCAAGCAATGAACTTGTCTTTTTGATCAGAAATATTTTTGCATGGGTGAGCAAGCCATACAGACAAGTGAATTTGTCCTCAAGTCTGCTCTTGTATAGGCAGTAAACACCCAACCTACTCACAGTGGTGAGCCAAATCAGCTGAAGTCTTGTTTACACTGGTCGTTAAAATGCAACCTTTTCTCACCTTTTGGTGATTCAAGACAGCCTGGGAAGTTTTATTGCTCCTGGGGGTAGGGAGCTCTGTCTGGGGGAACAAAGCAGAGCATGGTGGACTCTCACACATGCCCCAATGCAAGGTGTCACCAGGGGGGAACTACACAGCTCGGTTTCCTTGTGGATGTACACTAAATGCTGGGTACATCCTTGATCAGGACACTTTGTGCCCACAAAAAGCAGCACAAAGAAGATGAAAACCTTTGGCTGAGGTCTGGAGTTTTGCTCTGATTCAGGTAGATTTCTCTCTTTCCCCCGATGTACCAGATGCATTGATTTATTCCAAATTTTATATTGCAGGGCTACAGAATTTCTGCTGACATTTATTTCTGTCGATGTCTTTTTGCTGGAATTAGTGCCTGATACACAGAGTCAGGAACTGATACGCAGAGATGAAAGCTGCTGGGTATCTTCACAGATCAAACCCCAAAAGCTTTTGGTGTTTTGGTTTAAGATGCTACAGATCTGTTTATGGGTCCATTTTATTATTTGGGGAAGACTGTGTGATTGCAGAATTAATGACTCTTGTAATTTATTTGTGAAAGGGGCAGAGTCCCCGTTGCTGATGCAGCTTCACCATGGGTACTTCAGTGTTTGATATCATAACTTTGAGGATCAGGCTAGGAGCTGCCAGTGATTTATGTCCTTGGGACTGCCTTAAGCAATAAGATTTGGATGGCTCCCAGCGTGTGCGTGGGTGAGGAGTCAGTGATTGAGGAGCTTCTTCCTCTGCCTAAAAGGCAGCCTACACTGATTTAAAGATGGAAAGCTAATTTTGTGATACCTTCCACATTCCGGTGGTGGATTTTTATATAATCTTATTTTTCAGCGGAGATGGAAAGCCTTCCTCTTCAGATAAATCCACTTCGCTTAAGTAAATCTGGAAGCCTTTCTATTCTGCCTGATTTTAATACCTCTAATTTATCGGTTGTGGACTTAGATATAAGTCACACTGTAGCTTCTCTGTGGTTTAGACAAAATTTAAACGTTGAAAGCTGGCTGCATGCTGTCTTTAAAAAGAACAGATTTTAGGTCCCGCTTGGAATATGTATTTTTTAGATGTATGAAAAAATTACATAAATCATGATTCTTTGTTATTTTGCAAGACAATATGCCCTTGGTTCGTCTGGCTTGCAGAGACTCCCACCTCTTTCTGGGTTGCTTGCTTTGGGGCAGCTGGAGAATGTGAGCAACTGCCATGCAAAGTGAGTGCGAAAAACATGCACAATCCTTTGGTCTTCTTTGGGAGTCATTCCAGCTTTCCTCGTCTTTCCCTTCTTGCATCCCAGAAAAATGGGGGAAGGCTGGGTTCCAACCAGCAAGCACTGCAGGTGCGAGTAGGCAAGCCCAGCGCGCTCACAGGCATGCGGGTGTCAGCTTAGAGGACGGGACCTGCTGAAATAGAGCACAGGGAAGAGGGAGAAGATCCAGAGAGCTCAGAGCAAGGGCTGGGATTCACCATCCAGAAGTGGTTAGCAAAAAAATTTAATTGCAAGCTGAAACCCTCTTCTTGGTTATGTTGCCATTTATAGCAGCCTTAGTTGTGGATACTTGTTTTAAGATGCTGTCCCTGTGGCAGGGGAGGATTAATCCATTCTGTTTGCTGTGGAAAAGGAGCTGTTTTCAAAGCCAGAAACACTGTGCAACCACCTCAGGCTGTCTGGGGTTGCTGCAGAAGCATCCCCAGCACCAACCGAGCCAGCTATGATACTGTGGGCCCTTACTCTAGCTACACCTCCTTGTAGGTGGCTAGCCTTGAACACTGCAATGCACTTTCATATGGTGTAACAGATGGAGCAAGCTGCTTTGATGTTCCTGTTCTGGTGAACTAAACATCGCATGGGCAGCACTGCTGTTTATCTTCCTTGATGGGTTCTCGGGACCTCTGGGCGCATAAATGTTCTACCTCAGCATCCGCAGCTTTACATGCTCCCTCCATGCTACCTTGCATGGTTGGCTGTGGTGTCCGTTCTGCCAGAACATCAGTGAAAACCCTGTGTGATCCTGAGCAGGACTGTGTTCTCTGCTATTTTTGCAAATTTTGAGCATGCAACTCTAAAACTCTCTGTAAAACGTTAATTACAGAAAAATGATGTCTTTTAAATAAAGACTGTCCCAGAGGAAAACGGAGCTGACAAGTTATTTTGCTTGTCTAGCGTTCTAGAACTCTTTGTCATAAACAGATGTGTACAGAGGATACTACAGCCACACTGAGAGATTAACTTGCATGAGGACTTCAGGCTTTAAGTTGTTGCACAGCAAACTCGAGCACAGGCTGACTTTTCAAGCTGGTTGTTGCTGAAATTATTCATCATCTTGAGCTCAGCATAGAATCATAGAATCATTTAGGTTGGAAAAGACCTTTAAGATTATCAAGTCCAACCGCTAACCCAGGACTGCCAAGTCCACCACTAAATCATGTCCTTAAGTGCCACATCTACACATCTTTTAAATACCTCCAGGGATGGTGATTCCAGCGCTTCCCTGGGCAGCCTGTGCCAGTGCTTGAATGCTGTGCCTTTGGCTGGCTTTGCAGTGGTGCAGGTGGCTGCCGGAGGTGCCGCAGGGTCCCACGGGTGCTGGGACTGGCACGTGGCAGGGCTGGGAGCAGCCGGGTGGGAGCAATCCTGCCTTCACCTCAGAAAGGGGAGTATCAGGGTTTTCTCACCCTCCAGACAGCATACAGATAAATCCACTGTAGCATGTCGGTGCTCTTGCACAGCACCTGGGGGTCCCCCATTTGATGGCAGGGGGACATTCCCAGGCTCCCCCCTAACACAGTCTATGGAGGGCAATCAGAAAACCATACGACAAAGCATTGCCCTTCTCATTTACCAGCTTGTCTATTCTTTTCCACTTCTGCAGTCAGAGGGAAAAAAACCATCATGTCAGTGATTGATGGCTCCAGTAAATTTGTTTTGTCGTGCCCACCTTTTCCTAGCAGATAAACGTCCCCATGGCGGAGGGCACCCCGGTCTTGAACACTTACAACTGGCATCACCAAAAGGAGACAGACTGGGATCAGCACTTTGCCTGGGGTTTTTGCAGGGAGCCTGGCGTGGCTCAGGCTCATGCCGTGTGTGCCCGCATGATAAAGAGGATCTGGACCAACACAGCTGACAAACCCATCTCCTTGTGCAGCTGCTAAATTGAACACCAAACATAAGAAAGAGGGAATAAAATAAGTCACAGTTCTTCTGCATCTGTGAACACTACTTAGTAGAGTGATTATAATTATGTCCAGAAAAGCAATTATAAGAAGATATTATATTTTTTATACTCAACCCATCTTATTTCTACATGTGCTCAGAGCAAATCTACCTGCTTTAGCACCTCGCAGACCTGCTTTGCAGAGTAAAATTCCCCTCCAGAAAAGTCTGAAGTGCTGAAGAAAGCCAGATGCTTGTTCTTTTGCTGGGCACGTTACAAAACTGTTTTATCTGAAATTAATAATCAAAACGAATCTTCATATTTTCAGAGCAGCAATAAGAAAGATTAAAAAAGGTAAGTGCCTTTGAAACCTGTGCATGAGCCTCAGCCCAGCAACAACTGGCACCTGCAAGGCTGAGCCAGAAGCTTAAGAGGACACATTTTTTGGGTGTTAATGCCATCAGCTTCCAAAACCACCCGAAAGCAGCTCGGCCTTTCCCTACTCATCCTGCAGCTGCCTTTCAAGACTTTGGAAAACTGTTGGCTTCAAACAGTAGAACTTTTAATTCAAGAATATCCTTACTGGTCTCTTCACTGGGGTAAAGCTAAAATAGAGTGACAGCTTTCTGCTAGATGACACAAAAGGAGGCTGGGTATAGGAGGTGATCTTGGAAATTACAGCAGCTTCACAGACCAAGACTGCTCCGTAGCTCAATTGAGCCAGGCAAGAATCCATGTAATCCATGTCTTTTTCCTCCTTTCAGCTACAAAACAAGGCTTTCTTTTTCATGTCAAGAGCTTTTCTTATATTCACCTGCTTTTCTCACCTTTCCATGTGTCCCACCTTCCTCAGGACAGAAGTCCACCCAGCTACGCACCTATGCCATCAAGTATAGAAAGAGAGTGAGAGCAGTTTACGGGGGTTTAGGCATGCTTTCTTGCTCTATTTGTAACAGATTAAATTATTTTTCTCCTTCCATTCTCCTTATACAGACTTTTCATAACTCTGACCTGAATGTCTCTGTAACGCTCTCTTGCTCTCTGCTTTTTAAAAATAAAAAAAAAAATATTATTTTTAAATTTTTATTTAAAAATAAAAAGGTGTTATTTTTAGGTATGGCCGTTACGCACTTATACATGCTCTTAGAAAGGCTACTTTCTGTTGTTTAGTACTATGCTTTTGAATTTGCCTCCCTAGACGAGCTTCCCCCAGCTGAGCGCCCCCAGCTCTCTTCCACAGGGTAAGTCCACAGGTTGGAAGCTCTCTTCTAAAGGGTGATTATTTTTCCAGTTTATTTTGCTGACATCTAATAGAATTTCACCCCTTGCAAATGAGATTATTTGATTCAGACTACTTGTGATACAGTAATCCTGGGTTAAAAAAAAAAAAAAAAAAAAAAAAAAAAGCGAACGAAAGAAAAAGAATTGAGCATTTTGTGAAGTCTGTGTGTGAATAATGTAATTCTGAAGAAAATCCACCTCTTCAGCCCTCCCCACTGGCTTTGGTATAGCTTTATGTGCATACGGATGACTTAACACAGGAGGTGCATCTCTTTACTGATGTGCGTGGCTGCTTCTCCATGCAGCTTCAAACAGCAATCGCACTTTTCCCTCATATAACTCAAAGCACCCTGCAAAGCAGCAGACCCGTATCTTACAAGTCAAGAAAATGAGATGCTGAGAGCTTGCTGAGAGATTGAATCAATGACAGAAGTGGAAATAAAACATTGCTCTCCCGTTCCTAGCTCTCTATCCCAGTCATATTGACCATGATCACAGTAAGCCTGCCAAGTTACCTTTTTTCTGCATTTAAATGCTCCCTAACTAACTGTTGTTAGCAAAGGTAACATGAACTGGGAGGCAGAAAGTCTCATGTACATCAAAAATCCATGCTTTCCAAGTTGACAAAGACAAAGAAGAGCACATCTCCTGTCAGGTACGCAGGGGTGGCCTCACCTCCAGCTAAGCTGATGCTGCAGAGAGCTGTATTTCTGTATCTGGGTTCAGGCACTGGAGGAGACCATGAAATTCTGTGCCTCTAGTCCCACAGGGTTCTGCTGAATCAGAAGTCCCCTGTTTTTGCATACCTTATGACTTCTTTTCTTAGCTCCTTCTGCAGACAAGCCAAGGTCTGCTTCTGTGTCCAAGTTTTGAGGCTTATCTAGCAGGGGTAGGTCAGGGGTGCCATTAAAATTCACAGAAGTAATGCTGATTCACCCCGATGGATCCAGTTTTACGTAGGAAAAGCCCTGTTCACATTTCCAAGGAAAGAAGTCCTGGGCAGACAGTATGGGGCTTAGTCAACAATTCTCCGGGGCTCAGGATCTTGCACAAAGCCAACACAAAACCACCCCATGGCTGGTATTTCTCCTCCAGCCTCTCCCCATAAGGCCACCTCCATTCTCCTACCCTTCAGCCTTAACCCTCCGCAGCAGGTATGGTCATCAGCGCACACCTTATGCCAGCACACGCTTGCTTAAAAGGGAAAGTCCCTAAAATCTCTTGCCAAGGTCCTGCGTGATCTGCATACACGTCTGCTGCTTTGGCACTGATTATAATTTGGTCTCCAAGCTTTCTGGAGGCAGGAGGGATGAGAGCAGGGCTCTACACTCCAGATTTCATCAGCAATACTTGAACTTTCCCACAAGGGACCTCAAAACCTTCCCCCTTCTGTTCACTGACTATTCTTCTGCAGAAGTAATTAGCTGACTACAAATTGAATTAAAAAAAATTAAGTTGCTTTCAGGTTATTCATAGGCAGAAACAAAACTGAGAAATGGCAAGTTACTTGATGGAGTATGTCAAATACAGAACATTTCCCCATTTTCTCAGCTCTCTGACATCACTGGGAACCAGGAGCTTGCATCCTTAATTGGCCATAACTTTTTCTTCTTGTAGAAAATGGGGTATTTAACACAACACTCATTTTTTCTGAAAATCTTCTTTGGGATGTAGAAATGAATGTTAATGTATGCAAGCCCATTACTGAGAATGGTAATGAAGAAGTCGTGGCCAATGGTTAAGCTTAAATTAAGCACGCTTCAGAAAACAAACACAACTCTTCCCAAATTCCTATTCAACATTTGTAATGGAATAAAAGTCCTAATAAAATGTTTTCCCTGAGAAGTAATAAATTCTGAAAACATGACTGTATTTATTTAGAGCTTTTGTAATGAAAAACTTTTTCTCAGACAGGAAAACGGTTCTTTACAAGAAAACTCAATAAATACAATTATGCAACTGTTTTCTTGAGACTTGTGCAAATATGTGCAGTTGCAAATGCTCAACACTCCAGTGCATTAGAGCCCCAGTCCCACATGTATGTGTGTTTTGAACTCAGAGAATTGCTCAAGCATCGAAACACATATGTAGTTTTCTCTTTCTGTATCTCATTTATATAATTAAAAAGTTTTCCAAGCCCTCAGTAGAGGCCTGAAAAGAATTGATGCATTTTTCACGGGAAGCAAGTTTGCTCATGCCATAAATCTTCTGAAATGAAATGTAACAGATTTCCACTTGAAACTTCTTGAGAAATGCGATATGCTGTATTTTTTTTATTTATTTGGGGAAGGAAATAAATGGATTCAAATTTATGATTTAATCTGGAAAAAATGCATCAAGTGTCATTATGATCGATTTTTTTTTAAGTGGATGCTGACCACCTGAATGCTGTTATTGCCGCCAGAGTTAATATCCAACTGGCAATTCACATGCACCCCTGAGCCGATGTGAGATTTTTTAACGATGCATGCTGCAGTCACACTTTGAAGGCAGGGCTCATCACTAAATTTAAGTGAGTTTTCACTGCTTGACTCCTACCACAAGGGCTTCCACCTCCTCAGCCTGCTGCCTCGCACCCTGTGTGGTGTTTCTGAGTGGTGTTTCAGAAAGCTCAGAAGGCACAAAATCATCCTGATCTGCCTTCACAAGGATGCTCAGGCACCTTTGCTGAGTCTTGAAGCAGGCTCCCTGAACAGCACTGGCTTTTGCTCAGGGTCATGAGAACCTTTACGTGGATTTGGCAACACTTCATCTAGAAACAGAAAGGCAGGGATAACGAGAGCTCTCCCAGTGCTCCACAGCACCGGATTCATTGGTACGCTCTGGACAGTGATGCAAAGCACCGTACCAACCTAACATCTCTGTGTCAAGCCAAGTTTATGGCTGCTTTGCATTCCCAGCACAGTGCAAAGCAGCTGGAGAGCACCAGTAACTTTGAGCCCAAACTATAGAAGAAATCCTGATTATTGAGCTGATGTGATTAGATACCACTTTAAACACAGAAGCAAGCACATCTCAAGGAGTCTTTGCCCTGTCTCATCCAACGCAGACCATGCTTCAGAGGAATCAAAGCTCAGCAGCTGCATTTATGCAGTAAATAAAACTAGCAGCCCACACGGTGCACCGCTGTCCTCTCAGCTCCAAAGGCTTTGCAGGATTTTTTTGCTGCATCACTGAGCTCCGTATCACAACAAGCATGAGATCAAAGCACAGGCAGTATGGAAAGGCATCGCATCAGCCCGGAGATGCCCCAGCTAGCAGGACTCACAGGATGGAGGGTGGGGGATTTTGGAGGACCTCTGAGGCTGTGACAGCCAGGACGCGATTCTGGATCCCCTCTGCAACCATCACTAGGATGAAAAAAGTCACCCATCCCTCTGGGTGCTCCGGGTGCAGCTGCTGTCGCAGATGATGGCCTGTCGCATGGTTTCAATCAATTCAGTCTCCAAAGCACATTTTGAAGGAGGATAAATAATGTAGCAAAGATGTTATTTAACATCTCTGTAGGGAATGCCATTTGTACTTCTTCTGGTAATTTTTTGTTTCATCTCATTACAAAAACAGGAGAAAAGAATTATGCGGGTTTTGTGGCATTTAGATAGGTGAGTTTCTAAAATATTACACAAACATTGTTTATTTTTTCTAGCTCAAAGCTGAAGCCAAATGAAGATAATTCAAGAGAAAATGCTCTCTGGGACAATGATGGACTGGAATGGTGATACACTGTGCAACTCCTGTTAAAACTTTGGCTCGCAACATGATTTTCATTTATATTTTATACCTCTACTTGCATCTTTGAGATTTAATTAGTTTCCTAACAATATTCAAAGAGGAAGTTTCAGCTCCTGAGGCAATTTGGAACGAGTTTGGCAAAAAGTATCTGCATTACTTAAGGATGATGTTTTTACCCTGAAACTAAAATACCTTTATTTCTCTCCCAAATACCTAACTATCCAGGTAATCACAGTGCCAGACTAGAAAGTTATCTCTAGATATAAATGCTGGAAAATCCATCAGTTAAAGTAGTTTAATGGAAATATTTTATAATGTATACTGTACATCACTGGCTTTCGCAAAGACAAGAGACTCATTCCCATTTCTCCTAACTCTGTAATTTCTCACATTTCATTAAGCTTTAATCAGAAGACTTAAGTCTTAATCTACCCCAAATTAGCTTTAAGCAGAACATGAAGTACAAGTACTGCTAATGTGTGGTACCTTATATACCCTTATATCTGCTGAAGAATGGACTGAAGGAATTATTGTAATGCCTTCTCTCTTAGTCCAAAAAGAGCAAAGGCCAAAACTTAAAATTTACAAAGTATACTCAGCAATAAATATATTTGACATCTACCTAGGTCCTCTAAAAGCTATAATGCTATAGCAGGATTTTGAAATTTATGTCAAGTATAGTGTAACTTATAACAAAAGCAAGCTGCAGACTCCAAATCAGCTGGTTTTTCCCATGTCAAGCTTCTGACAAAAAGTGATACGATTTCTAAGCATTTATTTTGAAAAGTCCTTAAAAGATACAAAACTCAGAGGGAAAAAGACCATCTCCTTACTTCATGTTGTGGGTAGAGTTGTTGTTGAATTTACTTCCTTTTTTCTCTCCCAGAAATGAAAAGACTGACTCTCAAACAGTAACACGGCCGGAATATTAACAGCCAACGTGCAGGCAGACGGGCAGATTGAGAGCCCTGTAACCAGCACCCGCTGGGGAGGGTATCTGGTGTATCTGGTTTATTGCTTGTTTGCAGCTGATGGTGTGGACGCCGTGTGCTTTGTTTAAGAACCTGCGGCTGGCAGCGGGAAGGGAACCAATGCCAGGTCCCCCAACTGCTGCCTTGGAGGGAAGGGGAGATGGCAGCAGCTGAGCATTCTTGGCTGGGAGAAACGGGGTACAAGGGGCCGAGGAGATGGAGGAGGAGACGGGCAGGTTGGCAGGCTCCCAGCACCAAACACCCACCCAAGCCACAGAGGCATCAGGAAATCAGATTTCTCCTAGGAGTGCAGAGGGAGGTGACTGTGTGGGGCTGGTGGAAACCAGGAACCACCAAAAACTGCTGGACCGAGAACAAGATTGGAGGAAAAACATGTCCTACCAAGTAGGGGGAGAATTGTTTGCAGATGACCGTATTTCAGTCCAGCTCATCCGGCAGATCTGAGGTGTTCTGACTTTGTGCCCTAATAGAACATAGCTTCAGAGTTCAAAAGCCCGCATGGTGATCTTGTTTGCTCTTCAAGGACTAGCCCTACCACGAAATCAGCCCCAACACAAAACACAAGAGTCTCCCTGCAGCCCATGGAGGGCTGTTTTCATCTTTTAAGCTTACAGATAACCCAAAGACAGATCCCATAAGGCATGTCCAGGAGCACAGCTTTGATGGATCATCATCATCTTGTTTGTACCAGGTCATTATAACATCTTCCTCAAATGCAGTGGAGCCCTATTACCTTCCTGGCTGCGATAACCAATATTACCATAATTGCTTTATTGTGATAATGAACAACGGGCTTTGGGACTCTTGGCAGATGAAATCTGCAGATGCTCCTGCAAGATTGCTCCAAGCAGCATGTAGCATAATGTGTCCTTATGCTGCTCCCATGCTGGTCTGGGGGGAGCCAGGATCTGGGGCCTCCACCTCCAGATATACAGACCTTTCACACGTGAGCTATCGTAAACGGCTGTAAGCCTATAATTTGCCCTGTGGGCCCGAGTTGGTGATGTGTTTGCTGGCAGAGCCTGCAAAGGAGCACAGCCATAACCTAGGCACTTTGGCCAGAGGGACCTCAAGAAAGGAAAATCCTCAGAAACTATTTAGATTCATTTAAACATGGGAAATGTTCTCTTCCTGGACTGTGACACTCCTTTGTCTCTCCGGCATCAGGTTAGTAACTCCTCCAAGGAATATGTTACAGAGGAGTTCTGCTGTGAAAACAGACTCACTCAGGCTTCTCCTGTGTTTATTACACCGCAGTGATTTGCACATCATGATCCTCCAGTTATCTTCTCCTGGATCTGCGTATAAACTTGTTTTATTTTCTCACTATAACCAGACCCTAGAAACCAGGCAAGAGGAGTCCTTCCAGCCTTCACCATGACCTCCACCTCATCTTGTTGTGACTGAGCTGCTTTTCTAGGTGGAAACGTGAACAATTCAAAGAATGCATAAAACAAGCAGTAACCTGATTACAGCCTGGGCTGGGCTGTCTCCGGAGAGCTGAAAGACAGGAGAAACCTCCTTGTCATCCCACCAAACTGGGGGATGAGCACACACCACTTGCGAATGGGAATGGGCCCTTCCCGTACTGGTCTTTTCCATGGCAGAGCCTCAGGCTGGATTCATCTGAGCACAGAGTAGACAGGGCAACTTTCAGCATCAAACTGCACATTTGTTCTTTCTCTAAAATGTGATCATGCAGCTAATCACAAAAACCTTTACTGATTTTGTAAGATTATCATCAATCCTATTTGAAATTTTAATATTTGTAATGAATACTCTGAGGAAGGGATTTAATGGACACTGCATCTGCATAAAGGAGGGAGCATGCATGCTGCTGAAATCTGAAATGTAAGAACCAGTGAAGCAGGAAAACAATAAAAAATAGTCCCAGATGAGAAGAAATGAATGCCATCAGCCATGGCAAGGCTGTTAGGAGGCCCATAGGGAAAGACATGTTAGCTCCGCAAGGGAGAGACAAAGGGAACTGGAGAAGCCCAGTCTCACTCTAGCACCCATGTAAATGGGGACTGTCCCGTCTCCTGCAGTGTTTCCTACCAGCAGCTCAGTCTGAATTAAATCTGCCTGTAGGAAGAATACTGCAGGACTGCTGGGCCACCACTGTCTGGGGTGAGGAGACAAAAACAGAGGGGTCAGTACCAAGGTGGAGGAGCACAGACATCCAAGCGTACTGGAGATACCATGCTCCCCATGCTACACTGCTGCTCACACCAGCTGCACCAGGAGCCCATTTTCTACTGCAAAGGCTGGAGGAACTTCATGATGCATTTTAAAACCAGTATTTGAACCTTGAATTTGCTGGGGAGACACTAAGGATGTTGTGAATAGAGGTTCATGGGGTCCCCCTTGGAATCTAGAGAAGTCTGTGGACACGGGATGAAGCTCACAGACTAGCAGCACAAGGAGTGATTACTGTGAGCATCTCTTCTTGGAGCATTTAGACATGACCTCCGCTGGCCATTTCTGCAGCTGGGTGATGTACCCACCTTGAGAAAGATCGTCCTGGTCTGTGGCGGGTGGTACCTCCAGCATCTATCCCTCAAATTCCCTGGGTGCCGCAAAGCTGGAAATCAAGGTCAAGCCACAGCTTGGCCAAGAGGGGAATATACTTCAGCAGAAGAGAGAAGCAGCCTTTCAGGTTCAAAATCTGCCCTTGAATCAGTTTATTAATCCCAAAGCACAAATCAGGAGAAAAGAAGGGAGGGGGGGAAGACATGAGGAATTCAGAGAGTCTGGGACAAAAATAGCACTGTTAAACACTTCATTTCTTTTTTTAACATTTTCCCAATGACTTTTAAATCTCCTAGGCTTACAGAGAAAAAAAAAAAAAAAAAGAAAAAAAGAAAAAAAAAAGAACATGTACACCCTTTACTGCTCCTTTATGTATGGTCTTGTAGAAGACAGCCTTGTGTAGTGCTGTTGTACGGGGGAACTGCACCTGCTGCTCTCCCACCCTCAGACCTGGGACCTCAGCAGCAGTCCCAGCCAGCACGTCCTGTTTGTGGCCCCCCAAAGCAGGAGCACAAGTGAGGCTCCAGTTAGTCCTACAAAATAAAGGAAGAGAGAAATCCCACTCAGAAATAATCCTAAAGGGAGTGGGTGGGGATTATGTTAACAAAAGTTAAAATGAAATGAAAGAGCATGCAGTCTTTTGTTCATCATGCGGGAAAATGCTTTTACAGCACTTTTTCTCAAACTATGACAGCTCTAACAGGTATACAGTGTATATGAGAAATGTATGCAATTTTTCTTCCATTAAAAAAACCTCTGCCATTAAACGTTCATTACTTGACAACCTAAAATTCAGTACCTGATTTTCATAGTTCTGCTTTATCTCTGTGCTTGCCAAGTGTAAATTAACTTCTATTTGTCTCCTTTACTGAAATACAGCTAGACCTGCATGTTCTTGGGTTATAAAATACAGCTATTCCTTCGCATATAGAAGCAGATGTTATTTTCAATGTTGAGAAACATATATAAAACAGAGCAGGAAAGGAATAAAGTGACTGGGATATATGTTGATAGCTGGGTGAAGTGAAAGCACAACTTTTGCAAAAGCAGTTCTGCTGGAATGATTAATTATTATTGCGAATCACTTTCAGATTGAGATGGCTAATAGCTTGAGCAAGACAGGTTTTCTTGGATGTCCTGGCAAAG
>JAVJGI010000065.1:49336266-49375247 GCA_035590275.1 Ibycter americanus
CCCCGGCCCGGCCCACCGCAAATGGGATGAGCTAAACTTGCTAAACAGCATGGAAAGATTCCCAGTTATTTTAGCGGGTTTCACACTGGCCCACTGGGTGCATGTCGGACCTAGAAGACCCCGAAGAGCCTGTCCTACAGCAGCACACAGGGAGAACGCGGAAGCAGCAACCCAAAGAAAGTTCACTTAATCGAACCATTTAATTTTAGTACTGGCACTTACACAGTTCGTTGATTGATTATCTGGCTGCAGAGACTCCTTCAACTACTTCAAAGTATAAAATGATCCCATTCTGAGACGTCCTTTGTGAAGACCAGCCCTACGACAGCCACAGTGCTGGAATTTAGTGGGCAAAGAGGCCGCTCCAGCACGGCCACCACTTCCCAGTATAGCGGATCAAAAGGTGGACAGAGGAGGGCCTGATCCTGAATACTATCCTCACTCCCGCAAATCATACTTTTTTAATTGTTCACTGGGACTATTCACATAAAAACTTACTCACAGGGATAAAAATACCCTACCAGCTCCCTATCCTCACTACTTTATGTCCTGACCATATCATCTGTAAGGTCAGCTCTTGCGAAACATTACTCAACCGAATTATGTTCTCTTTTGTGGCCAAGCAGGTGATTTAAAACCAAAAAGAGTTGTGATTTAGCAAAATCTGGCCTTTGGTTTTTGTGGGAACATGTCGTCCTGAGTCATAACTCTCCTTTTGTTGAGGAGAAGAATTATTTTTAAAACCGTGTGTTCTTAAAACCAGATCCATAGCTTATGTCATCTAAAAGCCTGGTTTTAGCAGCATGGCTCATATGGCAGTCAGACTACCCTGTTATGAAAGCAAAGTTTCTAAGAGTTTGGTTTTCCTTTCCGGTGCTTTTCTGCTGGCTAAGAAAAGAAATATCCATCGAGTCTCAGCGTATTTAGCCCCCCAGAATTATAAGTGTCATTGCAAAATGTTTTACAGTTGATTATTTTCTCATTCCCTTCTGAATTTCATGTTCCGTGCTGTAAATGAGTTAAGAAGAGAAAGTAATTCTTCCTTTTAATGCCCTCCTTTGCTACTGAAGAAGCTAAAATAACACCCTAAGTTTCCTGTCTGTCTATGACCATACCAAAGAGAAGTGTAAAATATTAATTAAGGGGAAAAACCAGCCGTCTATTAGAAAGGCTTAATTGAGACTAAAAAATAGCCTCAAGTGACTGCACAGTAAAAAGGCAGAAATCATTTATTAGTGGGTTTTTTGAATATTATGCCCTCCAGCACTCACAGGACACCTTAGGAACTTGCCATTCCTCTAACTGCTCCATCTCATGAGTTTTGCTGCTGCAGCAGCGCTGAGCACATCCAGGACATATACACCATGGCTGATAATACGCTAGAGGTGCATGCCAAGTCATTTCGGCATACCTGAACACCCAGCTGAGCAGCCTTTGTAGTGCACCACAGCGTGAAATGGCCAATTTGTCCTCCTTGCCTACGTTGCAGCAAGGTGTGAAATCCTGAAGAGGAAAGGCAGCTTTTGCATTTGCCTCTGGGAGTTGGTGGTGAGCCAGAAGAGCAGCAGAGTGCTGTAAAATCTTTACTTGGGAAGCCCGAGATGAAGCAACGTGCAACTCAGGAAAAACGATGATGATCAGCCATGAAGCTCAGCATGATCCGTGCAAGGTGCAGCAGTGCCTCGGCTTCGTGATACCTTCTCCCAGCCCCAGAAAGCTGACACTGATCCTGCCACCCATGGATTTCTTCCTTCCATCTAAGCTAATTTTCTTAGCCTTCACAATTCATTCTCTGTGGGAAGACATCATAGCCCATAAAGGGAATTTTTTGTGGATTTGTGGAAGATAAGGACTTGCAGAGTGGCCAACCACCACATTGTTGTGGTTGGAGTCCTGGGGAATTAGGAAGAGCAGGCGGGCAGTACGGAGAAGTGCTTCTTCTTTCTTTACTCGCATGTTGGTCTTTGAAAGGCAGCACAAGGAAAAAATATGGCATGGTTTTCAGGCCAAACATGCATATGTGGGATTCATGCCGTAGCCATAAATCTAATTCCAGGCATTAAAGCAAATGGAAGTGGCATTTTGTAAGATTTAAGGCTCCAATTCAGAAGTGGATATGAAACATTGTGGGTGTTTCAAGGGATGTTTGCAGAAATTGTTATGGGAAAATCTTGCATGTGGTTGGAATTACCCAGGGAATGGATTTCTACTTAAAAAATAAAAGCAGTCATGGGTGTGGTGGCAACAAATGCTTTGTTGCAGTAATCGTGACCAAGATTCAGAATTTGCTTCCCTTTTACAACTGCATTGCATGAAGTTGCCACAAAAAGTCTTCTCCTTTTATAGGGAGGTTATGAGCAAGGAGCAGGCTTGACTTTTCTCAGCGGCTTCCACGGGAGGTGGCACTGGGGAGGGTTACAGAGAGTTTATTCTTCGATTACATTGGCTTTGTGCTCCTATAGCATGTATTTCAGTGGAGTTATTCAGAGCTACACTTGTAACACAATCACACCCGTTTTGAGGGAGTAAACGCACACTTTGAAGTTATTTTAGGTAACAAGAAATGGGCTGGACTGCCTTAAATAGTTCCTTGCCTGTAATTATGAGCTGAGAGTTTCTGCATACAATGTAAAGAAAACCTCCTGATGACAGGGATGGGAAACACAACTTTTAACTGAAACGGAGATGCTCATACATTTATTTGAGCATATGCCCTCTCAGGCACAACCATTGCATGCCATGTATGCATTTGCGTTGCTGCTTGAGCATAAGATAATGTGCTTTTCTGATCAGATGCGAAGATTGAATCTATTATATGTTCCCTGCCAGACTGCCAGATTGCAAGGGAAGCCTGATCACAGTATTTCTTGGCTCACGGTCCATAAAAGCTGAAGTAGAGGGATGATGCTGGCAAATGTAAGATGCCAAGTGAGAGTGGGCCTGGCTTTGCCTGACCTTCCCTGCCTGCACAGCACCAGTGTGGCTCTGCAGGGCATCCCCGTTGCCCCAGGGAAGGTTTGCCCAGATGGTCACCAGTCCACCACCCACTCCAGCTCTAGGATGCAAGAGAAAGTAGACACCCAGGAAAACCCAAATGCAAAAGCACAAAAGAATCAACTAGGATAGATTCAGCAGAACAACATAACAGGGTGTTAATGAAAAAGGGATTTCAGTCATTTATTTGATCACCCACAAGTCTGCCTGAAGAACTGGAGAATGGTTATTAATGCACCAAACAAAAAATGTAGAAAAACGCAATAATTCAGGAGCAAAACTGTTTGAGGGACGAGTAGCAAATGGTATTTGATAAGCTTCTGTTATATAAAATCTGCCTTAGTGACAAGGATAGGACATCAAACTTCAGCTAGGTATTCAATAGCAACATCTCTTTGTGAAGCAGCTGCTATAGTGAATTCACAATAACAACCCGATTCTCCTCTGCCTGAAATCCCAGGGTAGGCCTAGGACTCACTAATAGTTATTATTTATTGCTTTAGGTTTCATTAACTGAAGTACCCTGAACATTGCAAAGCATTGGCAAACATAGCAGGGACTGGAACATAGGAAAACTAGCGTTAGTTTTTCTGCCACTGAACTGGTAATGGATTTCGCATAAATAATTTAAATTTTCTGGCATGTTTCTCTATACTGAAAGGAAAAGTAACTTTTTTTTAAATGAAGTCTTCTGATATCTAATAGTAAACACACTGCATAAAAAGTAAGTAGTTTATTATCATATTATCATATCAGATGGTCTGTCCCATTTACATGCTACAAATGTTACACAGAGAAGTAATTACAACCCATATAAAACCATGAAAAGCTGGTCTATAAGTACTGTGAAACACCTGAGCATTAAAAGAACAACTTTCCTGGAATAGCTGAGCTTTGTGCTAGTACAGGTTTGAAAATGCTTTAGCTTTAAATCTTATAAAACAGTAATTGTGCATAGAGAGCAAATCAGGCCTTCCACGTTGTATAGCTGCAGGCTTTAGCAGTTAACCATAACTGTATGTTGAATGGATGTGTTTTTCATTGTTGGCTAATATATTGCTAAACATAAACAGACCCGAATGTACACGTGGATTACATTACATCTGTCCATGGAAACTCTTCCCACAGCAAGCACCACTTTTCAAATCCCCAATAGTAAGTATTGTAAAGACCAATTGCTTGGAGCACTCCTCACGTGCATTATGGGGTGTGCATTAAAGTCTGGGATCAAATGTTGCTGTTCTTTTACTTGTGATTACAAAACTTCTCAGAGCATTAGCAAGCACAGCCAAGCAGAACCTACGGCACTGCAATCCTATAACCCACTTGATGTAAATTAGACAGCCCTAAGGATAAATGCCTGCCCTGACTGGCCAAAAAAAGATAAACTGATTTTAAATAGTACAATAGTAATTAGCAAAGCTAACAAGGGTTTTCATGTGGGATATCACTAAGCACAGGAAAGCATTACATGGCATGGAAAACAAGGACAGTGGAGCTCTGCAAAGTCAGGACTGTGTAAACATCCACAGTGACAGTGGGATATAAACCAGAGCAGCAGAGTTCAAGAGTTAATATCACATGAAGGAGTAGGGGAACTAAGGCAGAGAAAAAAACTCTCTTCCTTCCTTTGAAAATTTAGATTTTGCTGCTGCTAATGCTGATGCTGAATCCAGCTGATGTTGCTCAGAGAGGTTGTAGATGCCCCATCCCTGAAAACATTCAAGGTCATGTTGGACAGAGCTCTGAGCAACCTGATCAAGTTGAAGATGTCCCAACTCATTGCAGGGGTGGTTGGAGCAACCCAAACCCTACAATGATTCTGTGATTCTATGAACCCAGCCATTGAGGAGACCATGAATTTTTCAGTAAGCTTCTCTGCTCCTCCACTTCTCCACGTATGCTCGCCTGTTTCAAAGTCAGGCCAGACCTGGAATGCAAGCGTAACTTTTGCCACCAGAACATCTGCTGTGGGGTGTTTCAAGCCCATCCTGGAACAAGAAATATCTGAATCATGCAAGAAAACTGATTCTCACAAAATATTCCAGCAAAATTTGCAGATAAGCTTAGACAAACATGGTAGCTACAGCTCAGATAAAAGAGCCAGGTCCTTGGCTGCATCACCTGGCATCCTTCCACTGAAGTAAATGGAGTTCTGTTGATCTGGCTTTGTATCTGGGAAGGGTTGCCAACAGCCAAGCTGATGTGAAATATCATTGTTAGAAAGGGTAGGGAAAAAATTCTGTTAGATTGTATAAAAGGTTTGTGTTTGGGGTTCCTCAACCTTGTACAATTCATAGAGTAGTTCAAAGGGAATCTCTGCCCATATTTCTGTGGCACAGGGAAGGTAAGTGACCTCCTAGGTCCTCTCCTGGCCAAAGTCCTCAGCCAGGACCAGAGGCACTGAACAGCAGCACATCTCCCCCGGATGGTTGCAGGCACCCTCCAGCCAACTCTCCCAGCCCACTCTGCCTTGCAACCACTCTCACCCTCCAAAAGCATAAGTGAAAGACGGAGCTTGCACGCATGCATGAGAAAACGAGCATCTTTGCTTATTTATAGAACTATTTTAGCAGAGTGAAATAAACAGCATGAGCAAGCTCGCAAAGAACTGACAGCATTAGCATATAATCTCTCGCATTTTAAAGTCAGCATGTTACATGAATTTGCAGTGTCTGTGGATGTGGAAATAGCTCTTAGTGGCTCCCTGGTTTCTACAGGGAAAAGATGGTGTTTTCTGCTGTGTGTCACCCAAAATTCCGACTAGGGCAACAAGGCAGAGCCCAGAGTGGTGCACGCAGCTGGATTTTACCCCCTTCTTAGACCTTTCTGAACATCTATCGCTACAGGCACTGGGAGATGAAATGCAGCAAAACAGGCTCAAATTCTGGTGACCTAAAATTTTCCCACATCCCTCCAGTGTTTCCTGCTGGGTTTAGGTTTCAAATGGGAATGAGCCCCAGTTAAATTCCAGGTAAAGGAACTAAGTCATCAGCACCTGCGCATCAGGGCTCCCTCCTGACAGCTGTAGTTGGTTAATTCTCTAGAGATCAGGAGTCAAAGGCTTGCACATCACCAGCCCAGGGAAAATGCACAGCAAAGAACTTTTCACAGAACGGTGTTACCAGAACTTTTGGTAAATGCAGTGGAGACTAAGCCTGATTTGAGACTGAGGACTTTGATACTGTCCTTGCAAATGGGTCCAAAAATTATTCCACAGGTAGTTCTTAGTTTCAGGCTGCAGCACCTTCTCCAGCATAGGCACTGATGGGGAAAAGGTAAATTTCTTAAGCAAAATACTTTGTTATGCCCTTTTGGATTAAATCCTGATCGTTATGAAGCCAGAAGGAGTCATCCCAATGGCTTTCAGGTGTACCATGCGTCTGAGCTTGAAGTACATTGCTGTCTGAGATTCAGGGCTGGCTTCAGGGAGAAGGAAGAAAAAAAATGCCTGTATTTGTCAAAAATCCTTCCTGTCATTTCTTTTTAATCCTAGATAGTTTATCATATTTCAACAATTATTTATATTTGATAGCAACTCCCTTCACAGATGCCTGTGCCCACATTACAATTATATCTACACCTCATTCCTTTGACATGATCACTGTTTCTGGTAGGGTCTGTAGCAAATCAGACCTGGTCCTGAACAGCTCATGCTGTTAGCCTGATGAAATCAAGAAAAAATGTAGCCCTTGTTTATTGAGGAAGCAAAGCTGCTTCCATAAATAAGCAGGAGGCACAAAAGAGAAGCAAAGATGAAATAGCACTCTGAGGGAGGCATTTCAATCATTTCAGAAGGATTTCGGTGCAAGAAGACAACAAGAAAAGACATTCCTTCTCTAAAAAGAAAAGTTTTATATTTTTAGCATGCTCAAAAAACTTCATATCCCACTGGAGGAAGCCATGTTAGAGGTAATCTCAGCTTTAAAGTATGGTAAGGAGCCAGCCTCCTTTCCATGGGTATGGTTTTGTTCCTAAAGGAATTATATTTACAAATAAGAATAAAAGGACACAAAAATTGCTGGGGCAAAAACTAATTTCTGAAACTGCTCACAGCTGTCTGTTGCTATATAACACTAATACTCGGCCATCCCTGAGCAACACAGAGACACAGGACCATGCTCACTGTCATTGCCAGGTGACAGCAGATTCTCCAGCCAGATCAGGTTAGATCAGGAGTAAAGAGATGGGACAATCAGCTGCCATCTGGGGTGGAAGGTTCCTCTGCACCAACACGTGAGGCCAAGACTGCACGTGCTGTGCTGTGGATGCTCTTACAAGGCTCTCAGGGAGCGGTCAAATGATTTGCTAGACCTCTCCTTTCTCTTCTGGTGACGATTAAAATGAAAAAATAACCCCAAACCAAAATGACACTGCTACATGATAAAGCAGAAAAACAAATGCTAAAAACATTCCAGAATGATCCTCGGGAGTTCTGGACTTGGCTGCTCTCTCTGACATTGGCCTCCTACACAACCCTGGGAGATTGCCCAGCCTACATGTCCCTCTTTCCTTTTCATTGATTAGCCAAGATACAATTTCCCTAATTCTGGGATGAGCACTTAGCAGAACTGATGAAAAAGAAAGCTGGCACGAGATGATGGAGATGGAAGTAACCTTCCCCGGATTATCTATGGCTCCCTTTTTATGCCACCCCCCTTAACATCTCACACACCTTACCAGCAGAAGCAACATCCTGACAATAAACACACCACAGTCACCCGTTCTGGTCACATCCTTGCTGCATGTTGATCAATGAAACACGGGAATGCTCTCATGTTTGCCCAAACTGACTGGTGAAAAAGAAATGAAGGGCTGGATTTTCAGTACCCAAAGCAATGTGTCCAGAGATATTTACAAGCAAAACCACATCAGCCGAGCAGTATACAAGAAAATTCTCAGTTCACGTGACTAGATCCCATAGGCATGGTCACATTGGTGTAAATCAGGGACTCAAGCACCTATCCAGGTTATAGAAATCAGCTCCTAGGCATCCAGTGGATTTTTGCAGTGGACTGCATCACAGCTCTGTAGTTAAGATTAAATTTCATCAAGAGTATTGTTATAGGTCTCACTTTAATATAATTTGCAAACGTTCCAGTAAAATCCTTAGCCTTTCGGCAAGTCTTGTTCATAATCCCATATCATTGATTAGTTTAAGCAAGCTACAAATGGCAAGCTGTCCGACTCTGCTTGTTAATGCATATTCTCTCATCTGCTATCTTTTTAGAATAACAATGAATGCAGCATCGTTATGCTTGCCAAATGCACTGTAAGCTTATGAAATACTAGCTTTATGTCAAAAATAGGCTTTTTGCAGGAGCAGAACTTGGTAGTCTGACAAAAACAGAAGAGAGTTGCAGCATATCCAGAAAAGATGCAGCTTAGCCCCAAAATTTGGATCTATCATTGCTTTTCAAAGATTTTGGAAGGAGAACTTTGGCTGAGCCATGGCACAGCAAGAGAACCGATTCTGAACTTGAGACTCCAAAAAGAACCAGTCATGAATCTGGCTCTCAAGTCAGAACTTCATCATCCAGATCCCTTGCTGGCATTTCCCAGCCTTCAAGAAGAAAGGCTCCCTAATGACTTGCCGAGGTCTAGGCAAGGAGCCTGGGCTCTGTATGCAGTTGGTCTCTGTTTCCTATGGAGGGTCCATCATCCCTAAAGACATCAGAAACAAGCCCAAAGGCAAAGGGAAGCAAGGGGAATACCACATCCTCGGGCAGCTGCCGGGGAAGGCCACTGACCGCGTTTACTGCCATTAGCCAGACGCATCATGGCCAGCCCCATCCCTGGCTCCCAAGCTACAAGGTCTTTATTGCTCCTGCAGGCTCCATCCGCTACCGTTATTGCAACAAAATAAAATGTAATCACATTTACATAGGATTTTCAACCATCAGTAAGAAACGTTCTGTCTTTAATTGCAGACATCAGCTCCCTCCCAGTCTCCCATCCCACCCTCCAGCCCACAGGTGACTGGCATATCCTGCCCTTTGTCTACAACCATTCACAGAAAACTTCAAAGAAATCCTTCTTAAAAGCTCCTCCTGACCATCCTGCCCTGCTGCTCTCCCAGGGGGGCACAGGATAGCAGCAATTGAAGGTTTGCTTCCTTTGTACTGTATTGCTGATCACCACCACACCATTAATCACTAGCTTAGGTACCATGAGGCACTGGACTAGCACAACAGTACAGAGTGAGGATTTGTGGCTTCAGTCAGTGGTACAAATATTGCAGAAGGAATTATGGCAGCTCCAGGGTAATAACAGGCCTTTCTTCAGACGCTGAAAGCATTTATAGACTTCTTGCCTCAAAACTGTTTTATGAATGATTGCGCATAGTTAGGCTAATGGTTGGAAAAAATCCAATACCTGCTAAAGTCCTGAGTTAAGGATGGGGGAAAAGGTCTTGTCTACAGGCTTTGTGCTGTGAGGCATGACTTGGATTGCACGCTTGCATTGCTTTTACTCTTTCCTTTCCCTCCTCTTGTATATCTTCTCATCAGGAGGACCAAAGCAAGAGTATTTATTTAAACCTTAACGCTTAAGAAACACTGTACTGCAACAAATCAAATCTGAGGTGCTTTAGCATGCTTAACCATTTAGCATGACCTGTGGGATAAGAAATGTTTCACTCACCCTTCCTTTTACCTGTCCCCCCATCCCCAGGCTCTCTGTAAGGCACTGCTGTGGGTGGTCACTGCCCCACATCACGTTCACCCCCATTAGAGGCTGACGCTGGGGTTGCGCGTAGAGGTAGCTCTACTTTACAATTTGCTTTCTCAAGTGGTGAATATGCTCTTTCACAACCAGCCTTGTAGATTTGCTGACCTTTTTATGTACTGTGCTAATAGATCTTATGTTCACTAACCCCCTCAGAAGATCAAGCAATAAAATCTTATTTTCTCAGGAAATGGTATCACTTGCGTATCTTAATGAGAATGCTGTGGTTTGTTGTTTTACACTGCACTGGAAGCACGGAGATCAAAGAATTAACACAAGATTCAAGATTAGATCTAGCTTTGTAAGCAACCAATGTAGTCTTTGTCTTTGATATGCAAACAAAGAATCATTAAATAAATCTGATAATATCAAGCTAGTAAGAGGTTTCAAATACAATTTAAGCAACCACTAGATAGCTGGAAACAAGCATTTTGATAAAGCAACATTAAAAAGATAAATAAATCCTAACTTCAAACTTTGGAACCAATTCAAACACAGATCAGAAAGTCTCAGCAATTTTGTGTGTCAATATTTTTGTCTCCAGACATGTTACTTTAGAAAATGTGGAAGTAAAGGTGAACCTGGTGAGAGTATTTTTCATATCACCAAGTTTTATAGTTGCAGAACTATTCATATTTGTCGATGGTCAGCACTCAACTCCATTAGCTTCATCTTAAACAGAGGAAAAGCTTTGAGACAAGGTTTTGGGGTGGTCTAGACAGCATGTGTCAGCTTTCTTTTTTTTAACCTATTAGCCTTGTGGAAGAGATCTATAGAATACCATGAGCTCAGCTGATGTAGATACTTAGAAAATGTGATTTATTGTACAAAAAATAAAAATGTGACTGCTGATCATTGGCCACAGTCTGTAAGGAAGAAAATGAAATCTCTGCCTCAGTTTCTCTATCAGTGGGTCAATAAAACATGCTTTGAGCTCTAAACAAAATCTGCTTTTTCATTTTTGAATATTAACATTGGCCACGGACAAAAGCAAGTGTCTGGAGTTCTCATACAGGTAACTAATTAAAGCCCTTTGGTGCCAGGGATGCCTCTTCTGAATGCCTCCCATCCAAAGCACCATCACGGCACAGCTGGAGCAGGGGCACAGTGGCCCACAGAGCTGCTTCCCCAGTGCAAAGCCGCTGCACATCTACTGGCAGAGTTTGCACCCCAAAGGTGGGAACCCCCAGACAACATCACATTGCACAGTGCCCAGACAGCAAAATGAGCTTCTGGAAAGTCTCCAGAAAGGGAGACCCACCTGGGAAGTCAGCATGTTAAAAACCCTCTCCCACCCTTGATGTTACCAGTGACTTTGCAACCCTCCCAGGCAGAGCAGCTTCCCAAAGCGACTGGCAGCTCTCCAGACTCCGGACCTTCTCTGCAAACCTCCCCACCCAGGCTGGTACTGAGCCTTGGGATGTGCCAGGCTTTTGTGGCTTTCTTTTAGCATCCCAGGGGCATTGCTCCAGCAGCTGCAGGTACAAGGCTTAGTGGTTTAAAGAGGCAATAAGGGCACCTTATACCCACTCAAAGGGGGCTTTTTTCAGGGCAGTCACAACAAATCAGAAGAGTTTTAGATTAAGTCTCTGGAATAAAAGAAAGTGTTCAGACCGTTGCAGCCGCACAAGCTGGCATGCAGATGAGGCTGTAATCTATGGAGGTTTTTTATTTTAAAAGACACAGATGAGCTTTTATTGTTTCAAAAGGGAGACACGGAGAAGAGGGAGACTGTCACCATGATGTGGTAACCCATTCTGCTCCTAGCTTTTTTTATGCAAAAGCCAGCAGAGCTCAGCTGGTAATTTGCATTAAATCTGTACCTGCCTCTGCGGCCAGCCCCTGCACAAAACAGAGCAGAAAAGCCAAGTTCATGCCAGGCCAGCAGCAATAGAATGCACAACTATTCCCCCAGTTCAATGTAGTGAGGGCTGGGGATGTTACAAACTTCAAGGACAAACAGAAGCAAAGTGCAAATACAGAAAAAACAAGCCTGGTCTAACTACCCCCTCCAATACCAAGCACTGCAGGAACCATCGATTGCTGTTTTCCCTGGGAAGACTGAGGTAGCAGTATTTCTTGCCTTTTTAATGCAGCTCTTTATTGCATGCCGTACTTTGGAGCCTCAATTGCTCCTTCTGCACAGCTGGAGAAAAAGCACAATTGGTGCACGAATACGTGTTGTGAGAGGCCCATGGGCGGCAGTCAAAGCCCTGTACACCACACCAGTGTCTTTGCCACCGCGTTGTGTTTAATGAGCTTTAGAAAAATACTAGTGGCAGAACCAAGGCAGATAATTCATCAAACTCAGCTACAGCCAAATATACATACACACACTTAGTGCAATACATTATGGGAAAGGCTACATCCTCCTTTTACTGTTCATCTCATCAATGGTCCAGAATTAATGTTCATGCCAACAGCATTAATTACCCTCACTTTGATTTCTCACAGGGAAGAGGTAGACCCTGCAGTCCCATACTACAGCACACTTTTCTTAAGCCCAGGAAAAACTGTGATAATCAATATCGATTGATCTCTGTGCTTAGTCCCACTGCTGCTGCTAAATCACAAAAAGCACTTCATCAGATAATGCATCTATTTAAATTTACCAAAGAAGAGGTAGTTATGCATAGGCTTCAGGGGCTAGACACGCAAGAGTGAACTGACGACTCCTAAAATAGATGGGAATAATTAAATGCCTAAAAACACAATGCAAACAAGAGTGCTGACACAGGTTTGACTTTGCTGGCTAAACAGGAGGCTGAGGAGAATGGATGAAACACCCTTCAAACAGCTGGACTCCTGTCTGCCCCACCGTCCATGGCTGTGAACCAAATCCCAGGTTTGGGTGCAGAAATACGGTTGGGCTTCTGGAAGAAGACGTTTGTCTTCTTGATCTGTTTATTAGCACATAGATGATGCAGGTTTAAAAGCCTTTTCCACTTGACACATGGCATAAAGCCCTCATTTCCTACCTCCCCTGAAAGGTCCCTAAGCAGATAAGTCATGGGGATGCTCTAAGCCCATGTGTCTGGATGAACTCTTCAGGTGGAACAAGTGGGAGAACAGCAGCTCTCTGCATCCAACCAGGATTTCAGCCACCCACGTATCTGTTCAGCAGTGCTACAGCTTAGCAATAGAAACAGGTACAAAGCATTTTCACCCCAGAAATGAAGGCAGCCACAGGTGAGGGGGACAGGAATTAAGGTCAGCAGGACCCACTGTCATTGCTTTGTGGGCACCTGACCCCAGGTGTTAGTGACACCTCAAAAATAAAATCTAAGATCCCCAGTCATGTTCAAACTTGTACATGTATTGCATTTATAGTAACAGGATTATTTCTATTGATTTCCATAGAAAAACAGCCCCAGAAACCTACCCAGCTTTTGAAAATGATGGGAAACTTGATCTATATTGTTTGTAAAGACTGTCAGGCTGTGTTGTCAGGCTATTTTGGGAAAATGAAAAAATTTCCAAAAATTATCTATGAAGACCTTTTTGAGCAATGTTATTGCAATTTCTGCCATTATGTGTAATCAGGATGGTAGTCAAATGCACTGAAAAGGGGAGCTTAAATTTATAGCCCCCATGTGCAATATGAAAAAGTATTAAATAATTTCTTAGAAAAATAAATAGGCTTCCTAACAGCCATGCCAGACCATCCTTAAACTGTATTTTATTAGCAAAATCTAAGATGGGCTGAAAAAAAATGAAACCTGCCTATTTTCCCTCGGCAGTTGCCTCTATATTTGATTGTAACTTGAGAAAGATAAATAACACTTACTTCACCAGGGAACAAGCATTTTCTCTCGTTGGCAGTGAAGCTGCCTATTCTCCGTTGGTCTGCATCAATATATCTTCACTGAAGTCTGTGGAGCCCACCAGTCCACAGTGCTGGGATCTGCACTTTCAAGGGCATAAACTTGACACCATATAAATATTATATGCTTTTCTTTCACTTTGTAGCTCAGAATTGATTCATTCTAGAGTACAGTTTCAGGGCTGAGTATAACATAACTCATCTCCAATTGGCATTTACTCTGTGAATAACACACCAAGCATCCCTACACCCAATGCTGAAGCTTCTAAGAAAATGATAACATGTCTTTTTCTTGCTCACACCACCATAATCCTACTTGTGATTTGCCCTCAGACCTTGGCTATTCCAACAAAATAGCTTTACCAATTTTTTGCCCTCTTCTCTCACCGCAGGCTTGGTTTTGTTTTCACCACAAATGGAACTGAAAGCCCGTGTAGTCAAAACCCTGAAGCACATAAACACCTCCCTGGGTAACGGTGTACCTGGTTGGAAGAGAATACCAAACGCACAGCTTGCAGCAGGAAAGCCAAGTACCCAGTTGCATGTTGGCTGTGAAAGCTGGCTGTAGGTATGGGTCCAGCACCAAGAGAGGAAATGAAATGTGATGGCTGAGCCTGAGCTATAGATGCCCTTTTTTCATGGAGACTCAGGGACGGTGGTTTCAGTCTCTAACCTTGCTCAGAGGCAGAGGATGATCTGTGGCGAGCTGTCTGAGCTATAAACCACAGAGGAGGTGGGAAGCTTGCCAAAGAAACAGGGCAGAGCAGCCGTGGTGCTGCCATGGAGCAGATGGAGTCACCCTAGCAGCGCTGCATATTTTACACTCTTACTTTACGCTTCCATGCAGTGCAGAAGGATTTGAGTCCAGTGACTGACTGCTTCTTAACCTGGCTAATGAAGCATCCCTGGGCTGCCTGTTTTACTGTACCGGCCCCTCACCCCAGCATGGCCATCAGAGCTGGCCACGGCATCTGAGACTTCCATCAGGCAGGACACCATGGACAGTCCCTAAACTTTCCATGCTACAAGGACTCCTGCTCACTTCAGAATTGGTATAAACTTCAGCACCAGTAAATCTATGCATAACCTGGGCTTGGCTGAAAACCTAGGCTTTACAAGAATACAGTTTTAGATACTCCAAAACAAAGGTCATCTGCTACAAGGCTCTGAAAGAATAAGTGAGTCCTCTGATCTTGCTAAATAACTGGTTCTATATTAAAAATCTGAAACCTGTCGTTCATCAACTGATCAGCCTAGCTGGTCAAAAATAAATAAATAAATCACCGTATACAACATAAAGTGGAAGTTAGTTTACCCTACAAGAAGGCAAGTTCCATACACACCAGCAAGATGCCAGTGGAATGACACAACATTGCAAGAGAATTTTGAGTTATTCCTTTAATAGTTATCAAATCACATTCATGTATTCCAGTAACATTCTTCAACAGTACCCCTACACAGAGGGTTTGCTACACCTCACTGGTCTTCCTTTTTTGCAGGCACCTAACTGACATTAAACTTTAGCTTATTTAAAAACAGTATCACCTGTTTGCAGAATATACCTTCTGTAAGAGCATTTCAAAACTGAGATGATATCCTGAAGGGTGCATTCTCCTGGAAATTGTTCTTGGCTGTTTAAATTTCTCCATCAAGTGTGCCTATTTCACACTAAACCAGATTTTAAGAGCTTTTCTTTTGTCTTTAACGCATTGAGTTATTCTCAAAGTGATGCCTATCAAAACATTTTAGGTTTAGGTTTCTTTCATTCACCATATTACTAAGAGATCATTCTGTGTGGACACAGCCCATAGACTTGCTTTCCTCCAATTCTTGTGCTCTCATTTTCTCAGCTGATTTCTTCCAAAATGCCCATGACTCCCCTACTCCAACCTGGGCTAGCACACATGGGAAAATGGATTTAGTGCAGATTGTGCAAACCTTCCCCACATGCCATTTAGAAAATATTTTACTGCACTGTGTTATTAGTTCATCTCATTGTGGCAGAGCTTGTGTTAAGTGTTACACTTAACTTTTGTGTCACTTACAGTCTTACATCTTGAGTAAGAGGTCTTTCACAAGGGAGTCTGGCCCTGAGCTTCCTCCTAGAGGCAGCAGGTAGCTGTGACCCCCCCAAGACTTCAGAAGAGGGACCATCTAAGACGTCATCTGTATCTTCTATTACCATCCCTTTTCACTTTTATCCCTTCCCCTTTCTTTGAAAGAGTTTCTGCTTTTCCCTGGTAATTTCTCCCTGATCTTTTACAGGTTACTGGTTTATGGCATCTTCTCTGGTCATCTTCCTCTTCTGGGAAAGAAAATCAGCCTCCCAGGGGAGCCCTTGGCCCACAGAGAGACACCTCCCTCCCTGCTCCTCATGGGGCTGGCTCTCGGACACGTCCCAAGAGAGGACCCAGTGACACCAAGCATCACAAGACACTCATTCCTTGGTTTGTTCTTTCAGATGTCTTTTCTTTCTCTATATCAAGGAAGAAGGGAGAGAGTGCCCACTAAACCTACTGCTGAAATGAGAGTTTCCTTCTCCGTCTTCAGGGATGATGGAAACTCCACACATAACTGCCGAACAGCAAAGGTCAGCCTGTTTTTAAAAATGCTAAGGAGTCTGCTGTCATTTTTAATGCATTAAATGAGGTGTGAATTGTAGAAGTTCATCTACAGATGTATGTTCAAGTCCCTATTCTATTGCTACATATATTACAGAGGTCATAGCCTGCAGAATGGGGTTTTTTTTCAGTTTGGCTTTGCTTCCTCCTAAAGGATCAATAAAGTAACTCAGATTTCCTTTCTATTGTAACTGTGTTGTTGAGAGGATCTTATCCTAGGTAGTGAACTGCTGGCACTGCATATTACACTGCCTATAACCTTTACAAGAATAGATACTTCACATACCATCTAGAAAACGAGTGTTGATTAAAATGCAATACCAGAAAAATAGTGCAACAAGCTTTCAGCAGAGTCTCCTTTTTCAAGACTCTTAGAAAATGTCTTTTTCCCTCTCCACCCCAGCAAGCTCAGAACAAGAACATATTATCTCAGACCATAACTGGTTTTGGGATCACTACCACAGGACTTCAAGCTAAGCTCCCAGTGACTCAGTGTGCAGAACTAGGGAAAATTTGCAGAAGTCAAGACAGTCTTGTTGAAGTTGACCAGTTTGTTAACAGAGCTGCCTTGCAGTGGAGGTCTCACATCCCTAATTACAGCAGAAGGGCTTCTACAGGAACACCTTGATAGTATTAGTTTACTCCCCTTCCTAGTTTGCCTCTGAGCTTAGACAGCAGGCAGCCAGAAGGAAAAAGAGAAAAAGGAGTGCCACCAAGTAAGGCTACTACCGAAGCAGAAATTTACTTTAATTCCATTCCCAAAGATGACTCATGTTCTTTAATAGGACTTGAAAGTCAAGGTTCTACCCTTTAAAGTCTTCACCTTCTTGCAGCATTAGTCTCGTAGTGATTTTCCATGTAAACAGGAAAGTTTTAATTACATAATGGTACTTCTGCTGTTTTCATAAGAATTCCTTTAATCAGATGCAATGGTTAAAGAAAGCTGTTCCTTATTCAAAGGTCGGATGATTGAATAAGTCTTATTGTTCAGAACAAGTGAAGGAACATTGCAGGATGTGCTAATTTGGTGTCATAATCCACAACTCCAGGTAATGTTTGACACACTCCATTGACCCTGGCCAGATTCAGAAAACATGAGTAAGCTTGGTGCTCTTTGTAACATACCTGTGCAAACCTGCAGCAGAAGCTCTACTTACAACTGGGCTAAGAGATCAACGTCCAGTTAGCAACAACAGCCATACCACTAACCTACCCACAGCTAGAAAATGTTAAAAACATACACCACCGTGACTGATTTGCTGGTTTATGTGTAGCTATGGGGTCAAAGCAGAGTGAGAAGTGGGGGTGGAGATTTTCTTCAAAAAGGTCCCACCACATGCCCATGCTTGTGAAAAACCAGGCAGGTTACATTAGGGCTTAAAGGTGCAGGGTCTTCTCCCCTTCCTCTCACTTGTTTATCTTAAATTCTATTTCTTATTCTAGGATGAGTGGAAAGAAAACAGCTTCTATTAGACTATAAGCATCTGCAATTGTATGAGTGTTTCTGTCTTGCTGTTCCTTTCTGTGGCTGTTATAGTGCAAGGGGCAGAGGAAGTTCTAGTAGTCTGTAGCTGCTTATTTCTTTTGGTACTTAATTTGTCTGTCCTACGTATAATCTTTTTTCTTCAAAAAATGGAAGAGCTATTGTATCCTTTCTCCATGCTGTGTAGCTGTATTAAATAATCATTGAATTCCTGTTCTAAGCTTGATCAGATAAAGCTTCCCAAATCCTCCAGAATTTAATTCGCTATAATACTTATCTCAGGGAGAGGGATCCTTCGGGAGATTTTGTGCAAAGCTGCTAGATCACCCACTGCAGCTGCATTTTAGTTTAAGCTAATCAGTGTTTGCCCATATCTGTTACCTTGCTGCTTTGTGTATCAGCTAAGTACCCATGATATGGGACAAGGTGGTGCTTATTGGGATCTTTAAAAAGCCATTGGTAAACCCACTTATGAAAAGCTTTTGCAAAAGAAATTAGGCACGGCATGGAAGTTAAGGGGCTGTAAATGGCCTAAAGAACAGCTAAGGAACAGAACAAGACGGACAATTACATCCTCTCCTGAAAGCTGGCAGAGCTGCCCCAGCCTGCTGAGGCTATACCTCAACACTGTGCCATCCCAAGAGGAACAAGGTGTACCATTTGTGAAGGACACTAAGTGAAGAGGGGTACCTTTAGAGAAGATCAAGGGTAGCAAGTAGACAACCAATAAAATGTATTTCATTGAAGAGTTCAAGGTCTATCCCCCTTCATAATGTGAATATTTGGTGTTTGTTTTTGGCTGTTCTGTTGTACAAAAAAGCGCGTGCTGGCATTGCTGTAGGCAGCTTAATGAAACTCCCTAGTGCCTGGCAGCATTAATAATAGAAACAAAAGGGTGTCATACCTTAAAATGAAATCTAATCTAGCCTGACATGGTGTATTGTTTACCTCTGACCTCCTCACATCCAAAATCCTATTAAAGACGTGACGAGTCTTTGACTCATTAAGATGAGCAGCAGCAGACCGGCTTAAGCTGTTTTGCTTGAGAAAGTTGATAAATGACGGTTGTCATGAAAGGTGGAGAAGAGAGAAACTGGGCAGCAGTGGCAGTTTACTGGTGAAGGAGAGCCTTACGTTTCAAGAGAGGAGGTCTCCGTTGTTTTACATGGTTGTGGGCTAGAATGTCCCAGAGGAAAGGCTGGGCTTTGCCTCTGGTGCTGGTGCCAGCGGTAGGAGAAGGCTTCCCTTACCAGTGGCTGGGATGCGGTGGGGATGGGCATTGCTCAGGCTTCCCACACCAGGGCTTTGATGATGGTGGCGCACCCGTGCCCTGACAAAGAAACAGCAGAAGGACCTTGGGAACAGTGAATAAAAGTGAACTGAAATTATATCTGGTGGTTCTTGTCAGCTAGTAAGTCCTTCTTCCTCTCTGTGCATCTTTGGCAAAGCCCAGATAGGTTTTAGGCTCCTCTGTTGTGGGTGCTGAGGCTGGTGCCACCCTGCCCTTGCACTGCAGGGTGTCCAAGTGGGAGGAATGGGAATGATGATACAGCTAGAAAAAATAACCCACTGGGAACACTGGAAGGGTCTATGGTCTGTTTAGTCAAGGAAAGACTGAGATGAAATACACTGGCAATTATGTAAACACTAACTGTAAAGAGCAAGGGAATAAATGCTTGTGACTACAGGAGAAAGAGCAATAAACCTAAAGGATACAGCAGAAGGATTAAGTTAAGTATCAAGAAAAGTTGTCCAATAAAAAGGGTAGTTAATCACTAGAATGAGTTTATCCTTGAAAAGCAGGTCAGTGAGCATCACCTGAAATGCAAGGCTGCTCCTGCCAGCACGGAGGGGTGGCCTGGGCTCGTGGGGCGTCCCTGCAGCAGATGAGTTCAATGGCCTCTCCGGGTCCCTTCTAGCTCCATTTGCTGTTCATCCTCATCTGTGATTTATCGATTGTCTCTTGCGGTCCCGGAGTGGCTGGCAGGGAAAGCGTGTTGCCTGCTAGCTGCCTGCCTCACCTGCTACTGCCGGCGGGGCAGGGATGCTGCAGCGTGTCTCGCAGCTCGCCCTGCGCTGCCGCTGGCACGCTCCCAGGCACAGCGAGCTTCTTGTGCGAGCAGAGCCAGCTTGTTTGTGCTGTTGGCTGGGAGTGTGAAATACCTTCTGCCATCTCTTCCTCCATGAAGAAAACTGACTTTTGTCCTGCATGTGGAGAGGTGGCCTGAGGATCCTGGTGCAGGCTGGTGAGACTGTGCTTTACGGTTCACGCCTCTGTTGATGAACTGATAATTCATTATCCTCTGTGCAGTAGAGGGTGATGCTGTGGCTTGTCCCCAGTTCTCTGTTGCAGGGAAGCCTACCAGCTCCTTCCAGTGCTGCTCACCTGTGTCCTTTGAGCAGCCCTGCGTCACTTGATGGGATCAAGTTAATTTGTGCAAGGAAAAGGGCATCCAAAGCCAACAAGAGCTGAGAGTATCCCTGAAGGAGCTTGAACTCAGGCTTTGCTAACAGAGCCCTTCTGTCAGCCCTTTGCAGTGTGCCTGAGCAAGGACCAAGGCATGTGTGACTTAGAATCGTAGAATCATTTAGGTTAGAAAAGACCTTTAAGATCACCGAGTCCAACCGTTAACCCAGGACTGCCAAGTCCACCACTAAATCATGTTTAATAAGCACCACATCTACATGTTTTTTAAACACCTCCAGGGATGGTGATTCAGCTGGTACTGTGCTTTGCTGTGTTGCATGCCCAGCTGTGGCATGTGTGCCCCCGCTTTCCCACCCCACAGCCACTGCCCCATCGGCCGGGGGCTCTCCATCAATTACAGCCATTACCCTGGGGACATGGAGATGCTCAGGCAGTGCAACGCAGCTCAGTTGCAAAACCCTAACTGAAGAGGTGTGTTTCAGATAGCAAAGTTAAGAAATGTCAGGATCTAACACTGCTCAGTGAGCAACTACTAATTAGAGGATCGGGCATTGGGTTTTTTCCACCAAGTCTTTGTTTGATTCATACAACTTAAGACAGGCTGTCACAGTGACAAGCATTAGACTACTTCAGTAGCTGGTTGCTACCTGTGCAGTCTAAAGGAAAGCATCCCCTTGGCTTTCAAAGGCACTTAGTTGTATAACTTCAGAAGAGAGCATGTTTTAAAGTATAGTATAAGGATTAAGAGAAGACTCTTGATACTCACTTCTTTTTTGCTTCATGAAAGCCAGGGCTGTAATAAAAATCTGACACCTTTTTAACACAATGGCTCACTTTTGAAAACTTCAAAACTCTGGCTTTAGTCCAACCTCCTTCCTAGCATAGGCTGTGACTTGTAGCTTCAATAGTAACTAAAAATCTAAAAAGCCCCCTAGGTGTGATATTGTATAGTCACACTGCATGATTTTCATGGCTTTCTAAGTGCCTCGAGTGCATCAGAATGCTAAATTATTGCTGATTTGGACTGTATACGCAGATCACTTTACTCTTCTCGACAGCCACCAAATACAGATTAAATAGCTGATGATTTCAGTGTTGTGTATATTCAGAACTTCAGTAATCAAGATGAAAAAAGAAGTTTAGTCATGAAAGACAGACAATACTTAAAAGGAGCAGAACTGCTTTAGAGATCGGAATCACAGCAAACACCTGCCCCAAAAATGTACACTCAAAGGAAATAGAGATATTCCTAGCAGCTTTCCGCAACACTCATGGCTCTGTCCCGATGGCTATTGCGAATCATTTATTTTACTAACTCCTTTACCATATTATCCCACTCTCTGCAAACAAAGAGTTTACTTATGCTAATTAACAATACAAAGTGATAAAGTTAAACATCAGCAGAACTGTCTTCCTCCTGGTGGCTAAAGTATGCTGCAGCCGGTAGACTAGGACACCATAAATAAAAGCAATCTTTCAGGGCTGCTCATAGCTATAGCCTTAGCTTCAATGTAAGCATGCTCAGAATATAAGGCAGTGTGTAAATCCCCCCTTTTCATTCCATTGTTGCATCAGAGAAATCTTTGAAACTTTACATTTAAAAAGCAAGTGTCCATACGCTTACATGTAATGGCTATTGCTTTAGAAAAAACCTGGTCTGTGTTGTGTGATGTCGCTAATTTGAGAAAATTCTCCTATTGCTTACTGAAAAATTTAAGAACACGATTCAAAGAGGGCAGCCTGAGAGATGTGTACTGTTTTTTCTGATTGTTATGTTTGTTCTGAAACAATAGCTGACTTACAAGGAGCAACTTGGCACAGGTGTGGTAACATCTTAGCTAATTTAATGTAGACCTCTTATGAAGGTTTAAGAAATTAGAATAATGACATAATTGAGGCCTTCATGCTGTCTGGATGATTTGTTGCTGTATAACACCATCTCTCCATATCACAGGTGGGTTTTGCTGCCCATGGGCGTCACGTGGTAAATGAGGCAGACGAGAGGGGTAGCTGTCCCACCTGCCCCACTGACCTGGCCTCGGATGCTGCTGCGTCCCTGTGTGGGATGGCACATTCATTTGGGTGATTTAGGGAACTGCCAGTTCCTGGAAACCTTGGTTATGCACCACCAGCGATAACATTTAGCTGCTTATTCATCCTCGGTATAGTTGTGAGATTTTCTGTTTCTCGTATGGCAATGAGTTAATTAGGGTGTGTAACACATGACTGCTATAAGCTGCAACAATCATTTCTCTATAAACACAATTTCTTCTTGCCTCCTTTATCATGTGCTGAAATAAATCATTAATTTTCACTTGCAGCTGCCTCAACAAGTTAACAACATCATGCATATTATAAACAGCAATTTTCTTTTCAATAGCCAGACTCTGAATAGCAATTTTTCATTAGTATAATCGATAAAATTCTACTGTACTAGTCAACAGAGAAATATATAAAAAAATTACATAGAAGTGAGTGCACTGTTTAATTAATTTGCATTCTAGTGTGAAAGGTTTGAAATGATAGATGCATGAAACATCTATATTTGCACCAAATAAAAGGTTAAAAATACAGTGATGAAATATAGTGCCCAAATCAGTGAGGCATCTGATCTGAGTTGTTGTCATTGCAACAGGCTTTTATGTAACAGAAACCCCTTTTCCTACTAATTTCTGGAAGATGTGAACATTTTTTTCTGCTGTGGCTCATAAAATACAACGTCATATTGTCAGGTTTGGCTACAGTTTGTCTTGACGTGGATTTCCTTACTTTAAGGAAATCGTGCAGTTTAATCTCATCTAGATGGTAGCTTTTATTTGAAGATTTTTCAGGAACAATCTAAAGCCAGCTCTGTTCACAATTATTACATTGTTCATTTTACAACAGGGGTCCAACCAGACGTGCTCTACTACTGCGTAGGGCAGCCCTCCCCAAAACCGTTCTCTTTGCAATCTCTTTCCATCTACCAATAAACTGTCTTTGCTTTTTGCTTTGATTTCCTTTGAATATTTGTGTTATCCAAATGAATGTTTGAACACCACTCTCGAAATTTTTGCATGAAAATATCAGTGGAAATCCTTTTGCATATATGTGGCTGATTTCCCAGCACAAGCCTCCTGGCATTCACAGTTCTCTTCTTGCCTTTCCCCCAAAGGAGGTGTTTCCTTTCCACCAACAGCCATAAACGCCAGTAGGATGAGGAGTTCCAACTCTTTCCATTTATTACAATAAACCCTTTTAGCATCAGTGTGACAGTCTTGCTGGATCTGTTCCAGTATCCCAAAGGATAATGGGGAATGTGAAATCTGGGAGGACTAACATTTGACAATTTTGCAAAGTTTTCCCCGTAACATGAGTTCTCTGATGCTGTTCCAATTTTTCAATACTTTCCAAAGGGATAATATATGATCTACCAAACCATGAGCAATAAGTAAATCACTTTTGGTACAAATTAGGAAAATTTAGATCCACAGAGTTTTGCAAGCATTTACATATGGCTACATCCTATTGATTTTGGTCTTCAATTATGGTCTTAGAAAATAGTCTACAGAGTAAACTTGCAGAGTAGACTGGGGTCTTGAGTTTCAGAGGGATCTAAGGTGAAAGTATTTCTTAACACCCATAGAATTCTTTGTGTGAAAATTAAAAAAAAAGAAAAGAGAAAGAGAGAAGTGAGTCCTGCTTTCATTCAGCTAATACAGCTTTTAAGGTCCATTCTGGAGTTGGCTTCTTTTCCTAAAATTATTTTTACATGTTGGGTGTCTTTTTTGGGGGCTGGTCTTGAATTACCTCCAGGCTGAGACTATACGAAAGCTTTTATGCTTTCCAAAAGTAAAACTTTGGTGCAGTTTTCTGAATGTATTAGTGGGAATAAGGAAACTA
Source organism: Ibycter americanus (assembly GCA_035590275.1). NCBI lineage: Eukaryota > Metazoa > Chordata > Aves > Falconiformes > Falconidae > Ibycter > Ibycter americanus. Next base: position 49,360,224 of record JAVJGI010000065.1, read on the forward strand.
AAGTGTTTTGAGATTGTGCGATGAGTTCATAGAAAACAAATGATAGGGAAAGAGTAATCTTGGAGTATAACACTTATTACTCTGATAAATCCATGTGTGTGTGAGCTGTTGATAAATTCCTCATGTATTTGTTGATAATGAGCATTTGTATCATATCATACTTACGTAGTACTAATCTCCTGTTTCAGGGCTTCTCTTGGTTACTCATAGGAGGCAAGATAAACTTTCCTCCACTTGACTTTTGAGAGGATGATGGAGGAGGGAGATGCTCTCCTTTCTCTGAGACTCTGCAGAAGGGCCAGAAGAAGAGACACAAAATATGCTCATGCTCCTACTGATGCCTGAGTCTACAGGTGACTGGTTGATGTTTTGCTGGGGCTGAATTTGCCCATCAGATTGCACATCAGAAGCTCAGGGCCCCTTTCTCGCTCTGAGCTTTGCATGGTCGCTGCGCTCAGCTGCAGGGAAGCTGTGCGTCCGACAGCCCTGGAAGGTTTAATAAACGCTCGGTCTGCTTTGTGTTAGCATTCCCTGTGCGCATGTATTATAATTGTTGAGCTTTACAAGTTCTTGGCACTCTCTAGAGAGCAAAGTCTCTGTCAGTAATTCTTCAGTGAGGCATAAAAATGTCTATTTAAAGATCTATTATAAACCAGACTGCGTGTTTGTCCATTTTCACTTTACTGGCCAACAGTGTGTAATAATACTTCAAGATGAAAGATGTTAACTTTACAGATACAAACAAGTTGGAGCAATAAATGCATTAGTCAAGCACTTTGCTGAGGTGCATAGGGTTGTTTTTTTTAATGCAAAAACTACAGAGAGAGGAATTCACCACTTGATATGGAGCTATTAAGAGCAAAGTATCTCAATGGAGACCAAAACTCTTCAGCAGAAGTGGTTTGCTCCATACTGTGGGGAAGGATAAATGATAAAAATGAGGTGTTTGCATTGAAGCAGTGCAAATGCAATGAAATTCTGTTGAATAAAGGGGTAGAAATGACACAGGGTAGAAAAGCCACAGCTTTGAAGTCAGTTTCTAGTAGGCTCAGAGATTGTGGATGTCATTAAATCTGCACTAGTAGCATAAAAAAGAAAATATGGGTGTGCAAAAAGAATGAGGTGCAAAAAGTAACAAGGAACAATAAAAAAATAGGTAACAGAGAAGGGCTGATATGGTTAGTGAATGCAATTAAAGACTCCAGAAATTACATGGAAAGTAATGATATAGAATAAAATATGATTTCACCAGATGATGAGCAATAGGAAGTACTTCCAATATGAGAAGAGTAAAGCATCAGTGAAGGAGATCATGGGCTTTTTAAGGCAAAGACAATAATTTCTAGACAATAGATTCAGCCTCTGCAAGAAAAAAAATAAAAATAAATTCCCTGCTTCAATGTTCATAAAGGATATGGAACAGATGCCAAGAGCAGATGTACAGTTTCCAAAAGAAAAAAGAGAAACATTGCAGAAAATCATTGCTGTAACAGCTGATTAAGAAATAAAACGATCTCAGCAGTGGGGAAGAAAGCCAAAATTAAACAAAGATCCACCTCACTGTTCAGAAGAAATCCAAAGAAGAAATATGAGCCTGGGCCACAAACATTAAAACAGGGAAGCAGGGGTAGACTAAAGGGATATTAAACAGGGATATTAAACTCCGTGCCCTAGAGCCTCATCTTTCAAATCAGAGAGAATGCAACTGTGTGGAGTTTGATTTTGTGCTTTTCTTATAAAGGGCTCAAGGTGTTACGATAGCGCAAGCATCAGTTTAAACAAAGAGGGGAAAAAAAGAGAAAGAAATTAATTTTGTTTTATTTCCTCTGAAACCTCCATTTTGTGGCTCATAACTTTCTGGATAGTGTCTTCCCTGTACTGCACTAGACGTGGAGCAAATACACCATAATTGTTTTTTCCATTTCGCCACATTCCAACCATTCAGTATTATGTTTTCAAGATGAAGAAGGACATTTTTCCCTTGTGTTCTCATGCTTCATAGGATTTATAGTAGTAAATACGAGCTGGTAGCTGAGGGGAATTCTGATTTGTAAAGTGACCATCACGAAAGTAAAGCATCAAGAACTAAAATTAAACTTGAGGTTTGGACTTGGTTCCAGCGGCAGGATCCTATTACTGGCGATGAAAGGAAGGAAGCAGAGTAAATCAGAACACAGTTATTCACACAACTAGAGAGCCAGAGCTGTACAAAACCTTATAGATTAGGTGGGGGTCAGTTGTAACGTTTTGATTTGGAGCACCAGTGAGTTAAAAAGAGTACCGACGCAAAGTTTCTAGGGAAAATGCTTTCCTGTCAAAAAGCGCTCAAACTAATGAGACTCTGCACTTCAGCAGTACTTCACTGAACTCGGGTGGATTGTTTTGAATTTCTATGGAAAGCAGCCAAAATACTTCAAGGAGTTAAAGTAAATTCATAAACTTATCAAGAGAAAAATAAGGTGCACGATGATATTTACAGGGGGGGAGGGAAGGCAGCATGTTAAATGCCTTCTGAAATAGTTTAGTACATTAAATTTACCTTCCAGAAAAAATGTCAAAGGTGAGAATAGAGTATGGAGAAAACGTGATGCCCTTGCTGCCAGGTGACATCTCTGAAGGCAATGGGTTACATAGACGTGAGAGCAGGGTTTGGCTGGTGCAGGATTTTGAATACATGTTTATCACTGTTCTTTCCCCAATGATGATTTTGCAGTCTTAAAGACACTGGGGCCATATTCTGCAGCTGTGCACCCTTCCTATCTGGTATGGCCGAAATTAGTGGCAGTTTTATTTGCATAGATACATGGCCCAGGTTAAACTTTCTGTGTTAAGATATCTGGGAAGAAAGGAGCCTCAGGAGGATTCAGAAGGGCTGGGATACTTGCACTGGCTACTGGTGTTTTGGGTCATGTTCCCAGGAAATGGGCATTTTCAAGAAATGATGACTGGACATGTTTTTCCAAACCTTGGCCAGCTTCAAAGAGTGAGAAGTAGAAACCATTTACTGCAAATGAGTATCCACCCAGAGAAAGGATAACATCATGACTACTTTTGTAAACAAGTTCTGAAAGAAAATTGAGAGGGAATAAAAATAAGATTTAAGAGGGAGGGAGAGTATCATCAAAGTAGGTAATATGTGGGAGGAAGTCGTGTTGGTCTTTTTGCTCAAAGTGCAATAACTCCCTATCATTTCCTGCACTTTATTAATAACTAACTCTTCTGTTTAAAAATATTTTAATCCCTTTCATAGCTGGAATGACTCATCAGCTCCTTTTTCATTGTTAAAGATTATGTCTTCCAGCCCCTCAGCCACCAGAGCAGTGTCCCCGGGGAGTAACACGGTGCTAAACCAACAGTGTGTCCTATTTTGTTCCCCCAGATCCACTAGTCTAATTATTCTCATTAATTTTAACAGACAGCTAAACATCTACAGTTATGAAAAAAAAAAAGTCAGAAAGCAACGCCATACTCAGAGCTGATAGAAGAGACACGAATTTATCAGGAGCACGAGGATTCCTGCTGCATCACATGGAGATGTGGTGCTATTTCATAGCCCAACAATCATTTTGCCTGTTCTTGCTCTCAGTATTCATGAATAAAGAATCTTGGGGAGATTTCATGTTTTTTCCAGCAGGCCAGCGAGCAGGTTATGCAGAGTTCCCCATGTCCAAGGACCAGGTACTCTGCAAGGGGGCAGGTGCTCCTGCTTCTGGACAGCCTTGTTACCCACCACCTGGATGAAGGGGTTAGCACAAACTTGGCCCATTCCTGTCTGCAAACGCAAATAAACAGGGCAAAGCACCATTTCCTGCTTGGGGTCAGGAGAATGATGTGGGACCAACACAAGGAGATGGCACTGTGGTTGGAGCATGTAGCATTGGGAGCATGCTTGGGGGTAGATGGAGACCAGCATGTTTGGTTAGAGAAGTGCCATGTTCACAATGCATTTTTTCACCCTTGGCAATTGGTACACCACTGCTTTCACCTCCTTGAGGTGCAGAAAGCTAAGGGACAGGCTTTGCTGCTGCATCCTCCCCCTGCCAGGGGAAAGACAGTGCTCGGTCCTGCTCCAAGCCAAGAGCCTATAGTCAGGAGGGGAAGCTGGTTACAAATGGCTCTTCCCAGCAATGGAAAATTGTTGCCTTCCTTCAACCTTTAATTTCTTCATTTCTATTCTTTTCATTATCCCATGTCCCACTGCAGAAAGTGATGCAAAGTTGTTTTGTCACATGCTGTTACCACAGATGATGGTATAAGACCACCAGATTTTCTCCTACTGTGAGGTCTTTCAGCCAAGCCCAATGGAAACCAGAAATGTCATCAAGTCAAAAAGGTGGTGTAAGGACACTCTTCTAACTGCTGGGTTTCAGGCAGAGAGGCTGGTTAAGTGTAAAAAGGTCAGTTTATCATGCTCCATCAGACAGTCATATTTTAATTGAAAAGTAATTCTTTTTGTATCATACTGACATTATTTCCCCACTTGTTGTTTATGCCAGCGTTGTAAGTAGAGCAAATCAGGCTTAGGGGATGATCGCTCACCAGTTTTTTTATTTGAAGTCTATGAGAAAGGAAAATGTGGTGGAGTCTCCATTTTTTGAGGTCTGTGTTTCAATGCATCAAGACAATAACTCCCTGAGAGATAGGCCATACTTCAAGTGTGTTTTATGAGCTGAAGACAGAATTATTGACTTGGTGTCTTTAGACTGTGTTGTGCAGGACATCAAAGAAGGTGTTCATAATTGTCTTCTAGGAACCTGACCAACATCAATGGCACAAATTTAGCATTAACAACCATTGCTTACCACCCAAGAAGGCACAAAGATCGTAGAAAAAGTGACATACAGACAAAAGGGAAAAAATAGTGGGGAAAAATGACTGCTTTCCAAGTGCAAAATTTGTTTGAGAGTAATTATGAAGAACACTACGCATAGTTTAATCCATGCCCGATCTCCCGGTGAGCATATAAACATATTCATGCTATTAATGTTTCCACTCAGAAGCAAATTGCCATTGCACTACATAGAAACTAGTCGATATAGAGGTGAAGATGATGAGAACTGAGGTCCTACCGCAGTGAAGACACAGTCCCACTGTGAGCACTGTGAGCCAAGCTAATGCACAACCCTGCACGAAGATGTCTGAAGAAGCTAACAGCTTGCTTTCCTCAGAGTAGTGATTTGGTTGTGCATAGCTCCCAGGAAGAAGAAACTGAAGCTACCTGTCTTCCCCTCACCAACAAACGAATCAGTGGGTAAGCTTCTTCAGGGTATCAAAACCCAGCCTTTTTATTTCAAATTTGAACATCCCTTCTATTCAAATCTAAACACAATGGACTCTATCTTTGATGGACTCATGGGGCCCTTCAATGTCAGATCTGTAACCCTGTGGAAGAGATCCTCATCACTCTCTATTGTTTTCCACCAGATGAAGATCCTCCATAGAAGCTACATAAATAGCCCATTCATGAAAGTATAAAAACATATTGTACCAAGACAATAGCCCTGCGAGGCCAGCAACATCCCTGGTGAAGTTAGCAGAGTTAAACATGCAAAGAATTTCCCTCTCTCCTCAGGCTCCAGTGCAGATTCCTAATAACCATCATCTCTGTCTCATCTCCATTTCCATCACCACTTCAAAAAGACTGGGAAATAAAGATCAAGAGCAAAGGCTTTAGCTACCTGGAGAGCTTCTGTGTTCATGGTGCAAAATGTACTATGATAACATATAGTAAAATAGTCTATTTTCTAGTCCATTTTAAGAGGACTTCTTAAGAGATTTCTTCAATGTTTCAGCTTTGGACAAGTTATTGATTTCACTATTCTTGTTCCCATTCATATTTTTTTTCCTTAATCAGGGTTGGCTGCTTTCCTTTTATACTGTACATGCACAGAAGGAAAGCAAACATAGCAACAATATTAACAGGTGCTGAGACCTTGATGCAGGATTTGCTGGGGACAGTTCCTTGGTCTTTGCTTATGGCAGCGCTATAGCATGAGGACAGTACGGAGGGGTTAATGAACTTAAGCCAAGAGTAGATTTCCTCATAGTATTTCATGCATGGGAACTAACACTTCTGTATGCTTAGCCTTTCCTCTTCCATATGTAGTACTTGTATTCTGCTTTGCTTAAAAATTAAGGAGACATTGAAATATTCATCACAAGATGTGTTTTAACATTTGGTCACAACAGGAGTTTCCTTTGGTGTAATTAGAATTTGATGTGGAAAATATACTGAGGATGTGGATCTAGTTCACTCTTGTAGTTACATTATCTCCAGGTCCTTTGCCTCTTTTCAGGACACATCGCATTTGTTGTGGCATGATGCATTGTGCATCTTGGCAGGTCCGCAGTGGTGACTTATTGGCAGGCCACTTCTTCATCATCAGCCTCACCTTTACACAAAGCAGAAATTTTCCTTCCCCGTGTTTGGGCAGCCACTGCAAGCGAGCAGTGGGAGGCCAAGGATCCTCTAGTTAAAAGGCTGATTAGCCTGCCTTAAAATAAACTTAAACTGAACCAAAGGTGAATGATCTGGAAAATAACAAAGTGCATCTTATTAGAGTGGAAATGGAACAAATAGTGCTCTGCCTTTTTGGCTTCATTTTATATGTTAATGAAAAGTGATGAGCACCGTGCCTGACATTGTTATAGGGCTTGAGTGACTGAACCTCTTGTCTTTGGCCAGATGCTGCTATCGTTTACATCAACATAAACAAGAGTCTTCCTTAGTATGGATCCAAGGAGCTGAGGCATGGCTTACATCGCATCAGCCCAAGTACAAACCTTGAAAAGCCCAGGCTTTTTTTCAGTCCTTCACTTTACAACCAGAACATTTTGACCTCTCCACTTTTAACCTTAAATTAAATCTGCCTTTGGCTTTTCTAGGCTGGAGGGTCAACTTACAAAACATTTGGAGCTACTCGGTTCCCACCACTATAAAGTTCAGAGAATGTCAGCTCACAGCGGTACCATCGATCCCAGCTTCGTACATCTGCCCATCATTGTACGTGTACGCTGTACATCGGATGCGTTAAGTACATTACTTGCGTGGTTTTACTTGTGGCAGCTTTTTATACTCAAAGTATGCTGAGGCTGGAAGAGAACGCACAGGAAGTTTTACAGAAGTCTCTGGGGGAGACCTGGAGTTGAAAAGCATCACCAGCTGAAAAAAGGAGGCATTGGAATGTGCTGCTGTACTAGGAGTGTAATGAAAACTGTAATGCCAGCACAGGGTGCTGGTAAAATTATCCAGTTGTTTCAATATCATACTGTAGATTTCTCTGGTGTCCTGTAACCCCATATTCTGGGTGGAATAGCTTAAAAGAAACAAAGGTATTGCACCAGTGATGATTCGATAAAAATCAGTCTCTCCTGCATCCATATCCCTTAACTATGCAGCTAGGGACAATATATTAATTTCCAAGTCTAAATTGAAACAGGGTAGAAAGGTCTTTCCTGTTTGTAATCCTAAAATTATTTCCTGTAGATGCTGTATGTTGTACTTACTGCCCCCGAGGGCTTGGTGTTTCGGTAAGGACATACCTGACCGTGCTGAGGCTCACCGAGAGCTGGGCTCTCCCCTCAGCCAGTACAAAGCTGGGTAACATCCTAGACACGGCAAGAACTAGGGTCTGACTCCTGATTTGAATGACTTCTTGGTCCAAATAGGAATTACCCTGAGCCAGCTCCCTTACCTTGATGTATCTTCTGAGGCTGATCGGTACTTTGGGGAACTAAGCCAAGACTTTGTCCCTCCTAATCTGCCCACTTGGGGTGAGAAGTAGCAATGCCGGGTGTAGGGTCTAGCGAAGGGCTGGGCGACCCTCAGAAAAGTGCCAGCTCTGTTCTTAAATGCATTAAGGTTTTCAAACTGAAGGTGTTTGGGATAGGCCAATTATCAGTTCTTAATTTTTATTTTTATTTCCTGAGGTGACTTGACCTTCTGACTATGAAGGTTTGTGGGCTGTGCAGCCCAGCTGTACATGGCTGGGATGTCAACATTGGCATACACAGCTGCCAACATTGCTCGGAGGTCAAGCTCCTGAAATTACAAGAGAGTCCAGGAGGAGAAGGAGGAAACCTAAAGCGTGGAAAAGGGGGGCGGGGAGTCTGAAGCTTAAATATTTGTGGCAGATCCTAAATTATGGTGAGAGGTGCTAGTGTCTCCATAGTTGAGATCAAAGCCAGGGCTCGACCAAGAACCAGGCTTCATTCCCAACTCCACCCTCAGCTTCAGCAAGGCCAAACCGGTTCTCCTAACGCTTGACAAAGCAGATCTATCCCAGCGTAGAGTTTTTCCAGTGTGCTGGGAAAAAAATCTGGCAATACCTCTGGACAGCTTCAATGATCAAAACACTCAGGGGCCTCTCATGTATTGGTAAGATTTTCCTATGATTCCTTGTTTGCTTTTCCTTTTTTAGATTTTGTCTTGCCTTTAAAATGACAAACCCTAAATGCATTTGCTTTATTTCTCTCTTTTTAAAACAGGTCTCAACTGGGGTAGCAAAGAGATGCAGAAGGATGGAAGAGGCTGTGTGGAGGTCAGCTGTGTGGTCATGCCAGGTGTCCCATGGCCAGGTACCAGCCTCCAGCTCACGCTTTGCTCCATCATTCATGGCACAGGTGAAAAGTTTTTGGAGGCTGAGGGATATCAGTCCATCCCTTTCCTGCTCCCTTCATCCCAGATGATGTTATCCCAGCTCCCATTAATAGCTTACAGCAGGAATGCCCTTCTGCAGGGTTAGGAAATCCTCCCCCAGGGCACCGCCTGGCAATCCAGCTCCAAAATGCATGTACTCTTCGAAAAATTTGTGAGCAAGTGGTATTTTCATCTGTATGGAAGTGTTCAGACCTTGAAATAGAGACTGTATTTCTGCATTAACTGAAAGGGAATGATATCATACCCTTGAATTAAATCACTGGAACGATGATGGTAAATCTGGCTTTATATTGATAGTGTCACCTTATTGTCCCTGCTCTATATCTCCTTCACCATGACAGCCTGGCAGTGAAACTCTAGCATGGATGTTTTAGCATCCATGTCATTTAATGCAACCCTCTCCTTCTTATAGAATAGATGGCTCAATCCTAAACAGATTAACTCCCTCTGAGAAGCTATACAAAGGCGATTTTTTTCCCCCTGGATACGCATGCAAACACACAGCCGCACAAAGAGGCAACTTGCATGCACATCAAGGGGGATATACATCCTGAAAAATCCCTCTCCACATCCAAAGACCTGCAGAGAGGAACTGCAAGAGTAAGAGTGAGAAGCTGATCCCAGTCTGTGGAGGCTAAATATTTATGTTTTCTTTTATTTAGAGCCCAGTTCCAGGTTCATGTGGAATAAGATACAGGTGACTCACTCAATGGGATTTGTTTGTCTTTCAACCACTATTAAACTTCTGGAAAGTTCACAGAATTAAACTTCTCTTTCATATGTACAAATTGACAACAGCAAACAGCAAACAGCAAATTCTTGGAGACAGGCTAGAGGCCTGTCCCTAGAATATATAACGATATCACATTATTTTCTCTGTTTCAGCTCCATTTAATAACAACCCATTTTTCTAAGCCAATGGCAACACAGTTTTTCTAAACCACTAGCAAATTTATTATCTCCTAATAAAAACTGAGATGTCCTGATCAAGGGTTTGATGCAAAACTGAAGGAAACCAATCATAATCTTTCCACTGATCTCAGTAAGTTTGTATAGAGACCCTGAACTAAAAATTAATGTGCATCAGGAGAAAGAGTGGGCTGGAAGTGAAGCATCACAGATAAGTCTATTGCCTAAAATTGCAGCAGGAATAGTATTTGTCTGATGTTTCGGTATGGTTACATTTTAAAATACATTTCTGCGTGGTTAGAAAAAACATTTTTCTTAAATGGAAAAAAAAAAAATGGAGCTGGTCAGAGTTCTCTGTTTGAATACTGATGGAATTTTTCATTTTTATGCCCTTCTCAAGAGCTTGTCCAGAAAAACATGAGATTTTGCTGGAGCGATCAGGGAATTTATACATTCAGAGCAGATCTGTGCCATTATGACTTCAACATGTAATGCTGAGGCAATAAAATTTATGACTGTCTTCTTCAGTGCTTTAATGAGGCATTGCCAAGCTCACTGTATATTTGCAAATGTCTTAACAGATAATGATTTTAAAAAGTGCCGGAGTACAGCTGCCAGCACAAATGGCCATAACACCAATTATCTTTGCAGGATTTAGTCATTACGTTGAATCAAAGACAAAACTGAATCATCGGCCAGTTTTCTGCTGCAGTTTGCAAGGGAAGTCAAGGGAACAGGTTTCTCGCGGACATGTCTCCTGTTAGCTTTCCTCCCCTTATGACTCCATTGCTGTAATAATCCTAGCAATTAAACTGAGCCTCCTGATGAGACTTATTATTTTTAATCCAGCTTGTTAAAGGGGATAAGCGTTTTCACTAATCCATTTTTGACATGCTTGCTTTTCCAAGCATAGCCCTTCTTCTGCAGGGAGCAAGGATGCTTTGACAGTGCCTGGGACAGGGCTCCCTGGTGGTTGCCCGGCCAACTCGCACCCCACCCGGGCAAGTGACCCGTAAATTCACCGTCAGTTCAGAGTCGGGTGGGACCACATAGAAATGGTGAAGATGAGCGGATTGACAAAATACATCATGGAAATGTTTACTTGCATTTTATTTTCCTGCATATCCTCGCAGAAGACTCCATACCCAAACATTTGTGGGGTCAGAAAGTGCAAGGAAAATGGGTGGGATCTCCTGTGTTGCCCATCTCCAAGCTCTCCAAGCTCTCCAAGCTCACGGTTTTCAGCTTTCATGGAGTGAGTCTGTCTGCTCGGGGAGGAAATGGCGAATTGTTGAAACCCTCTATCCCTTCTATTCACTGCCAAGAGATTGCCAAGCCCAGGAGCTAGCTTGTTTGAGGTTAGTCCAGATAAGTGTGTGGGTGTTTGAAGTGTCCCAATGACTGATGCTAATTTTATCTCCCCTAAATTCTGAATCATAGGAAGTAGCAGCTTCTCTTCCCCTTGAGAAGAAGGGCAATTGTGGCCCATTGACCTCTTCAGCTTCCCCTGCCTGCTGTCTAGAGCAAAGGCAGAACCATCTGGGTGTAATTTTTCCCACAGAAACTCGACTGGCTGAGGGAGCGTTGGCTCCTGTGAAGAGGCAGGAGGGGGAAGGTACCATACAACAACAAAGGCTTTCCCATGCACCACCTTAGCATCATGCACCTCCAGCCCTAGCAGCCTCCAAGAGTAGCCTTTGGCAGAGGATTGGATCAGGAGCTGAAAGCTGCTTCTGGTTGTGAAAGCACGGGATCCCAGGCATAGCCTGCCGGCTAATGGGAGGTCTCTATTTCAGCAGCTGTGTGTTTGTAAGGTATCAAGGGCTGGTCTGCTAACCATTGACTCAGTTGCCCCACCAGGAAGGACAGGACCCATAGGTCATGGTGGAGTCATCAGTGATGAATTTCCATCAGGTTGAACTGCAGTTACACCAGCTCCCGTGACCTCGCCATTTATCTGAGCAATTCCTCTTGGCTGATAACAAGCTGAAGCCATGGAGTGATGCCAGAGCACTGGTCTGCCATGGCTCTGCCCTCTCTGAAGGCATCCCTTGAGCAGTCACAGTTTGCTGACCTGGTCTCAAGGAGCAACCTTCAGCATGCTTTCTCGGCTGCTCCCCCACCTGACTGGCCAGCTAAGACAGAAACTGTTAATATTTAGCTTTCAGGCCACGTATGAAAGGAAAGGGTGTGATGAACTCACTGGCTTAATATCCTTAGCTGCATGGGCTGATTTAAGGTAAGTGTTTTGCTAAGGTCCAGAAATCAGGTTTTCTTGTCTAATAAAGCAGATAAATGAAACGGAAACATCTTCCTCAAAATCCTTTATGCATATGTCCATGGTTTTTCCCTCTGAAATAAATGAGATTTTTATTTTAGCGTCAGCGGCTTGGATGCATTTGATACAAAGACTTTGTCAGCTGCACCTCCCGATTGAGCGTGCAAGTGCAATGTCCTTGGGCTGCTTGATTCCTTTTCTGCCAAGGGATAGAGTTTAATGTGAGACTCTAAACAGTAGGACTTCGCTGATTTACCTTAGCTGTAATATCCTGAAGAGAAAAAATTGATGCTGTGGGTTACACGCAGTAGCTCCTCTCCAGTCTCGTACCTTACAATTTCTTCTTAGACTTAATACTTCATAACCACGTTCACTTTAGTATATGGTGCCACTTCAGGATGAAGATTGTCCTGAAATAAGCGCTGTAAAAAACATGGAAGGCAGAGAAATTCCCAATCCAACCATAAAACACAAGATGAAATGGAGCCAAAATAGCCTGGCACCTGCCTGCCCAAGCCTGAGACCTAACGACACTTCTGGAGGAGAAGATCCCTCTGAAATGCACATTTTGGAGCAGCAGCCCACAAACAGGTAGAATGTGAGCATTAATTTGTGGATTGCAACATCCACTGAGGTTAGAGGGAAGACTCAGCTCTTTTATGCACTCATGTTGCTGAGAGCAAGTGCTGCTTTCATTTGCAAACCCACAAATCCCATGTGAATTATTATTTCCCTGTTTTTCAGTGCTAAGAAATGTGTCCATATAAAAGCTCTCAGAAATATCGCTGTAAGGATTCTGTAATTCGTTGTGACTCCCAGCCCTAACAACTACAAGGTGATTTTTCATAGACTTCTAAAATTGGCAAGCTAATATCTCTTGAATCAGTCAGAAAAGAAATACTGCTTTATCCTTTGCTTATCCTTTCCTCATCAACAAGTGCAATTACAAAAACATCTTTCCCCAGCCCAGGATTTTAGGAGTCCCTGTCAGAGTCATTTTCCCATCCTCCAGGAGTAAATCTGAACCCTATTACACCAGGGAAATGTCAACTGATTCATCTTCCATGCCTGATGGCCATAACTTCCATTTCTACCCATCAAATATATGTCACAGCTGGAACGGATGAAAAGCAAAGACATTCTTACAAGCCTAAAACTGAAAGGCATTCATACTGAGGAGAAAAAACAGTGATACAGCGGTTTCTTTTCCCCAGGGAACAGAGCACCAGCTCCAGAAATTAACAACCTTCTGCTTATCAGGGGGTCCATCTGGGTACCATTTACTGCTGTTATTTAATCAGCCTAGAGGCTTACCTGCGCTGGGAAACAGCCACGTGTATAGCAGTCATGAACATATTGTGGAAGAAAAATGGTATTCTTAAGCCAAAAAGAGTAAGCCCTTTCCACGCAAAGGTTACGGATGCTTTTAATTCCAAAGCCCCATGTGCCAGGGCTGCAATAATTGATGCTCTAGCCTGACAAGCCAGATCAATAATTAATGGTGAGTTTGCTAGTTTTGATCCAAACAGCCGCAGCAGAAGTTAAATCCATTTGTACCCCGTCATAGGATTGGTGTGCTTTTAAAAAGATGAGCAGAAATTGGCAGGATGCTTTACAAGAAGTCTGGTAGAGAGCTGGATATTTTGAATCCTTTAATAAGAGCTTAATTTCATCTAAGGCATGCCACATAATCAGGTTACTACAAACATAGGGTGGCTCATCTGATGAGTGGTGTGTGATGGATCTCCTGAATGTTAAACACCTCCCTTCTGGAAGTGTCAAAAACATGATTGATTTTTTTTAATCCCTGTGCTGTTGGGGAGTTCAGTTGCAATGCCATGCACTTTGTCAGAATTAAAACAAAAATCCAGGCAGGCAGTACTGAGTGAAATGGTAATGCAAGCAGTGTAAAGTATGTCACTCCTCTTTGGTGGGAATTAAGGGGTGGCACGACGCTAACTTTTTAAAAGATCTTTACCCACATATGGAGCATCCCTTTGCCTGAATGGACCTCGCTGCCCCAGTCATCTATTATTCCTGACTCTGCCCTCCTAATAAAAAGAGGTGGTTGGATCTGAAATCAATATCAGTCTTGTAATATTGTTAATCCCAGGCATAAAGTAATCAAGAGTTAATCCTCAAATTCTCACTCAGGGAAATTATCTTGTATCAGCACGGGGCTCCTGCCTTGTGTAAGCAGCTCAGGCTTTGATTAATTTATTGTGATACGCGTTAGAGATGCAGCAGTGATAAGTTAATATGGCAAATGCATTATGAACAGTAGCACATGCCTAATGCATTGTACCGCGATAAAGCCAGTGGCACGTTCTGCTCAGGGCCGGCTGTCGGGAGCACCGACTGCCCTCCTTGCAGCGCAAGGTGCAGTCAGACGTGCCATCGCTTTGTGACAGTGGTGGTTGAAAGCGGTGACACAGACTGCCCCCTCAAACAGCAGGCAACTGGCAGGCATTCGCATTTTTACCGTGTGAATCCGAGGCCGGAGCACTAAGAGCGTAGTGCAGGCTTTTTTTAGTCTGTGTAGGAATGTATGCCTGTTGCTGAAATATTTTTCAACATAGCCAAAGGTTAATATATGCATTGCCATGCATGTAATTGACACTTCTTCTCTTGCAACACTTCACCTTTTAATATCCACATCGCTCTTGTCCATTCGTCAGGGTAGCTGGCATTTCCCTTATTTTTTTACATCTTCCCAAATTTACAGCACTGGTTTTCTGTCCTCTTCATGTGTATCTGCAAACCCCTGCTCAAGCCTCATTTCTGAGACTGAGTTGATTTCCAAGTTTCTGCTTCAGTGGCACCTTGCGGTGCCCAGCGCCGGGAGTGCTCCTAAGCCAGCCTGCGGCAGGGAAGGATGCTCTGCACCAGTGCCCTCTGCACCCTCACCTCCCAGGACATCCCTTCAAGCTTCCTACTAGTCCATGTCTGCGATCTGAGATGCAGCAGCTCCCCGCTGCCAGTTCAGCAACTTGTCAAAGGCCGACTTCGTTCTTGGTTGCTTTAACACACTGTCCTGGTTTCGGCTGGGACAGAGTTAATTTTCATCCTAGTAGCTGGTGCAGTGTTGTGGTTTGGATTTAGGATGAGAATAATGTTGATAACACAGTGATGGCTTTAGCTGTTGCTGGGTAATGTTTACACTAAGTCAAGGACATTT
>JAVJGI010000065.1:49375347-49399984 GCA_035590275.1 Ibycter americanus
ATACTAAGCCAAGGATGTTTCAGCTTCCCAGGCCCTGCCAGCGCAAGGGCTGGGGGGGCACAAGAAGCCGGGAGGGGGCACAGCCAGGGCAGCTGGCCCGAGCTGGCCAAAGGGATAGTCCATGCCGTGGGACATCATGCTCGGTATGTAAACTGGGAGGGGGGGATGGTGGCCAGGGCCAGGTATTTGCTGCTGGGGACCTGGCTGGGCATCGGTCAGCAGGTGGTGAACAACTGTATTATGCATCACGTCAGGGGTTTTTTCCTTCCCTTTGGATTTTATTCCTCTCCCCTTCTTTTTCCTTTTCATTACTGTTATTGTTGTTATCATCATCATCATCATCATCATTGTTATTATTATTATTATTATATTTTATTTCAGTTACTAAATTGTTCTTATCTCAGCCCTCGAGTTTACCTTTTTCCTGATTCTCCTTCCCACCCCACTAGGGGTGGAGGGGGGAGTGAGCGAGCAGCTCTGTGGTACTTAGTTGCCAGCTGGGGTTAAACCAGGACATGCACCCTGCCCCTCCATCCTGCCTACCAGTTCAGCTCCTCACTAGATCCAGTTTTAGCATTTTGACATTTTTGGACCGTCTGCTGAGGCTTCTTCTGACCGTGGTGTATGTCAGTGTTCCCAGGGGATGTCAGTCAACTGCTTTGCTGCAGTTTCAGCTTCTTCTGTAATGATCAAGGGTTTACCAGACCTTGACCAGGAACTGAATCCATTCAGTTTGACTGAAACATTCAGTCCGCTTAATAGTTTAATGCTTTGTATTGGAAGTGATGCAGTCACTAGACAGATGCTGACTGCAAGCACCTAACTGTCCTGGATCACATTTCTTCTCAGTTTTATTGAAGCCACACACTCTGTAAGAATTAAGGATAAGATCGTGTTTTCTGAATGATGTCTTTATCTTTTGACAGATTTTTGAGCAGGTTTTCAGGTCGTGCCGTGCCAAATGGCAGCACGTTGTCCCTCCAGCACGGACTCCAGGAAGGAGAGCTGCCATGTGCTCACCCACTGCCACACTCCCTTGGCTGCTCTTTAAAAAAATACTGAAAACACACTGCCGCTGGCAAACAAAAAAGATGGGGTGTTGCTAAACATTACCCCAAACTACCTCAGAGTACATGTCCATGGTGTGTGATTAATCAGAGGGATTTCTTTAATCGATACTCATTTCCAGTTGTCAAAGTCCTCCTTTTCCCCTTCCCCTTCAGCTGTAATGCTGAGTTCGGTGTTTTTGATGAATGTTCCATACCAAAAAGGCACCATGCTGGGATGCTGGTCGGTCACCCTGCAGGGACCACACATTTGCCAGCAGGACTGGTCACCAGCACTGCCCGACGCTGCAGAGGAGGGAGGTCAGTGGCATTAGCTGAAACTAACTGAAGGGGCAAATAATCTAAATTTTAGACGCCCAAGTGAGGCAGGGGCTTGGCTGGTGCAATTGCCCTTGCGACGGCAGGGCTGCTGAGGGGGTCCGGGACGGGGTGAGGACAGCCTGTTATTGGCAGTGCTGTGTTTTCAGCCAAGAATGGAGAGGGAAAGCAAACAAGTGAAATATTTGGAGGCTGTTTTATCCCATCCTGCTGTTTGTTTCCCCTCTTCCTCTGGCCCTGCTCCTACCATGAAAACACTTCAGGCTGAGGAGGTTTAACTGCCTTCTTATGGCTTGGTGGTAGAGGTACAAATGAAACTTGAAACACCCTTAGGACAAGGAGGACACCATAAAACCATACCTCCTCCTGCTATTCCCATTACTGCCGTATGTTTCATAACAGGGGCGATGAGTGCTTCGCTCTGCGAGTGCCTTTGCTGCAGCCCGGCACATGCTGCACCGTTCCCTTCGAAGGCAGTGAGGAGTTTCAAATTCAAAATACTGGGATAGAGAGAGAAAAAGGGTCCTTTTCTATTGTAGTTTTTTGAATTATGCTTTCGCCGTCATAAAAAAAAACAACAACAAAAAAAAAAAACAAAAAACCAAGGGAAGAGAAGGCTTTTAAAAGACCAAAGGAAATAAACATCGACTGAACTCACTTGACTCCAATTGCCAGACTTGGAGTGTTTAATAATTTTAACATATCAGAAATGCCTGTCATTCTCTGGAAGCGCAAAGGCCTTCTTGTTTTTTGTGTTTCATTCTAGCCTGATGAAAGATGAGCAAAAGCCTGTATTTTTCTTTTTCCAGCCTAAGACAAAACTTCTCTAAACAAGGAGGAATAACCAGGTCAACAAAGCAGGAACAGGCTGCACCATGGAAAAAAACCCATGAGCTCAGTTTCCAGAGAGGTGAAGAATCAAAGGCCTTGTCCCTGCCAGGAATTCCCGTCTCCCAGAGAAACAAAACTGATTCGAAAAGTCCAGCAGAAAACTCTCTAAAATGGGGGTTTCTTCTCCCCATGGGAAAAGGGGTTCTTACATTCTCTGCCTCTTACAAAACCCTTACATTTCCTTAACTCAAAGCTAGATATTTTTTCAGGGTGTTTTCAATACCTTACAAATCATTTTGCGTTTTAGTCTCTCTTGTTGTTCCCCAGACCGATTTTTTTGATTTATATTTCACAGGGGTAGGTGATGATACTTTAGTCATCTTGGAAAGTCGTTAGCACAAGGAGTCCCGCTGGAACATAATCGTCTGCAAAACTGCCTGCTCATGAAAGGTATGTGCAGGCTGGCTCCCATGGACAGGGCTGGGCCAGATCATAGTCAGTCGTAAAACCTGATCCTTAGGTCTGTTGTTTCCCTAAATTGACTATCTTAAGACAAAAATCCTTCAGCAGATATTTTAGCCAGGCACTAATGATATTTTATCCCATTTGGGTAATCCCACTCCCACTCATAAAAGTCCAAGTTATCTCAAAAGCAGCTCTCTGGATTTAGCTGCACTTAGTCAGCCAAGCCCAGCCCATTTATTTTTGTTCTTCTCCTGAAAGTATTCAGCATATTCAAATGCACTATGACAATTGCACCAAACCAAAAAAAAAATTTTTTTAAAAAAATCATAATAATAAAGAGTACATGGGAGGGTTCCAAGAATTCCTTAGGAAAATGGTTTCAAATTCATGTGCATAAAAAAGAGCACTTTTCATTCTAGGCATGACTAACAAAAAATGTTAGGAACTAGAGCCGGGAAAAATATTTTGGATTTGGTAAATGGTGGCAGCTTTTTCATTATTTTTTTCTTGGACCAGCTCAGTAAAGACCAACTTGTAAAAATTGTTTTCATCAAATGCAGAAGGACGCTGCTGAATTACAGCAACAAAACCCAGGTAAAACAGCACCTTCCTCAGGAACTTGTAATGAAAATGTCAGGCTAGTTCAGCAAACACATTTATTTAAGCTCCACATATGGTTCTAAATTTTACTGGTGGGCAAGGTGAGCATATTTGTTTGAGGAGCTGATTCTGCCACCCTTCCTTGGCCAGCAGCTAAGAAATTGCACATAATTACTGGAAAAACACACGGTAGTAAAGAACCCTTCTTCCTCTGATTGAAAACTGCTTTTTTGACATTTGTTTTTACCCAGACTATGCCACATATGCTGGCTCCTGTACCCATGCTGTTTGCCACAAATGGAGTTTATCACTTAATTCATGACATTTCCTTCTGCCAGTCAAGTCAACCAGGCTCGTCTTGCATTTCAGCTTCTGAAGGATCAGGTATCTAGACACCCTGTCAGGGCGAGTGCTGATGATCTCTGCTGGTATAAATGGCCTTGGCATGAGGTTAAGCAATTAGGGACGCAGCCTCCTTGCACCCCAAAGCCCCTGGCACTGGCAGCCGTTTCACAAGGAGCCAGGTGCCGACAACATTGTGTGGCAAGGAGCAAGCGAATAACTCTCCAGGGTTCAACTAGTGATCACTGGGAGGGAGTTCACATAAACAAGTGGCTCCAAAAAATGTGTTTTCTCCCATTGTTGCTCCATTTTGCCTGCCCGTGTCCTCTGGCAGCTCAGTGTCCTGCTGCACCTCTCCGTGGCAGCCATGGCCTTTTCCAGGCCCTAGGCACAGAGAGCAGCTGGAGCCACGAGAGGTGGCCTGGCAGGAGAAAAGCCTCCCAGACGTGCCCTCCATTGTTTTTTCTCTTTTATGCTGCATTTTATTTTAGCTTTTTTATGATGCTGGCAGCTGTAATAAAATATTCAAAGTTATGAAAGTCTCAGGGCTGCCTGAGTTCTTGCAGTTTGGCATGAAGGCCAGCAAAGGGCAGAACCTCCGCTGTGATGGGTAAACAGAAAACCATCCTTTCCAAAGGAGGGCGGCCACAAAATGCTGCACAAAATCCCACCAGGCACTACTGAGGACCAGTGGGTGAGGGCATCCCCTCTTGCGGATTAATGACAGTTCAGAGCAGAAGGACTGTAAAGGACAGAAACATGCAGGAGATGGGGAAGCTCCAGACTTTTATGTGTCCTGTAAAAATCAATTCATAAATAAAAAATTAACTCAAATTACCTCTGTGGCCATGCTTTCCCCCCTTGACGCTGCAAATTAGGAACAAGGAGACACTCCAGCAAACTGGAGCATTCGCCGAAATAGAAGAGGGAAACTTTTTAAGTGGAAGATTGTTGTTTTTGTTTTGTTTACCAAAATACAAATTGGAAGAATATTTTGAAAATTCAGCCAACTCTAACATTACTCAAGGCTCAGTGAGGGCAAGTGGGATGTGAAATAATTTTTGTGTAGATGTTGTTTACTCTATATTAGAAATGCATGTAGACCGTCTGACTTTATTGGGCTAATTAATTACATGCTAGCCCAAGTCAGATTAGGTAACTGCATTCTCAATAGTTCGGCATTCTTACCAGAAAGTGGATGTCAGCCAGATATTTTAAAATAGCCCCCACTATTCCATTTGCTTCCAAATAGATGTTTTAGGTTTGAATTTGATGTAGGAGCAGCTCCTAACAAAGCAGCAAACACCAGTTTTTCAGCCTGGTGATGCCTTCTGGGCCCTTCAAAGTACAGATGCATTATCAGTGGTGGAAGTTATTTTGTGTTAGCAAAGAGATTCATCACGCTGGGGTAATTATAGATATATGACCTGAATGTCAGGTACTTGCCATAACTGATTTACATTTGAGAGCGGGGGTTTTTAATAACATGCCACTTGGTGCCAGATCTCCCATTGCAGCGCAGAAAGGAGCTGTCACGCAAACATCTCCTCATGGTACCTTGAAGGATCTGCAGAGCCATCGGAGCAGCTCAGCTAACTTTGGCATGTCCTACTTATGTATATGTGTGAACCAACACTATATTTGTTCTGCTCCTTTCTCTCACCCACTCTATTTTTGCTGTACCTAGAAGAGAACAACTCTAGGTCATGAGCTTCTACCTTATATTCGTAACATATGGGCTCAAAACCTACCTGGCATCCTATGTGGGAAATTCAAGAAACAAGCTGTAGTGACACTGCTTGCTATATTCTGCAAGAAGATCAGTGGAATTCACTGCTATTTTCATACCGCTATGACAGGAGAAACTAATTCAAGGCACTTTGAAAACGTAGCTGATGTATTGTGAAGGCTGAAACAATATGGGCTGAGAGCAAAGGCCGAGAGCAAAGGCCAAGAGCAAACTCTTTCCGAGGAAGCCGAGCGTGTGTTAGATAGGCAGCGCCTAAGTCAGTGCATAACACAACTGCTGTAGCAAATGCCCCTTGCACAGACCCTTTCCTTTCTAGGATTCAGAAGTTATTGAAGCCGTCTTTTGCCAACCTTGCAGTCCTCCTCCACTCTGTGTCTCAGCTGCTCAAGCCGGCAAGAAAAATGAAAGAATTAAATCTTTTGCAAAAAAACGCTGGCAGGAACCAAGGAGATTATCAACTCAGATAGAGAGCAATCCCCTTTAAAAGTATCTGCCTTTGATATGTATCCTCCAAGGCATATTCAGGGCAGCTCCTGCTGAAATTGGTGGCAATTAGGCACTTAGATACCTCTGTGGTGTGTAAGCCTTCCCACTCCCCCCCCTCTGCAGTCCTAACAAAAGCTTTTGAGTGCCATCCCCTACAGGAAGAATTAGTTTGGAAAAGGGAAATGGGTTTACAAGTTGTGAACTCAGACAAGGACATTCAAACAACACAAACCTGGCTGGCTCCTTTGTTCAGCCACAAAAGTCAACCACCATTTGGCTGAAACCTTCCCTTTTCCACTGCATCTTCTGAAATGAGCTTTTGGAAGGTCCATTTGTAAGAAGCAGGTAAAACCAGCTGCCAGCCAGGACATGCCATCTCCCAGCAGATGAAGTACGTGCCGGGAAGCAGGTGCAGAGGCTGTGGCTTAGCGGGGTCCAAAAAATGTCCCCACCACCAAGTAGGAGCTGAGGTCATGAAGCTCCTGCAGCAACTGTTCTGCAGGGAAACCTGCCCGTGCTGGAGTGGCACAAGAGCACTACAGAACCAAGAAACTCCTTTCCAACACCAGAAGCTTTTATTAGAGAAATAGCACAGGCTACTTCTTGCTGGTTGCCTTCCTCTACTTCTCCCCCTTTCCTCAAGCAGGCACACTGTACTCTCTTTTTACTCCACAGCTTCTCCCCCAGACATTCCTCCTCCCCTGAAACCCCACTCAAGACCAAAGGAGATAGGACTTGCAGAAGCAGAGGCTTGTGAAGGAAGTTTAAAGGAAACTTCTGAACAATCTGGCTGGGCGAACACTGGGAAGAATGTATCTGTCTGCCTGTGTTTGAAAATAGAAAAGATGGAAAAGAATTATTCAAGGTGTTTCAAGAGGTTATAAATAAAAATAACGAGATGAGAGTTCAGAGAGAAATGTTAAGGCTGAATATCAAGGGGAGTTCCCTGGCAGTGAGTGCTTTAGGTGTTTCCTAGTGGTTTCTTATGAAAAGTAACGGAAAAGTGACCACTAAAGGCATGAAGTGGAGAAGGCACTGGGAAATGCACATTAGGCAACACCGCACCGCAGGGCAGAGGTGGGCAGGAGCAGTCCTCCTCCACCTTCCCCAAGTCCATTGCTCATTAACGGTAATATTACCCTCCCTAATGAGCGTCCCCAGCTAGCCAGGAGCAACATCACCACCACATTTGTGTCACAGTGCAGAGGCTTGCGGGAGTTTCACTGAAGTGTGCTATCCATGTCTGTAAGGTTTCTGCTAAATTCAGTTTGCTAAAAGATCCTGAATTAGGTTATAGGGTTACTCCTTTACAGATTTCATTTATATCAGCATTTTTACCCTCAAGTTAGCAATTCACATGTTACTCAGAAGCCATCTTTTTTGCATAGGCCCAGCAATAGGCCAGTTCAGATATCGTTTTTTCTCCCAGGGATGCCTAGGCACTGAAAGAAGGGAATGGTTTTAACTAGATGGGTGACTTTTACTACTGTTAATTAGAATTCCTTTGAAGTGTAGCCCAAGGTAGGAGAAAAAACGGGAAAATAAAAGTTTCTGTATTTGTCACATGCTTTGCACACTATGTTTGTAAACCACACCACCAGCATGGCCCAACGCCTGCACGCACACCCATCCCAAACACGGGAGAGCTCGATCCCCGCCAAAAGTCTGTTCCTGACCTAGCAGCTGACCTTAAAAGTTGTCACTTTGTGCATTAACATGGGTATAATAAATTATTTTCCTTTTTAAAGTACTTAATCATTTGTCCCTCAAAGCTGTGATGCAGAAGATGGATATTAAGAAAATAAATAAAATTGATAATAGATTTGATTCAGCATAAAACAAGTCACATGTTAACTCTGAGCGCAGGTTCCTGGATTAGACATATGCCTATCATAAATGTTCAGAATTGGGACCTTTTTCAAATGAACCTGAAATCAGATTTTGTCTCAGAGGGACCCTGCATCATCTCCTACCCTTCTCCCTGTCACGAGGAGGGAGGCCAGAGAGATGCAACTGCACCTCAGGCGCTGGCACTATAGCTGGGACCTCCTATTTGTTGTGCATTGCGGTATAGGATTAGACAAGAAACAAGGTAGTTAAGCTTTTCTGTCCCAGAAAGAAGATAGACCTGCAGAGATGCATGCCTACAAGCATCCCTGTCACTTATTTGAATGTTGCAATAGGTGCACAGGGAAAACACGAGCTTCCAAATCAGTAACATTCAAATTGTACAGAGAAAAATGGGTGCAGAGACAGGGTTGTGTGATAAAGATGTGTCATATTGGCTCTGAAAAAGCCAAAGGCTTTTTTTCCAAGCCTGTTAAAATTGTTCCAGGTGTTGGATCTTGTCCTGAAAGATCCCAGCGATGAAATACATGAATATCAAAGCAGGGATTAAATTTACTGTAACTTCAGGTTCTTTTTCTCACTCCCACTCCTGCTCCCTTCAGGTGGATTTAGAAATGCTTGTTTAGTGTTCATTCGCTGTAGGGTTTAATGTCACCTTACAATAGGAGCGTGTTACTTAGAAATTACTAAAATGGTGAAAACATTTCTCTTCCACACTAGTCACCAGTGAAAATCCTGATACAAAAAAGCCAAAGCAGGAACAGGGCATTTAAGTATCTTAACAACAACAAAATACAACTCTAATTAACCATATACTATCCTGTTCTCCAACTACTTCTAAAAGACAGTGAAAAAATTGCACTGCTCTGCAAGAGATATTGTCTAATGTCAAAGATCAAATCAAAATTACTGTCAGGAAAAGGATGTGATATTCAAACGTGTAATCATGTGCCCTACCCAGGGAGAGCGGAAGGTGATGATGCAAAAGCAAATTCCTATACAGTGTACTACTTTTTGCTAAAAGTATCCTGAAAATGTAATACATCACTAGTTAACACTTGTTTTATTAGTAAATATTAATGTTAATGAAATGTTAATGTGACATTTTACCACAATCAGGACATTAATTTAATTATGTAAAAATCATCATTAATTAGATTCTCTAATTGCTATGTTATTTTCTTCCTAAGCCCAAAATTATTATGGTATATTATTAGTATGATCTTTATGCAATAGTTTCCACTCCAGTATTTGTATAAAGCCCCTGGACCCACAATGTTCTCCATGACCCATTTAATAAACTGCAGAAGTGTTTGGTGTTGACCATTACCATACAAAACCCTCACCTCTTCAACAGGCAACTTGAACAAAGGCTCTCCCTCAATTTTGCAGAACATAAAGAGGAAATAACCTGACAAGGGCATATGTGATTCAGTGGTTTGGTTATATAGTTTGATTTAGGTTATGGCTCATGACCTCTGTCAAACACAATGTGAAAGCTCCTCCAAACATGACTGGAATCAAAATCAAAGACAAACCAGTCAGTATCACTTGTGCAAGCACATATATCAAAAATCTGCAGCTTCTCTGCTTCTAATTAGTCCTACTTTGTCACCCTCACGAAGTCTAGTTCCAGTGTTTCTTTGCAGATGGTCAGGATAGTCTCTATTCCACCATCACCCTGGAAAGCCAGATACGTGTTCCTGAATGCAAAGTACTATTTTTATTCTAATCACTTTCATCGATTCTTTCGAAGTCAACCAAATTGCTTGTAAATCAGATGGCAAATAAAATAAGCTTTCCCTTGTGACCATACTGTATTTTTCTCCAATGTCCCCCCCCAACAGGGAAAGAAGCTTGCATGAATGATCCAAAAACTGAAATTCTGCTCAGTTTTCAAGCTCACCCTGTGGCCACTGTGCTTGGGGCTGATCACTCCTTCCTCTTGCTGCCAGTCATCTAATACTCCAGGCTGCTTTATTTATATATTTGACAATGAGTGTTTTTATCTCTGTCTTGCCCCCAAACTCTCTGCCCTGTCTGCTTTGAAGCTGGAGCAGAAGGCTTTGCCAGCTTGTTTATGGTAAACATGTTGAAAAAGAGTAGAGGCTGGAAAGTTTTTCAAGCTGGTTGGAGGACCATATATTTTTGCAGTGGCCACAGCTTCAAATTCAGTAGTGTGGGGATGTGTTTCTATACATTAAACAGCAGTCTGGCATATATTCCACACCTAAAGTTCAGCAACAGAAGTTCCCATTGTCATCAGTGACACATGCTACTATGAGGCGGCTGTTTGCTTTTTCTCATAAATTCCACGTGCCCGTTACGATAGCCAAGTACTGGGGTCAAGAGCACCATCTCAACAATAAAATATTATGCTTCTTTCACTTTAGCAAATAGATGTTCAGGAGGGTGGAGTGCTGAATTCCTACGTTGTCAGAACAATTTATTTCCAGCTGATGATCACAGAAAACAGAGAACTATGCGGCAATGGACCACCAATTGTCCTTACTTTGGAGGAGCTCAGCACCATGATGAGCTGAGGAAAATTCAGCAGCAATTGAGGTTTTGAGTTGCGTGGAGGCTTGTGTGCCCATGGGGTGAATAGCCACGCAAATCCTCTGCTCCACTGCTCCTTTTCAGTTGTGTGCTCTGCTGCATAGATTAGCATGCATAGGGGGAACCTCAGTCAGAAATCGCTGTTTCCGTCCATCTGTCCTGCAGGAGCTGAGGAGGCTGGGCAGCACGAAGCAGGTCCTTGCAGGCAGCAGCTGGGATGTAATGGGGACACCGGGAGGGCTGTCCCCTCCATCTCGTGGAGCTGCAGGAGGTGGGACATGCATTGCCCTTCTGCACGGCTCAGAAGGACCACACAGTCCCACAGGCAACCGGCTCTGGCCCCACAACCTCGTTTTAGTTTGTTTTCCCATTTTGTTCTCGTTCTTTCAGGTGGAAATGACTAATTCATTCCAAAGGACGCTGGTGGAGAACAACTTATTTACGTCCCTTGCACAGCTGGCCAGAGTCAGTGCAGGAAATGCAGGTGATTTATCTGAGGCCGTTTACAAGCACAGAAGATGGGCTTCCTGCACAGCACAGGGGGCACACTGCTTTTTCCTTCTTTTATTTCCTTTTCTTTCCCACTCTTTCCGTTTTATGAGGGTTTTCAAATTCATCTCAAAGAGCCATCATGTTTCTGTAAAATCACTGATTGCTCTGATACTTAACAAAGTGCTCTGCCTCTTTCAATGCAAAACTTTTTCTGGATGTCTGTGTTTTCTTACAACATCTTTCCTGGTTAATAGTCTGCATACTCGATCAGTAGCAACCACAGCTTCTGAGCTAAATGTAGTAGAAAACCACATTAACGTAATCTCTGTACTGATGGAGTGAATTCAATACACACCATAAATCTTAAAAGTAGTCCTAAAAGCATGAACTCATTACACGTTGCATACATCTATCGCTACCAGGATCTCACAGTCATGAGCTTAAAGGTTTTCTCCTTGTATGAGAATCTGGGCAAATATTTTCTTTCAGGTAGCGCTGATGTATCTGCAGACCGTCACATGGACAGCCCCAGGGCCAAGCGGAGGATGGCCTGGTGTGACCCGTGGCTGGTTTCTCACAGCCCTCCTGCAGTGGCACAAATCAGGGCACAAATATGTGACCTCATGCCCAGCAGCTACTGCCCTCCTCAGCAAAGTTCACCTTCCCCTTGTGACCAGCCTTTCTTTTCTCACTCCTTTGCTCCTCACCAGCACCTCATACTTGCTGAAACGAGCTCATGCCCACCTTCATTTTGGCGCACCCTTGAACTGCTAAGAGATATGTCTCAAAAGCCTTATTTTTCATGTCGTCAGAGATTGTCCAATTCCCAGTACAGTTTAACATTTCCAAGCATGAGGTGTTATCATAGAATCATAGAATCATTTAGGTTGGAAAGACCTTTAAGATCACCAAGTCCAACCATTAACCCAGCACTGCCAAGTCCACCACTAAACCATGTTCCTCAGCGCCACATCTACATATCTTTTAAATACCTCCAGGGATGGTGACTCCACCACGTCCCTGGGCAGCCTGTGCCAGTGCTTGACCACCCTTTTGGTGAAGAAGTTGTAATGTTTGTTTGGAAATAGATAACGCCTTTGTTGCAGTACATATTTATACAACACAGGTAGTGCTATCTGCTATTAACATGCTTCTTGGCATCCTAATAAGAAGGATGTTCAGTTTTCATTGAAACTACTCCTGTCAGAATAATTCCCACATGCTCTGTATAGGCTACAGCTGTTCTGGAAGCATCAGGACACCGGCAGTTGAGAGGAAGGTGTCACGTAATTTCAGGAGCACCTGGAGTGCAAGCACAATTCAAAATCTTTATCTTATTAATATTTGATGCACTGTTTTCTTTCATCTGTGCCAGAGAAATCAGAGGAGTTAAAAGAAGCAAAATGATTTAAACCCTCACTTTCCTGTTGTGAGGGTCTATAAACACCATTCTTCTTCCTTGATGTACTGAGTGAAGTCACTGACAGGTACTGCATTAGAGAGCAGAAACGCTCTGTGCTTTTCAGTCTGTTATAAAAAAAGGAAATGCAAACCCGGCTGGAGTTTGCAGCTGGATCATCGCTCCCGTGTCTGCGGGGTGACAGCTCGCATGCGAGCAAGGAAACAGCTGCACAGGAACGGAGCAGTGACATCTGTCAGGGTGCTGGTGATGCTAACCTTGAGGTCCACCCACCTGATTATTCAGCTCCGGTGTGTTTTGTCTTTTATACTCTTCTTCCTAGAGGCATCAGTTGTTTTTTTCCAGCCTGCAGCTGAGTAAATCTGTGTGTAATTCTACTGAGGACAGAACCATCTTCTCTTTCACTCTTCCAGGCCCCTGCAGTTCTCCCGCTGCAATTCCACATTGGAAAGGATCTGGTGACAAACCTAAGGTCCTCCTGGCCCTTTACATGCAGCTTCATGCCCTTCTCCTACACCTGGCAAAAGAACTACTTACTCACACCAGGCATTCTGCTGCCACTGGACTAATGGGTTTCCAGGAGGGCATCACTTGAAACATACGTCCTATTTGCATTGCCATTTATAGAGGTCATCTTTCTCTCCTTTGAAAACCTGCTCGGAAAACAGGTTACACACACGTCAAGCTGCTACTTGTTTGAAATTGTGAGGAGCAAACAGAATTTTTAATGGGTCTGTCATTGTAAATTTTGAGTTTTAATTGCACTGGATAAGTCTTTCAGCTTGTCTTGGCACTAGCTTAGTCACAAGGAAGATATCTAAGTAACTGTGTCAGGTAGCACGGGCTTAAGTACTTTGAAACGATCATAAAAGTCTCCAATGACTAGCAATTTATAGA
Organism: Ibycter americanus; assembly: GCA_035590275.1. NCBI lineage: Eukaryota > Metazoa > Chordata > Aves > Falconiformes > Falconidae > Ibycter > Ibycter americanus. Next base: position 49,388,423 of record JAVJGI010000065.1, read on the forward strand.
ATATTACATTATTCTTAGAAAAAAAAAGGAAGCTTCGTGCAAAGTCATCAGTGCTTTGGATCTCAGATTAATATATGTTTACTGCTAGAAGGTGGGAAAGAAACCCTTCAGAGATGAGTACTGCTGCTCTTCTTGCTTGATATCACCTTCGTAGCTCCCTTTCTGGCAGGGAATTGCAAAGCAGATGAAGGGAGATCCAGAGCCTCTGAGCTGCTCCTTGCTGGGGGCACCTCCCAGGCACAGACCCACAATGGACCCGTGGGAGAAGCCGTGGAGCTCCGGGTTCACAGACCTGCCAGCTGCCTCGGTGGTCCTCGTAGGAGCCTCCCTGTGCAGCACCAGCCTGATACTAAATTGGTGAAAGATTGATTAGTCCAGCTAATGAAACCACTGCACTGGAAACTACCATGAAAGGCCACGAGGCTTATTGTTAATGGTTTCAGTGGGATTACAGGGACCGGCATCAGAGCCCACTGAGAAGCACAGAATACAAGTTTCATTTCTAGCAGCAAGCCTGTTAATCCAGGCGAATATTTCATGAAATTAATTAAGAGAATGTTATTTTCCTAAAGGCATTTATACAGATCCCCTTATATGGGAAAAAAGAAGGAGGGATATTAAAAGGCCATGTACCTAATGAGATTTTTTCAGGACGTGATTTAGTTTGCCTGTGCCAAAAACAGTCTTTCAGGGTGGGAAAGCACAGCAAAAGGCAGGAAATGTCCAGTGTAAACAAGACACCAAACATCTCCAATTTACATCCCCAGCTGGTTTCCGGCCTTTTTGTGGACATAGATCAGCTCTGGAAAAATATTAATACGAGATATGTGTCCCTCATTTCTTCCTTTTTTCTACCTGTGGGTGCCTTCATAATTCTGGGTTTCCAGCAGATGCTGTTGAGTTTTACAGCTGAATAAACCCAGGATCCCCCTTAATGAAACAACCTTCCCTGGGCTCAGATGACCCCTGCAGCAACAGGCACCATGGTCCTGGAGCGTTTCCCATCCCAGTGCTTCCCATCCTCCTTCTCCCACTCTCCAGCTGGAGGAGGAAACTCCGAGGATCTGCCTCTCTTCTAGCCACAAAAAACCAGTGTGCTTTGATCACCAAAACCTGGCTGAGTCATCCAGGGACAAGGCCCCAGGCTGGGAGGATTTATAAGCTGTTTGATTACATTGGACACATCTTCTCTTTTCTGCCTTTGGTTCATATTTGTTTATGAGAGAGAAGCGTATGATCTTTTTATAGTCTTTAGATAGCCAGACCCACAGTGCTGGTGTGTTGCAAAGCTGGATGCAGTTGGCAATCCACACTGGATTCAATCCCAGGTGATGGCAGGTGCTTTGCACACAGCGTCTTGCTACAGTTTTCCCAGCAGGAGCAGGGGACTTGCCAGTATAAAGTCTTCTCGCCAAGCTTTTTGTCCCTTTGGTGACTGAAAGATCAGATTTAGCCATTTTTGCATTAATGCAATATGGCAATAATATAGCAATAATGCTAGTAATTAAAAAATGTGTGACCTGAGTGTGATTATGAAAACAAGTATGGAGTGCTAAGGTTTTATAATTTATGACAGCAAAATCCCTGCTGAATCACGGCAGTACGTATCCTACTGCAAAGCTGTGGTTTCACCAGGGAAGTCTTTAAATTCAGGCACAATGAGCTAGCAGGCTTTTTTTTTTTTTTTTTTTTAATGAGTCGTCTCTTGGTCCTTGTCCTGGACCCAGCTGTCTGGAATGATGCTGGTTTGGGTGGCTGCCCGCAGAGCTCCATCCACACACAGAGCTCGGGTGCTGCTGCCAGACAGACGGACACAGCATGTGTCCCCAACTGGGTGCAGCTGTCCAGCCAGGAGCTTCTCAGGCGCTTACCTGCAGAGGTAACAGAATCACTGCAAGTCCCCATCTTTTGCTTCAAACGAGTTTTCCTTTTGCACAGGAAATGTAATTGAAGTCTTGGTTTGACTTTCTCAGTTATTTAAAAAAATACAAGCAGACAGGAGCATACGTGAGTGTTAAACAAAGCTCTCCTGCATCTTCAGAAAATAGACTCTGCCAGACCTCAGACCACCATTTCTTTGGGAATATATGCTTTTTTAAAAGAGCTAATCATAGTCTTATCTCAGAAAATAAGGGAATCATGCTTGACCTTCTCATGGCAGCTAGAGTACACATATGAATCTCTCTGCAGATTAAGATAAAGAGTTAGTTTACACAGGTGTAGCCCAATTTTCTGCCTAAGCTCTGCTGAGCTTTTAATGGCAGAGCTTTCCTGTCTGATATCCCCAGTCTCTCCCTCTAAAAGCAAGCCTTGGGTGTCTGCATGCACACAGTTTCATTCCTAAAAAAAAAACAGAACAATTGCCTTCAACTGGTCTTTGTTCCCCACCCTGTGCCTCCTGAGTGCCACCATACATGGGTGCCCACCAGTCGTGGCAACCCATTATAGGTCACTGCAACCCCGTACACGTCAAACCCTGCAACTCTACCTAAGCAACAAAACACATCACCCTGGCTAGGAATCACACAAATAAACATTTGAATGTAATTTCCCCTGCACAAAAGCTCCTTTGCCTTTTTCCTTTGGCACCCTTCTTTCCAAAAAAGAACAGTCGTGCCTTTTTTTAAACCCAACTCTCTTCATATGCAATTGCTTTCTGGATCCTGTGGTGCTACTTCCCACATGTGAATTTTTTCCATTGTCCTTGGCAATTATAGGAGTCAAATGCCAAGTGGTGGAAGATATTTTCTATTGCCACAGCATCTGGCTTCCTGGCTGGTTGCTCTGTCAGTTGTGCTGTTGACTGTGGAGCTACCTCTGTTCCTGTTACATATTTAAATTCATGGAGTTACTTCGTCCCCATCTGCTGTTTTCCCTTCTCACCTTTCAACTGCTTTGAACAATTTTCCAAGAATTAATACTTCCTTGCATAATTTCCACATGAGTTCAAGATGCAAAATTTCCCTGAAATGGTTTTTCTCCTTATTTTAGGACGGTTCTGGTTAAATTCTCCAAGTTCATTCACGGACACATAACATAGCTGAGTGTTTCCCCGTGGCTTTATGACATACGGTATTTGCTCTGAAAGCAACCATATTTTCTGTTAGCTCAGTGCTGCTCTGTACTGGTGATTGTGTCCTTTGGAAAAATATGTGCCTTCCACACCAAATCACTTTTTCTCTAAAACATTTGGAGTGTTGTCTCGTAGGAAGTGTATTAATTTGGTTTGTTCTAATTACCAGGGGATACAATAGACTAGTCCTCAGTGAAAGATAATTTAAAGGCAGAGTTAGACACATTTGTGGAACACATCTTAGACAGGAGAGACACATAAAGCTGTTGGCAAAAAACCACTGTCTTGGTTCACTGAAACAATTAAGGATTAGTAGGATCAGACTCAGTGATTTTTTGGGGTTTTATGTTTTTAATAAATTCTGTATAAAACCAGATTCTCAGCTGTTATAAATCAACATATCTTTATTGAGTCAACTGTGACAGCTCAAACAGTTGACAATCCAGCCCTTTGCTTTCCCATCTATTTGAGAAATACTTGCAGACAATGCTGGAAAGAAAGAAAAGAGAAAAAAAGTCTTTCAGTAACATTAAAGTTCTGCTACCTGACAAGCAGTTCAAAGGTTGGCATTTTTTACCCATAAAGGAAAGCTGTCCTGCTGCTGCTGAGCTGAGCTCAGCACTGCGGAGCGCACCCAGGAAAAGGCATTTCCCACTCATTCCTGATTAAAATGGACATTTCTGTTCCTCTGCTACCAGCAGCTAAAAAGTGGCTGTACTCATGACACCAGCAGCATGGGAGTCCAGTCTAGCACTGCCAAGCCAAAGTATATAGTCAACAGGGGAGAAATCCCTTTGCTGGGTGTTTCCACGAACACCAACAAACCCATGTCGCAGGTGATGCACTGATGGTCCTGCCAGCATCAGAGCAAGATGGAGAGTTACATGACCAAGGAACTGCTCCTTACTGGGAGGGTGCACAGATGGAGGAGAACAGCTAATACACTCATTAAGTGCTGCCTGATTCATCTCAAACTTTGCTTGTTGTGACTTGACCTAAGTCTTCTTAGGAGACCGTTAAATCACATCTTCCCCAAGAAGGAAGTGAGCAGTAAGGGGACACTGATGTTCAGACAACCTTAGAAGGGGAAGGAGACTCATTCAAATAATATGCACCAGTCCTGAGTTGTGTTGCTTAATACTCTCATTCCCACCTCCAGTTTAAAGCCCTGCAGCTGCATAATTGGTGTTTCTATTGACAGCTAAATCAGCTAAAACACTGATTCATACAGCAACTCATGCAGAATACATCTAATAAAGCATACAAAGATAGGACAGGAAAGTCAGATTAGCCCCAGAGCAGAGAGAGAACAGGCCTTGGATGCTCACATTCCCCCCCAGTCATGTCATCCCGAAGTGCCATACCGGCCTGGAAGGCCCTTGTTCATGTAGGGGTGACTGCTGAACTTCTTTCTGATGGCTGTTGGGTGATGGGATGTGCCTGCTTGTTCCCTCTGAGTCTTCATGACCTGAAAGAAACAACTGAGCAGCTGTTAGACATCAAAGTTCTTCAGTGGCCAGGATTAAGCCAGAGCATGTGTGAACCAAGGACTTGAATTAATAAAAAACTTGGCATCTTGTTAATTATACCCTAAACCATGTATACTCCATGAATCAGTAGTTTTACAAACCTGCACAACTGTTCAGCATTGCAGTATTTTCTATTCTATTACTACAAGAGGGAAACAGATACATTATTTTTTTTTAACATTATGTGGCTACAGGTTACAATACCCTGGAAATTAAGTTTTATGCTACAATGTCAATGTTACCTCAACTATAGAGAAGATTATACAATCTCAGAAGACCATCTGGCAAGAAATTGCTTTTGAAAGACATAAAAGCCAACAGATAGCACTGTTCATCAGCTTTACACCATCAGAAACCATCGGTTTCATCTTTGTACAGAGACCATCCGTGTCATCAGTCACATAATTTAGAGTGAGAAATATATAAAGATTCTGTTCAGTGGCAATTACAGTTATAAAGACCAATAGAGAAATCATTTGCCATGCTGCCAGCTCAGGGATTACAGATTTGATGTGTGGTTTCAGTGACCTCAGGGCATTAAAAGTGATATCCCTCCCAGCACAGTAGATTGAAAAGTATTGATGAGAGAGTCAAGATGAGAGAGCAGCAGCTTGCTAAGACATTCCTCTGCCTCTGCCCATTTACTGCTACATTAATCTTTCCTTGATCTATTAAATTCCATTTTCTTGGACATTTATTCGGGAGACATGTAGGAAATGAGCTGAACCTATATCATCACATCAGCTGGCACCCTAAAAGGAGTCCAAAGCCATGAATCCAAAAGGATAGGAAGTATGTCACTTGGCAATGCAAGATAGGAGCTTTTCACTAACATGTGAGTGAGACCATGACTTATTTGAAACACTCATAGAAGCAGCACCTAGGAACATGGTTTAGTGGTGGACTTGGCAGTCCCAGGTTCATGGTTGGACTTTATAACCTTAACGGTCTTTTCCAACCTAAATGATTCTATGATTCTTTTTCCACTAGTGGTATTGACATAAGGGATTTTTACTAAAACTGAAAGCATTGCCATTTTGCCAGGTTACAGAACCACACCATAGCCTATATTATCTTCACAGTAAAAATGATCCTGCATGGACTGACCTCATCAAAGTAGGTGGGTATATTGCTGTTGACTTCATTAGGGTCAGGACTGCACCTGCTTGTAGCTACCCTGTATTATGTTTACCCACATAAAAACCTGGGCAAGAAGTTCAAAAGCACCTTTGCATTTGAATGCTTTTCCCATTAAGAACCTAAATAAGAGTGTACTCAGAGCTACTGCCTACTCTCTGCTTTATGAGAGCCTCTGCTTCAAAAAGTTTCAGACAGATAGTAAAGGGTACCAAAAAGTAATATAGACTACAACCAGTACTTTACGAACACTAGACTGAAGGAGCAGTGCCAACACCCTTTCTGGAGAAGTCATTGCTGTAATGCAGGGTGGTAAGGTACAAGCAGAAATAGAGCATGCAGTGTGGATTTCCCTGCTCTTGCACAGTATCCCTGATGGAAAATCAAGCTTTCATAATTTCAGAATTGCAGCTTCAATATTAGTTCTTAGGAGCCTTGAAAGGCTTCAATCTGCCTCAGTGTTTAGAAGCTTTAGCCCTTCATGTCCCTCAAAATGTGCTGCTCAAAGCAGAGAGTGAGTTTTCTGCCTTGCCGAGATGATGATCTGCAACCATGTGTGGTCCCAGCAGGACTCAGAGGCATTCCTTTCTGTACCGCCTTGGGAAAGGCTTTATCACATCCCTGTCTGGAGGAACAGAAGCTCTTCTCCTGTTCCTCATTACAGCCCCCAAATTCATGTGTATGCTGTTCAGCCCACACAGCTGCACTGCAGAGCATATTGCACTGCTGCTTTACCATGCTGAAGATGAGCTGAGATTCACTGAGTAGCCAGAATTTTCATGATGGATTATTAGCACACGGAGAGGTGAACAGTCCCTGGGACTGACATTTGCAGCCTTGTTTCTGGTTGCACAGTGCACTTGCAGGAGTACACAGCAGTGCTGTTACCTGCGCCTGCGTTTGCAGGATGCAAAGGAATTCCTGTAATCGCTGAAATTCAGTTGTCAATGAAGTAAAGGGCCACTGCAGTAAGTGTTTTGAAAATAAAACAGGTTTACATTTGTTTAGATTCCTAGGAATTTCATATTTACCAAAATGAAAACCTTATTTAATCTGTCCTTAAGAGTCAGCTGACATTCAGGCTCGTTCATAACTTTGCCGCTCACAATCTCAGCAAATTTCAGCACTTGGAGGGATTTTCACTGTAAATCTCAGCTCAAAAGCCTTCTTCTGAAGCCCCGTTAGTGTTTTACATGTTGTGGTGACTGCGTGTCCGCAGTGGTGTCATGGCCATGATTGATTGCGAAGGTCCAGAGTGATCAACTGTGTCAGTCACGGGCTAGCTTTGCAAACGGCATGTAACCCACATCCCTCTGACAGGAGATGGCTATTCCTGGCTTATTCTGGAACCCCCTCTGCTATTTCACTATTACTACCTAACAGTACGTATGCATCTTTCAGCTAAGCAACTGCATATCTAATCAGTTTGGATAGGAATGAATGAAAGGTAAGAGGTACAAATATGTCCTCTAAAGGATGGTGTTTCTGAACAACCTTTTAGGCAATTGTTGTATATCATTCCATACGCACACCATGTCATTACAGATTTATGCATCCATACTCAGCAAGCTCAATAATTAATAACAGTAGTAGTAATAGTAGTAGTAATTAATAGTAATTGTAATAGTAATAGCAATAGCAATAGTAATAACAATAGTAATAAAAATGGGTCCATGCTGAGCACATAGCAGAATTTCTCCTACTCAAAGTGCACCCACGGAACACCAAGGGGATGCAGGGACATATCCCTGCTGAGATTCACTTAGCAACATTAGCCCTATCCAGCTCTCCAGCTGCACATCTGCAGTTCCTTGCAGCAGCATCTTTACCTTGTGCCTCAGTAAAAATTGCTCTAATTTATGCCAGTGTTACTGATAAAAGAACAAAACAAAAAAAATACTGCAATGTCCATAATCGAACAGCTGGATTGTGATGACTTTGAACGTGCTGCAGGTGCAGATGGCAGCAGCCCCAAGTGCTGAGTTACAGCCCCCCACCTCTAACTGGAGGTGTACATGGAAAGGGGTGGAGGCATGCAATATTTAGGGAGCAAGGCATCTGTACAAGGGGCACTTGTACTCAGTTCAACAGTAATCAAACTTACCCAGCTATGCATCTAACTTATTTATCTTCCTTTGTGCTATCTGATTTGCATTCCGCAGAAGTAGCCACAATTTAGGATTTAGAAAATAATCCGCATGTTCTGGAGAAAATCAGACTTTCTTTTTCATTTCGCTGTCTCCCTTGCCGTCAATATCTTATTTTATGCCTTTCTTTTGCAATCCATCTTAATGATGACAATATCTCTGTGTTTGATGAACTGAGGGACACTTGCTTATATAACTGAGGGACAATGCTTATATCTAAGTCTTTGTGAAGGATATGAGAGCATAAGGGTCCAAGCAGCACCTCACTTATTCTCACGTAAAGAAACTAGCTTTGCAACCTGAAGTGTCCCATCTACATTCCAAGTTAAAATCAAATGAATGATTGTCCCAACATATTGTGTCCAGCCATCCCAGTTTGCCTCATCCAGGCTTATCATCCCTCCAACCAGAGCTGTACTAGATTTTCTTTTTTCCAGTTAGGAAAGAGAAAAACTGAGTTTTCGCTAGTGTGAGATTTGGTTAATGGATGTCTAGAAGCCCATGGCTGTGATTCCTCCTGATCTTTCATGGCATTTTTTGTGTAACACTCCTATCTGTGCCAGAAGCAATGGGTGTAGCTGAGAAAATACAATTCAAAAAGGAAATACATCTTTTCACAATGTGACGTATATTTAAAAATCATTAAACTGAGCAACAGAAATAGCACATGGCCTAAATATATTTTTCATTATTTCCATACACAATTACATTTATCATCAGAAACAAGCTTGTACAACATACGTAGCTGAAAGAAAAGCAAAGAAATGTCTATGCTACATCACAAATGGAGGTTTTTTATACCTTTATAGTTTTGACTTACAATTCCCTAACTGTAGGCACTTCATCTCACAAAGTTTTCAGCAGATTTCAGCACTGAACCTAGCTGTGATGCTGAGGCAGTTCCAGGGAAAGCATGCACATAACCAGCCTCGTTTTGTCACAATTCACTGCTTTTTTGTAAGAGCCTGAGATGGGGGAGAGATTTCAGGAATGTTCTTCTGCACGGAAATTACAGGCTAGTCCTTGTTAAGGGTAGCGATGGCAATGGTGAATAAGCATTGATTGTTGTTACCTCTAACGGTTACATTTTAAAAGACAGTTATTGTAGATGAATAATGTATAAGCTTGAAATCACTTCTCAAGGTACTTGAAGCCCTTAGCTGAGACACACAGCACAGGCATATTGCTTAGATTGCCTTCAGAGTGTTCTGCTTTATTGTTCTGAAACACTGCATAACAATCTCCCTTAAAGCATCCGTGTGTATAAATCATGCCTACCAGAAGTGGTGATGGTTTGTATGAATAAAACTCTTTACAGCTCCTGTGCCTCACAAACACTTCAAGCCCAGGTTGAACATCGCTAACTGTTATAACCGGGAGACAGAATTTGATTTTTCTTAGACAGAAATCACGTTCATGCTTCACCACAAAGGTTACTATGTGCCCTCTGCTCGTTTTCCAGAGGTAATGGTTTATTGATCATTGCTGATTGGGCAAACGTGCCTTCTGATAAATATGCAGGCACAAAATCATGAAAGCTCTGAGTATTGCAACACTTTCTACCTGGCTGGGATTTTTTACACCAGTTTTCTTCAAATGGCTTTCTTTGCAATCTAAATTTAAATGGATTAATTCATACTCCATGCAACACCCAACAAATCACTTTGGAGACTGTCCCTTAAAAATACCATGCCAGTCCTGAAGCCTTGCTTTCCCTGCACTCTTCTTGACACATCTCTTCTCAAAAGGAAACATGATAGTGAGCCTGGATGATGCCTTATTGCAAGACATTGGGAAATTCAGCATCCCCCAGTCTTCCTGAATGCAAACCTTTGCAGAACAGACAATATCTAGTGAGTAGTTTTCAGAAATGGAACTTTTTGGTCACTTTTATTAGGGAAGTCTGCACAGAAAACTATTGAAAGTTAATGTAAGCCACTGAATGAAATGCATAATCTTGAGTCCAGAAGAATCAAAGTTTCAAAGTTAATATCACTCCACAGCACTGAGTGGCTCTATGTACTCATTAAATACAGTCTTTAATTACCCAGTTGCAGGGTTTCTGTTCTTCCCTCGTCCCACATGTGTAACGAAGCAAGGGGGCTCTCTGGAGCATTTCACTATTAAACACGGGGCTTATTGGTGTACAGTGAATAAGGCAGCAGGACAAGGCTGAACACGATTGTTGAAAAATTTGGCTTATGGGCAAGCACCATCCATCATGCAAAAAGAGGAAAGGACATGCAGTAGAAAACTTGGTATGGCACAGGGCAAATAGAGGCTGTAGAAATCAGTGGCAATGTGCCAGGTTATCCCAGGAAAGGACCTAGCCCTGAACTATACAGTGCATTCATACAAGAAGGAAAAATCAAAGCATCACCTTATTCCATTTTTAAACTTCTGATTATATGAGTGTTTCTCTTGAAAACTTCTACCTTCTTTTCCCAGTGTTGCTTATTATGAGACAGCCTTTTCATGGCTTACATCAGTAGTATCATTAGTGATACTATGGCTTAGTCCTGTGCACTCTTGGAACCACACCAGCCCCAAAACTTGTTATCCAACTTTCAAGCTTTGCTTTGTGTTCCCAAAACCTCAGTGTCCAGACCCCAGCAAGGACCAGTCAGGAAAGCATGCAAAGTGGGAGTGCGAGAGCACCGCTAGAGTGGGCAGGGGGCTGGAAAAGGAACAGCAAAGCAGGGCTGTGCCTCCAGCATCACTGACAAGACAGTAAAAGGGCTTGGTTTTACTGAAGGTGATGTGGGGATCTCACTTTGCACTATATCCTGCAGCTGTAGAGATTTATAGCCACAGTTGCATTAGCAGCTACAGTTCCAGTGCACATGGCTTCTCTTCCCCTGGGTTTATGGAAGGTGATGCTGTAGGACAACATGAGGGACTGGGGGCTGCTGGCTATTGACAGCAGGCAATAGAGCAGGAACATTTGGTCTCCCCTGAACCCTAATGGCTAATGCAAGGTAAGCAGCTCTCACTGCTCTTTCAGTCTTACACCTAGTACTTTATGTTGGTTCAACCAGCCTGTAGTTTTTGATTGACCCTGACAGCTAGGCAGACAATGTGAGTCGTGATAACCTAAACATGAGCAAAAAACTTCAGCATACGCCTGTGTGCATGTGTACTCCATATCCCACATAGGATAGGTTTCACCTCACCTAGCTTCAGTTAATTAAATGCTGTGTACCTACTCTAAGATAGGGCAGACAAAACCAGGAGCACCTAGAGAGACACCCACCCCACCTATATGAAGACAGAATGACTCTTTCCTTGAGATGTGCAGAGCAAGTTCAAGAGGTTACCAGGAAAAAATAAAGTCTCATAAATGTACTGAAAGGTGTAATCACTTTTGGAAAAGCTGAAAAATTCCAGTTAAAATAAGAAAATGTCAGCAAGGTGCAGCAAGCAGAAACTTGTGGGACAAGTTTACTGTTGAAAAAGACAATAAAAAATGTTTCTGTAAATACACCGGCAACCAAAGGAGGGTTAAGGAAGATCTCCATCCTTTGTTGGATGTGGGGGGAAACAGTGACAAAGGATGAGGAAAAAGCTGAGGTACTTAGTGACTTCTTTGCCTCAGTCTGTAATAACTAAAACCAGTCATTCTCAGGGTACCCAGCCCCTGAGCTGGTAGACAGGGATGGGGAGCAGCATGAAGCCC
>JAVJGI010000065.1:49400084-49418972 GCA_035590275.1 Ibycter americanus
ACGGCCTCAAGTTGCACCAGGGGAGGTTTAGGTTGGAGAGTAGGAAAAAGTTCTTCTGCACCAAAAGGGTGGTCAAGTACTGGCACAGGCTGCCCAGGGAGGTGGTGGAGTCACCATCCCTGGAGGTGTTTAAAAGACCTGTAGATGCGGTGCTGAGGGACATGGTTTAGTGGTGGCCTTGGCAATGCTGGGTTAACGGTTGCACTTGATGATCTTCAAGGTCTTTTCCAACCTAAATGATTCTATGATTCTAATTCCTGCAAACCAGCATCCACTAGCCCGGTTCTGTTGCCAGTTTTGTACTGGTAGAAGGCAACTGCTTGCAGTATAATTTCTCCAGTCTAACACAGAGGTAACTAAATCCAACATGAAATACATTCCTTATGCACAGGTTGCCACTTCTTTAAGTGCTAGATGAGTGCTTCTGTTCTATGGTGGTGAATATTCTCTGGCCTAAAAGACCTTTACAAAGTTTTCTTTTTCCTATAGAGAAGTGTCAGGGAGAACTACAGAATTTCAAGCAGCAAGTGCTTTCACTGCAGAGTCCTCTGAATGTACCCCTAGAATGTTATCCTCTGTAGCTTAGTCAACACAGAGAAAAATTTGGATAAATAGGATTTATATCAGTGTCCCAGTTATGAATAGATGTAAAGTCAGGCAACATTAAAAGCAGTTTCACAGCTGTTTCAGCATAACAATTTCTTTGTAAATAAAGTGAACGTTCTGTCAAAACAGCTGTGAAAGTGATTTTATTGAGTCACTGGGCACAAATATCATGTAACTTATCCTTTAATTATTCTGCAATTTTGTAGATTTCACTAATAAATAACATGTGGCAGCAGGATATTTTCGGATTCATACAGACTGCTATGTAATTACACTTAGGGAGATTTGTGGTGCATGTACTATGGAGCTGTTATGCCTTTATTTTGGTACGTTGCACTCTTAAATCTCGAAGGCATCCCCTCATTCACCACGGCGCCCGGCAGCTGCTTTGCATTCATTTCAGTGGAGGCCGTCAGAGAGCAAACACAAATCCCAACACTCGTCTTCCCTAAAAGGTTTGGCTTTTTCCTGAAGGGTAGAAGTCGTCTTTTAGTTTGAAAATAACACTGTTGTGCCATGCATGGAAAAAGCAGAGCAGGCTTCAAAATTTACTTTACTATAACCTGTGCTTCTGTTTAGGTGACAGCAATAGCCTCCTTCTAAGCTCTGTATACAAGGGACTAGGTAAAGGAGTCTGATTTCCACAGCAGTTAGATTTGTTCTGTGCCAACCATAGTCCAAAGCAAGTAGAAACTGAGGTCACTGATAGCAGGGAGCTTCATGGCTTCAAATAAAGCTCTTGGTGGGAGGATCTAATGGCTACAGGTTTCTCTAACTGGAAGAGGCTCAAGGCTTCTCCGCGATGTTGGTAAATGTGGTCTTGCTGCCCACAGAGCAAGGACAAACCCCTTTGGTTTTGGCAGTGATATTTGGTAGGGCACCAGGGGCAAGTTGGGAAGTCATAGAATTATAGAATGGTTTCGGTTGGAAGGGACCTTAAAGATCATCTCGTTCCAATCCCCTGCCATGGGCAGGGACACCTTCCAGTAGACCAGGTTGCTCCAAGCCCATCCAACCTTGCTTTGAAGTCCAGGAGGTTTTCCTGGGAAGCTCCCAGGGAGAGTGGACGGCAGGTGAACACCTCAGTGTCTTTTGTGGGTATGCCAGGACCAAACCTAGGCACTGCCTTGGGGTTGGGACACATGTACGCATGAGGCACGTGTGCCATCCCAGACACTTTCAGCTGGGGGAGGAGACCTTGGCTTCCCCATCCCATGAACATGTACCCTCCCTTCTCGCCGGGGTTGGTTAGGAGAGCTCCAACTCTTGATGAGTAAGTGATACAAGAGGTCCCAAGGACTGTGCAGGTCCGTAGCAGCTCTCCTGTTTTTAAAGAACAGCTGTGCAGCTTTTTTGCCCCTTGATCTGAAGGGCCATGAGATTTATGTGTCTTATTTCCATCTGTGTCATTTTGATGTTAAAGGTTTGCAAGCGGCTGCTATCAGCTATTCTGACAAAATGGAAAATACGAGGCCCTCGAGAAAATGTAGACGGGAAATTATAAATAAACTTGTGAGAAGACTGCAGTGTGAAGTATGTCACTTTGTTCTTGAATGATCTGGGAACTGACTGATTTGTTCATCAAGAGATTTCTGTGACTAATTCTTCAGTAGTTTTTCAAACACAAGCTGTCCTTTGTTGTTCTTTCTTAGTTAATATTACTTCATAGTTCTTTTTTACCCAGCAAGCAGTTTACCGCACCTTCTTTAAGTGATCTGGCTTCTGATGGGAATATTTTCCATTAGGAATTTGATACTGGTTTGGTGTGGATATTCTTCAGCGGTTCCTAATAAAATACCCATTCACTAAAGCTGTCATGGAAATGAGCATCACACATTCAGCTAAAGGAAGAGTTCTGTGAAGCCACACCAGTATCAGTGAGGACAGTGGAGTGTCAGTAATTGCCCAGTTTCATTGATTAAACGGCACTGTGTAAAACACGATGTCCTGTAATAACAAAAACATTATTCCTGATAAAATATTATTTGTTGGTCTCATGATTTTTATTCCTGAAATTTCTTTTCCAATCAAACTAGAGAAGTACAGCTCCAGGTATGGGAAAGCTTTGCCAGTCTCACTTGCTTTTTAGCTGGCTGCACATTTCCTAGAATTCTGAAGAAAATTAGTTTTATGCTATGTTAATTTTCTTGCTTATTCCCAATGGTTTGATAAAACCAGTGAGGCCAAAAGTGCTTTCCAAAAGCAGAGGTTAGGGTAGGAAAAGTGCTCATTGATTCAGCAGTGCTCAGCATCACCCCTGCAACCTACCCATAAAGCACTTAGTGTTGTGTTGACTCTTTAGAATTGAAGTCAAACACAACAGTGTTTTGAAGGGTTTTCTTATTAAAATAACCAGCTGAATGACTCTGAATGCCTCCATAGGAGAGTTTGGGAAGGATTACGCACAAAGAAAGGGTATTATGGATTGTTATGCATCAGCAGTTGAAGGCTGCGCTATCCTCTTGACCATGAACCTGCTGTCTCATGCTTGGAGTTGACAGGAAAAAACTGCATTTGGGCCAGTCTTTTGAAGTAGGCTGGTAAATCAAGATGATAAAACCTGTGGAAATGGGGGTGGTGGTGGGGGGGTGTCCAAAAAAATCATGATTTTCTGGCAATGTGTCTTCCCTTCAGCTATGAAACATGCTTAGCACCCACCGCAGTGCCAAGCTCTGCCAGCCCACCAAGCAGCCTGACTCTGCAGCACAGGTGTATCTGCTCTTACGGGTCTGGGCGCCTGCGTCTGTAAAACAAGAACACTTGAGGAGAGTTAACAACCGAAATTGCAAATTGCAGTTCTCCTCTCTATCGTACTCTGGAAAATATGTTACGCAGCAATGAAACTCTACTTCTGATAGGCAAAAATCTCAGAGAATTAATTTATCATTGATTTTCCTTTCAAGACTTTGAGAGGTATAGGGGCCACACAAGTAAGAGTTGCTATTGCCATTAGTTCGGGGACAAACATTAAATAATTAGAAGAATGAAAAGGAGTTGAGGAGCTACGTGACACTGAGCTGCTGAGCCAGTAGATCTGCGGCCATTCACATCATACGTCTCGGACTGCGAATCCCAATCTCTTATCTTCCAACATCTGATCGGTCAACACTTTTCTAATCCAACTATTTTCATAGCTATTTTCATATGGGATTTCAAAAATTATCTGTCATTGGTCTAAAGCTGTTCCCATCATCTGTAAGGTCACTGGGAGCAAAGACCAAACCGAGCATTTTATAAACCCCATCTTTTCTTGACTGCTCATTTTTAACTGGCCTCATCACCCATGAGCAGCATTTCTGTTCACAACCCAGTTATGCATCAGCCCTGAGCAGAATGAGAGTGGTTTTTGAAGAGATCAAGCAACAATTGATAGATCAAGGCTGGGAATAAGCCCTCTTTTATCTAGAAAAACTAAAATGAAAATGATTGGGAAAATGTTTTTTATTACTTCCCCAGGGGAGATGATTAGGGGACCTGAAAGCGAAGGCTGCTATATTGAATGAATTGTTTGAATTTTAACTGAAAATGCTGTCTCAAATGAAAAACTGTTTTAGACAGCGGGAGGGTTTTGCCCATTTTTTTAACTGTTTTTATTATTCATAGTAAATAAATTTGCATAATTTGTACATCCAAGGTATCCCAACTGGGACTAATTATCCACTGTGTTAGACAACATACAAACACGCAACAGAGCCAGCCTCTGCTCTGGAAGATTCACAATCCAGTGCTCAGTTTCAGCAAATAACACTTGATAGGCCAAAGTGTTCATTCTTTTTTCTCCTCTTTTCCCATTTATTAAAAAGGGCTCTTATCCAAACCCTCAGTGGCCCTTTCAGACGCTAGAAAAACAAGGAAATACTGTGCCCTGGTTAGTGCAGAGGGCTGGGGTTTGCAAATCAAAGCCAAGTCTCCTCACTCTGGAGCAGACTTTATGTCTGACGTGAAGCAAAGTGGTTCAGCTCCTCTGTGTCTTTGTAGCCTGTTTGTAAAGTGGTAGTAGCACCCCCTGTTCTCTTAGGGATAGGCTGAGGGTGAGGGCATTAAGATTTGTAATGTACAATGTAAAGAAAGTCCTGTAACTATTTAAGAATAAAATAATATTTACAATCTTTTATCACTAACAAGCAATAAAACCGAAGCCCCTAGGACTGGATGGACTGGTCATTCAGTGCAGTTGTGTTTCCTAATGGAAGCAGTAAGGTTTATGGTTTCCAGTACTAAAACTCAGCACTTGCAAGGTCAAATGTGTTTCTCTGGAAAACTTTGCTATTCCTGGTAACATCACTGCTTCTAAATGCGTGTTCCTGCCTCTCTGTCAGGTTCGCAGCATAACTTCACTGCATTTAACCCAACGCACACTCACAAAACCAGGGCTGATGTTCAAATCCAATTCCACATCATAAGCTGGACCATCAAGAGTAAAATGCCGGCTATAAAACTCATTGAGTTCCAGCTACTGGGAGGCTGTAACATGCAATAATCCAACTGCTTACTGTGGTCAGTAACAAAAACTGAGCAGATGAGGCTTTTTATCAGATGCATCACAAACCCTCTAGGCTGGGTTTGTCCTCTGTATTCACAGAGGGCAAAGCCTCGCTGCAGGAGCGGAGCAATCGGCGACGGGAGCTGGCTCTGAGAGGGGAACCCAGGGCAGACAATCAGGAGGTAAATTTTGGGGGTTTTCCCCACTACCTCTTTGCTCATTAAAACACAGCCTCCAGAGCTGCTGCTGCCTGATGAGCTGCAGAGCAGGGCTTGCTTTGGCAGGACAGCAAGGGGTCCCCAGTGCCTAGCAGCACCTATGGACCACACCACGGCCGCTTGCTGCCAGCACGCCAAGCCGCTGGCACCATGCGATGCCCTGGCAAGATGATGTGAAATACGCAGGGACTAGGGATGAAGATTTGGTCTTTTTTCCATTTCTTCCTTGTAGGTGGCAGGGGGAGGAAAGTTGCTTAATGTGAAATACTTTGTTCCAATATCTCGATTATTATTTTTTTAGGCTGATTTGCTGGTTGTTCATGATTTTCCACCTTGTGTTTATACTTGATTGCATTCATCTAACCGCCATTAATATCCAGACTCTAGTTCTAGTCTGAAGCTGAATCCCTGGGCACTTGCGGAGACCTCCTGCCTCTGAAGGACCAAGCATTTATACCCCTGACACTCCCTTCCGCTTTCTTCTTCTTCCCTGGGGATACCAATTTCATACCCTGGTCCATACCTCCAGCATATTAAAAAGTGCCTTGTCCTTTGGCATCTTTGTGTCCAGCCCTGCTTGGATGTGAGAGACTGTGCACATTTGGGCTGGCCACACGACCGGTTCTTTAAGGTGCACAAAGGAACCGAAAAGGCGTTACTTCTCTGCAAAGCCCCTTGTGAGTTTTATTCCCCCTGTGCTCAAGCAGAAATTTTCCTTTTGTTGTTGTCAGGAAAACACTCCAGATTATCACATGGCAAAATCGCCATCCCCTAACGAGTCTTGCTCCTGAATCCAAGTAGAAAAAGATTGTTAACGTAAGGATGTGACCCCCCAGTGAGTTTACACAGCGTGGGCCGTGCCATGTGAGCATATCGTACAGCCACAGCAAGGATTTTACAAGCACTGCTGTGTTACGTGCTTGCGCAGGCTAAGGGAGGGAGGCAGTGGAAATGAGGCTGCATCAGGGAAGGGATTTTTCCTTGCAGTAGCCAAGATAAATACATAGCCAGAAAACTACATGAAAGGCAAGAGTAGCTACTGTGTCCAGGACACAAGTGGCATTTCAAAGACGATTCCTAAGCATGGAAAATATGACTTGTGGATAACTGCCAAGATCACAGAAAGTGGTATTGGTCCTCTGGGTATATCACACACGTTAGTGGTGCCTGCATGCATCAGTGGTTCTAGTTACCTAGGGCCAGGCCCTCTTGTCCTTTCCCAACTCTCTGGTCCGTCTCCCGGCTTTCGGACAGGCTCTGTGATCCGAAAGTCTACTAACCTTGCTCCAAAAAGGATCTTTAGGCAGTTTCCATCAGCTGAGGATCACAGACCACAAGGGTGGTAGAAAAAAGAAGCCGCAGCATCTCGCTGCTGGGAGATTAGAGCACAGCACTGCCCAAATACTAAATATTTGCAGTGAGATGTCCCATCAGGCAACCTGGAGCCAATTACACTCAAACTTCTATGGCTTCTCCAGAAACTTACTCTGAAGTCAGGTTAGTAATAAAGGTAATGCAGAGGGGAAACACCGAGCAGGAGGTAGGCTGGTGTGGATGAAATCTAGGCATGCAGTAATAAAAAATAATCACTGTAAACACAAAAAAAACAGTACTCAGTGCCCATTTAGACCAGTACAGCAGAAGGGTATCTAGAAAATAAGCCTATTATTTCCAGACCTAGCCAGACTCCTACACATAGTTCGGTTAGGACCTGTCTAATGATAGCAGTGTGGAAAAGTACTGCCAGCAGTACTAGATTGCTGAGTATCTTTCTTTGTAAATGTATTCATTTGTTGGTTGAACATTAACAAGCTTTGGAAGAGCATATTTATGTCTAACAAGATGCTAACTGTGTAATAAGATGCAGAGATGATGTACATGACCGAGGGCTGTTTGGGTGGTAACAGTGTGTGATCACAGGATAAACAAGGAGCTGCTTTTGCAGAGCACTCAGCAGAGCAAGTCTGATGACAGCACTGGAGAGCTGCATGCTGAACCACCACCATCCAAGAGTTAAATAGTGTTCACCTCTGTTAAAGAGTAGCCTGAAGGTCCACCTTCAGCTGCAGGAATCTGCTACCTGTAGGAGTTCAGCTGGAGATTAACTCCTTGCTGCCCGAGGCAGAAACCATGCGATGAGGAGGGAGGCAGTCCTGGGGGAACTCAGTCCTGGGTGTGAAGGTGGCCACCGCATCACCCACCCCCAGACCCCTCCCCGTCATCGACTGTCACACTGGGGGCTTGGAGCCAGCAAGGTTGTTCATTTGGAGGGACCTGTGAGCGGGCGTCCCTGGGACCTGCCTGGCAGGAGCCCCCGCAGCCAGCTATGTCAGGACCGTGGCATCCAGCCGGGATGGGAGCAGGGCAGTTTACCCTTCAAAATAATGGGGTGCGGTCACCCGACGTGGTTGTGCCCCATAGCTGGTCAGTACCAATGATTCTGGAAGCAAAGCATCCCCTTGTTGGCCCACTGCAGCCCTCCAGCTCCTGTCCACCTCCATGTCCTGAGAGCAGGAGCTCCAGGGGTTCAGACCACGAGACGCTGAAGGGTAACGGTGACCATGGAATGCTAAGCTGGGGAAAGCCAGCCTGCTGGGCAAGCTCACTTCCTTCTTTAAACCTTGTTAACCTTCTGAATCTGAGAGAGAACTTAATTAAAATGAATAAAGGTAATAAAGGAGGGGCTAAATGGAGGAGCAAGCCCCAAACTGCGAGATGGAGACAAGAGTGGGATAAAGCAGGAAGGAGTAAACCACAGGATTTATACACTTGGTTTTCAGACTCCTTTCAGCTAGCCTCATTGTAAAAAAGGGCATGTCTTGGACTGTATGATGGGTCAAAAGGAGGTTTTTCCTGAAACCAGTGTCTTTGCAACCCACCGAGAGAGTCTGAGCTTCTCAAAAGGCGCAGGAGAGTGAGCAGCACCAACTGGCCTCGTCGCTGGATGTGCAAGGGTCTGGGTTTTCCAGTGGTGGTCTCAGGATGAAAGTTTGGCACAGTTATCTCCATCTTCGTGCCAGCTGTTGAGATCATCATCAAGTGAGGATTTTAACAGGGAAGGGAAAGGATGAATTGATCCTTGCTGTGACTGCATGTTTTTCACTCTGGAGACTGTGTGGCCCCACATCTTAAAAAGTGTTTGTGAGGCCACCCTGGTGCCATTTCTTTTATGGTGGGACTGCCCTGATGGGCTGCTGCATCACAGTGACGTTTCAAGGGACAGACAGCTTCAGGGTGGAGATACAGCCCTGAGACTTTCCCAACAGTAGCAATCCTACTGTGCGCCCCTCATGCCCTGCAGCTGCAAAATGAGAAGTAATTGCAAAACTTCTGTTACAGAGGATATTCAAATCTTCACCGCAAAACTTTCTTCAAAGAAAATATTCCCTTGTTCATTTAACCCTTTTCTTAGCTGAAAGAGGCACCTGAAAGGCGCAGGTCTAGTAATGATAACCCCATCAACCTCTGCTGTTATTTCATAGTGGACTTTCCCAGGCCAAGAGATCCGTACACAGTCTGAAAACTGCAGTTAAACTGAGTTATACATGACCCTTAAATTTCTTGGGTATTATCTGAAAGTACCTTAAAATCAATTTTTACAACGACATTTCATTTGATATGGCAGAAAAAACCAGAGGCCTTGAAAAAACCATTTTTCTCCCTCTTTTTAAGTTTCTGCAGAAAGCAAAATAGGACCATCCAAAAGTCCCTGAATGCGATATATTGAAGTTCTGGTTTAACAGATCGAAAACACCTAATGGGAAATGAAAGGTTACTCTTAGAGAGATGCCCCACAAGTCAGCTATTTTAAGTGAGGGCAGAAGCAATAGGGTGTGCTTTGTCACGGCAACATTAAGCACTGCTGTAATGTTATACGAGAGGGAGGGCCTGCCCCTTGATATTCAGAGTGCCTTAATTACATGTATCTGAGCTTCTGCTGGATCATGGCCTCACCGTGATTCATGGCTTTGAGCTCTGAAGGAAAGCTGACTCCTTGCAGTGCAATTTGGAGAGCCACATGCTGAGCCTGCTGCGACAAGCCTTTCCTCTTCCTCAGCCGGGAGATGATGAGCGCAGTGAGAAATCACGGAGCCAGGGAGCAGGTTGTGTACCGCTGCACACAGGCACTGACACATGGGGGGCATTGCTTGGGTACTTTGGGCATATTTTAGAAAAAGGAAAACACACTGACTCTAAGACACTACGGTGTCTGAGCACTCAGATAATACGCAGACTAGGTGATAAATTGGCAGTGAGTGTAAAAGTGCATTTATCCACTGAAAACTCTCGCCCATCGCCAGCGAAACAAAACTCTGCATAGTTTTCACAAAACCACTGGGGAGAAGCACAGGTCCCTGGAAACAAAGATACAGACATAACAGGCAATAAAAAGATCACCAGTTTTTAATGATTGTCCCAGTATCCATCATTCACCCCCACTCCGTAGCCGAGGTTTCCCCTCACACAGGTTTGAATCCCTGCAAGCTCTGTTCATTCTGTTTCCTTGACTGACAAGATACCATCTGTTTTATATAGTGTCTCTTGCTTTCTTTGGGATTTGTAAAGGAAAACCAGCTAACTTTAAATCGCAATTAATTTATCACTAGACACATTATCTTCAGATTGCTTCACTGGTGCTTCAACATAATTCGCTGCCTGTCTTCAGTGAGGGCAGGGTTGACATGAACACATCAATCTCTTTTTATTTGCCCTGTAGGTCTGCAAATACCAACTGCTCCAAGGCACCTCATGAGAAAGCAGTTGCACAGCTGTGAAGCTGTGTTGAGTCAAAACCTGCAAGCCCGGGCACTCATCAGGAATGTTATTAATGTGTGCCATTTATTGAGTTATGTATGCTAATTTAATGGTAGGGAAGGGCATGGCTGGTTAGCTGGGACTGGTGCTGCTGGGATAGTCCAGCTTGTCTCCCTGGGAAGGAGGATGGAGCAAGACTTTGGCCAAGGCAATGGCAGCAGGAGGATTTCTTCAGGGAAGCTCCTGGGTTAGACCAGTCTGTGGGAGAGTGCCAAGCAGACCATGGGGCACAGTAGGTCGATACTCATACCAGGTCCTTTTACAAAAGCATTGTTCCAGAACATACAGGTGTAGCAGGGAAATTAGGACATACCAAACCCTGACAACATGAGGGTGCCAGCTGTTTGTAAGAGGATGGCTTGTGCCAGCTCACTGAACTGGTCGTCAGTGGTTTTCCAGGCTTCCGCTAGGATTTGTTGAAACAGGCATGATGCTCATCATCACCAATACCTCCTCCAGGTGTTCACTGCGGAGGGATGAGGAAGAATGCTACAACTGGTGGCACATTTTAAAGACTGAAGTTCAAACAGTCAGTTTTAATTGAGTCCCGCTCTTGCTGTGCCGACAGCAATCCATTACGTGCTGGAGCTGCTGGTGAGACAGAGCGACGGGGTCAGCTCAGCTGTGTCACACCAAATTGTCCCTTTTTATACAACGCACAAGCACAGCAGCACAAGCCAGCAGTGAAGCTGCTCACTGTCCCTGTTACCGCAAGGGCTGGGGCTAGCTGGAGTCTGAGGGGGGGGGTGGTCCCAGGGCTGCACGGACCACATCAGTGACACCCCATCTCGGTGGTCCCCTGCAGCCTGGGGATGGGGGAACCAGCTGGGCAGCAAAATGCTCTCAGTGGGGAATGGGAACTTGCCAAGCACTTGAAGGAAGAGAAATGTATAGAAAAATACGCCATGATATCTAGGAAGAGCAGTATTCAGTGTCAGGCAGCTGTGAGTTTTGCTGCTCATTTGGTTATTTTATAACACACACGTTTATAACACCACCGCTCAAGATAATTAATTTGTATCAGAAGGGCCCCCCCAGCGAAGGAAACCAACACACAGGAGAGCTGGGACACGGGGGAAACTGCAACACTGGGTGTAGCCACAGTGCATCCCTCCGCCCGAGAGGATGCTGGGCTGAGTAATCTGTATATACCCGGGAAAAGGTCATTCTGAGGGAGGATTTGCATGCGGAAAAATGGTTTACAAGGAGTAGAAATAAATAGTCCTTGCAAATCACTGGAGGTGACACAAACCAGCTGGGGCCAGACAAATCTGGGCAAAAAGCAGACCTTTCTATACAGCCCCAAGAAACCATAAAACCCTCCTTGCTGTCCTGCCCCGACGCCGAGATTTACACACACCTCTAGCTCAGAAAAAAAGGTCTGTTGGTTTTTATCGGTCTACATTAAAGGCCACATTCCTATGCTTAAGAAAAAGGTTTGTTTCAAAATCTTTAGCCTTATGCTAGGGTAACCTTCCATAGGGCCAATAATTTTAACCATGTTTGGAATAAATTTGATTTAAAAGAATCAGGCAGTAGGCTAAGAGTCAGTCTAACGGACTGCTTCTTATTTCCTCTGTTCGGCTTCGCAAACCGGGTCCAGCGGTTTATTGCTTAATGAAATGTCATCAGGCAGCATCAAACAGATTAAGTTCCAAAGTATGGAACGAGCCTGGAATATTACTTCACCTTGTGCCTTCCCTGAATTTGGAAGGAAAGTGTGCCAGGTGGAACGGAAAACATACAGAAACGTGTTCCCCTCACCCGCTGAGAAAACCCAGCATTGCTGGGTCTGAAGGTAGGAAATGCAACACCGGGCACAGCCACTTGGTATTTTGGGATGTCCCAGGCATCTGCACTGCCCCTGCTGTGTCCACACCAAAAGCTGCCATCAATTCAGCTTTACGAGCAATCTCCTGGAAACCACCAAGGCATGGGAAACACATCCCAAACTCCCCAGATGTCCTCAAGGCTGTCTGAGACGCCCTGCAGATAAAATAGCAAATGGGATCTGTGAAAATGGCTGATGGAGTGGGCCATCAGCCAGGATGGCTTTTATTATGATGCAGAAATGGAAAGGGTGAGCAAGACAAAGAAGAAGAGCTGGAAGCCCTGCAGACCACTTGTTCCCAAATTGAGGCAGTGTGTGTGCTGATTTATGTGATCTAAACACAGTTGTTAAATATGAATGTTATCTGATGAAGTTTTATAAGCCAAGCTTTTATAAGTAAAAAAATACTTCAGGTATTAACAATGCAAGGCATGTGTTCTGGCATGTAGAATGAGATGAGTCATTGTTTCAGAGAGCAGCTTTCGATATATGTGGACGCTAGTGAATGATGTTTGATTATAATTCCTCTCCTGAGGTATTTATGGGTATAATTAGACAGACCTTTCAGATATTAAAGGTGACGAAGTTATAATGAATGAAATTTTCATTTAAGTGAGGCTTAAAGAATATAATGAATAAGGCACAGGAAGAGCTGTGGGAGGGAAAAACATCCTGGGAAAGGCTGGTTGTCCTGGAGAAAGAATAAATACAGGTGAACAGCAAATTTTCCAGTCTCCTTACAGAAATGGCTGTTGCTGTTTGCTACACAGCAAAATGTACATCACATTAATTTATGTTCTATATTTCCTAAAGAAAAATATTGGGAATTGCACTGAATCTCATTGGGGGGAATGATGTCATCAGACATAACATGAAAGGTCATTGTTCCTGTTGCTTTTACATATGACTTAACTATTTAATCATGCCCATTACATCGTCTGTGTTGATGATGGGCTCTCTAAGGAATGCAGACTTTAAAACAATTCCTGCCAACTGCTTGTTAGCCCTCAGTATTTCTTTTTTCCAGCCATGGAACTGTGTCAGATGTACTCAAAACACATTTTTATAAATTTGTGCTAGAAAAATCCTAGCCACCTCCAAACCTGGGTGTGCGCTGCCAGAGCTGTGAAGGCATGATTGCAAGGTGGCACGTAAATCGGCTGCTCTGCACGGGCAGCCCCTTCTTTCAGCAGACCAGTAAATATGTCAGCACCAGTAAACAGGTCAGGAATTCAGGCTCTGAGGAAAAAGCGAGATTATATAGCAAAGAAAGGAAGCTTATCCCCATGGCATGGGCACCAGAAGAAATGCAAGATTTGGATCTTCCTAGTTCTACGTGAAAGGTCACTTTCACAGTTGGGTGGGGAATGGGAAAAAGAAGCTGTTTGTGTGTTTCCAGCCGTATTTCTCATGTGTCAGTGTTGTGTATGACTTTATTACCTCTTCACGTGACTAAATCTCTTTTCTTACTTGAAACAAAAACTTTGGCCAGGGCACGGGCAACATCCAGGGAGGTGGGTGCAGCTCCCCCAGCATGTCCCAGCTGCCTGATGAGGGAATTGCAGCCACTGCCTTCGGGTCCTCCGGGACTACAGGGAAGACGACAGCATGCTCCACATGTATACTCCCCTGCCATAAAATCACATTAAAGCTGTGATAAAAGTCAAAGTCCTCAAGAACTAAGGCTAGAGTTGACCTCCAAGAGTATGGGAGCTCTTCAGAAGCTTTCCTTTTGTCTGAATAGTCTTCAAATTCAGCTTGCCTTAAGAAAGTTGATATAATTAGCAAGATCACTTACCAGCATGGTAAACATGCATCCTTTGGTAGCCACCACCTGCGTGCACTGCTTCTACTTCCTATCAGCTTCTTTTTTTTCCAAAAGCATGTGCCACATTTTAGCATCTCGGGAATTGCTTGCCACATTTTCTGTTTGTTTCATGAATACAACGACAAGCCTGTGCCTCATCTGACCATAAAAACTGCAAATGGCAAAGCTCTGAAGGAAATGGAAAAGCATGATAAGCCCTGGAGCAGCCTGTGTTTCACTTCTAACATCTGGCTTCTACTCCTCAGGGTGTCACACCGGTGTTTGTGGGACAGCCTTTGCTTAGTTCAGTGGGTGCCGGAGAGCTGAACCTGCTGGGATATCCTGGGTCTGGGGCCAGGCATCCCCTATATGAAAGCATGTGGATGATCAAAGATGGATCAGGACAAGTTTGATTAATGTATGTGACCATGCCATCCTCCCACGAGCCAGAAATCCTCCCAGGAAGAGGGGCCAGTGGCAGCAGCAGTAGCTAATGAGCAAACTTTGTTCTGCTGGGGGTGGTGGTGGAGACCTCTTGGCTCGGGGCTTGCAGCAGCTGGAACACGCCGCGTTTGGGGCCTGGGGTTGACCTCAAACTATTCAGGACAACACTGATTTCATGCATTAGGCATCTTTCTAATAACATATCCAAAAAAGCCTTGAGTGATGTCTATCTAGAGGAGGCTTTGGGAGGCTGCAGCAGCCAGACAGGCAGCAACAGCTTTCCGGGAACAAGGCTACAAACCCCAACCAGGCATTAAACGCTTGTAGCGTGAGCAGAGACAAAACGGCTGATCCTAACATATTTCCCTGCTAAGAAGGTGTGAAGTGGGGAGAGGTGGCCGGGCAGGGGGAAGCACTGCAAATAGCAGCTGTAGTCAGCTGCTGAGTATGATCCACTGATGACATGGGCATTTCAGATAGGGGACACTAAATCTCTGGTGTGTGAGGACAAGAGACTCGTTCAGTGAGCTAGGATGGCCAACAGAGGGTTAAATTACCATCCAATAAAATGAAGACATCAAGTACGCGGCCTCAAAGAACATGTAGGAAATTGTCTTCTACACAAATCTAGCCTAGACTACATTTTCTGTTGCTTTTGAGTATTATATTTTCTTTTGAGCCTTTATCCAAAGCCTTGATAAATGCACCTTTACTGGGTTAGCCCAGGAGCGCTGGGTTGCCCATGGGCAGAGTGCTGCTCCCCATTCTCCGCTCATCCTCCACCAGGGGATGCAAAGAGGAGTGGAGGAGGAACAGGGTATCATAGCCCCCGAGAAGTTTCTCAACACCTTTTTCTGCAGATGCCTGTGCAGACAGCCACGGCAGGAGCCAAGAAGGCACAAGCTGAACCTTGCTGCTCCCACAGCAGTCTTCAAAAGGGGCCCGCCTTTTAGGCTGAAGCAGCTGACGAGCCAGAACCTCACATAAAGGCAGGATGACAGCAGCCGCATGCACCGGGAGGAACAAAGCGATGCAGTGTGCAATACAGCATGGAAATCAGGTTTGGGAATGGTCAGGTAATCCAGCAGATGCTTTTATTGTAGAAACCTGTGAGCAGCAGGTCCCTTTCAATCAGCTTTAACTCAGTCTTGTGCCGCTTTAAACTTTTATCGATGAGCAGGAAGAAAGTGGAAAGCTTGTCCCTAATCAAGCTTGCTGACAACACAGAGATTAGGGACCGGAGGAGGAGGAGGACGTGCTGCAGAGGCAGTAGTAAGCTCAGTCAGAAAAAACAACCCATATTGTAATGCAACCTGTGCAGGCTAAAGAGCCCCAGCAGCTGCAGGGATCTAGCAGGAATCTAGCAGCCCCATCCACCTGCAAGCCCCTCTGCTGCTGCTGCTGCTGCTTAATAGTAAAGCATGCTTTAATTTTCTGAGACACACCTTTGCCATCAGCTGTTTCAATTACTGTCTCACAGAGATAACTGTAAGATGGAGACTGGGGCACGCAAGCCCAAGGGCCAGTGAATCCCCCTGTTGGTGTGGGTGCTCTTAATGTTCGTTGTCTGCTTGAAGCTTGGTAATGAGCAGGGATCATATTCTATTCATAGACTTCATTCTTTCTCAGTGACTGGTCTCCCAGTTTAATTTCAAAGCTTCCTATCCACAAGATGGACTGAACTTAACTGTCAAGTATTCTGGCTGCTTTGCTATTATTTTAATATTGCCTATTCGAATCCACCGTGACGCTTCACCCCTCACCCCTGCACAGGATACTCTGAAAACACTCACCCGCTCACACGAGTGATTAGCAGGCATGATGGACTTATCAGGAAAGCATCATGCAAATCAGCTGCAGTCCCTTCCACAGCAGACTGGCAGCATTTGTGAAGAAGGGAAAAGCAGCAGTCATCCTGTTTCCTCACATTGGGAAAGCTCGCTGCTGCTCTCAAAACCAAGCTCTGAAACGAGGTCTGCATGAAACTGCGGTAGGATCAGGTGCAAATAAATCTGTCGGCAGCTCCCAGCGGCTCCCTGGCAAAATGGCATCAACATTTAGCAAGGGTCTGCCCTGGCGCTGGTGTGGGTCAGTGCTGTCCTGGCCCCCCAGAGCAGGCTAAGCTTGGCACAGCCAGGACGGGCAGCAGGTAGAAGACTGTCAGGGATAAAATTCAGCAAGATCTTGACAAACTGGAGAAAGGCGTGACCGCAGGGGCGAGTCACGAGTGACACTTGGGCAGGAATACTCGATTGCATTGACAGACAAAGGAAAACCAGCCATGGGTGGTTATCGTAGGTTACCAGCAAGGTGCGAGTCATGCTGTTGTAAAAAAATGTTAGAAAAAAGAAAGCAAATATCCAGCTCAGATGCCTAAATAAGGAGAAGAGCATTCTTGAAGGTGTGCTGCTGCTCTGTGTTAGCCCTGGAAAATCTTCACTTAAAGGCTGCAGCCAGTTTTGGGAGCACAGCAAGGGGAGAGAGCACCGCAGAGAGCAACAGAGCGCTGAGCGGACTTGAAGACACAACACTGGTGGAAACAGTTCAACACCTGGATTATTTAGCCTTGAGAAGAGTGAGGGGGCATGTGCTAAATCCTTCAGAGGAGAAGAAAGTGTACTCCAGGGCCTGGGTGATAAGACCAAGGAATCAAGGCATGAAAGGCATGAAGTGGGAGATGACGGTCCAGACTCCCTTGGGCAGAGGAGTAGCATTTTTTGAGGCTTCCCAGATTTGGGGAGAGCACTAGACTGGAAAGCACGGCTGAAAGAAGCTCTGTGACCTGCTGCCACTGCCAGCACTTTGTTTCTTTTCTTGCAAAGCTTCTTCATCGCTCTTGTGCAACCTCTGCTAGCTGCGCTTCCTCCCACCGAGCTATTGCACATTTTCAAATCCTCATTACTTTTTTGTTCTTTAGATAAATATTGATCACATTCCAGGTTTCCCTTAAATTGCAAAAGCACATTCTCAAAAGATACAAAGTTTTAGCTCTGCAAAGAGAAGGGAGACCCTCAGAAT
Source organism: Ibycter americanus (assembly GCA_035590275.1). Taxonomy (NCBI): domain Eukaryota; kingdom Metazoa; phylum Chordata; class Aves; order Falconiformes; family Falconidae; genus Ibycter; species Ibycter americanus. The sequence goes on from JAVJGI010000065.1 coordinate 49,417,307, forward strand.
TCTCTCACGAGGCAAGGCAGGCACCAGTACTTCTCTGAAAGTGCTGGTTTTCACCCCAGACCTTATTCCCCCTCTGCTCAGCAATTTTACGTTCATTTCTGGATTGAGATCTCAGTTGCTCTAGTCTCAAAGAAACACCAGCATGACTGCAAGGGCACAGTTGGCCCAGCCATAATGAGACAAGGGATGTTGTGCCACATGGGGAAGCAGGACCCAGGCACCACCATGGTTGTCAGCCCTTCTTTTTGGTTTTAATTTACTTGTTACTGGTTTAGCATGTGACCACCCACTAGCCTGCAGAAGAATAGCGTGGGCAGAGAACTAGATTAAACCAAAATGTTCCTGCTCAAACTCATGTCATGTGAATTACAAACTGTTGACTTTCAGCTTGGAGAAAGCCATGCCCACCTGCCTCTGCGCACTCTGCACTCCCCTGCCCCCCACCACAGTGCTTCCCCCTCGCCGTGAAAGCTCCAGGCTGCAGCGAGCATCTCTTTGAAGTACCATCAGGAACACCTTGAGACTCTCCTGGAAACATCTGACGACTGGAATCCTCACCCACAAAATAAAAACACCCACAAAGCTGAAAGCACCCATGGGTGCACGAGGGGCCCTCCCTCCCAGGGATGAAATTCATCCAGGTTGCCTAATGACAAGCCGTGCATCCCTGTGGCTCACACCTGTGGACATAAGTAGTGGTACTGGAGCTGTGAAAGCCCCATTACAGGATCCCAGTTCATCTTCACAGTGCCACAAAGAGCAGCGCCTTTCAAAATCATATTCTTTCATTAGCTCCTTTGCTAGCAAGAAGCAGCTCCGCTTGGAGAGGCCACTCTGCACCCACCTAATGTCTTTAATGATGCGGGTATCGTCTGCTACAAATGCAGTGGCTGCACAGGAACGCCTGCCCGATTTGGCTTTAATCTTGTTTTCATTTTCCTGCTCTTGAAGGTTAACTTCAGAGCTGGGAGCTCAAACCCGAGCTCTTTTGCTCAGAGCCCGTATTGCATGCAAATACCAGTCCCTTTCTCACACTGCCTTTAACCTTGATGTGAAGGAATTGTTCCTGCAGATGAGAGAGGGAGAGATCAAGGAGTGTATCAGCAAGGCCACGGCTGTGTTTGTGCTCCAACTGCCTGACATTTATTGCAGTCTAGACAATACAGAATGTCCTGATACATGGCTCTGGTCCATGCACACGCACAGCCTCCCCCAGGGAGAGCCAGCCTGGTGCAGGGACACAGAGCAGCGCAATGCTTTTCATACAACAGCATCATTTTCCCTGTCCTTTTTTTCTTTTCCCCTTTACGATATTCTGCCTCGTACAATGCAAGTTTGCAGTGCTGCACGTGTATCAGCATCATTTACATTGGGACTACTCACATGATAGTACTGCTTAGATGCCAGGGGAGAAATCATGTTCCTGTCATGCCAGGCATAGGGCACCTTCAGAGTAAGTCACTCGCTGATGTCTCAAGAGCTTGTAGTCAGTCAAACGTAGTAGCAGAAGGGAAGCACGTACATTGGAGAGAGTCCAGAGGCCACGAAGATGGTCAGAGGGCTGGAGCACCTCTGCTATGGAGACAGGATGGGAGAGCTGGGGTTGCTCAGCCTGGAGAAGAGAAGGCTCCGGGGAGACCTTAGAGCAGCTCCCAGCACCTAAAGG
>JAVJGI010000065.1:49422340-49440490 GCA_035590275.1 Ibycter americanus
TTAAATTTATCCATAAATAGTGTAATTTTATATATTTTTTTATGCTAGTATATATATTTCATGATTTCATGCCAAAAAACACGCACACTTCTCTTGCCAAAGTGCACGGGTGCCCAGCACAACTGGGCATTATTTCTGCAAACAAAGCTTCCAGTGATGCCAAGGGCTGCCCTGGGTGCCTAAGGAATGCTGGTTTGGCTCTTGGGTGCTTAGATTACCTCCTTGTCCTTACACAGCACTGAACGCAGAGTCACTATTCATTTAGAAAAGCATTTCATATACCTGATGCAAAGAAACATCAGAAGCTACTTCACGAAAATATGTGCAGGTGATATGATGGAGACAGATGAAGCCTTTACAGTCAAATGCTTAAAGCAACATTTTGTAGATCCAGATATATATATATACCTGTAGAAAATTTTATTGCTGTATAGCTCTTGCTAAAGAAACGTAAACCCTCTGGATAGGCAATACAGATCTCTTTCAAGTACCATTTTAAAAAATAAATTTCAATTACACCAGCAAGAAGCATCACCAAAGAAGTACACTCTCTCATCTCTAACACAAAGTAAGAAAAGTATTTGAAAAATACTGCAAAGGTACAGAAAGGGTATTCTCCGAGCTTGCTTCTTACTTCTTCACCTCCTATAAAGTTATGATGCAAAAAATAAAGTATTTTATGAAATATCTTATATATTTTCTTTGTACATTTCAGCGTATATATTACCTTGATTTTTAAACTATTTTCATTTTGGCCTCCTTCAAATTATACTTTGCTCAGGACCAGCATTTGGCTGAGTTATATACACTTGAGCAATAAGTGGAACAAGTACAAACCCGAAAGCACTGAATTTCTGGCACTAAGCAGGTAAGGGCACTTTAGTTGTCTACACTTCTTCAGTAATAAAAGCCCTGAAGAAAATTTCTAAGGCTAATTAAGATCCCAGACAGCAAAACCAGAGACTGATTTACAAGCACATTAGTTATACAAGCAACTATATTTGAGTTTGAGAGGTTTAAGCGGTGCCACTGACAACTGGCCAAATCCCAGTTTATGCTTGCTAGAAGAGAGACAAAAAACCGCTTTCCATGACAAAGCAAACCCTTCTTTTGCCCCTTCTTTCTCAAAAGAGACCCCACATATCCAAGGCAGATGATCTTTCTGAGAGCCTACAATCTTGCCACTTTGCACACTAGAAGAAGAGGAGCTTTGACATCTCCTTTGGCCATTCCAGCTCCTCCTACTATCTCGCAGACAACTGCCAAGATGTATTTTACTGTTTTTGAAGTATAGGTTAACTGGTGACAGGCTCAATGTCTGGGAAGAGAAGCCATGTGTTCCTGTCTTTACTACCGAAATAATACATGTAATTCTGTACTTGTTCTGGCACTGAACCGTAATTAAACCAAACTATCAAAAAATCCTTTGTCTGCTTTAGCTCCTAGGCTGCAGACATACACCCTTGTCCTTGCTCTGCTTTCCACCCCATTAGTTTTTCACTGGTTTGCACACAGCAGTGTTGTTTCACAAGTACAAGCAGAATTTGTCCCACCCCCAGAAGGACAGGCAGTGACAAATGCACTCGTGTAGCCATGGGACTCACTCACTCAGAGTCACCTCCCAGAAGCACATCCTAGCGACCACCACATCAATGCAAAAAGTGAGAACCAGCTGCCACTGTACCTTGCAAGGGCCCTGGCCACGCAAAACGTGTATTTAGCTCCGAGGACTTTGTCATCCTCAATCCTGTTCCTGAATTTCTGAGCTGCTTGGGCAGGTACTACACACCTGCCTTCCTCACACAGGTAGCTGTGGCTATGGGAACAATGCAGGGTTGAGAGCAAGTCTCAACCTCAAAGAGAACTTTCAGGTTAAAACAGAAAACTCCTCAATTAGTCCGTCATTAAATAAGGGCAATTTAAGATGACAGTTTTTGACTTGTCTTCAGAAAGGCTATACATACCTTGATTTTCATAAGCTTGCAAAGAAATTGGATTCAGGAAGCAACCATAAGATGACTAAAGAGCCCAGAGATCAGGTCTGCTGTAGAAAGAGAAAAATTTCTCAAGTTCTGAGCAGTCTTGACCTAGTGAATCTGCAACCAGAAAGTGGGTTGGACAAGATTAGAGCTCAAACTGATCACCAGAAGCCAGAGAAGTATTCTCAGTAATAGAGGATGAAAATTAGTAGACCAGGCCACAGAATTTTACATGCATGTAATTCTCGCTTATGACACAAATAAAAAATGGGGGGGAAACAGCTTCAAAGCTGTTCTTCAAAACAGTTTGCACAAAAGGGAGTCTGGGAGCACAGGCTGAGAGAGAAAATATGCTACTGCAGGAAAACCCAAACCACAATACTGGGGCATAAACTACAGCACAGCATACAAGCCACGTGAACTAGTGTAGCTCTACACGGCACTAGTGAAAGCACGGCTGGAGCAGTGAATCGCAGGAGGAAAACAGCCAGGCCTGTTCTGAAAAGCATTACTTCTCAGGAAAGAATTGGAATTTTAACTAAGGAAGGAGCAGTGGCTGAAACAGGAACAGTAACAAACTTCAGGTACGTAAAAAGCTGTTGTATAGAAGGAAAATAGCCTGTTCTCTGTGGCCTGACAGACACTATAGACGGGCAACAAGGGAGACTGAGAATATGGTGGGAGACTTGCTAGCAGTAAGGACAGGGAAGCACTAAAACAAAAGACTGGAGTATTCTGCCCCACAGCCCTACTGGGCAATTATGCGAATGACGTAGCTGTAACTGGGGCCAGTGAACAGACCTGATCATGTCCTTCATCCTTGCCAGACCTACTACTCTGCAAAAGTAAACTTTTTGGCTGCTAAGGACTTTTGGGGGTTTACCTTTTGGTCTCTGAAAGGGCTCCGGCAAATGCTGTTTATATTACGGTTTCTTTCAGTTACTTCACTCCCTTCCAATCAAACTACATAAGTACAGCTTTCAGAAATGCCAAACTCCCTAGGTAACACTTTTCTGCATTTTTTTTCTTATTCCTAATAGCCAGTGACACATTACCCCTTGCAACAACGAGGCCTTTCCAAACTGAAGTCAGCTGTACTTCATCCACAGCAGATGACTACTCATTTTGTCTCACCCAAAACAAGGCAGGATAAATGGTTCTGTGACCCTAACCAGCAGACTGGTTCATTTCCATAAACTAAGTTGTCTTTAAAATACCAAGGGATTATTTACCACTTCCAATTACAAACATGTGACTGCATTTAACCCCTATGCTTGGCCAAGGGAACATTTCACATTAACAGTGATTAATCAGGGTTTAGTCTCAGCTAAAACCAGCTAAGAAATATGAAAAAACAACTTAGTACAAGAATAGTGGCCAACTCTGCAACTTCATGCAGAATACTAGACTGGCAGTGTCCAAAAGCATGGAAGTACAGAAGCACTCACCCTGTAACAAAGCACAGCAGAAGCTTTGATATAGAGATTGACAGAAATACATAGACTACAACGGCAGCACTTGCTGTGGCTCTGGACAGAAGCAACTGCAAGTTTCTGCGGCGCTTGCTCTTTTTTAATACACTGTGTATTTTAGTTGCACATTCACTTTTCTTTAATGCAAGGCATGTTTTAGTATAAACATCCTGATTATAGAAAGTTTTGTAACAGCAAAAACAGATCTATATGCTCAGATCTACTTTAAAAGATTGCAAAGCCAAACACTGAGACCAGGCTTGAAAACAGCACCTCTTGTCATACAATCAAAATATGTACATAGAGAACACAGCTTGACGCTTCAAGTTCACCAGCATAACACCCAGTTTGTCAGACCTTCAGCATTAGAAGTTTTTTCTAGCTACAAACGAGAAACAGAAATTCATCCATAATGACAAGTGCTTCCATCCTACAGACATCTCACCAAGGGGCAAAAATGCCAAATGTGATGTTTTGGAGAGTGATATGAGAGTGCAAGACCACTCTTAGTAAAATATACATAAATTACACTTTAAACTTTGGCCAAGACTTTCAACAATTATACGGATTTCTACAGATACCTCCCTTCAAATGTTCTGACTTAACTGTTCAGTAGGTAAACAACTAGATGAACAGAACCTCACCACTTTATTTCCAAGTATTCCAAGACTGGAAACTCCTGAAAATCATTCTGTATTTTCTTCAGGGCCATTATAATTTAAAGACATAGCTACATTTTAAGAGTCAAGTCCTCTTAGATAAAATGAATGAGAGATGCTTGCTTCAAGAGCAGGCTGTCATCACACATATTTCAACACACCACCTTGGGTCAGCCAGCAGATACATTTTAAAAGCCATGTGTTCAGAAAGACAGAATGGTCTTATGAATTATTTCAATGCACTCTCTGATTTCATCCTCTTTAATCACAAGCGGTGGTGCCAGCCGAATGATATCACCATGCGTAGGTTTGGCAAGAAGTCCATTATCACGAAGCCGCAAACACACCTTCCAGGCATCATAGTCTACAATTAAAGGAAAAAGTAAAAGACGACACTTACGCTACAGCAGAAAAAGTGGCACAATTGCTGCACACAGTACATGGGGCCACCCTGTCAACTGTCTGCCAGCTGGCAGTGAAAAAAAACAAAGTGTGTTCACAAATGAAGTGGTCACTTCCTGAGCATCTGAGCAACTCCCTAGAATTTGCAGTGAACGTGCAAGACTGATACAAAACTGCAATTTGTCTGAAGGGACCTACAAGTTTGCCTCCAGTACACCGACTTTTGCTCCTTCACAGCTGAGTGCTTCTCTAGATGTAGCAATAAATTTAAAACAGGGAACCATGCAAAGGGGAGGTAAGAACATCTGGATAGGGCTTCAGACAAGGTTAGGTTTATGCCAGGATTTCAGTGCATCATGTGCATGTCTTCGAAAATTATACCTCCCTGCAGCACTTTGTCACTTAGCATATTCATGACAAAAATAATTGTCTGCTCTGGCTTCTGAGCAGTTTTCTAATACAATTCAAGGTGTTAATCCCTAGAAACTTGTTCTCAGTAGTTAGCTTTCCCCTTCCCTTTACCCTCCTGTATTCATTGTACTCTAACTGTCCTGGACACAACTAGCTTCAGCCAATCCTTCCATAATCTGACAGAAACTAGTGTTCCAAATGTGGCCAGTTTTCTTCCAATGAGGAGACAAAAGGATATTTGTTGGGAGTTAGGTTCACCATCAGGTTTGAACATTATCAAATCATAAAACAAAAAAAATAATCAAGTAATTAAAAAAAATTGCTCAAACTTGAATAGTAAAACCCCCTCTATTTTTAATAGCACACAGTCAGCTGAATAAATTTTCAGTAGGTACTACTGTACTATAGCTGAGATCTGAACCCAAACATTATGCCTACAAGCCATCTCTCTACTCCATTAAGAATTTAAGTTGAAAATATTTTTTCATGTTGTAATTGTGCATTTGATTGTATTTCCTTACCTTTGGTTTCCCGAATTACAATTGCATTTAATAGTCCTTTTCCTCTTACAGAAGTTACTATATCAGATGGTGTCTTCATGAGCTCATTTCTTAGTATGTTACCCATTATTTCTGCATTTTTAGCCAAGTCTTCCTCTTCAATTACCTAAAGGGAAGTCAGATCTACAGTCAACTGAAAGGCACTGCATTTTTTTTATGTACGATGCTGGAATGGATGACTAATGACATTACAACTGCTGAGATACAAAAGCTGTTGCACCCAAAGTGTCACTGCAAAGGCTGCATATCCAAGCAGATTAGTATTAAGCTTTTACTCATCCATGTTTACAAGAAACAATAATCTCTTTGAATTTTATTCTAAATTAACTGCTTTTCATTTGCCATTATTTACAAGTAAACAGTAAACCTCTGAAGACTCTTAATCTGCCCAGGTCCACATATGGGTAATGAGGCTTTCTGAGTGACGTGCAATACACGTAGCCAATCATACAGTCACAGAATAATTAAAATATGGACTCTGGACAAGACATTTTACTAGCTTCTGTTTGAGCACCAATAGCATATACGTGTTATCAAGCTCACAGAGCAGCAGCCTCTGCAATGTGGTATAGTAAAATGAGCCAATTTAAAAATGTCTTCCTGAGATTAGTGAAACTATTTTACTGAATTTACATAAGTACCTTGAAACTTGCCCCAGATAGATTTTGCCATTTAAGATATTAAGACCATAAGAACACAGAAATTCGGACACATTTCCAGTAAAGACTTTACAATTTGTTTTGTGATCTATGCAGACAGCTAACCACTACCAATTTTCCATTCTTACTTAAAAGCTAGATTTCTACTTGTAGCGTAACAAATAATATCATTTATTTAAGCAAAGATCATGTCAGTACGACACCCTTTTTTCTTTGGAATCCGAATCTCTATTACAACATACAAACCTCCAGCGCTGCCATTGCAACACGGCAAGCTAATGGATTTCCTCCATAGGTAGATCCATGTTCGCCTGGCTTAATGGTCAGCATAACTTCATCATCACATAGCACTGCTGAGACCTAAAATGGGAAGGTCAGTCAATTCATTTACATATATATTTAGACTAGTAATCTTAAGTATCTCTGAAAGAAACTTTTCCTCAGGGCTCAGGAAAGGATATTTTTCAGCCTGTGGTGGTAAATTACATTGACATTCCCAGCTCTGTATGGAGGAGAGCCTATCTGACAATCACATAACAGCTTAATCCCTTATATACACTTAGCTACTGTGGTAACATGTAACATCTAACTACAGTTGAGGGGCATTTCTACAAACTGAATATTATTTCAAGAGTTTAAGCTTCAATACTCTGTTTAACAACTCAGAAATATCTTCAATCAGCTGAAATAGTTCAAGGCATGTTGTAATTTTCAGCCTAATCAGCAGGAATTTAAGTCACTTCAAGAGGATAAAATCAGTCATGTGGGCATGCCAAACAAGTGAAATAATCCCAGTTGTTCAAAACCAGCTTTATAATATGTTTTTAAAATACACATTAGGTGTTTTTTTTTTCCTTCACAGAATTAATCTAGAAATTAATCACAGCAAGACTGTGACAAACTACTCTCCAGAGAGAGTACAAAGGACTAACCAGTGATTCCAGAATGAAAAGCTGACCACTGGACACTTATTTTCCTTGCAGGGTAATATCAAACTGAAGAAAACAGAGATATACCAAATTTATTCAATTAATTGACAAGGGCCAAAATACCCCAAAATCACCAATCTAAGAAGATGGCATCTAATAACTTGCCACCCTAACAAGTCAAGTATCAATCTAGAAAGATCAGGATACTACACAGCCATTTCAGCTATAAAGATAGTATTATGTATTCCATTATTTTCTTATGTATCTCTCACAGGTTGGACTATCTGGGTCATAAATCATAGTTAATCTTGTAAACACCGATTTCCAAGCACAACAAACATCAGATTTATTGTTCTTCCAACTAGCAGACTTTTAGTGTTAATTATTTAAAAATCATTATTCCACAAACGGGTATTTCTTTGTTACTCACAGGATATAAGCCACCAGAAAGGGCCTTTCCAAGAAGAATTATATCAGGTCTCACATTTTCATGGTCAACAGCTAGCATTTTCCCTGTTCTGGCTAAACCAGTCTGTATTTCATCAGCAATAAACAGAACCTGTACAGAGACAAAAAGAAGAAAAATCCACACATAAGAGAATGACTTTCACTCCCATTCCTAATTCAATACAAACAACACAGCATAATTGCACGCAGTAAGTGAAAGACCTTCCAGCTGCATTACACTGATTACATGAAGGTACTTCCTTTACTTCCTCTAAACCTCCTGGAGACTTACATATTCTACAAAATGTGAAACCTCTAACAAGTGTACAAGCTGTCCTCTCTCCAACATCTTTAGCATATTCTTTTGAATACAAGGCATAGGCCACATAGGGTTGGGCACTGTCCAACCAATACCTATTTGCAGTGTAACAATGAGTGGGATTACCAAAGAGTTAGGATTCATCTATCTTTACTCCCAATGCGTCGTTCATATACTGACCTTTGCAAGCTTCTGAAAAATGCCATGTTAGCAACTCTGCAAGTCTTGTAGTCTGATGTCTAAGCATCTAAATAACTGAGAAACTAAATCCAAGTTTTTGATCTTGTTTTCCTAAGCTGCACTATGTCAAACGCTACTATTTGTAAAGTAACTCTTATTTTTTCTGAGGTAAGTATCACAGCAATAATAAAGACAACTTTATTAATAATATGTCAATACCTTCCTCAGAAGGTACAAAAGAAATTAGGGGTAGGACTTACAAAAGAAGAATCAGAATTCTATTGGAAGAGAGATCACTAATTTTTAAATCAGATGAGCAACACCAAGGGAAGAAAGAGCTGTAAATCAACAGATCTTTTTTGCTGTTATCCTTACACTTACAAAGGACATGGCCTAGGCTTGTGGGAGAGGGTGCCCAAACTGGTCCTGGAATAAGAAGGCATGGCAGCCTGCTTGTGAGAAGCAGTAGTACCTAAAGACAACTGAAGAACATGGAAACACATCTTCCCATCCTTCCAGAGACACTGGAATGCAAATCTAATCCAGTGTGTCTTCACCAGCAGAAAACAGAGATTATGGATCTAACACTATTTTCGCAACTAAACATTTAGTAGTAGAATTCAGACCTGATATAATATTCAGAATAGGAGTCAGGAAGATGGTATGGAAGAGAATCTGAGAAAATGCTGAACAAAGGAACAAAATTATAAAACCTCTGTTCTTCAGAGATCTTAAAAGAACATCCATAAGCACATGAACATTTTCTTCAGTGTTTCACTGTGACCCATTACTGTTACTAACTCTTGGTAGCGCTTACGCACCTCAGCAACAGAGGCCCCTTGATAGTCATAGTAGAACCACTGCAGTAATTGGCTTCTGGTCCAAAAAACTTATAATGTGAAAAAGAAATCCAAATTTAAATTTATTTAAAATAAATGCAGTTTCAAGAACATTCAGCAGAAACTTAAATCAGCGACAGCAGTAAGAAACTGTGAAAAGTGTGCACTGCTAAGAAATACTTCCTGGTAAGCTATTGCTAGGAAATACAAGAAGCATCCCTACCCTACTCCACTGAATGAAAAGGAAATTATTAAATTGTATATGAAGTCCTGTACCTTGCATACAAGAATGACCTTACAAGATACATCAGTAAACACAGTGTGTAATGTTTAAGCCACCTTGTTATAGTGAATTCCTTACATTGTGTTTTGTGCAGAGGTCCCGCACTCCTGTGAGATAACCTTTGTCAGGAACAATCACACCTGCTTCACCTTGAATTGGTTCAACCATGAAAGCTGCTACGTTGGGGTCTTGAAGGGCCCGCTGTAAAAATGGACATATGGATAGAAAAGACAAAAAGAAAAACCTTTTACTCAGGTCAAATTTAGAAAATACAGAGATGAATACATATAGCAGAACCCAGCTCTAACCCTGGTAAATTATGATAATAGTATTCATGTCAGGCAGTTATCCTTGTGTGTCACTTCAGTTCCAACACAGAAGCCTGTGTCACTATTTGCCTCAAAATATCAGCTGGTATGCTTGCTTAGGAAGTTGCAAACCTTAAAAATTGCAAACTCAGACAAGCAGATTATCGGATCAGTTCATAAGTTACCTCAGAAATACACAGTTTTTCATTACCCCATACAAGACAAACAATTGCTCAACACTCCCCTCAAACAAAAAGAATGGAGCCTCTCCAGAACAATTTTGTCACCTTAAAGCAAAGTCCACAGCTACATTCTTGCACCATCAAGTTCTAAAAGGTTTAGAAGTCCACAAGACTCAAGAGATATAATGATTCCCAGCACAAATTTATTACAGCTTTTCTCAGTATTGCCCCATAAACACAACAAATTCAATTATCACTCTGATGGACATCGACCTAAGTTTCAGGTCTCCTGAGCGCATTCAAAGCCTCGATAAAGTTGGCTGAAAGCCACTAAATACTTCCAGGGCTTTCACAACAGGCAGCCTTACGTAGGTTCAGATCTGAGTAAGCTTTTCCACACTGCAACTATAATACACTGAGAGACCTTTGTTTCCCTTAACCAAACTCCCAGGAGGCAAGCATCTCTGTCCTATAAACCCTCCAGTCTCCAAGGCTGACTCACTTGTACTAAGCAGACTCAACAGGCACAGAGGACTAACCAATTTGTCACTCATGGAGATGACGTACCCAGATGACGGAAAAGTGGCAGTGCCAACATCCCTAGTGCTTCAGGACCATCTGTGTTTGGCTGGAACCCTCTTGCCTCCCAGGTCCCAAGTCCAGCATCCCATGGCTGCCATCAAGCACTGCTGACCCTTTAATAACTAAGCCCACATTATGAGGGTGGGAAATTTCAGACTAATCAAGGTAAACCCTCCCCAACAGTTTGACAGGATGCATCTCAGAAAACCAACGGAAATGCAGAATCATTAGTGTTTCAATAGCGTAAGTGAAAGGCCAGCCTAGTATGGTTTTAAGGATGCTGTGAAACTGGAAAGACTTTTTTGCAGCTGCAGCGAATTCTGGTCATCTGGTCATTGAAGAACGCACAACATTTCTGAGAAAATTAGGTAAAGATAGTCATTTCAGAATCCAAGTCCTGACTTTGGAAAGTATGCTACTGATCTGAATTCCCTTGCAGTTTATCTGCTGTTCTTCATTTGTACCTTGAACATCTTAGTGATTTGGGAAATGAAACAGACCATGTGGGTTTCCTTTTACATCCTAAAGCAAAACTGAAAATCAAAGCAGAATTTACACACGTTTCCTATATGTAATTATAATATATATATTTCTCATGTATGTCTAGATACATATATCTTAATGTCAAAGCACATGTTTCAAAGGATAAACTTCTGATTTTCCTGCCTTGCTACTTACCACACACTGTAAGATGTTTTCTTACAAGAGAACAAAAATTGCCAAATACCTCAAGAGCTGGTAGGTCATTGTATGAGATCACTTCGAAACCTGGCATAAAGGGCCCAAATCCATCGTAGCTGGATGGGTCCGTAGAACTAGAGATAGCAGACATTGTTCTGCCCCAGAAGTTGCCAGCTAAAAATAAAAATAATAAAAAATTGTTACAAAACTCACTACAAGCCGTAACAGTTTATAGGACATCACACTTTCCATTTGGTAATGCATTTTAGGCATTGTCTAACATTAGCATATGTGCATCCTTCTACTAGTTGTTAGCATTTGACATTGACGCTATAAATACATTGTGTTGCTGTATCAAAAACAAAAGAAAATTATGGTATAAGACCTGGCAAGAATACAAAATAATTTCCATCAGCTTTGTTAGTAGTCTGAAAGATTGAAAATAACTTCGGAATATAACATCTTTTTAAGGAAGATATAGAGATCTTAAGTAAATATTACTCATTAAATCCAGAGAAAAAAAAAATTAAGCACCACACAGAATTCAGATCCTAAACATAAAGTGTCCAGTAAGCCTAAATCAAAAAATACATTTCTGTGCATTTCAAAGTTCCAGGAGAATCTATTTATATTTGTAAAAATATTGTGACACTGCACTATTTCATATAGAAACATCGGTTAAAATGTCTAAAAACCAATTATCACCAAGACTATGATATATTCATTTTAATATTTCAGTTAAATCAAGATACTCTCAGCTAATCAATAAGGTGCTTAATAAGACTAAGGAAGATTAAGGGTTCAACTCCTTCACAACATTACAAGCCTCTTCTTTCCCCCGCCTCAATTTCTTTGTGTAAGTGTGATCCTAGGGGCACAGGATGTTCTCAATCTGTAGAAAATCCTGAAGTCAATTATGACTGACGCAGCCAGCTCCAGGCACCCCTTCTTCCTGATCGCCAAATGCAAGCAGCATTACACTGTTCACCGTAGCAATGTCTCCCAGCAGGACAATCCCTGGCCATGCTTTGCTGAGTCACCTGCTCGACACCTCAAGGTTACGCTCATGCAACCCTCTGTAGGTTGGAACAAAGCCCTGCAGACCGTGACAACAAGCAGAGCAGTCTGTCTGCTGATGGCAGGCTGTCTCCACCGTAGCACTCCGATCTCCGTACTGGCTCACTATCAAGCACAGAATCTACATCACGTTCTCTAGACGGATATTTAAAGCCATTTTTTGTTCTGATGCTAGTCACCCAAGAGAGCTTTTTTCCTGCCAAAATGCTGATTTCTGACAAGAGAAGGATTACTATGTTTTCCAACTACTTGGCACATCATTATAAATTGTGATTAAGGGGATGGGATCATAAAAATGGAGAGCATATCCAGTTTATCAAGATGAGAAAGCACTTACTGAAAGTTAATTGTCTGAAGAGCAAAATAAAATACATATGGAAAAGGAGGGAGAAATATATTTGTTCAAAGAATTCCCAGAAGAAACAAACAAACAAAAAATTAATTTATTTGATGCCAGAAACCATAATGCAATATTCAACTATGAATTGCAATATATAAATGCTGCTCTAATGGCAGTTTACTGTTCAGCTACTATGTGTACCAAAAGTCAAAACCAGTATTTACAGCTGTGGCAATTACAAAAAAGGGTAGTCAATATTTAAGTGGTAAGCTTTATTCTGGAAGGTTTTATATTTATTTTTATAAGCAAAGTACAATAGTCTCTTCCAGTAACCTCTCTGTGTTACAGAGCCGATCAGAGCAGGCAGATAAAGGGAGGAAATATATCACATATATAATCAGGACTTTTCAGGGCCCCATATTTACTTCAGCGATATTGCTTTACTTTCATTATACGATCAAGACTACAATATGGCTTTTCTGGGCTAATGCCAACTTCTGGAAGACCTTCAAATGCAGAAGAAAACCACTGGTAGGGAAAGCTTAAGAGGGAAGCAGGCTTAATCCAAATGTTGAATCTATGACAGGGGCAGCAGCAACCCGAGGAATGAATTCACCAGAAAGGTATATAGAAATCAACCTATTAGAAATCAAAGATACTGCACTTTAACACCCATGAAGCAGTTAAAATGGATGGAGGACTGAATGCACTTCCCATGTGACTTCAGGCAGGCACTCATCAATTTTTCACAACTAAAAAAGTTAAGTAGTACAAATAAGGTCCACTTTATATATTCAACTGCTTATAAAGCTTTATAAACCACCTTATTAACTATGTTTTCCTTCCTGGAATTAAGTTCATCATTGCATTTCCCTTAAAAAACCAGACATTACCAGCAGCTGCTGACAAAGCACAACTACCCTCATTGCCTCATATCCTCATATGCCAAAAACAGATGCATACATCTCCACATGGGAGAGGATCTGAAATTGATTTGTCATAGGAATCACATTCTTATCTCTTGCTCTTACAGTCACACCTGTTAAGATCCCAGGCATCTCTTAAAGGACATTACATTCATATTTCATTTTTATATTATGTTCAGTTTATAATTCATTGTAACTATTTAAGGTTAAAATCAAATATCCAGAAGCATACACAGAGTATTTCATCAACAGAATATATTTAAGACTGAAGTTCACAATTTAGAAGGAGGCACTTAAGAGAACCTTAAGGTCCTGCAAAGCCTGTTCTAGCAACAACAGTAGTTGTTTCATCAGAAGCACCACTGCAGATACGGGAGTACAAAACAACCCATTAACAGGTTGAAACCTTGGCTTACATCATTAAAATGTCAAACAGACATATTTCAACAGACTTGTTTCTGTGAAAAAAATGAAACATTAAGAATACTGGAAAGTAATCACTACAGCTATAGGAGAAAAGAGTGCTACATCCAGCGTCTAGAGCTCTCTTCCTCAATACCTCAACTCACAACACGTACTTCACATACCTGCAAAAATTATTTTTGCTTTGTATTTTGGAATTCCTTTCACAGTGTATGCCCACTTCCGAGCCAATTTACAGGCAGTTTCTCCGGCTTCCACCCCTAAAACATAAAGCAGTAGCTTTATCACACTTGTGCATGGCACAGGCCATTGATGCAGTACTAAATGTTACAACACCATTGAATCTCACAGATAAGACATAAAATGGAAATACAATTATTTTTTTACCTGTGTTCATTGGAAGAACTTTGTTATAATTGAACATTTTGGTGACGAGCTCCTCATATTCACCGAGTACATCATTGTAGAATGCTCTGGATGTAAGTGTCAGTTTTTCAGACTGAGCTTTCAGAGCATTCACAATCTTTGGGTGACAGTGACCTTGATTAACAGCACTGTAAGCACTCAGGAAGTCAAAATACTTTCTACCTTCAACATCCCACACATAAATGCCTAGAAAAAGAGAGGTATGATCAAAACACAAAATAAAAGACAATACTAAATGGTATAAGCAAAGAGCTACACCACAATCTGGTCAAATATGTTATCCTTGTTCTTCCTTAGTGCGTATCTGAAAGGCCCTCTAACTAGAAAATAATCAGTTGACAAGGAGAGCATGAGCAACAACCTAGTACAGTACAAGTAAATGCCCAAAGAGGAATCAAGAAAAGAAGCATCTCCCATATAAAGCTGCCATCCCAAGTTAATAAGTAATATCAGAATATTACTTCCCCTCCAAGAGCTTGTTTTGGGTCCTAAGAAGTAGAGAGAGAACACTTTTGTAAGAGAATTAATAAGAATAGGGGGTCTGAGAAGGACAAAACCAACAGAACCTAATAAGTCTCAAAACTCTTTTAAGAGACTGACAGCTCTGAGCTATCAAAATGTGTACCAATACAGAAAAACTATTGGGTCACTATGCTGACAGCATTTCAATACAAACTCATAGAATTTAACCTGCAGAGCACAAAAGCCCCTTAAACATAACTAAAGACCAAGGTAAAGTTAAATTAAGCAATAATACAGGAACAGTACACAAGGACTTAAAGCGGGTTCCAATGTACCTTGTCATGTTCACATTGACACTAAACCTCTCCACACAAGGTAAAAGAAGAAACAAAGTTGCTTGAAACTTTCTTGATGAGTTATTCTGAATTATGAAGATTATCAGAACTTAAACTTCTATTTAGATAAATCACTTCAAAGAGACTAAAATTTCATCAGGCAGCCTTACTAATGATGATCAAGTTCTCTAACCAGCAATTATTTGTCTTTATTTCATCAATTATCTCAATCTCACCCCACTTGGCAAAAAAGCCCCAAAGGTTCAGAAACTAATTAGATCCAAATTATGCCATGATCCCATCCCATCTACACCACCCAGGGAAACCTAAATAAAATACCTTTTCCTTTTTCCAGAGCAACAGGTAGTGGGTGATAATTGTGGGCACCATACTTAGCCTCACGTTCAAATATGAAATCAGAGGACGGAGGTCCTTGAATGGTTTTTTTAGTAGCAACAGAGGTGGCAGAACTCAGCGAAGCATGAACACCTCGACAGAGAACAGCAATGTTCTGAGAGCGGGTGAGCTTGGAAAACATTATTGACTTCAGGTATGCTGTTATAGACCTGGGAGGGGGGGGGGAAAAAAGAAAGTAAGTTAATAATTAGCACTAAGAATACTTCAGGAAAAAAGTATGATGCCATTGAAGTGTTTTTACTGCCAGGATGACAGGTTTCTCAAGTCTTTTGCAATTCAATCAAGAACGCTTATATGAAGTATACAAATGAATGCAGTACTAACTTCAAGTATTTTTTTCTGTTTTAACATACGCCCACAGCAACAGAAAGAAAACTAAAATATGTGACTCACCAAGTCTATGAACAAGTCACATAATTTTTCCTATGTGTTCCTTTTTTATTGTTCCTTAAATTGTGACTAGATTTATTAATATAAACTAAAATAAGAAAGTTAAGTTTATAAAACTTCTTGTGCTACTGAAATGCTTTTTGGCTAACAAAAATTTCCATAAGACAAATCTTGTCACGAAATCAGAAAGTAAATAATATAGTAATGGAAAGAAGTACCTGACCCAGAGAATGGTTAGCTGATAATATTCTCAAATTTGATAAAGGACTGATTAGTTTTAACTGAGGTCTACTTTAAGAAGCAAAATCTGTGACTTTTTATATAAATTGCATTCTTGATTTTAAAATGTTGCCACCTACACATAAAGCATTCACTGTTAGTAGCATTATAAGACCATCAAATAAGGTCTTAAATAGATGAAAAATAATAGTATGTCAGACATTAACAATCGTTACAGCACCCTGTATTTTCTTAGTAAAACTCAGTGATTTCCCCTGAATACATAACTTTATACTGTTAACATCTAAAGATGATCTGAGGGTACAACTTCACAAGACAAATGCACACACATTTCCTCCCTGTGCCTTCAGCTCAGTCAGCATGAAGATACATCCCAGAGAAGGGAAACAGTTGGCATTTTAAAAGCTGTTCAAGCAAGCTCTCCCCACAGCACCACATAGTGGGAACAGCTGAGAGCCCCCAAGAAAACAACAACCGCTTCAGCGAGACCTAGAGTTCTCAAAGCTCAAGTTTCCAGTCTTGCTGAACATTACACTTATAAACTGGAAAAATGTATTGGCCTGAGAGGAAGATGGCAGATTACAGTGACAAGTACTCTGGTCATCAAATGCAGCCTCCTTTGTAACATGCTCCATAGCAAACTGCAGAGCTAAGTAGCCTTGACACTGCTGCACTACCTAACAACAAAAGTACAGTGTAAAACTTAACCAAAATATACTTACTAAGTATGAACAGGAGAATGCAGGGATGGTTTACAACAAGGGTGTTGTTATTTCAGGCTGCTTGAACAGAGACAGAAATATTAAGTCACAGATTTATTCTGGAAAAGGTCTGCACACTGGACGTGCCACCTGAAACAGAGGCATTTCTTTCAGTGGACTCCTAAGATATTTCATTGCTGCTCCTCACTTCTAAGCAAAGCCAGAAGGCTATTTCCTACATCTACCAAAACCCAAGTCTTTAGGAAGAGTCAATAGTCTCCATCCCACCAAGAGATAAACAGCAGCTTCACAGCTCTGGGCATTTTACCAGCTACCATCAATGTCATTAAATATTAGCCAGTGTGTTAATACTTTTCCAGACAGTTATTCAAAGATTTTGCAGATAAGAAAACCAAATACTCCTCTGTGCAAAAAAAGTTTTTGGCAGAAACTCAGCTCAGCTCAGCCACTCAAAATTACAGCTTGCTTAACTGCTAAAATTTAATTGGTCTGTGACATCCTGGCCCCTGGCACACCTCCATGGCAGAGCAACTAATTCCATCATAAGCGCCGACATTTTTGGAGATTTTCCAGACATTCCTGAAGTGAAAGCTGTAAAGAAATGAAACTCTCACCTGCTCTGTATCAAAGAGCTAACTTTCTGCATTAAGAATTACAGACCACCAATTTGAGGCTCTTTTACTTCTTTCAGGTTGGAATACATTAATCAGAAATTTTTAAAAGGGCTTTCCCCTCCACGAGGAGAAATGCCCTGCAAACTATGCTAGTGAGGCCACATCATTTTAGCCAAGGTGTGGGAGATTACATGGTGTAGGGCTGAGTGAAGCTGAGAATTATGGATGCATCTGAAGTTAAAAGAAGAAAAATCTGGTTTTGATGGATCAGCAAGACAAGATGAAGAGAAATTTCAAGAAAGAGGAGAGGCAAAATAAGGGGGAAAAAAAAAACCAAACAAAAAACAAACCCAAACCCCTAAACTTATTACCAAGTGTGAAGACATGAGAAATATGATCATGCCCTGCAGCACGCAGTACTGAAATCAGGAGCCAGAGCATTTCACCAAGTGGAAAAGGTCTTGCATCAGAACAGAAGAGTTACTGAAAGCACAGCTGTAAAACATACTTCAACAACTTTGCTTAACTATTGAGCAAGAATATCCAGACCAGAGCACTGCGCCCGCAGACCTCCCGGGTAAACTGAACGATTCTACGTACCCAATCCATGACATACACGGCAACACCCCTCAAGGTAAATGGCCTATTTTATCAAATACACAAAATCCACTGCGATTCATGCTGATACAGCACAGAAGAATCGATGCCACACTGCGGCCTTCACCAACTGAATACAAAGGGGGCGAACGTTCACGAGGACAAGCTATAGCAGGGGGGTATCAGCCTGGACACGCCAAACTACCTTTTCAGACTAGCACCACATCAGACCCAGCTCAGGACCCGGACCGGCAGACAAGCAAGAGCGAGAAACCCTGCGGTTCCTGGG